>OU015750.1:68011166-68069659 GCA_907169655.1 Acomys percivali
CAAATCTTGCTGTAGGTCTGTTGCAGTAGGAAGCTGACGGGGAAGAAAGAGCTAGACCTACACACGCGTGTGCTGTGTGGCTGTGTCTGGGAGTCACGAGGCTGGGACTAATAGTCCGTAAGAGTTTTAATTGGGCGTGTCTTACTCTTAAGTTTCCCGTAAGCGTGGTAGCAAAGCCTGACAAGTAAGTCTTGTGTGTGCGCTAAGCTCAGGCACTGGCACCGCCCTTCCCCGGCTTCACTTCCTAAACTTGCTTGGGATCTTCCAGACTAGCTTTACAGGGTAGGGCCAGCCTGCTGGAGTCAGAGGGAGCCTCCACCGCTCGCTTGCTTGTGCTAGCTGGGGCTGCGCTTTGTTCTCCAAACCATTTTACCAGGGATCTCTGTTAGACCTTTACATTAATAAGGCCTTAGAGGATAATTTTTGAGTCAGAAAACTGGGCCATTTTCAAATCTAGGAACTCAGAACTGTACTGTGTCATTGACTTATCCCTGCCTTCAAGGGCCTGTCTGCTGCCTTTCGACTTGTTTTTATATGTAGCACATTTGTCCTTAATGCTTTAATAGTGTGCGGCAATTGTTGTTTTCCACCCCTTTCCTTAAACAGGAGAATTCTTCAGAAGGGAGATGTATTGGTAATGGCATCATTTTCCCTATGAAATAAGTGACCTGCTTTGTGCAAGGCAGTTCCCCGTGTCCGGTCCCCCTGTCGTTCTGTACTGGTGGTTGGGCCTGAACGTGAAGAGTGACGTGAGAGTGTGGTGGTTTTTCTGGTGGAGCTGGAGTCATTTACAGTAGGATGCCACATTTCTTTCCAAGACTGAGGATGAGCACATCAAGGCATTACTTACTGTGGAAAGAACTAATAATCTGTTTATAGTGACAACAATTTTATTTTCTCTTTCTTAGTCCATAGCAGCCGCCACAGGCAGCTTATTGCTGAAGGACTTCAAGCTGTAATGCTTGACGTGGTTTTATTTGATGCAGGCTGACTTGGGCCCCTTATCACATGGTGCTTATTTCTGACTCCACCCCCACCCCACCCCACACCCAGGTACCCTGTGCCGATAGCCTTCCAGTCTCTGAAATGTAGGTGTTTCTTGGGTATTCAAGTGAATGACAACCAAAGAGATTAAAATGCCTATTAAAATGTCTTACTCACATCTTCACTCCCAAAAGGCAGTTTGAGGATAACCACTGTCTTAATTGTTAAGGTTGGATTATTTTCTTTGGATAGAGAATCTATGTTCATTGTGAAATTGGGTTTATGAAATAGGATTGGAAAAAAATAGAGTATATAATTGGGCACATCCTGTACTGCGTAATGAATCACCAAACTGGTGCAATGGCCATTAGCGCTCTGGAAGCCAGGCTTGCGTGCTCTTGCTCTGCCTGAAAAACGAGCAGCTCATGGCACCACTCACCCGGTGACTCTGGGAGGCCCTTGCTCATGAGTCGCCTTGCTGGCTGCTTGCTGCTTTGAGTCACAAAGGCATCAGATGCCATCAGGTCAAACCAAGGACTTTTTTTTTGGTCATTCTTAAGGCTGTGGCAAAAGGCACAGTTCAAAATATAATTTGCAAGAAGAAATTTATTATGCCTTCAATACAAGCTGTAGTACGTCAGCTACTGTGATGAAAAAAACTCTAGGAGTGAACCTTCCATCCCAGTGACCAGTTCTTTTCAGCCCAGTACGGACCTCTTAGAAGTAAATCATAGAATAAAAATGCAGGGAGCAGTAAAACCCAAGGCTAAAGCCAACGTCGGGTTCATATGAGCCTGACTTTATAGTTTTTCTTTTCTTTCTTTTTTTCTCTTTTTAGACAGGGTGTCACTATGTAGCTCTGGATATCCAAGAACTCATGGTGTACAGTGGGCTGGCCTCCGACTCAAGAGATCCGCCCGCCTCTGCCTCCCGAGTGCTAAGCATGCCGCCACTGCCCAGCTTCGTAGGAACACATGCTTCTCTGCCAGTCCCAAGTTTGGTTTGAGGTCCAGCCTCAGCTCTCAGATCTTTGCATGGTGTCAGCTTTTATGTCTCTTATGTAATGCTACCCAGTGGCCACTTTCATGGAATGTAAGGGTCACTTATCAGCTGTGTGACCTTGGACAAGTCAGGCTCTTTGGCACCCCCTCCCCCTTTAAATAGCACAGGGTAGAGAGCTAACTCCATATATTAGAAGGCTGATGGGAGGATTAAGAGATAATCACGGCTATAAAGTATATGGCATAAAGCCTGGCAAATTATAACCTTCCCATAAACCTCAGCTGCTATGATGAGGCGATGACAAGGGTGTGATGAGGGTATAATTAACCTTTTCTCTTCCAACTTGATTGTCAACAACTTGAGGGCAGGAATGTCTTAACCCTTTATGTATCAATCAGATCTCTTTGAATAATTGATGGGTTCTGTGTAGATGTGATGTAGAGTCCTTATGATGCTGCCAACAGTCAGTGTCCCCACCCCCACCCCACCCCCCACACACACCCTAGGAGGTGCTGCAAACTTGCTCTAACCCACTTTCTGCATGGGGTGCCAGGCAGCTTGGCCACATGCCCTAAGGACCTCCCTTCCTCAGCAGAAGTGCTAGGGTTCTCAGCTTCGCCTTGTTTCTGAGGTTCTGTTAGCTCTGAGCGTCAAATGTCTTATCTGACTCCTTCAGGCCTTGGACTCCGTTCTCCTGCGCCATAAGTACGGATAGAGGCCGCAGCACGTCTGAGTGGAGTCTGTTGAGTCGTCTCCCATCTGCCCTGGGTTTTATTCTGCAGGCAGGTCTCCTGCTCAGGACAGCAAGCCTCGCAATTTACTCATGTTCTTGAAAACTGTTCTTTTCAGAGCTTAGAGAAATTACACCAAAGACAGTGTGCTCTTCACTGTCAGAATGTGGAATCTTTTTTTTTTTCTTTTTAATTATTCTTTCCTCATATATTACATCCCGACTGCAGTTTCCCTCCCCTCCTCTCCCCTACCTCCCCTTTCCCATAGATCCACCCCTCTACCTCCCCACATCCCTTCACCCCCCCCACCCCCACCCCAGCCCTTCTCCTTCCCTTCATGAAAGAGCAGACCTCCCAGGGGCATCAGCCAAATAGGGCATTGACCAGACACATACTCTCACATCAAGGCTGGACGAGGCAACCCAGTAGGAGGAAAAGGGTAGAATTCGGAATCTTACCAAGAGGGTGTTATCAGCCAATGACTCTGGGGGACAGGGAGTGCAGTTGTGCCCCCAGGGGGCATTGGACACTTTGGTAGCCACATTTAAGTGAGAAGAGGTGATGCCTATGGTTCTGCTAACATGGGACAGCCAACAGCAGTTCTGTTTCTGCACAGAAAGTTCCAGACCAGCCAAAGCTTCAGAGTAAGACTTCGTCTCGAAAATAACTACAACAAAGACTTTGTAAATCTTTGTAATATTAAAACATGCATCCTACTGCATGCAGGTTCATGGCCATTTGCACAGTATGTCGGGGCTAACAGACGGAAGTGAGAGCTGCAGATCCCCAGCCCGCCCCTCAGGCAGGGCTGACAGGCCGATAGCGCCCGGGGGACATGGAAAGAGGTCTCCAGAGTCTGGCCTCAGGACCATGCAGGCTGGTCTCTGTCTCTGCAGTACTTCAGGAATAAGTCGCCTGCTCTGTTTTGTGGAAAGCCTTGCAAGCACGTGCTGGGGGATCAGCAGGCTCCCCTTAATCTTCTGTTGGAGAGGAAGCTGTCTGTCCTGTGAGGGTTGCTTTGTGCTTGAGTCAGGTGGGGAAGGGAGGAGAGGAAGCTCACCCCAGTGCTTTCCCTGGGAATCACCTCAGGGTAAGGAGCCTGTCCCTGGAGAGTCATCATGTGGGTTTGCTTGAGTTGACTTTTAACTCTACCATTTTGGTTGTTGGTTTGTTAGGCTATTTTGGTTTTGTTTCCTTTGAGCATCTCTGTTTGTTTTGATTTTATATTATTTCCATGTTCCCCTTGCCCCTTTCATTCCCCACCTGCTCCCCCGCACCAAGGGGAGCCTAGGAGGCAGTGGCAGGCCAGAGTGGTCTCCTTTCCTGTTGCTGAGAGAGCCTTATACAGCCACAGACCGCAGATCCCGTGTGGATCCGTGTCTTTCTTGCTTTCTCTGAGGAAGCATGGCAGCAGCAGCAGGCAAGAGTAAATGACTCACACTGCCTGATGTCTGTGAGGACAGGGACACCTGTGAGCTGTTGCTCTCATTTGGGCATACTTTCGAAGCTTGAACAAAACTGGAAGTGCTCCCCTCCTGGAGTGTCGGTGAAGTCAGCAGGCAGGAGAAGGCCCAGAAAGCAGTCTGAGCTGAGGTGGGCGTGGCGTGTCGACACCAGTTCTGTGGCTGTCTTGGAGATCCTGGACTGCTGGAGCATGCTGAGAAACCTACCAGAATGTTCCGTGTGTGTGTGTGTGTGTGTGTGTGTGTGTGTGTGTGTGTGTGTGTGTCTGTGTCTGCATACCTGTGTGCGTGCGTGTGCAAGCACTGACAGGTCAGAAGACAATATGGTAATTGTTTCTTTCCTACCCTGTGGGTCCCAGTGATCAGAGTTTGTCAGTCTTGGCAGCCAGTGCCTTTGAGCCAGCCAGCCAACCATCACCAGAATTTGTTTCTAGCATCTGAAGTTGGGAAAGGCTCTGGTGGGAGCCCCAGGCTAGCTCTTGGGTGAACTTACCAGCTAGCCTCCTTTCCTGGTTTCTGGGTCACTGTTGACTGAGTAGGAGTCACAGGTGTTTCGTGAGCAAGGAGAACATAACTGGGCAGGTGGGTTAGGGAGCCCATCTGGACAAGCAAGCCTTTCCTTCTTGGTTTCTCACCTCCGCCATCTGTCCCTCCACACTGTCCCAGGCTCAAGACTGACAGGCTCTGCTGGCCTGGCCTCTCTGGGGCCACCGACTTGGCTCCCACAGCATTGGAAAAGTTTGCTTTTTCCCTGCAGTACCCTTTGTCACACTTTCTGTTCTGAGGTTTGCTTTGTGGTGCTTCCACTGCACTGAAATCACCCTCTTCCTTTTAGGAGGACAAAACCAAACCAAAACCAGGACAACAAAATAAAACAAAATGCCCAGATTCTTTGTGGGAAACATAGGTAAGGTTGTGTCAAAGTGCCTGCCACTCAAGTGCCTGCCTCCCTCAGGAGTAAGCAATCTCAAGTATTGGAATGGAGGTTGGGGAGGAAGGGGCTGAGCCATGGGCTCACAGCTGGCCTGGCTGCACAGGAAGTACATCCTTTGCGTGATGCCAGTTATTTTCAGTTGTTTCCTTCATCAGTAGACACAAGATTCTCTTTCCCCAGCCTAAAAAATGAACCTGGAAGGTGATAGAGAAAAATAGTCATCTTGGGTGAAGAGAGCTAATGTGGTTGGGGACGTTGCAGTGATTGCTGCTGCCGAGACCCTGGCATCTGGATTACATGCCAACTAAGGAAAGCAGCATAAAGTAGTGTGAGCACTGGAGTTCCATGGTCCCCGCGAACCCAGAGATGGTGATCGTGTTCTCTATGAACCCAGCTGTTGTTTTAAAAGTGTTGCAGGAGGAAAAATTACTTAACTGACTTGGTGAGCTAAATCCAAGTCTGTATGCCCAAGCCATGAGGAGCAGACCCCTTCATGGCCTCCATGTCAGCCCCTGCCCCACGATTCCTGCCCCGACTTCCTTCTATGATGAACAGTGATGTGGAAGTGTAAGCCAAAGGAACCCTTTCCTCACTAGCTTGCTTTTGGTCATGGTGTTTCATCACAGCCGTGGTACCTAACGAGGACAAGAGCTTTAGGCGAAGCAGGCAGGTGAGTTTCATGGGGTCAGAGATAAGATCCTTACATTGTTCCTGTGTTTTCGTCCATAACGAAGAGCCTGGTTTTTGGAGGATGGCCCGATGTTTGTCAAGTAAGTGACTGGAGAGGACTCCAGTCGAGAGCAAGCCCTAGAAGGCAGGGAACCTGCCCCCTAGACGGTGGACAGAGTCCAGGAAGGTCTGTTCCGTGTTCTGCAGGGCGGGGTGGTTGCGGATGCTTATGCATTCTGCTGGGCTGATTGACAGGAGCTTCTTGGGTGGTTCCAGAGCCCAGACCAGGGAGACCTTCTGCCTGTGAATGTGGCCAAGGGGCCGGGAAAGCACAGGGTATCTTAGTCTCCTTGCTATGAGTGCTGTCTGCTGGTTTGGAAACGAAGAGTAGCGGAATCTGAACTTCTGGTAGACAGACTTCAGTCTAAGTGTCTTCACACACGCCCACACTGGCCAGGCTTCTCTTGTGGCTCCGCTGGTGGTGTGTATAAGCCGGTGGCTTGGGCAGAAGAATCAAGAGTAGACATTTGCTGCATTCAGGAAGAGACAGCACTGTGCCCAGGGGTAGGTGGGAAGGACATGACACCGCCTTCCTCCCTCACTAGGCATTGACGGTGAAAGGTACAAAGTGATAAGACCTTAAGGCTCCTGTGCTCCTCCGGCGTCTGGCGGGCTGTGGGCCAGGGAGCTCCTTTTGCCTGCGGTCAGGTGACGGGAAGAGTCCACACTTCTGGAAATGGACTTGGCATCTTGCACCATGACGTTGGACACGGTCTCTAACTTGCTTTTCGCCTCCATGCCTCACCAGTAAAATTTGAGTTAAGGGTTGAGTGGAGGTTAAGAAAACAGGCTGTACGGTTTTCTGGTGCCCTTGTTTTGTGGGTCTAAAACAAGCCACAGGGAGAAGTTTGGTAGTTGGGCATCCGTTTGGGGGGAGGTTTCTTAGGTGGTTTCTTATGTAACTGTCATAGGTAGCCTGCTGCGCTCAAGCGCACACAAGCTTTATCTTTCTGGAGCGTTGGGAGGAAGCAGGCCTTTAGTTAGGTAATGTTTCCTCAGAGCAGAACTTCTCTTTTAGGATTCTCGTTTCATAGTCTTTAAACACTCCTCCTTTCTGGCAGGTGGTACCAAATAACGGGGGTATCAACCTTTTAATGGGGTTTGCTCGGCCTTTTTTTTCTCATTTATTTTGATGGCTTTCTCACCCATAAATTTCTGTGGGATTTTGGATTCAGGTATATTCGTATCACTGGCTCCTCTAAGACTTCTGGGAGGCTTCATAGTCCTTCCAGGACACCCATAAAGATCTTACATTTTGCCACTGTGATCAGTTGCTTTATCTCACATTGTCCTAACCCCTTGCTTCCTTTTCCTCTCCTCTTGCCACCAGAATCCTTGTGTTTCTCAAGGAATGATTCCTTCAAAGTCCTGCTAAGTGGCTAGATTGCAGGAGGCAGTCGTGACTTGTGTGATCTCTTATGTTTTCATCGAATAGTGGCGTTTGTTGTTGCTTTTAAACAGCACACAGAAGGCACATGTGCTCTTTCTGACTGGCTGGCTGGTTGGTTGGATTTCGTCAAGTGGACCCTCAGTGTTTCAACCCTTCTGCCTCCGTCTCCTGAGTGCTAGAATTACAGAGTCCAGCTTCGATGTTTCAATGGCATTTTTACTAAAAGTATAAGATAGTGCAACTTCCTTTTAAAGTAAATTTAGATCCTAGTTTGCCATGAGCTCTTGGGAAGCCTGGGGAGTCAGGGTCTAGACAGTTACTCCCGTCCATCCATTCCGACCGTCCTGTCCTAGCTGGCTGGGGTAGACTGTTGCTTCCTTTGGGACCTAAAAGGGTTTTCCACTTTTCATCTGCAAATGTCCAGCCCCACAAACTATGTACAGTTTTAGGTTTTGTTTTCTCGGTGGGTTGCAGGGGTGAAGGGAGGAGGAAAGGGGCTCACATCGATTAGCCTGCAGACGGGATGGCCTTTGTCTGGGGTTCTTTTACGTTCTTATTCTGTAAGCCTTTAGAGGAAGCATTTCCCCACTCCTTGACAGAAGGCATAAGATGTGAGAAGCCAGCTCTTTTATGTGGTTTCCTCAGGCTTTTAAAAAATAAAGTAGTACTTGTCTTTAAGTACCTTTAAGAGGAGTTTGGATAATCGCCCTGTGGAGTATGGTGATCTGCCTGGAGAGAGGAGCCTGGGACCCTGTCTTGTCGCGATGCTTCTCCTTGGCTGTTCTTACAGTGTTGATTCCTCTTTCAGCTCGCCTGAAGGGGCCTGGGTCTAATTGCCGTCCTTCCTGCCAGATTTCTGCAGGAGAAATAGCACACAGGCTTCTTTAAAAGTGGAACACTGCCTGATAGAGTCGGTGTTGTTTACTGCCCATCCGACGTTATGTAAAATGGTTTGTCCTTGTGAAAAATACATAGTAGAGACAGAAAAGAAAGTTTGATTTTATCATTTGTTTGGACTTTTATTTTTTAAAGCAGTGCACCTGTCTCCCAGTGCTGAGCCAGCTTCCGAGAGGCTCTGTGGTGTCCCAGTACTCCTGTTTCCCCTAGCCCAGGTGTCAGAAGCAAGGCGCTATTGTATGAGCTCTTTGCCAATTTTAATCTACTCCACTGGTAAATATGAGTATGTGGTCAGCTTTGAAAGAGTGCACTTACTTCATGCACGCATATTTTTTGAGCTTCCTTAAAACATTTAAATGCAAAGCTATTTTGCATATATTAAAAGGCTATCAAGATTTTACCCCATGTGTTTAAACCCCCCACCCCACCTCTTGTTTTTACTTTATTAGGGACTTTAAAGTAAATGTTAAACCTGCGTTTTGGGGCGGGGGAGGCTATATTTTTCAGTGGCCTCATTACCATTGCACAACAAACCATAGTTTTGTGGGGGTTTTTGGTATAATCAAATACCTAATGCATAATTTTTTTAAGTAAAATTTGGGCTGGGCATGGTGACATGTGCCTTTATTCTAGCACTCAGGAGGCAAAGGCAAGTGAATCTCTCTGAGTTCAAGGCCAGTCTGGTCTTTAGTCTACATAGTAAGTTCTAGGTCATTCAGGACTAGATATATTAATTTTTTTGTTTGTGTTTTCTTGTTTGTTTGTGTTTTGGAGACAGTCTCACTATGTTGTTCTGGTTGTCCTAGAGTCACTAGACCAGGTAGGCCTCAAACTCACAAGAGTCGACTTCCATTTGCCTCCCAAATGCTGGGATTAAAGGCGTGCTGCGCCACTATACCTGGCCAAGAAATAGTATAATGTAAAAAAAAAAAAAAAAAAAAAAAAAAAAAATCACAGCTGTTTAAAGAAAAAGGACTGAACAAAGGCCACCTTTAGTGTAGTGTGTTCTTTCTATCTCCTCTCGTCAGGAATGGTTCCCAGCCACACAGCCCTCCTCACCTCTTTGCCACACCGTTGACGAGTTCCAGAAGCCAGGTGAGCTGCTCTGCAGAGCGCCCCACATTCTGGGTGTATCTGCTTTCTTGTGGTGATCATGTTCCTCTCTCGCCTGAGTTTCCTGAAACTGGGCGTGCACCCTGGAAGCTGGGTCACACTCCGGCTCAGCCCTTTTAGTTACAAGTGCTGTGTGTGCCCCATTATACCGCAGGAGGGAAAACCTCTCTACCAAACGTTAAGTAACAGATATTCCCGGGGAACTGAGTTTGTAGAGCATTTGGGACTGCAAAGATGGATAAACTCTAGCCTTAGCTGCCCTGAGTTGCTTTTTGGAAATCCATCATGGCAGCCAGCCTGACCGTGAGGCAGTGGATGAAGAGTTAACTCGGGGTGAGAGAAGGGGACCTTGGGAAATTAGCAGTCTGAAAAAGTCGGTGCGGAATTGCCCTTTCCCAGATGCAGTGTGGTTGGTTTTCTGTACCTGGTTTTACCACACGCAGCGTTCTGTTGCGTGATCCGTCTCTCTTAACCCACTGGGTGGGGCGTCCTCTAACTCGGGCACCTGTTGGATGGGCCTGTGGAGCGCCATAGCTTTACATGTCTGAGTGAGGCTCTAGGTAGACAAGGCAGCTGGCACCCCTTATGAGCCAGAAACCACTCACATCTCCAGCCCTGTTGCTCCCATTCTGCCTGACTGAACCTTCTGAATGCGTCCTGGCAGGCAGGGGCCTCCTGGGAGATGGGGGCTCCTCAGCATGGCCTGGGGGTGCTTGAAACACCTCTGAAATGGTATGTTAGCATCTCTCAAGTCATTAACTGGGAATTTAGACACAGGAGGGAATTCTTCGGTGTGTTCTGCATACAGTGTCCGCTGATAGCGGTGTTCAGTGCCACATCAGGTCTGTGGTCGTGCTATGTGCTCAGTGCGCACCAGTACTGACCCAAGAAACCGAGAGCTGCTGCGATGCTGTTTGTTATTGCTAAGAAAATGGAAGCAAACAAAATAATCACAGTGAACAGCCCTGAGCCCAACTTTGTAAGAAACTGAGTACAAGGAGATGGGGCGAGGGAAGAGGGATTTTTCTTATTCGTTGATTTTTTTTTTTTAAAAAAAGATTTTATGTTTACTGCAAATAAGACAATATTTAAGATATATACAGCTAGGAGATGCTGAGAAATTCCACTTTTTTCTCTAAAAACCAATTTCTACTATAAATGATAAATTTTTTTTAGGGCAATAAATGAAGTATTTGCTGCCTAAAGGTCATGCACTTACATCGTTATATTCTGCCCTCTTTGTGCACGCAGCACAGTGCACTCTTTGATACAGGGCTCCACACTCTCGTGCAGAGGGCAGTCACGTGTTGCTTTCTCCTTCTCAGACATCAAGAACATGATCCTTTCTCTGTTTCCAGTTTTAAATGGCTGTTGAGGAGAGAGATTGGCCTAGTGAATGGCTTTTGTCTATATCGTTGTGCTGTTTTTTGCTTTTCTTACAGAGAGGAGTCAATTTGGTTGCAACCTCTTAAAAGGAAAATTGAATGTCATAGGCCTGAGAACCCGCTGCCCAGAGCAGACGGCAGACAGCCTTCCATCTGACTAGGCCACTCAGATTTTTATCACATAAAAAAGGGTATTTTGACTGCCAGGAAGCCTGTGACTTTTTACCTACCACTGGAATGGGTCCTACTGCTAAGCTGCCCTGTGGGCCTTGGAGCAGATCTGCTCAGGCTCATCACAGTGCCCTGCTTACTAACCGTGAGACCTTGGGAAGTCACGCCACTCTTGTGTTCCCCGTTTCTGCCTCAGTAAAATTAGTTAATAGTGCAGTATGAGACACAGGGGCAGGGGTGGGTGGGGGCCCAAAATACTAGCAGCCTCTAGTATAAGGTCATGTAGAGATACAGTTCAGGTTTTGTGAGATGGGAAGATAGTTCTTTCTGGGCGACATGATTCCAGAGGTAAGAATGAGCTGAGAGGAAATGGGCTGGTAACCTCATGGCTTTCCAAGGCCCCGAGGAAGGAGCTGTGCCTTGAGCTGCAGGCCTGGTCCGTGCCACGCTCCTCTCTCTCCTGCTGGCTCTGTCTGCCCATTTCCGGGGCTTTCCCAAGGATGGCCGAGGTTGTGTACCAGGTTTCGCGCCCGTTCTGCCCTGGCTTCTCTTTAGGGGAACGGCCAGCTCCAGGATGAAGTAGACGTTGAAAAGTTCTGGTGTAGGATTTGTTCCTCACTGAGGGGAGTTCCGTGACTGGGTCTGGAGTGGACCTGGAGTCTGTATGTAAGTCACACGACTGGAGGGGAGGCCAGATGAGGAGCCCACGGGTTAGTATGCCACCCCTCACATATTTGCCAAAGTCTGAAGCTTTCCATGAAAAAAAAAATTAAAAATTGAATAAACATGTAGATTGCAAGACACCTCAGGCAGCATGATTTAGTGACATAAAAGAAGCCAAGACTTGCTAACGTCAGGCAGTAGGTTCTGGGCATGTATGCTGTGGAATTCTCTTGCCTGTTAAGATGCAACACAACACAAGGAACCAGGGGCCGCTGTGGTTCTGTAAGAAGTACTTTCAGGCAGGCAAGGAGCTGATCTCTGGGAGGTACCGAGGTGACTCCTTGCTGTCCATCCAGCACTTTGCCCTGCAACTGGGCATAGAAATGCCAGCCAGCTGCACAGTTGAGGACTCGAGGAACAGCCCTTGTGGGTCAGGAGCGGTAGGCAGACAGAATCAAAGGTTACATACATGCTGCACGGTTTTTCCCGTTAGCCAAGCTTGAGCTCGGTCATGGGGCCAGTTGGTTTATAACTCAAGTCTTTAGAGACAACAAGGAAAGGGGGATTTTTTATTTTTTTATTTTTTTATTTTCTATTTTTAAGCAAAGCTTCTATGTGTAACACCTGGTTCCCTTGATGAGCGTTCACAGGAAGAGGAAAGCTATTTCCACTCTTGCTTGGCTGTCTGTGTCCTGTGCTAACTGTAGGCTAACCTGCAGGACCCTAAGTGCATCTAAGGGGCAGCCCTCTGCTCAGCACTCGGATTGTTCCCTCTGGGTTCTCATGGCTCCTGAGGAGGAATACCCTACCCAGAGACTGAAACATCCCTCCTTCGCCTGTGTCCCATTCCCTGTGTGACTTAATGCTCGCCCAGGTATTGGGGCACCAGGCAGCAGCGCACACGTCTAAAGGTTCATCCTGTAACACAGGGATACAGGCGTGAGTCAGGCTTGGCGGCCTTTTCACTAGACCTTCCAAAGAAGCTTTGAAGATGAGGAGTTGGGGACGAGCACAGCATGCTTGCCTCATAGTCTCAACATGGCTCTGATCGGAGCCCTTCCCCGTGTTGAGCCAGCCTAAGGTCGGGGAGTGGAGGGGAGGGTACACTAAAGCCTTGTGTCTGTATTTACTTTATTAGAAAGATCCTATTTATTTTCCAGTCATGCGTATGTGCGTATCTACATGTGTGTATGTGCATATGAGTTGCAGGTGCCTGTGGAAGGCAGAGGCGACGCATCCCTTGGAGCTGCATTATAGGCAGTTGTGAGATGCTTCCAACTGAACGCAAAGGCTTGGATGCCTTGGATTCAGAGAAAGGAAGGAGTGTGCTGACCAGACCAGCCTTTTGTCACTGCATCATGGGAAGCGGCCTCCTTGGTTAAATATGTATGGACGGTTCTGGAGTGTATACGGATGAGGGCTGGAGTGAGTGTACCACCTGGTGGTAGCTTCCGTTGGTTGACCCCCAGGAAGCAGGATCTCCCCAGCAGGGCAGCCCCTCCCCCCTCCCCAGTGAGCCTTGCTTCATGCTCTATTCACCCAGCCTCGTATTCCTGGAAGAAGTTTGAGAGCTCTTCAGTGTCCTCCTGGACACTTGGAGGGAGCCACCTGGTGTGACTCATGTGCTCAGAGTGAGCAGAGAATCAGGGGTTCTGAGTGTTGACTGGGGCTCTGCCGCATGCCTTTATCCTTCATTTCAGCCAGTGGTTTTCCGTCCTCCATTGTTAAGGCTGTACACTGAAGTATTGTACCGTATCATACATACAACGGAGCTCATGGTTCTGTTAACCTATTTTTAAATTCAGTGTGTATGAGTGTTTGTCTGCATGTATGTCTATCTACCACACGTGTGCCTGGTGCTCACCGGAGGCCAGAAAAGGGCATTAGATGCCCCAGAACTAGGATGGTTGTGAGCCACTATATGGGGTCCTAGGAACTGCACACAGGTCCTCTGCTAGAGCGGCCAGTGCTCTTAGCCACTCCAGTGAGCCATCTCTCCAGCTCTCCTGTTAACCTGCTTTTATGGTCTGTTATTGTTGACTTTACATTTAAGTTTCATGTGTTCGCTGGGGACACGGAGCCTAGTTTCCTGAGGCTCCTCGGGGTAAATGGTGCGGAACACTAGTGCGAGAACCAGGAGCCTGGAACGAGCACAGGGCTGGTCATGGCTGACGGGACATGCCTGCATTGACATGGCAGAGGCATGAGCCCACAGGCCCACGGCCAACCTAGATAGCAAGATAGCTAAATCCTAGTTCTTGATTGTCTTCCCCAGAATAGGAGGTGAGCAAAGCTGGTTAATAATCAAATGGTGGCACCAACCTCTGGATATTATCATGTGTGTACGCATGAAAATAATACTCGAGAGCCAGGTGCAGTGACACACGCCTTTAATCCCAGCACTCAGAGAGGCAGAGGCAGGTGGATCTCTGCGATTTGGAGGCCAGCCTATTCTACAAAGCAAGTCCAAGACAGCCAAAGCTACACAGAGAACCCTGTCTTGAAAAACAAAACAAAACAAAAAAACAAAAGAAAAGAGGGAGAGAAAGAAAGAGAACGCTGATAGGATAAGATTGTGTGGGTTTATGACACATGCCGAGACTCCTGATGTAATGTATAGAGATGAGATTTTGCCTCCCTGCCGACAGTATGCTTTTGTTATCCTGCTCATACACCGCCTCACCCCTACCTCCCCGCTCTCTCCACCCCTGCTCACCAGCTCTATTCATCTTCTATCTTCTTCTCCTAGACCTTATATTGTCTTCGTTTTTTTCCCCTTGCTTCAGTTGATTATAATGTTGCAGTTTTGTTATGTATCTCAGAAATTATTTTAAAAAAAGAACATAGTGGCATCTTTATGAATATAATAAAATGTTACTTGCTAAGTAAATATATGTCTCAAGTAAAACCAGTGAAACAGGACAGAAGATTATGTTTTAAATGTATGGGGTTAACATGCTGAAGAGGCGAAGGTGGTAAAACAATGAAGTCAGGGAGCTGGGAGGTAGTTCCCAGTGTGAGGGCCTGAGTCTGGTCCTTGGTCTCTCCCCACAGACTTGCGGGCCGTGCTGGTATGCAGCTGTGATCTCAGTGTTGGCGAGGTGGGGGTGGGCAGCTCCCTGGAGCCCTCTAGCCACACAGTCTAGCCTAATCAGTGGGTGCACTCCAGGCCAATAATAGACTCTGTCTCAAGAGGAAATGGCATGTGTGCCTGGGGATGACATCCAAGGTCGTCTTCTGACTATATATGCACACTCACACACATCCACACATACAAATGTCATTAAAAAGTGGCGTGTGAGTCCTTTTCACATTTTTCACCAATGCCATTCTACACGAGCTTCTAAAAGTTTGTGCTTTGCACACGTCCACACAGCTTCTGCAGGTTTGGGGGGCGGGGGGACTATGGAATGGACTGGCAATTCAGAGGCAGTATTGCTAAGAAAATCCACAGGTCCTTGGAGGGGCTTTGGGGCCCTTGTGACAGAAGAAATGACATTTAGAGCTCCCGGACCTTCTTTCCCTACTTAAGCCAGAACATTTCCACTCTCTTTCAATCTGTGTCTTAAGTCTTACTCGAGATTGAGAAAAAGATTCTGGTGCCGGAAATAAAGTTTGAAATTTTGCAGTATATTGAAAAAAAAAATACACCTTGGGGCACAGGTAGGAATGTGGATCGAGGTTGTCTCTGTGCAAGTCACTCTGATGTTCAGAGTTCCCAGTCGTCATCCCCCCTCCCCCATCTGAAATGACAAGTTTGAGCTAGGGGACAGTCAGAAGATACGCAAGTGCTTATGTTTTAAGATTTTACTCGAGTTGTGTCATAATAAGTGACTATATAAAAAGCGAACTGTGGCCCCCAGACTGACTCTCTTCTGCTCCAGCACTTATCTGGAGGCAGCAGAAGGCCTAAGCGAGCATCGTGTTAGGGTGTTGTGTTTAACTTGCAGTGTGTTTTCTGTTATGCGCCACCTAGGCAAGAAACGAGAGGATCTAACCATTTACGGTTTTTTAAAGGGTGATTTACAGTTCTTAGATTAAGGGTTCAGGCTCTTCCCGGGGAAGAGATGGCAAGCCTCTCCTCCTGTAGTTACCCTTGAGTTTCTGCTGCCCAGACCAGCACACAGGAACACAGAACAGGGCATTGCAGCCTGGCTAAACAGTATCAGGTGTGTTCACACCCACAGACCATCAAGAGCCCTTGCCCACTGCCTCCGCAGCCTCAGCGGGGAAGCTCAGCCTGACCTGAAGCCTGGGTCCAGCCCTGCTTCTCCACCGCCTTGGCGGGTGAAGTTCAAATCCTCTTCCTTTTGCATGCAGAGTGTAATCTAGTCCCACCCCCTGTGGGGCAGTAACAAGAAGGCCGTCGTACCACCATTAGCCTTTTCACTTTTGGAACAAGCTTTCACCTCTAGGTGTATAAACTCTGTGGTAGTAATAAAAGAAAGCCAAACTTTTGTTGGTCATAAGTGCATTGGCCTGAAACGAGAAAACTCTCTAGATAAGACTGTTTCTTTCTTTCTTTCTTCTTTTAATAATTTTTAAAGGTTTATTTGTGTATTTGTATATATAAGCACCCTATTTGCATGTATGACCACATGCATGACAGAGAGAGCATCAGACAGAAAAGGCCACCAGATCTCATTACAGGCTGGTTGTGAGCCACCATGTGGTTGCTGGGAATTGAACACAGGGCCAACGACCTCTAGACAGGCGGCCAGTGCTCTTAACCGCCGAGCCATCTCAAGCGGTCCCTTCAGTGAGTTGCTCAGCTTGTGGCAGGTGCGCCAGATGATGACAGTGAAAGAAGCATGTCAGCCAGACTCTCGGCTGCGGACTTGTGGATTTGTTCTCTGGTTAATCTGAATGATCCCTTGCCATATCCTCTCCCACTCCCAAACCCCAGCCAGCTACTGCAACTGCTCCTGTACTTTTCTTTATAATTAATTCAAGTGGCTGAAGTGGGCTAACTCTCCCAGAAAAGCGAGTATCAATTTTAAGAGGTCAGATTTAGGATGATCTTGGTCCTGGTTGGTCCTATCGCATAGAGCCATGTATTTCACTTTCTCTAAATACTATCTTAGGATGTTTGCGTCAAACGCTGTCAGTCACTCTGCAGTACAGGGAGGGAGGGTAGCAACTACTCCATGGTGCCTGAGTGCACATTATTTGGGGAGCAGCATTAAACAGAAAGCCATACGCGCACCTATGACCTCCTATAGAACAGAAGCCCCTCACGTGGCCACCTGCTTCCAGATGACCACGCCACAGGGTCTGAACGACGCAGAGCTAGCCTCGCTGCAGGATTGGCTACGGGAGGGAATTTTGGGTGACTGGATTGGTGTGTGTGTATGTAGGCTCTGCTCAGAGGAACAGCTCTCGTCGGAGGAGAAAGGTAGCGTGATACCGTGAGATAGCAAGAGGGCTGCAGCACAGCCAGCCTTGAGGCAGTCAGGCAGGAGAAATGTTAGGTGCCATAGTTAGGATGGAAGATGTGTGGGCTGGACTGAAGTGGGAATCCCTACCCTGCTTAGCCACGTGCTAACTCGTGTAAGCACCTATGTTAGGGTATGGAGTGCTGTAGCATCAGTGTTCAATTTGGGCCACACATGCTGAACCAGATGCTTCTGTGAGCGCTAAGTACAGACAAGAGAAGTACTTCACCATAACAAATACCAGCTTTCCATATGAGTGCATTTTCCATGTATCCAGAGATGAGAAAAACAACGCATCGTTTTTACTTATGAACTTTTCATTATCCCATTAGGTAGCATATTTAGGACATTTAATCAATTTGGGTTTTTGATCTTTCACAATTGTATATACAATTAGTAGGTATGAAATTTGGCTGATTAATCATATAGCTCATTATGGTAACGACTCATGGGCATTTTCCTGCCTGCTGCTTTTTTGCCCTTCTGTGGATCTCACTCAACAAATAAGTGTTTTGCACAGATCCGTGCTGGCCCCATTCTAGACATTGCTGCTATTGCCACCCACCTAGAACTGGGCATTTCACTGTGGAGAGGTAGCTAAGTTTGATTTCTTCATAGTTAGCTCAAAATATTTCACCAGTAACATAGCCTGCACATTCCTATTAACACTATTCAAATGCTTTTGAAAGAAATCAGTTCAGCAAATACTGTGCTTTACATTTTAGTAAGTTGGTCTGCTTCTCCTGGGAGCCCAAGTCCCACTTCGTTGGGTGAGCTTTGAGGCTTCTGTCCAAAAACATGGCCCATGCCCTGTACCATCTTCCTCCTGTATCACACAAGATACCAGCATTGTGCTTTCCAGTCAGGCAGAGAGATGATTATTTCATACATAAGGTATATAGCTCACCCTACTGAGTTCCAGGATTTTTTCCCCTTATGACCTGGTTGCTTCCATTACAAACATGTGTGCAGACTGCTGAGTGCTTAAGCAGCCACTAAAATAAGAGTATGTGCTGTTCCCCTCAGGCATATGTAGTATGTATGCATGATGTGTGTACTAGGGCGAGAGCTGTTGCCACACAACAGCAAAGGGAATAGGGAACATTCAACAATCAAAATCTCTCAACTGGTTTTGTTTTTTTGTTTTGTTTTGTAAAAGAAAAAGTATTTGTACAGTGGATTCATATGTTACTCATTATATTAAGGCTCCATGGCAAAGCCTGTAATCTCAGCTACTCCAGAGGCAGTAGCAGAAACATCACAAGTTCAAGGCTAGCCTGGACAACTTAATGAGGCCTTGTCTCAAAAAGTAAACAGAGGGCTGGAGGTACAGATGTTTGCCTAGCACGCAGAAAGCTCAATCGATCAAAACAGAACAAGAAGACCCAAGACCCACACAAGTGGGCTGGCAGGGAGAACACTCTTTTAAAAAGAGTTTAGGAAGAAGAATGCAAGAATACACAGAACTTAAAGTCTAAAACCTTAGTGAGTCAGGGTTTGAGGGCAGCTTCCAACCAGAACTGCGTTGATTCGGGTCAGCATGCGGGGAGGGTGTCCTTGTTGATATAAGCAAGAATCACAGAAAGTCAGCCGTGAAGCCGGTTGTCCCCAGAGGGTGAGCGCTGCAGTGTTTTTTCTGCTTCTCATGGTGAAGACTGCAGTCTTGAAACATGAGAAATGTTGTGTGTGTCAGTAAGCAGAACTACAGATTAATTTTTGGATGATGGGAGAAGCTGTAGGTGGGAGTGTGTGTCTCCAGCCCTGTCCACCTGAGTCCAGTTCGTGAGCCTGTGTCATCCGGTGTCCCTAGCTAGTGCAGCGCATCAGTTACCGTTAATGTGACTGCTTGTTAGCTTTTGTCTCTGCGTATATAGTTTGAGCTCATCTGCAAGAATCCAGGACAGAATGTGTATTTTACAATGTCTTAACAAGTGTACCTGTTTCCTAGCTTTAAGAACCAGGGGCTGTGTGTACATCGATAGGGACTGAAAAGGTCACTGGTAAAGTTAAAAGCATAGGCTGCTCTTGCAGAAGATCTGGGTTCAGTTCCCAGCTCTTACGTGGCACCTCACAACTGTCTGTAACCCCAGTTCTGGAGCATCTGATACCCTCTTTCCGGCCTCTGTAGGCACCAGGCATGTGCATAGTGCATAGACATACTGTAGGCAAAACACTCATATACAGAAAACAAATACAACAACAATAATAACAACCTTTAAAAAAAAAAGAACTATGTGCCTTTGCGTCTGAATCCAAAGACAACAAGTCATGGCAGTGTCCACAGGTGCTTCCGGTTCTTTTTTCACGCTCAACTGCATGTCTTTGAGCTTCATGAGTTCAAGACCACCCTGATCTGCAAAGGCTACACAGTGAGACCCTGTCTCAAATCTAAACAAATTCTCATTTTTCCGATTTTTTTTTTCCTTTTTGGCAGTCTGTCTATTAATGGCAACCATACCCTAGGAATCCTGTTATACTCCTTTTTTTTCCCTTGTGCTATTCCACAGAGTTATGACTTCAGTTTTAGCTCATTCCTGCAGTGTTACTGTATAAACAGTAAGTTCTTCATCCATAGCCAGCTTGGCCTTCCCAGATTTAATGTAAATTCAGCCGGCTAGAGGCGTGACGGACTGGACCAGTTCCACAGTTTACTGATGTCACTTGTTTGTGACTTTTGAGACCCTCCTCAAAACCAGGACCCGCCATCTAGCATGCCTAACAGCTGTTGGTTGGCACGGAGCCAGGGAGACACAGTAAGCAGAAGTCAGAAGAAATCAGTCACTGTTGTGTTTTGTTCCTGTTTGCCTTTTGCTTGAATCCCTGCCTGTGACTTCTAGATACACCGAGTCTCTGTCTTCAGTGAGCTCCCTGTCAGAACTTGGGAAGCTTCTGGAGCGCCTCTAGGATTACAGCATACACTGCTGCTGGTACCATTAGGGCATGACAGTGTTCAGCACTTACACGATTATTCCTTTAAAAAAAACACTTGTTGCTCATTCTAAAATTTGTTTTTATTTTATGTGTGTGAGTGTTTTGTCTATGTGTGTGTATGTGCACCAACATGTGCACCCATCAGAGGGCACTGGATCCCCTAGAACTGGGGTTTAAAGGAGCAGCATGTGGGTGCTGGGAGCCAATCCTGGGTCCTGTGCAAGAGCAATATGTTCCCACTGAGCCACCGACTGAGTGAGCCATGAATGTGCCTGATGTGTAGGAGTTATGTCATGAAGGCTGCCTCTGTTTGACGTCTCTGTGTGTTATCTTAATGTGAACGCAACCCTTTGATCACTGTTACAAACCCTTGGACTTTTATAACACGCAGAGAAGCTCTATGCCTTTTTTTATGTCACGCGCGGAAGCATGTCAGTGTGGTTAACTCCTACAGTGGAGTTGCTAGGTCCCAGGGAAGATTAGGTTTGGGTGTGAACCTTTCATCTTTTCATTTTATTTTGTATATGTTCATGCGTGTGGAGTTCAGAGGTCAACCTCAGATGCCATTCCTTCAAGAACTGTCCATCTTAAGTTTTTCAGACAGGGTCTCTCATCTAAGATCTGGGGCTCACTAATTAGGTCAGGCAGGCTGGCCAGTATGCCCTAGGGACCCTGTCTGCTCCCAGCACTGGGATTGCAGGGAAATGTTACAGGGATGTGTCGTGTCTTTTTACCTAGTGCTGGGGATCACATTGAAGACCTTATGCTCACACCACAAGCACTTGTCACACTACTCTCCTCGGCCCCAGACCACGCCAGTGTAGTAGTGAGTTATTCCCGTGTGGATAGTGGATTTAGACTGAGTATGGTAGAACATAGCCTCAGTTCCAGCTACTTGGAAGGCTGAGGCTCACTTGAGCTCAGGACTTCAACACAACGAAATCCCATCTGAAAAAACAGGAAGCGACTGGAAACTCCTTACTCATGCCCTTCTGTCATCCGATGGCCATCCAAGTGTAGGTCAGAAGGAGGGAGATCGGAAGGAAGGAGGCCAGAGGGGACTTGGCTCTTAGACAAGTTGGCCGCCTTACACTCCCTCTTGGCAAGTTCCACAAAGTCCCCCACATCTAGAACTCAGGTGGATGCTCACTTGGCTTCAAGGGAAGCTGGACGGGGCAGTCGCCTTCTGGGCCCAACTTGGAGTCAGCGTTCTGTTGTAAAGGAGAATGGGGAGGTCTTTCCCACCAAAAGCTACACATTGTTTTCAGTACTCATGTTCCTGGTAAAATAGTCCCCCAAAAGGACTTGCATCCACTTTCCCCTCTCATCACCAGATCCAGTGTTCTCTTTATTAGCTATCAGAAAGTCTCAATCTCTGTTGTGTTTGAGTTGTGTGGTTGACTCGCGGCATGAGAATGGCTTGTCAGAGAACTGGCGTGTCTGTGCCGAGTGCCTCTGAGTGCTTCTCAGCTGTAAGGTAAACTGTTTGATCTGACAACTTGCTGCCGATTCCACTGCGAAAGGTGAGTTCCGTTGGCAGTGGAGACTCTGGGAGCAGGGTGCCTTCCCCATCGATGCCAGCCTTTCTGTGCGTGGTCCCGCTGCCATAGCTAGTCCAAGGGGCATGGAGGATTCATGGATGTACCAGGAGGACTGGGGGTGGGTGGTTGTGGTTGTTCTTTCTAAATTTTACCCTTCTTACATGATCTCATATACCTTCTCCACATTTCATAGACACCCCCACAAGTGGTGTGTGTGTGTGGTGTGTGTGTGTGTGTGTGTGTGTGTGTGTGTGTGTGTGTGTGTGTGTGTGTACATGCGTGCGCACACATACTTGCAAGGGTTTGGAGGCCAAGGGTCTATGCCAGTGTTTTCTTTTCTTTGTTCTCTACCTAGTTTTTGAGACAGGATCTCTCATTGGACCTGGAGTTTGCCAGTGAGCTTTGGGGACTCCTTTGTCTGTATCCTCAGCACTGTAGCACCCCTATTTCACATGAGTGCTAAGGATCAATCTGTGCTTGAGTGACTGGCCCTCTACTGACAGGGCCTATCTTCCCCAGCTCCCAGAAATGTTTTAATAACCACCGCCATGTAAAAGAAAGAGCATTGGCAAGTGGGATATTGAAAAGCCATAGGATTCTGTGAAAGTCCACATGGTATCTAAATCTTAGCCCCCTAGCCCCTATTTTTAGACCTCGCATTTATATAGAAATAAACCAAAAATCTCATTACCCCCACTGTGGTTCAAGTTGATGGTTTTGCCAAAATTTTTTTGGCAGTTAACCGAGGCTGGAAGCACTGAAAATTGACAACTTGTACGCAGTTGGTGGTTATTCTCTGTCGCTGCAGCCTTTGCCTCCCAGCACAGGCTGGGGTCTGAATGCTGTTGGGTCTGGTCAGCTGCTCTGACCGGCCGTTGAAGTCCAGCGGCCTAACCCGAGTATCTCCTAGATGCCTGCTTTCTTTTTCATGCGTGTCCACAAATAGCATCACAGCAAATTAAAGTAATTTTTCTGATTGATGTAAGGAGTAACCAAAGAAAGCTTGTGTTTGGTGCCAAAATCTCTCATAGTACAAGCAGAGTGCAAGTGCTGGCCCATTTTATGGCATTTTAGTTGATAATTATTTCTTCAAGAGCACATTATTTGGTTATATGGCAGCAGTCCAGTGTCATTCCAGAGGCATTGGACGAGCAGATGCGTGCAATCACTACAGTAGATGGACTCTTCCCTTTGCCAAGTGAAGTAGGCTATTCAGAAGGAGAATAGAAAAATACCAATTCTCTCTGCACTCCTCTCTTTAAACCACTTAGGTCAGTAGTTTGAAACTGCTCCTGGTTCACAGTTACTACGCTAGAAAATTAATCTTTTAAAAATTTACAGTGAGTATATAACATATATTGTATATGTTTGTTATTGGTTAGTGAAACTTCCTCGCGCATTTTTCTTTGGATCCTAAGCTGCTAAATTCTATCAGAAGAATGAGAAGGAACTTGATTGTAAGTCTAATTATATGGAAGAAGAGAGTCCCGGGTTGCTACATTCATGACGTGTCTTAGGGACACGTTCCCTGTGCCTAGGGAAAGAGGGATGTTAAGTGGAGAGCATCCTATGGATGAATCAAGAATAAAAGAGATTCCCTTTAGAATGGCCCGGTGCTCCAGAATGGGTAGCTAGACCCTATGGAAACGTGACAGACGTTAGGATGGTGTGGTGGTTTGAATAAGAGTGGCCCCATAAGCCGGGCGTAGTAGTGCACACCTTTAATCGCAGTACTCGGGAGGCAGAGGCAGGCGGATCGCTGTGAGTTCGAGGCCAGCCTGATCTACAAAGCGAGTCTAGGACAACCAGGGTTAACACAGAGAAACCCTGTCTCAAAAAACAAAAAATGAAAAAGAGATGGTCCCATGAGTGCGCGCACGCGTGTGTGTGTGTGTGTGTGTGTGTGTGTGTGTGTGTGTGTGTGTGTGTGTGTTAGAAAACCCATATATATATTGAGTGCTCAGTCACCAGGGAATGGCACTATTTGAAAAGATTAGAAGGATTAAAAGGTGCAGCCTTGCTGGAGGGCATGTGCACTGGGAGTGGTCTTGGGCTTTCTAAAGCCCAAACCACGCTGAGAGTCTCTGCCTGCTGATCAGGATGTAGCTCTCAGCTACCGCCCCAACGCTGTACGTGCCACTCTGCCCCTTGCCGTGATGATTATGGATTCAGCCTCTGAGGTTGTAAGCCACGCCTTGGCTAAGTGCTTTCCTTTAGAAGAGTTGGTCATAGTGTCTCCTCACAGCAGTAGAGCAGTGGCTCAGGCAGGTGAGATCTGCCCTGAGATGGACTGTCCCGGGTTCAGGGACATGGGTGGGCTGCTCTGTGCCGTGTAGTGTAGAGGAAGGCGAGCTGTGAACTGCTGCTGCGCCCGCTCTTGACGAGACGGCTACAGCATTGAGCAGCGGCCAACTGAGCTGGTGGGCAGTGCAGGTTAGCTGCACAACAGGTCAGTGCATGAGGAGTCTTTTCATTCTCCTGCCCTTTATTCTTAGCTGTTGTCACAGAGCCTAAAGCAGCCTCAGGAGAGCCAGTGTAGAGCATCACAGAGTGCTTGAGCCATGTCCCTCTGCTTCTGCCTCTGGTTGCTGTGATTTGGTCTCATGAAAAGGTGGAGAAGGAAGCTGGCTGGAAGCGTTCTCTCCAGCTCCATCTCTTGCAGTTAAGGACTTGCGAGCAGTTTATTAGCTGAAACGGGACTGTTGAGAATGGCAGGGCCTCAGGTGGAGCTTTCTCATCCTTAAAACTCTGGGGCCAGAGGTGCGGGAGCTTCCTTTTGCCTGCCCTTCCAGACGGATGTTGCTGACAGTCCTGGCTGGCCGTGAACTCCTGCTTCTTCAGCTGCAGTTCCCTCCTTGTTCCTTGCCCGCCTGGTGTGGGCAGGAAGGAGTAGAAGATGCTACTAAAACAAATGTGCTGTCCAGAAACCCAAGTAAGGGCTCCTAAGTCTTTTGTAATAGGCAGTAAGCATGTACGCCTTCCTGCTCTTGAAGGAGACGCCCTCAGCCCTTTCAGGCTGTTAACCGCACAGGTATAGTTTTCCTTCAGTGGTGGTACTGAGCAGAGTCACTGTAATTTGTTTGCAAGAACTGAAGAGACAAGGCAGCTGCGGTGGAGAGATGTTCTCCTGGGCTAGGTTTTTAACAGTGTTAAGAAGCAGGTACCCTTGCTTTTCTGTCCACAAGTCACCAATAGGACTTGGCCACCTTTCTTACTTGGCAAGACATGTGTACATACTCTGAGGTCATAGCTCTTTGGGAGAACCCGATAGACTTGTTTCTGCAGAAATAGCTAATAATATGGGGGTAATGTCATTTTATACGATGCCTCAGAGAGTTGAAAGTGCATTGCTTGAAGATATCATTGAACCTGAAACTGCCTCAGCAGTGTCTATTCCTGTGTGTTTTTCTTTCTTTGTCTTGACGTAAAGGAATTAAAGGGTTAATATCCTACCTTTCCATACTTAGGGTTTGTTAAGCCCTAAGTAAAGACCCAGTATTTGGTTGAGTTCAATACATTTCCCAATAGCAAGAGAACAACCTAAACAGAAAGCGCTGGGAATGTCAGGTGACCCAAGTGATGGACTCCAAAGGACACTGAAGAAAAGAGTCTACATGCTAAACCCACCAACTCGGACTCCACCGAGGCAGTTGTTACATGGCCAGGGGTCCCTGTCTCCTCATAAATGCCTAGAACTGCTGAACGCTCTTGTGTGGGTACCAGGAACCCTGATGAACTGTCAGAGCTGCTGGCCGCACTGTGGATCCATTGCCCAGCTCCGTGGTCTCTCTTCTCCCTCTCAGTCTCTTCTTTCACCTGCAGTAATAAACAGGGTCTGAAGAACAGGTTCCTAAATCCTTTTAGCCTTTGAAGGGCCCGTTTACGGGGATTCTTCATTCCCGCGACAACTCTACCTTTCTTTAGTACTGTGTATTATACACACACTACACAACTTTTATTTTTTGAAATTATAATGACGTCATATTTTCCTCCCTTTGCTCCCTCCAAACCCTACCAGGTAACCGCCAATTCACAGCCTCTTCTCTTTAACTGTTACTATCTGTGCGTGTGGGTATGTCCTGTATTTCTAAACACATAAGTACAACCTGCTCAGTCAGCCTGATGCTACTTGTTTGTGTGTTTTCAGGGCTGACCATCTAGTTACAGATAACTGACTGAGCTGCTCTTTTCTGGGAAGACTTCTTTCTGGCCCCGGTATTCCTTAGTAGTTCTTTGCGTGTGGTTGAGTGCTAGCGGGCTCTCCACCATCCACATCAGCGTGTCTGCTTTTGGCCTGGTTCAGCTTGTGTTGAGGGAGCCATCTTGATGAGACTTCCTGGGAGCCTCTGACATTTCTATAAGACACAGCATCACAGCAAACTCCCTGCTCTTCTGGCTCTTACGGTCTTTGCCCCTCTTCTGTAAGGACCCCCGAACCTGGGTGAAGGACTTGTGTTGTAGATGTATCTATTAGGCCTAGACTTCACAACTCTGCATTTTGATTGGCTGTGGGTTTCCGTAAAGGATTTCATCGGTCTCACAGAGACATTTCCTTGACGAGGGCCGAGAACTATATAGATCCTAGGGTAGGCCACACGGGCTCGTGTTTTGCTTCGATGAATTTCTCTTGTGACTCTCCTGGTTTCCTGTTGGGCAGTAGCTATTACACTACTACTGGTGTTTGTGTTTTAGGACCGTCAAGTTTACCATGCAATACATGCAGTGGATTATTAATACTAAAACATCACGTTCCTGTTGCATGTAGTCTTTAGAAAGTTTACTTATCCCATGCATGCCCAACTTCCTCAAGTGATCATACCTCAGGGAGCAGTCCAATACTATGCATTCTGGATTTGAAATTTAAATGAGTGGCCAGTGGAAACTTTTTCAGAAAATGAAGTGCTGTTGAGTGGCTATTTAGTCTGTGAGGTACCCTTTTCTCACTGGGTCATTCTGTGTGGATTTTGGAGCTGCCTGGTGCTCATCTGTCTGTGTAATTGGTACCCAGCCGTGTCCTGGAATCATTGGTTGATTCATTTGGAATGTTTTGCAACATCATGTTGGTCATCAGCCACTTTTGCATCCTGTGGTTTTGAACAGGAAAAAAAAAAATCCTGTAAAACCAGTTTAGTCAAGCATTGCACACGCAGATGAGGTTATAGTGGGGAAGGGGTAGCTGCACACACAGGTGAGGTTACAGTGGGGGGGGGGCAGCTGCACACACAGGTGAGGTTACGGGGGGGGCAGCTGCACACACAGGTGAGGTTACAGTGTGGGGGGGCAGCTGCACACACAGGTGAGGTTACAGTGTGAGGGGGCAGCTGCACACACAGGTGAGGTTACAGTGGGGGGGGCAACTGCACACACAGGTGAGGTTACAGTGGCGGGGGCTTAAGCTGCACACGCAGGTGAGGTTATAGTGTGGAAGGTGGCTCCCCAGAGGCTCCACGCTAGCTGAACTTAAGTGGTGTGTGGAGAGACAGGGGTGCTGTTGGCCTGAATCACTGCAGAGCTGCCAGTGTTGTACTCTGCGTTCCTATGAAGGAAAATTCATCAGTTGCTTGGCTTGTAGTTGCCAGTATTGGGAATTTTGGTATGTGGTGTTGGTTCCTTCTCACAGCTTCTTTCACCTTGACTCACGGTGTTAGGATAATTAACACGGACACTTTGAAAGGTTGCCCGTTTCCAGACGCACACACAACCTGTTTTGTTGTGAGTGCTTGCCCAGGCTTTTTCCTTTCTTCGTTCAGAAAAGCGTCCTCTCCCTCGCCGGCCTTCCCAGTGCATGTAACTCTCTGATTCGGCCCCACACTGGCATCTGTTTCAGAGCTCCCAAGAGGCACATGGTACTTTGGAAATAAAAAGACAGCAGAGGACGGTTCTCTGGGTTGTTAACATCCTAAGAGCTGGAAATAGTTGTTCCCAGAAAACTCCATGGGAAAGGATGGACTATAGACGTCACCAGAAGCCACTCCTCCCCGATTTCAGCCCTGGGCGCTCAGGTCGAACCCACTCACTCAGCTCCTCCCCATCCATCCCTTTGATGTGCTTGTACTGTCCATGGTTTCTGTTGCTGCAGGGTTTGATGCCAAAAGAGGAGTGCTTACATTCGCAACACTAATACCGTTTTCTCCTAGAGTTTTTGATTGAGGCTAAATGGAAACATCCTGACTGTTGTCACTTGGCAGATAAAAGACACTGTATTTTAAGATTCACGTAATATTAAAGCAGGCTGATCCTTCTCTCTCTGGCTTAATAATAGGCTGATTACATGTTTTAAATGTTACAAAGTGGGGTCCCTGTTTCAGATTAAGCCTCACCCTAGCAGTCCAGGGTACTTGCAGACATTTGCCTGATGTGTCTGGCATGAGGATCCATGGCATGGTGCCAGCTCTTTGAGGCCCTGATTTTAGGACTCGCAAGGCCAGCCAGGTAATACCACCTTTACTCAGTCAGGGACAGTGTTCCCTTAGCACAGAAGCCACCAAATACGGGTGGCTCTGGTCCCTGTTAGTGTAGCCTCCCTCCTCAGTGGGTTTGCCAACTGGGGAAAACCCAGGGTAGAAGAGCTTTGGAGTTAGCCAGTAGGCTGGGTTCGCAGCACCAACGCTCACTGGACGGGTTTTGAACCTACACCTCAGCTTGTGGGGAAAAAACAATGCGATGAGATTTGTCAGGTACAGAGCTACTGCTCTGGTCCTGGCAGGCAGCAAATCTCCTTCAGATTGCCGGTGACTTACACACTGTTGTGTTTGCTTTCTTGTGTGCTCACTTGCAACCAAGGTTTGTTATTTGTGGTTTTGAGTGTGTTGCTCTGAGTAATGAAGGCCCCGTAGCCTTGCAAGGTGAAGGAAGAGTCAGCTCTTACCTCGATAGGTCTTAGCTGCCTGCTGCCATGGCCTTGCTCCCTTGACCAGTCTGCACACAGTCATTTTGCTCTTCCCATCCCTCTAATAGAACCTTCAGTCTGTGACAGCATGTGTCGTCATCTCCTACTGCCCTGGGTGACACTAATCTGAGTGTAGCTTCAGACTTAACCCGTGGAAGCTCACTGCACAGCACTTGCTGCCACATCTCCAAGTGCAACTCAGGGCTGCTTTGTGGTTCCTGCTCCTTCCTTCCCACCAAGTCAGTCATGAGAGTATTTTGAGTACTCGCTATTAACCAGCCCCATACCAGGGTGGGTGGGTGCGTGGGTAGATGGATGGGTGGGTGGGTGGATGGATGGATTGATGGATGTATGGGTAGGTGGATGGATGGATGGATGGGTGTCATTATCTTCATACATGCTGTACTTTATTCCTTTATTTGCAGTGGGCGTTTATACAACTGCGTTTGATGTTGTGTTTCTGGGTGACATTACCTTTGTGCCTCAAGGCCAGGATATCTGAGCTTGCCTCAGCCAGGTTACTACTCACTAACTGATTGAATTCAAGCATGGCCTTATGGTTTCATTGTTTTCTTTCACTATAAAGTTAGGGCTACTCTTTCCCAGCACACATTCCCCCATGTTATATGAAGCTCCCTTCCCTGACTGCTTGCTAGTGTTATTTATGAACGGATTCTAAATTTTCTGGGTGTGTATTTCTAATGCCCATTTTTCCTCCATTTCTATATATAATATGTTTCCAAACTGGAAAAAAGATGCAGCTTTTTGTTTTGTTTTCTTTTGTTTTTTATTTTTTGGGTCCGGGCTTCTCTGTGTAGCTCTAACTGTCCTGGAACTCACTCTGCAAACCAGGTTGGCTGGCCTTGACGTCACAAAGATCTGCCTGCCTCTGCCTCCCAAGTTCTGGGATTAAAGGCGTGCACCACCACCACCTGGTTCCCTTGGGTTCTTTTTGTTTGTTTGTTTTGTTTTTTGGGTTTTTTTGCATTTTCCTTTTTTAACAAAATCTCAGGTAAAGGTTGAGTTGATAAATTATTTTGTTATACAATGCAAAATAAATTTCAAGACTGTTCTATAATTGCTGGGCTTTAACTCTCTGATCCATTGATTTTATATGGCTAGATAAGCATGGTTTTTGTTTTGGTTTGTTTTCGTTTGGTTTTTGGTTTTTCAAGACAGGGTTTCTCTGTGTAGCCTTGGCTGCCCTGGACTCACTTTGTAGACCAGGCTGGCCTTGAACTCACAGCAATCCACCTGTGTCTGCCTCCTGAGTACTGGGATTAAAGGCATGCACCACCACCTAAAACGAGAACTTCAGCAGTGTATGTTTATCAAGTCTCTCATGGGAGAGGGAAACCGTTTGAAAACCTCCTGGGAGAATGGATTGAAAGAAGAGTTGGCCAAAAGCTGCCATGTAACCTTCTCTGTGGAGATGTGTGCACTGTGTACCTGTGGCTTTTCCTTAGTCTGGGGCCTGGGCTGTGGAGTGGGAAGTCATGCCTGGAGGAGGGGAGGAAGGGTACAGTGCTACAAGGAGTGGGTGTGGGCAGCAGTTGCAAAGCTGCCAGGGTTCTGTGTGTGCCGGAAGTGCAAGTTTGGCCGGGAGGAATGGAATGTTCCCTCTTGCCATCCAAGAGCAGAGACAGCTGTGGGATAGCTTGAAAAGACAATTGCTCAGTGAAAACCTCATTATATTATTATTGTTGTTGTTGTTGTTATTATTATTTTATATTAAAATGAAGTCCACACTAGAAAGCTCAACGACACTGTGCGGTTGTGTGCCTCCTCCCTCCGTACTTCCCAGCTAGTCACGGCTCCAGCCAGCCCTCACCTAAGCAAGGCTGGGGCTGTCTAGAGTGAGAATGACTGTGGCCCTGCTCATCCGGTGACTGTGTCATCCCCGCTGCCACTGGCTCTCTGCAGGCCAGCTTGACAGTGTTTCCAGAGGACATCTGTGGGTAGAGAATTACTGTCAGCAAATTTAACGGGAAGTCTTGTTTCTAGCTGGAAATACAATCCTTCGGCCAAGTTCCCAACAGTATTTATTTTAGAACATCGTTGTTTTTTAAGGCCCTTTAATGGTTTAAACTTTAAAGACTTTAGACAAGAGTCAGAGTAGAAACAGACGAACTTGTCTTACACGTCAGAGTTGATTGTGCAACCCCACTTAATAAAGGCCTTTTTACAGTTTTACCAAGCTGAAAGGCTTATTTTTGGGGACACTATAGACAGTACGTATGAAAAAACATTTTTCTGTTTTCTAGGCCTGCTACCTGACTTCCGGTTTATGCCCTGATACTTGTGTTTGTTTTAACTCTTTGTGTTAAGTTAGTCCCTAGGAGGTAGAGTGTGGAGATGGAGTGCAGCCGGATGCCAGCCAGCTAAGGACTGGTCTCCACAATGTGTGGGACGTGAAGGGGCGCCTCTCTGTCCTGGCACACATCTCTTAGGTAAGCTGTCCACACAGAGTGAGGTCAAGGCTCCTTCTCCATACCCAGGCAGTTTTAATAAAGAGCTGGCCTGGACCCAGTTTTCAAATAGTTACCGTAACTCCCCTCTTTACCCTCCGACCCAGGGTCTTGTCCTTAACTTGCTTGAGTCTTGAACTCAAAGGATCTCAGTGCGCTGCTGCCACACCTAGGCCATTGGGAACCAAGTCAGTGGGATGCTAGGGGTGGGATTTCAGTGGGTTCTGTCCTGATTACTAATGAAGATAACTTAGGGGGCTTTAAGATACCCAGCTCTCAGTTGGGTAGTGGCGGCGCATGTCTTTAATCTTAGCACTCAGGAGGCAGAGGCAGGCGTGTCTCTGAGTTCGATACAGAGTGAATTTCAGGGTAGCCAGGGCTACACAAAGAAACCCTGCCTTGCAAAAACGAAAATAAAAAGTAAAGTGCCCAGGCCTCACCTCAAGTCTTGACTCTGGGGCTGGGATTCTGGTGAGGAAAGCCTCCCAGGGAGACTCAAATAGGCAACCAGGGGAGAGAGCTGCTACTGAGGAGAAACCAAGAGCCTGGGCCCAAACTGCCTTGGAGCGGCTCTGTCAGCCTTCCCCGGCAGCTCTTCCTGTAGCTGCCTCTGCATGTGGCACAGCAACCTTTGCGCCTCTTGGGCTTTCTGTCCAACCTTTGCCACCAGTGGTTCACCAGGAGCTAATGTTGGAATCCAGGCATTGGACAACTGTGTTCTAGATCATCGGTGCCCTCAAGCCAAACACTGACCCAGCCTCAGGGGCTCTGCATGAGAGGCAGGCGAGCATCGTGTGGGAAGCCAGACATTTGCAGGGTCTCCCTAGTCCCTCGGAAAGACCATTGGGCAGTGGTGGGCGGTGGTAGGCTCCCAAGCTGACAACCACAAGACATTCTGCTGCACTCTAGACACCCCAGGGCGGGGTGTGGGGGGAGCACGAATTGTCTTCTTTGGAAAAAAAAAAAGTAAGGCTTTTAAGAGTTAAATTACACAACCTCTTTATTTTTTAAAGCGAGTAGATTTCTCTTTGCTGTTGCTGAGAAAGATAAATTGATACCACATGTTGCTTCCAGACAAGCCCTCTCTGTGTTCCAGGGAAAGCACATGCAGCTGGTGTCTGGTGAGTCGAGTCTCCACAAGGTAAACATGGCTGGGTAGGAGCTGAGGCAGATGCCGAGGAGCAGCAGCTAAGGAATGTCCAGTCACTGGCACCTTACAACCGTGTCAGAGTCCATAATCCTTTCTTAGCAGGCACTACTCTCTTGCCTTTTGCCTTAAAAGCACACGATGCTCAGAAGAGTTAAGGTCGGTGATGTCTGCCGCTGTGTGTGGGATCTGCCACTCGGCTGAGTGGTGTGTTGCATGCTTGGATCCATCCCAGAGTAGAGAGTGCATTTGATCCTCCTGCCTTCTCCAAGGGGGCAGCTGAGGTCTGGTCCAGGTCACAGGCAGATGTCATCGCCCCATACAAACAGGCTGAGCTCAGAGCTCTGGGACCTGTCTCAGCATCGCTGTCTTCCTCCATCACTGCCTTCCCCTGCTTGCTGAGTTACCCACCCACTCTATGAGTGAGTGGTGGAGCACTCGCTCTGCAACTCTAGGCAGCGTCTTTGTGACTCCCGTTCTGTTTTGAGGCCACCTGTCTTCATAATGATTTGGTATATATTTCAGGGTCATAGACGCCGTAGCATCAGCAACGAATGTATTTTGCAACAGAAAACTGTTCATTACATGAAGAAAATAATTACCAGAATCTAATCAGTGCAGTCATCTTTATGCTAATGTCTTGTAGGTGGGCCAGGCAAAGGAATCTTGAGGCAGTGGCCCACACAGTGCAGTCAGCATGACTGTGAAATGCCAGTCCCAACTGCCTCCACACAGCCATTGCACACGCTCCTGGAAGGACGTGCCAGTGACTGCAGCCACAATCAAGGGAGCGAGTTTGCAAGCTCAGTTACTAATTAACCACATGTACTGGGGGCTTGGCCCCAGCGCTGGCCTGTTGGGTAGAAGCTATGTCACAGAGAATGAGATGAGGACTATCCCGGCTTTGCCCCCTCTGGACAAACTGTAGGTGCTCCCTAAGGTTTTATAAATCAAACTGAGGGGAAGCCGGCATGTTTGCCCGTGAAGCGGTAGTTTCTTCTTCCTAGAGATACTTGCTTTCTTGTAACTCATTAGAATCTTGATTTAAATACCCAGAGCTGTTCATGAGGTTTGTGCAGGGTGGCTTCTGGGCAACATTAGTAAGTAAATGTGGTGGTAGAATGGTCAAAGAAAGCACATCCCTCGTTTTCTGGCCTCATGGTGTGCTTCAAATTGTATATGTAAGTAGGTAGAAGATTAGAAAATCATACTTGATGGAACTAGAGTTTTATCAGAAGCATTTGTTTGATGCCTTTAAGCCACCATTCTCCGCACTAAAGTAGAACCTCAGAAATTCAGATTATTTCTCATGATGGTACATGAGTTAGTAGGAAGCCATAGTCTTGGGAGGGTTTTGTTTTGTTTTCCATGATGTGGTTACTCTGTGTAGCCTTGGCTGTCCTGTACTCACTTTATAGACCAGGCTGGCCTTGAACTCACAGAGATCTGCCTGCCTCTGCCTCCCAAGTATTGGGATTATACGCCTGCGCCAGCACCGCCCAGCTACAATCAGATATTTTTAATGGTAGTTTTCCTGAGATTGAAGTTGGGGACGAACCCTTTGGAGTCTTAACAGAACCTCATTTTTCACTCATTACCTAGGAAGGTGTAGAAAAAAAAAAATACCTCGGTGCTGATGTTCTACACAGCCCCTCCCTTTGCCCCCTCCCTTTCTTTTTCTATCTTTCCTGTTTCAATAAAACTGAGGTGGAAAACCCAATCATTAGACTTCTGCACTTCGAGGGAAATACACTTGCTGTGGCGTTTGAACGGTGGTGGACAGGTGAGCTATGCTTACTGGCCTTTCTCAGTGTCCCACGTTCAGATTATAGATTTTATGGTGGCCAGTCTGCATGAGGACAGGCTGCTGGGATTGGCGCCTGTCAGGATGGAGGTGGCCCAGTTTTTGTGATGTCTTAGTAAAGCAGCTGGAAAAACCTGTCTGAGTGCTGTAGATAACGCGTCTCGGGAAATGTATCCCACCATTGCGAGCCTGGCCACTAAAGCCGAGCTCTCCTTTCTGAGGTGGGCTTTGTGGAAGAGCCTGCGGGGTCCCCTTCATTCGTGTGGTCATCCTGCCCTCTCCACCAGAGGGGGACTGCCATCAAGAACAACAAAGGCCTCTAAGTTTTCAAATATTTCATAGATAAAGTCACAGTGAGATTGTTTTGTGTCGTGTGTCTTTTTTCTTAGCTCATAGTTGTTTGGGGGTGTTTTTCTTGAATTGTTGCACAAGCTCATTGAATGGTGATTTCTCATTAACCTGCTGGTAGGCCTGTGGAGGGATACAGAAAAGGCATTGCGCGAGCGTTGGGAAACCTGCTTCCAGCTGTGGGTTCCCTGCACTAGTTGATGAGCTGTACTGCTTCGTATATCTGAGCCAGGCCTTCGTATGCAGAATCAGGGCAGTGATTGCTGCCTCAGCCATGTTGTGAGGGTCAGAGGCAGCGAATAAACCCAGGGTTCAGTAGCCAGGACTCTGTGATCTGGCAGACCTTCAGCTCTTCACTTTGTAATTAGGGACCTGGACAGGAAGCCAGGCTTCATGACCCCTTCCTGCCCTGACTCCCTGTGGTGCTGGCCTTCCAGGCCCTAACAGAGGCTTGGTATCTACTCTAATTTTAGCCACTTGTAATTGCATAAAATTATACTTTGTTAGGGGTTAGAGTCATAGTAATGGATGGCTGTCAGAAAATCCATAAAATGTTTCGTTTGTCTCCTAGTAGGTTTGGAATTGGTAACAGTAAAATACATTTTAAAAATGTCATCCTTTAAAACATACAGGCTCACTGAATAGCTAAGATCACTCATTTCCGTAAATGTTTGGCATTCGTGTGACCTCTTCCCACGATTTACAGCAAAGGAGGCTGGCAGGTTGGAATAAGTAGGGGATGTGTCTCCACCGCACCCCTAAAGCCTTAGGACCAGCTAAGGTTTTTGTTTGTTTGTTTGTTTGTTTGTTTGTTTTTACTGAGTACATTAAATTACCCACATACTCAAAGTGGGCCTGTCCTGGTCTTCTCTGCAAGTGCGTGTCAGGAATGTGCTCCTGACCCGCCTTATAGAGAAAGTACCCTGTTCCAAAGAAATAAAATTTCTGAACACTTGCTATTATTCTAATCAAACAAACAAAAAACATTAAGCGTGGAAGGGGAGCAGGGTATTTGTCTTTTGGCAACACCTACATCCTTGGGTCCTGACATCTTGCCCATCTCGATGGCAGTTGTAGAAAATGCCTGTCATGACCATAATTGCTGGTGTGCTTGCCCAGCCTGGACTGCAGTCCCCTCTTAAATAGGAATGTACATTAGAAGAACTGTGTATTATTGAGTTACTTACTTAGGACAAAAATTCTGTTGATTTTCTGTGTTTTAAAAACAATCTGGTAGAACACATGTATTTGTGTCTTCTACATAAATACAGTTGGTGATTGCCAATTCTTTTTAAATGTGACTTTCAGAATTGTTCGTATTTAATATGCAGCATTAGGCAATGCCTTTCATCTTTAACTTGCCAATAAAAACTCATCTGGCCTGCAGGTGCTATTCCAGATGTGGGGGACGCTGTCGACTCTTTTCCTGCTGCACATAAGGCATTTTACAGGTTGGAGTGAGCCTCCCCAGGCTCTGAGAACTCTTCATGTGTAAGAGGACAAAAGCCCTGGCTGCATAGCGTGACTGGCCCCTGGGCTGCATTATCATCTATCATTGTTACATCATCCCTGGAGGGAGAAGGGGTTGGGTATTATCAGGCCTTAATGCAGATGGGAACCTGCTGTTGTTGCAGACAGATGAAATTATTTGTATGGGGTCATGTGCTTGGCCGGTGGCAGAGATAAAGCTGAGTCTGGTTATCCTTGACAACTGGGTGGGTCTCAGCCAGAAGGAATATTCTTATAGTAAGTACAGATCATTAGGACTTTAAAGGGGGGGGGGGTGCCCTACTTTAAAGGGGGGATGGTTTTAGATATATAGAAAATTTGTAAAAATAATGGAATCCACATGTATTCACCCTCAAGTGTCCCCTCTGAACACCCTGCATTCCTGGCACAAGTGTCACCACAGACGAGCCGATATTTATCATTATTATTAGCTAAAGTCTATACCTGCTAATCAGACTTCCTAAATTTTTCTCATTTTCCTCCCCCACAATGGAATCCCATCCAGGATGCGTTAGATCCACTTGTTATGTCTTAGTCTCGCCTTGGCTGCGATGGTTGTGGGGAGTACTAGACGGGTTTTGTAAATGTCCCTTAATTGGGGTTCATATTTTTCTTATGATTAGCCTTGGATTTGGGTTTGGGGTGAGAAAGACTAATGAAGAAGTTACCATTTTCATCATCTCAGGTGCACACTAGCAGTGCACTGGTCCCAGCTGACACAGCATGGCGCAGATTTCTCCACTGCAAATCACGTTTTCTCCCCTCTTAGCACTGTGCCCTTCGGAAGGAACTTGCTTAAACCGCCCTTCCTGAGGGGGCAGGAGGTGTAAATGATGCAAAGGTTCCTAAACAGGCTGGTCACTCTCTAACTCCTTGGCCGGCTGTGACAAGCCTGCCCTGCCCTCCTCATTTCTGCAGAGATTGGAGGCTGAGTTGTGGCAGGATGAATCCTAAAGGGGACAGGTCAAATGTCACACTTGCTGATGGAAGCACTGGCTGTGTTCTTACGGAGCTGGGCACTAGAAGAGGACAGAATAGCCACCCAGAGGAGTGACTAGCTTCCCTAGGAGCCAGGAGGTTTATTGCCAAGTATGGGGACGGGGGTATCATGGCAATAAATTATCAGTGTGAACTGCAGCATAAGGAACATAATTACAGAAAGCGCAATAAAACTTGGGGAATTGGGGAAGCAGCAGCGTCAGCGAGCTCCTGTTACCAGCACCTGCATATGAAAGTCTCCACCGCCCCAACATAAGCCTCTCATTTAACTTAGTGCTTTGGTCCAAGTCTCAAAGGTGTCTGTCGTTTTTAAAATAAATAAATAAATAAATAAATAAAGCTTGTTAACCCACATGACCTGAGTTCAGTCTCTGGGGCCCACATGCTAGAAGGAAGGAACCAGCTCCTCTGATGCCCGTGTGCAGATATGGTACCTTCCTTTCCCCTCAAAAAAGTACAGGAATTTTTTTTTTTTAAATAAATAAATTGAGAGGTCTTTAAAAACTGAAGAATCTGAATGTCTGTTTTGGATCGGACCTTCCCGTTCACACTGTCCGTTTTCCCTTCTTTCTCTGCAGAACTCTATCCGGCACAACCTGTCGCTGCACAGCCGGTTCATGCGGGTTCAGAATGAGGGGACTGGCAAGAGCTCCTGGTGGATCATCAACCCGGATGGCGGCAAGAGTGGGAAGGCGCCCCGGCGACGGGCTGTTTCCATGGATAACAGCAACAAGTACACCAAGAGCCGTGGCCGTGCCGCCAAGAAGAAGGCGGCCCTGCAGGCTGCCCCCGAGTCAGCAGACGACAGTCCTTCTCAGCTCCCCAAGTGGCCTGGCAGCCCCACGTCCCGCAGCAGCGACGAGCTGGATGCGTGGACCGACTTCCGCTCGCGCACCAACTCCAACGCCAGCACAGTTAGTGGCCGCCTGTCCCCCATCCTGGCAAGCACGGAGCTGGACGAAGCCCAGGACGATGAGCCCCCACTCTCCCCGATGCTCTACAGCAGCTCCACCAGCCTGTCGCCTTCCGTGAGCAAGCCGTGCACTGTGGAGCTCCCACGGCTGACCGACATGGCGGGCACCATGAACCTGAATGACGGGCTGGCTGACAACCTCATGGACGACCTGCTGGATAACATCACGCTCCCACCATCCCAGCCGTCGCCTCCAGGGGGGCTGATGCAGCGGAGCTCCAGCTTCCCGTATCCCGCCAAGAGCTCTGGCCTGGGCTCCCCAACCAGCTCCTTCAACAGCACCGTGTTCGGCCCTTCGTCTCTGAACTCCTTGCGCCAGTCACCCATGCAGACCATCCAAGAGAACAAGGCAGCCACCTTTTCTTCCATGTCACACTATGGCAACCAGACACTCCAAGACCTGCTCACTTCGGACTCCCTCAGCCACAGCGATGTCATGATGACCCAGTCAGACCCCTTGATGTCTCAAGCTAGCACTGCTGTGTCTGCTCAGAATGCCCGCCGGAACGTGATGCTTCGCAGCGACCCAATGATGTCCTTTGCTGCGCAGCCTACCCAGGGGACTTTGGTCAATCAGAACTTGCTCCACCACCAGCACCAAACCCAGGGCGCTCTTGGTGGCAGCCGTGCCTTGTCAAATTCTGTCAGCAGCATGGGCTTGAGTGACTCCAGCAGCCTCGGGTCAGCCAAACACCAGCAGCAGTCTCCAGTCAGCCAGTCTATGCAAACCCTCTCGGACTCTCTCTCAGGCTCCCCCTCACTGTACTCAGCTAGTGCGAACCTTCCTGTCATGGGCCACGACAGGTTCCCCAGTGACTTGGACCTGGACATGTTCAATGGGAGCTTGGAGTGCGACGTGGAGTCTGTTATTCGTAGTGAACTCATGGATGCCGATGGGTTGGACTTTAACTTTGATTCCCTCATCTCCACACAGAGCGTTGTTGGTTTGAACGTGGGGAGCTTCTCTGGTGCTAAGCAGGCCTCATCTCAGAGCTGGGTGCCAGGCTGAAGGATCACTGAGGAAAAGGGAAGTGGGCAAAGCAGGTCAGTGTCCAGTGCCCTGTGCGAGCAGTACGGGAGGGGGGTGCTGGGGTGGCTGTCCGCCGGTGCCCTCACAGCCCATGAATGAAGAGCCCATGAAGCAGCCAGGACTCCCAGGCGGCCCGTCAGAGTTTTACCTGAGAGCCAGACGGGGCTCACAGCCGTCATTAGTAAAAAGAACACCCGGTTATTCAAAGAGCTCACTCTTTTTTATCCTCCGTCCATCCTCACCAGAACTATGACACAAGTTCTCCTACCTTTGAGTGTGGGTAGATGAGCAGGAAAGGTGAGGAAGGCAGATGCTTAAGTCATAGGTCAAAGGTCAAGGTTGAGCATACCAGCCCAAGGAATTTCTTACAAAGTCTCATGCCCAGTGCTGCCTTTGTCTTCTGTGTGATGGTTCTTCACCCCTAGAAAAGTAATGTTCTGGCTGACTCCTGGCTTAACTGTAGAAGGTGTATTTTTTTTTAACTCATTGATCTATGAGTTATTAATCTATCTGTTAGATTATTAAAGTGTTAAAGCAAATTGGATTGAAAATACATGTTTTTAACAGAAGGAGCCTTCATGTGCACCTCTTTGTGAACGGTAACAGCTTTTTTATCTTATTTAATTTTTGCAGGTTTTCCTTTAACTGTATCTGACACTCAGCCCTTAGCACCGATGATGACACTTTTTGGAGGTCATAACAGGAATGTAGGTTACCACAAAGTAGCTGCCACGCATACACAGAAAAGACGTGGAACACTCTCTATTCCTCTGGCCCAGATGGCTTTGTTGAGCTGCAGTCAACACTCACATCTGGAGCCTCAGCTCCTTCATGGCAAGTTTCTTTGAGTCTCTCTTTGAGTGCCCAAGGGTCACGCCTCACGTAGCACACTCACTGCATGGGTGCACGTAGGAGCATTAATGGTGTGTCCTTCTGTCACCACCTCATTGGTAACAGAGGCCTTTCTTGCCACCCTTTGCAGAAGCCATTCTGTCAAGCCCAAGCTGGGAAGAAAGGTCACAAGGGATTGGGGTGGGGGGAAGGGCATGACAGTATTTTAATGATGTTGTAACAGAACCAGCAGGTGCTGGGTGGAGAGTGGACTCGGACAGGTGGGACGGACAGGTGGGGCGCACCTGTATTCCCAGTACTTGGGAGGTAGACGAGAGGAGAGGCATGCATTTGAAACTGGCCCTGGCTCCGTAATGAGGCCCTGAAGGTCTAGTATCACTTCTGCCATTCCAGCTGTAGTGATGGGCTTGTCACTTGAGCTCCGAGCCTCTCTCCCCCCCAGTTTATACAGTGCAGATAATGGCCCTACTGTTCATAGGGCGACTGTAAAAGGCAAGTGCCCTGAAGAGCGTTAAAGGCCTTGTGAAACTATACCAGGTTGAAATGGACTAAGTGTGAGGGTGAGCAGACGGCTGACTACTGAGCAAGCAGGGAACCACGAAAGTACTTTGCCCAGGTCATATGGTTAGACCCAGAGACTACATTTCTTCCCTCCACACCCAGGGAGATTACTCTGTGTAACCTTGGCTGGCCTGTACTCGCTTTGTAGACCAGGCTGGTCTCAAACTCACAAAGATCCACCTGCCTCTGCCTCCCAAGTGCTGGGATTATAGGCGTGCGCCACTGTACTCAGCTGAGACTACATTTCTTTTCTTTCTTTTTTTTTTTTTTTTTAAGGAGGCTACGTTTCTTAAGTGGATTGATTCATAATAGTTCTTATTTTCTGTAAATGGTTAAGAGGAAAAAGACAAAGCACTCTGGACTGAGCCAGGGTATGAATAATAGACTTTCTCTGGAGCTCTTCTCCCAGTTGGGGAGGGGAATCCGGCTCGGCTCCCTCTTTTCTTCTGTTTTAATTTCAATCCCAGCAAGCCACTTACCTCTCCCTTCAAGTGGTACAGAAGAGAAAAGGACCGGAAAGCCCTAAGCCCCAGTCTTGTTACCCCTCCTCTCTGGCACAGCAGCCCTTACAAGGCTCTCCTGCAGTGGGCTCTCTGAAGCCCTCCCTGGGTAGCTGTCAGAGCATTCCCAGGCCAAAGCATCTCGGTTTCCCAGGCAGGAGCAGGCTCCTGAGGGAAACACAGACATCAGCTGTGGTCATTTGACAGCCTCGAGCTGGTGGCTGGCTGTGCGGGAGCTAAGTGGAGCAGGTTCCAGCCAGTTACTTTCAGGCCTGTTGGGCCTGTGGAGGTTTGACTTTAGAAATGGAGATACTCAGATTTTTGGAAGGATACGTGATTTGTCGAGTGTGATTGTGGTTTCTGAAGACACAAGAAAGTTTCATTTGTTAATTATAAGAAAGCCACTTCCTAGTTCACTAGAGGAAGACTTCGCAAGAAAATGCGCTGTCTGTTTCCAGTGAAAAATTGTACGAAAATCTATTAAGGGGACTTAAATAGATGAAGGACTTTAATTTTATCAGCCATAAATTTCTGTTTTGGAGGCAGTGCATTTCCTCATTATATGCCAATGGAACATTCAGGGAGGTAGATTTGAGGGCATTCTTTTTTCCTGTTAACATAAAGTCAGGGCCGGACGATGGCTTAGCAGGTAAAAGTGCCCACTGGTCATGCTCACTGGACAAGCCTGATGATCCGAGCTGGAGCCCGAGAGCCTATGATTAAAGGGGAGAGTGAGTTTCCAAAAGCTGTCCTGACTTCCACACTCACAGTGGCGTGCTCGTGCCCATACTTGCACACAGTGTGCAAATTAATAGTAAAATAAATAAATTACATAATGATGATGATGATAGCAATAAAACATAATAAAATAAATAAAAATTGCAGCACAGCAGTAATCCCGCCACTTGAGGTGACATTAAGGCAGGAAGAACAATGCCGGGCGATGGTGGCGCACGCCTTTAATCCCAGCACTCGTGAGGCAGAGGCAGGAAGATCGCTGTGAGTTCGAGGCCAGCCTGGTCTACAAAGCGAGTCCAGGACAGTCAAGACCACACAGAGAAACCCTGTCTCGAAAAACCAAAAAAAAAAAAAAAAGGCAGGAAGAACAAGAGTGTAAAGTCAGTATGGGGTGTTCATAGTGGACCATTTCTAAAAACAAATCGAAACACACCATAGATAAGTTTACTAAATTTTCCTAACAACAGTACATCTTGCAATGACCGTAGGACAAGAGGAGACACCTCCAAAGGGGTGGCACACTTGAGGGATCCTGGTTTCCTGACACAATTTTCATCTTGCTTTGGAGTGAATTCTGACAGTCAACCCTTAGGAGTACAGTGCGACTTGTAAAGAACTAGGGGTTGGCTTTTGTTCTGTGGGTTTTTTTTTTTTTTTTTTTCTTTAAACTTTTAAGCTTAACTTGTTTCCACTTAAGGTTTTTCTTGAATCTGGAAACACGCTTCAAGGTGACTCTCAGCTTCCCCGATTAGTCACCACAGCTCCCGAGCCCCATTCTTCCCGGCTTGCTTCTGCTTTCTTCTTTCTCCAGACTGGTTGTGTGCCAACACAGGGTCACATGGCCCTGCTGTGGCTGCGTGAGCAGCTCGGGCCAGGGAACATCTTACTGGAGAGCCTCTGTGAGAGAAGAACTTGGAAGACGTGCACTAAAGGGGCCAGGTGGAGAAGGGAGGGCATCCCCTCCTGCTTCTGCCATTAGCGACGTTGCTAATAAATCTCTAAGAATATTAGGTTTTTATCTGTCAACAGGAAGCAGAATTGTAGCATTTTAATTGTGTGTAATATGCATAGTTTTGGCTTCAGACCTAACCAGTCTATAAAATAGTCCTTCTGAGATGAACAGTGAGGGCAGAACTGTGAAGAGCCCGTGGTGTACATGCGCAGACTTGGAATTTGAGGTTGATGCATTAGGCTACTTGGCCAAAGAGGTAAATCTGCGGTGCCAGTCAGACTAATGTTTGGTTACTGTGATTCTGTCATGTCTTCAGTGTTTATGTTGGGAGGTAATAATTCTCACAGAACTGGCTACATTACGTTTTTCTTGGTATCAGTCACTTCGTTTTAGGGACTGTAACATAGAGTAAACACAGATCTGCAGTGTGCTGTGTGGAGAAAGAACCCTGCTGTATGCCTTTGGTTGCAGGAACCGGCAGAAAGAGCTCTGCCTTGCAGGCGCCCTAGTCTGGCCTGTCATCCATGGTGAGACCGACTGGCTCTTCATTTCATTATTGTTGTTGTTGCTGCTGCTGCTGCTGCTGTTGTTGTTGTTGTTGTTGTTGTCAGGGCTTATCTGTGTGTGTAGACCTCGAACTTACTCTGTAGACCAGGGTGGCCTCGAACTCAGATCAATCCTGCCTCTGCCTCCTGAGTGCTAGGATTAAAGGCTGTGCCGTGTCCCCCGCCCACCCAGCTTCAGCTGGGTCTCTTTAGTGTTGATGACAGTAAAGGAAAGTGGATAACTATTCAGTGCTCCTACGTTTCTTCAATATCTTGCATCAAATCTCCCCCCCCCTTGAGGAACCCATAGCAGCAGTCAGCAGTGGTCTCCCCTGATATTTGCTGGGTATTTCATATACCTCATCACACAAGAGAGCATTTCTCAGCCCTGAGTGTGGCCAATCCCACGTGGGGTCACGAACAGCCAGGACTCATTGAGTAAAGTTTGTCTGAGTACCTACTGGCATGGGAGCTGGGGAGGCGGGGTGTGAATCAAACTGGGTCTGTCCCTCGAGGAACACAGGGCCGGGATGGGAAGGAAGCGGCAGTGGTGGTAGCCTTTTACCCTGTAGTAAAGAGTGCCTTCTGTGGGGAGTTCAGCATGCTGGAGCTTCTTGATCAACTCTACCTTCAATTTCGTTAAGTATTTTCCACCTATTTTCACTATGAGCATAAAAATAAAGGCCCCTGCTACTTCAGGAGCCCCATGCAAATAGGTCACGGTTCAGGCTGAACGCACATACTGGCTTCTTGTTAAGGATCCAGCAGGACCTTGCCTTCAGTTCATGCGTGGCTTTTAGGGCTGGTTCCAGATTGGACGTGATGAGCACTTCACCTCAGCACTTTCTCCCTAGGCTCTTCTATGGGGGAGCTATAAGCTAAAACCCCTCTGTACAGCTCACTTAGAGGTGCATTGGCCTCTGATATGGCGGAGAGCCTGACCTTTGCACATGGCTGCTGTTTTGATGGCTCTGTGGCGTCCGGTCCTGTCATTTCTCTCTCAGGCTCACTCACACACTGGAGCGAGCGTTTGTACTTCCCTAACAGACCTAGCTTTTATAAGAACCATTAAATGTGGGGTGCTATGTTTTGTCACTTACTTAAAGACGTTATTTGGTGTTTATTGAGATTTCAAGTGCCATAAATTCGTATCAACTATAGGAAGCAACACACTGTTTGCAGAAGGCAGCTGCCTTCCTTGACAAGTAAATCTAGTTTGGGTTTCTTTTTCTGCGTGTTTGGTGAACCTTTTGCCTTCTGGGGCTTTGCCCTCAAAATCCTGCTTGCCATTTTAGGGCTACACATTAGACAGAGGCTGGTGTTGTCCACCTTCAGAGGGAACTCCTGTCACAGATGGACGGGTGAGGTTTTAGGCCCAAGAGACCCTTCCTTTCCCTAGGCCGAGTTGGTCTTCACTGGAGCCAGGGTCAGGCCTCTGTGGAGAAGTCTTGCCTTTCTTTGTTGAGTCTAGAACCTCCACCTGAGCTATCCCACTGTTCTCAGGAACCCGGCTCTCCCATGTCACCATCCCTGCCAGGCGTCTCTGAGTGCTCGGAGATGAAGAAACAACTCCCAGCCTCCTGGGCTTTTGTGGAAGCAGAAAGAAATAGGCAACCAGCAGATCGTCACAGGGGTGCAGCCTCTAAACGCTGGTGGTTACCTTGTCAGGCACAACACGGTTTAGAGGGCCAGGAAATGTAGTCACTTGCTGTGGCTCTGGCAAGTCTCAGCTGGCTGAACATCTGAGAGGCAAGGCTGCCTTGTCTTCCAGGCGCTGCTGTGGTGCTAAGCAGTGGGCCAGGCCTGGAGCACCACTCAGTGAGGTCGGAGAGAACTGGGCTGCAAGGATCTAGTCTGCTTTTGTTCCCTTCTCTCTCAGCAAGTGATGGAGACCGTACTCTATTACTCTACAGCTCTAGATTTTCTTTGCTTACTGGCCTTTTAAGCCCGCGGTGTTCATTCGCTGAAGGACAAGAGTCCTTGGTCATGACATCTCAGGGTAATTCCAGTGTTTCTGGAGGACAGGCTCTAATTGTCAGTCTTGATTTGATTGAAGGTTTGCGTGCTGCTATGTCCCCTCTTTCCTTCCTGCCTTTTTCTCCAATGCCAATTCCTCCACCCTCTTCCTCTCTCAGGAGAGCCGTCCAGGCCATACATTTTCTTTTCTTTTTTCAGCTAAGTATTTATATGTCTGCAGAGCGTTTGATTTGGTTCCTCGGAGAAGTGCAAAGCCAGAGGCATTCTTAGACTTAGGTTCAAAATCAAACCCTCACTCTTTCTACTGGGCCTTCCCATTGCAAACATGGCCATGGAGCTCACTAGAACATCTGTTGATCGTTTTTTATGTTCAGAGATGACCAGAAAGCCATACAAGACCCAACAGTCGTAAAGAGTCACAAAAACCCAAAAATGTGCTTGCTGATGGACCTGCTAGAGGGTACAACTGAAATGCTGCCTGCCACTGAGTTCTTCAGCCAAAGCAGACCTTGCCAGGGCCAGTTGAGTTTGCTTCAGGCTGCCCTGTGTAGTGTAGATGGACACTGAGCTGGGCTGACAGGAGGTACATACCAGCACAAAGCTTGCCTCCCCACTGGAGCCAGCACACCTGGCGATGCTACCAGCCCGTACGGAGACCTGTTGTCTCCTTCAGACCTGGCATTAGCTCCTTCCTTTCTGCTCCCTCTTGGTTTGGTTTCCCTCCTCTGTTGGTTCTTGGTCACCGTCTGTGTCACCTGCAAGTCTTGGCCCTGCCTTAGATGTGGATGTGTAGTTTGAACTCTGGAATCTGAAGAACTTATTTTTGTGTTGTTAGAAAAGTTAGTCTCTCAAGACCCTTTGTATATCTGAAATGGGAAGAAAGAGCCATCTTCGTGCCTGAGAACGGGACCCTCAGGTAGGTGCCCGGGTAGGTGCCCGGGTGTCTGCACTCTGCCCACCCTCAGGAGATCTAGAGCGCCTCAACATGCGTGCTGTCCTAATTCACTCCACCTCACCCCAGGGTCACACCCGGCAAAGGTAAACATTTCTTCAAGGCTCCTGTTCTCGTCTGTAAATGGTGGGACTCTTCATCGTGAATGACAGCAGTTTGAGACTGGGGAGCAAGGTTTTCAGTGGCGGAATCTGAGGGCTTTATATGGTAGGGCATACAGAAACAGGGAGGTGAGATTCCATCAAATGCTCAGATGTGCCTTGCATTCAATTTCATCTTGAAAGAAACAGGATTTTCTTTTTTTTAACCTTAAGCTCCCCAGGCCACTTTGGAACATTTTATTTCACTCAGAAGAATTTATGCTGCTTGAGAGCAGATACTGTGTCTAAGAAAGTGCTATTAAAGTAGTGGGTGCTTCCCTAGTGCTTGAACCATTGTAAAGACTTGGTCCTGTTTTCAAGGAATTCAGTGTGTTGGGAGCTCAAAGTGTGGGTGGGCAGTCTGTGCCCTACAGGCTTAAGTGCCAAATGCAGGGCGTAGCAGTGACACAGAGACAGAACACCTGGGGAAGGCAGAGTGAAGGTCGCCTGGCAGGTCACCTGAATAGGAGGACAGCAGGCTGGGCAAGTGTGCCTGAGATGACTCTCAGGCACACTGGGGTGGAGAGTGTGAAAGACGGTGGGACTCCATCCCACAGGTCTTTGCCAGTTAAAATTTGGGATGTTTTAGTTGAGGGTAATTGACTACCAGTCTGCAGAGGAGCTTTACCCAACTCACCCCCCACCCCCTATTTTGGTAGGTTGGTTGGTTTGGGGTTTTTTGTTGGTTGGTTGGTTGGTTGGTTTGTGTTTGAAACAGGGTCTCACTATGTATGTAGCCCTTGGCTGGCCTGGAACTTGCTATGTAGACCAGGCTGGCCTTGAATTCACCTGATCTGCCTTCCACTGTCTCCCTAGTCCTGGGATTAAAAGCATATGTCACTTGTCACCACACTTGCCAAGAAGTATATTAAAAGAATATAATCCCAAACATTGCATATTATTCTATGAGTCGGAAGCATCTAAGAACCAAGAGCACATGCAGGCTTCAGATTGCTCTCCTGCCTGCAGTGAGAGGTCCTCGTGTCGTTCAAGGTGGAGACAGGCCATCCTCTGCGTTCTCTAGCCATCAGTAATTCTTGGCACAGCTCTTGGCCCTCAGCTGTGAAGTTCAAATATTGTTGCTTCTCTCGGTTTCCTTGCGTTTTTGTCAGCTCAGCACAAAGGCTGGCCAGCACGGCAGGCAGACAAGTCCAGGCGTCAAAGTGTCTTGGAAGCGAAGGGCTCTTGAGGATGCTGTCTCCAGCCTTCTCAGCCAGGCCTTGGAGGCTTTCCCTGACACCCGAAAAGCATCAGCATTCTGAGCAGATGGGGCACCACAGTCCAGGGTGTCACGGCCTCACTTGGTTTTCTGCGAGCTGTACTTTTTGTCTTTAAATAGTGTGTGTAGGTTAGTGCCTACCCCCAACCCCAACCCCCCAACCCACCATCCCACCCCAACCTCCCTACCCCCACCCCCACCCCCTCGGCGTTCTCACAAGTGTTGTAGACATTATGCCTACTCAGCTGGGAGGAAGAGCTCAGGTGTCACCAGATCATAGGGGCCGCAGCCCGGTTCAGCCACCTGTCCTCAATAAACCAACTAACGGAGACAAATTAATAGTGAGAAGGTGAAAGAGGAGAGCTATTCATTGTGGCCATATTGGGAAGAGGGTCAGAGGGCCCGGGGACTTGCCCAGGTCTGTCTTCGGGGATCCTGACAGTGAAGCCAGGGTTCAAATAGTGACAAAATATGAGGTGCTCTGCTCAGCACCCAGCCACGAGTAGACAGTGCCCACAACTGTCTCATCGCGAATCTCCCAGCAAGGTCTGGCCAGTTGTCAATGCTTCTCTCGGAGGTAAGTTCCTCCCCAGCCTACCTCAATGGCTCCTGGCATTTCCTCTCATGTGAGAGATTCTAATTCCGCGGGGTCCATCCTCTCAACAGTCTGGTAGCCAGAGAGAGAGCTCGATTTCTCTTAGAACTCACTCATTGCTCCAGACAGCTTGGTCACACGAGGTCCAGCTTTCCTTCTGGGAGGCTTCACGACCAAATAGAAATCTGCCCTTCCATGCAATTAGAACCTCCTAGCCTGGCTGTCCCTCTAAGTCTTCAGAGCCTACCATGGCTCCTTGACAGCACTGGCCAACATTGTGTAGCCATCCGGAGACCCAGGACCGGGTGGATGTGCATAGGCAAGACCCTTGATATCACTTGCTCTCAGGTCTCCCTTGCTTTTTTCCCCCAGTATGGTGCACAGTGTTTACCTCTGGAGACGAACTTCACAGGAGTGTTTCAAAGGAAGCTGTAGGGTATGGTGACAAGTTGTAAGGTGGGAGGGAACTAGAGGATAAGAAGTTCAAGGCCAGCCTGGGCTACATGGGAACCTGTCTCAAAAAAAAAAAAATGGCTGCCTCACTTAAGACTCATAGGCTGGAGAGATGGCACAGTGGTTAAGAGCAGTGACTGCTGCTTTTCCAGAGGACCAGGGTTCAATTCCCAGCACCCACATGGCAGCTCACAACTCCAGTTCCAGGGACTCTGATGCCCTTACACAGACATACAAGCAGACAAAACACCAATGTACATAAAGTAAAAATAAAAGTTTTTAAAGACTCACAAAGACGTTTTCCCTCGGGTGGCCACAGCTCTGATGGCTTTGTTGGGAGTGACAGCCAGGGATGATCCTTTTCAGAGTGGTACAGGTAGGCGTTGCTTTGCTTTGTGCTCCGGCTGAAACTTTGAAACTCTGAAACCCACAGCTGTTCTGAACTCCATGAGAGGCTGCCCTGTCAGTAATAGGACCACTTTCTTGTCTCTCCCGAGTGTTCCATACTTGGTTCTGCCTTGACTTTTTGGGGTTGCAGGTTGGTTTAAAATCATCTCTGTTTCAAAGCAAGAAGATTGTAGCGCTTCCCTTTAACTTTGCGTTCCAGGCAGGCATTCTTCCAGACAATTAAAATTCTAGCCAAGAAATGATTGTTCGCCAACCTTCGTGGATCTGTGGGCATGAGTCTCACCCAGCTCTCACGTCGCATTAGCTATTGGGGTCTTCACTTCTTCTCTGCCAAGAAGATAAAAACGCTGCTGACAAATTCATGCTTTCCACAGTGGAGCTAAGCTGTGAGGGGACAGCAGTAGGGACTGTGAGGCAGCAGCGTGTTCAAATTCAGATCGATTGGGTTGTTATATTTGATGTCATTTTGGAGGCATCTCCCCTTCTTAGAACATCGTGTCACTTGGTGGTGATAATTAGGCAGGATTACAGGGGGAGGCCCTCCCACTGGATGGCAGCATCCGCAGACATTTTTAGAATGTAGCTCATGGTTTACTTGGTCTCCCCACTACTTCTTCCTTGATCTAGCAGCCTAATTTCAAACTTCTCGAAGAGAGAGGGAGCCTTTTTCTTCCTCCCCATGGAAATCACCAGTGTTACAGGACTGCATTTTTGTTTTTTTAATTCTTTCATTTTTTTTTTACTTTTACATATTCACTTATATTATTATACATATATACAATAAACTACATATAGCAAGAAGGACCATGGAACAATCAGGAATTAAATAAATGTTACATTCATAGTGTTTTGCCTGTTTGTATTTGGCAGCCTTAGAGAAAATATATTTCCTATCTTGGTGACTTTACAATTCTGAATGTAAATCAATATCTATCATGTCTCACCTCTGTTAACCTAAAACCATCTGTCTAGACCTAAAACATCTTAACCCCTAAACAACTACACTTAGTTGTAAAATAAACTATGTGGTCTTCAACCACATCAGAGACTTGAAAAGGAATAAAATTAATTACCTGAGTAAACAGGAAGTGCATGTTAGCAGCTTCCAAAGTGAGAAAATGACAGAGACAGTTTGCTGCCTAGACAGTCACCCAAAACTATACCGTTGGAGCATCATCTTCAGCTTTCTGGCCCACTCTATCTGGCTGACATATTTGCAAAGCAGGAACTATTAAGGACTTGTCAGAGTTTGGCTGTTGATTCTGCCTCCTTCCAACCTTTCCCACTTTGTATTGTTAATTGGTATATTGCTTAGTAACTGCAAAGGAACAGCTGTAAAGTTTGTCAGCTGTCTTCCTTTTCTCTCTGTTTGTTTGTTTGTTTTTTAAGCTACAGGGGCCTCAACACATACACAAGCCTCACAGCTAACTAAATCAATGTGAACTCCCATAAAACCATTTAAACACCAATCCAAGCATCACCGAACCCCAAGTCAGTGGCTGGTTCTGTCACTTTGCTCCCTCCATATGATGGACAGGTGCCAACAGTGAGCTGCAGAGCTCCTGAGACATCAAAGGGACTTCTTAGGAGGCCTTTGTTCTCCTGCGTCCTCGACAACACCAACCTTTTTAGGATGCGTGTGTCTTGGTTCCTTTCCACACTTCCTTCTACCACAGAAAAGAAAAACTAACCAAAGCCGTGGCCTTCCCGTGGGGTGAAATGTGCCCTCTGCAGGAGCTGTCTCTGGCCCTACTGGCTCAGCCTATAGCTTCCTGCATAGGCCTCCCCAGGAAGCATCACCTGAGACCCTGGAGGGAACTCCAGCACATAGTGTCACAGGTGGCCCCACCCCATTCTTCAGAAAGGGAAGAGTGGTGATTAGTGCCTCTTGGTTATGATGGCATTCCCAGAAGATGCTCGGCCTTTGCTGAGGGAGTCGGGGTATGGTGGCCTGGGAGGTTGCTGTGGTGTGTGGCTTTGGACTGCTGCGGTGGGCCTCCTGTCCCAATTTCAGGGCCCATGGTCAGTCCTAACTAGCTGCACTCTGGATGCTTCCCTCCCAGAGTGTTCCAGCCCCAGCATCAAAGCGGGCCATATTCAGCCTCTGTTCTTGGGGAGTGAAGTGTGTCATCTTCCCATCATGCACTAGTTCAGAAGAATAATTAACACCAAAGGGAATCAGGGAGGAGGGGTCTGGATTAGGTAATACCTTGCCACTTCTCCCTCGGCACTCACAGAAAGTCAGGATTGGGACTTGGGGAACTTAGTCCCCTGGTGGTTAGTGGCATAGTGATGTTAGAATTATCAGCTCTCACTGTGAAGGGGAGAAGCCGAGTCCCTCTCGAAGGACCGCATCTGTGAGCCACTATTGGATTATGCGTTCAGGGACCCATGAAGAAGACTTGGAATAGTGAGTGAGTGTCCTCTCCCTCAGGCCACGGTCCTCGCAGATAATGAGGTCTAGAGGCTTCTCCCTCAAAGTTATCGGCCAAAATAAAATTGCCTAGTGGCTTTACAAAACAGAATACTACCAGGAAAATCCTCAGCCAGACTAAGGGTCTACAGAAAGAGGAGCCGCTTTTTCCTCATTTATTATAATCTTTGCCTCCAATTAAAAAAAAAAAAAAAAAACCTTCCTTTTGCTCTCTAGAGCTGTCACCAAGATAAATTTGACCAGGGTACTCGGTCCCGCAGAGGTCTGACTGCCCCGCCGACAGTCTCAGAAAAGATTAAAGTCACAGGAATAGTCTCAGCTTCTAAGGGAGGCTGGTTTCTGTTACTCGGTCACGTGACTCCTTTGCCACTGACCCTACAGAGCTGCTTCTGATGCCTAGCCTGCTCTCCTTCATGGGGCAACCAGCAGCATCTCCACAGACAACAGATTTTAATATCCCTAAGGCCTGACATGTTGATTCATCTGTGTATGCTCTGAGTATACTTTTTTTTTTTTAGGATTTATTTATTTTTATGTGTTAGGAGTGTTTGCATATATATGTATGTAAGTGGATCACATGGGTGTTGTCTCTGGGGGCCAGAAGAGGGCTTCAGATTCCCTGGGATTGGAGTTACAGACTGTTGTGAGCTGCCAAGTGTGGGTGCTGGGAAGCAAGCCTGGGTCCGCCTGAAGGGCGCTCTTACTTGCTGAGCATGCATGCCAGACCCTCTGGGTATACTTTTTTCGGTGTTAAGCCTCTTGACTTTGCAGGAGGGTGGGGGTGGGCTCCCTGGGGGTAGGGGGCTCCCTGGATTCAGGTGCTCTAGGCAGACCTGCATGGATGACTGTGGAGACAGAATAAGGATGTTGTTAACAAGATGCTCTCTGGGAAATGGTTTGGTTTTATCCGCGTCGTGTGGTGGATTTGGTAGTGGTGATTTAATCCAGAAAATTTTAGTATAAAAATCTAATTCCTAAGATGGCTCCTCCCACGGTGGAGAATCTCAGTAAGCCCTTTGCTGCTGAGCCAGACCAGTTCAGACCTGTGCTGATGGGCGGAACTCAGAAGTACCGCTGTCTACTTTGGGTGACCCGCTTGCCTGTCTTCAGCACGCTACACTCCAAAACCCCATCCATAGCCTGGCTGACCCTAACTTAGCAAGACCAGTGTACCTTTCTTTATTATCATCCCAAAGTGCAAGATCCCGTTTCCTTTGGGCTTTTTAACTTTCGGATGCTGTATTGAGAACTAAAGTTATTCTCTCCCACTGTCCTTAGACTTCAGACCTGAAATACTTAGCAAAACAGCGTTATTGCACCGACTGGGCTCTGAGGTCAGACAAGCAGGTGGGGGTTAAAACGCAGCCATCACTCCCACCCCTACCGCACCCTCCAAGCCTCCAACCACACACGGCTTCCTTCCTTGTTGCTTTCCGAGTGGCCTTAACATCTCTGGATTTCTTTTCTCTTTCAGACCCTCAAACTGACAGGAAGACCTACGGAGAAAACCCTTTGCCAAATCTGCTCTCAGCAAGTGGACAGTGATACCGTTTACAGCTTGACAACTTTGTGAATCCCACGCCATTTTCCTAACCCAGCAGAGACTGTTAGCAGCCCTGGCCCTGGGTGAAGCCCTTACCCGTGGTACAGAACTCTGTACCGTATGCAAAATCTAACTCATCTGCAAGTGACCTGCCAGCGAGGACAGCACCCATCAGCACCACCCACTCCCCTTCAGAGCACACCGGGGGGAGCCCCATTGGCGATTCTGTAGTGCTTTACTATCATGATGGTTTATGGGACATTCTAAGTGTCGTTTTGTGTCTGTTTTCCTTTGACCCTCTGAGTTGTTTTTTTTTTTTTTTTACCCACAGTAACTTGCAGTATTTTTCTGTTGAGAACGTTGACCATCCTTCCCCTAGCACACTTAAAAGCAGAAGGGAGGTGTTGTACCCATTGCCAGTGTGGCTTTGAGCATCCCAAGCTTCTGAGCCTGTGGACCGCCACGCAAACTTAACGCATTACGTAGACTAAAGGGGGATTTTCTTTCTTCTTTTGTTTGGTAGAAATGTATCCTTTTCTAAAAACTGAACAACGGCACAACTGTTTGCCCTGTGCACCCGTCCAGGACTGAACTACATGTAGGCGAAGTGAATGGAGCCAGCATCTGACCCAGCAGTTTTCAGATCCGAGTCAGGGAGTGGTCTGCCGACGGGGTCCCCAGTGCCCACTCTGCAGCAGCCTGGTCAGCGGGGCCTCCTCGGCTGATGCAGTGGACAGTGTCAGTCTGCTCTTAGGAACTAGGACAGCATCAGCTCAGCTGCTGCTTGTTGCCAAATGCCGCTAATGGGTGTGGTTTTAAGGAGAAAAAAAGGAAAAAAAAAAAAAAAAGAAAAAGAAATGTGTGCTGTTTTGCTTCGTAGAAGACATGGATTTACAGGTGAGCCACTAAGCGTGCCGTGAGGAGTGTGTGAAGCAGGCAGACCACGTCTGCACTAAGGCAGGTCCGGCGTCGCTGCTTTTGAAGCACACCCACCCTTTGATTGTTTTCAACCTTGCCGTGTATACGCCGATCTTTCTAGAAGTGTATGAGTGGCAATAGCGTACAAGGTGACGTAGATAGACGCTTAGGTTGTAATTGTGCAAGTGATACATGGAAATACAAGATAAGATGATTTAAACTTTTTTTTTTTTTTAACTTTTTCCGCTTCTATGGATCTCTTTTCGTTGTTGATGTTGTTTTCAAAAAAGTTATGGTGCTGTATAGGGTGCTTTCAGTTTAACCTGCAAAGTGTGAGTGTATTTGTTACTCCCTTTGATAGACAGCGTAGTTGGGACACCTTTGGTACATACAGAACTAGTGTGGCAATGCTCTGACTAGCACAGCACATACACACTTCTCCAAAGTCATATATGAAGACTTTCCTTTGCATAAAAAGCATTAGGCATATAAGTGTATAAATATATTTTATCATGTACAATATGGAAATGGGACTTTTATGCATGGCGTTGGGGATGTGGGCTGATGACCCAGCACAGTTTCCCTGCTTGAGTTCTCGCTGTTGCTCGCACGGTGGCCATGGACACCAACACAGGCGTGCCACCCGATTCCCCGCACCCACCGCCGGCCCCCTTGTGCATCTTTGCTTTATAACTACTCCGAGGGTGGGGGGCGGTGGCGACCACAGCTCCTAGCACAATGAGAGTTCCATTTGGTATTGTCACACGTCTGTTGATTTCACTCTGCCTTTTACGGAATCTCTGTTCATTGTTGTGCTGTTGTGGTTCTAGAAGACCCTGTAGCACGTTGCCTTTTCCAAACCGCTACCTGTTTATAATCTTCATTTTTAAAGTCTAATTTTGAAACTGTGTATAGTAGTCCCGCAGTCTGCTTCTCAGTGAGCCATACTTTGCTGACTTCATTCCTTTATGATGATACTAGCCACTCCCTGATTCCTCAGTACTGGGCTGTCCACACCGCCTGTGTCATTTCAGTCAGAAGGCTGGCTTTCTGGCTTCCCAGAGTACTGCTTCCTTGGTGGAATGCATTGAGGTGGCAGCTGAAGGAGCAGAGAGAGCTCAGGTACAAGGGAAACCCACCTGCCCCCCCCCACACACAAAGTGCTTCCAACATGAGGGCCCTGAGAATTCTCTCCTGAGTTTAAAGAAGCGAGCAGACCCACTTCACAAGATAGCTGCTTGGCTGTGCAGTTCACAGGATTTGACAGAGGGGATGGTGATCCTCCAGTGGGCCCCCTAGCTTTAAAACGTTGAATTCCTTCCAGACAGAACATGTCACTTTTTTTTTCCCCAGTGTCTGTTGGATTTCAGGCACCAAGTCTCACAGAATATCCTAGAAACAGATCATAACCTGAAGAGTGTGGGGCCAGGGTAAAAGCTGAGGCAAAATGCTTTGATTTATTTTACTTTTAAAAATAATACAGACAGAATCCACACATAAGAATGTGTGGGGAGCTAAGGCCTGCCAGGCTCAGGAGAGGGTCAGGCAAGATTTGAATAGTGACTCCTGCCCAGGCCTTTGCACACCCATCCTCAGATTCCTCACACAGAGGGCCCAGGCCCCAGGCCCCCTTAATAAGCCCAATTCTGTGGCAGGCAGACTTGGCAGAGGTGTGGCCTGGGCCCTCTGTGCCTTCTACTGGAAGCCTGCTTTCAGGGCAGACCTGTCACCGGCCACCAAGTAGCATCCCCAATGCCATACGTCCCTAACAAGGAAATGTTCTGTTGAGACATCTGAGCAGGCTAAGGGCCGGCCCATAGAATCCTAATGAGAAAGCAGTCTGCATTGAGCCTTCTTAGGGAGCCCTGTACGCTTGTGACAGGAATATAGAAATCGGAGTGCCTCATGTTGAAGACGGAAGCACTCATGGGCTCCGGTGGTTTCCCTCAGGCTCTCGAACCTGATACTTGTACCAAAGATAGAGAAGAGTGTACGGCAAGCCTTCCTCGTCCTAGCACTAGGACTGACTGACTGATTTCAGCAAACTCTGTTGACTGTGAACGCCTCAGAGGCATGTGTTCTTCGAGTTCGCCTCTGCAACATAATGACTGCTGAAGCACATAGAAATTGTTTTCCTGCCTCTCCTGCTAATGGAGGGTCATGCGCACACGTGTAGCACAAAGCAGACATTGTTTGGGGGTTGGTTGGCATGCGCGTTGCTTTCCCAGCCAGAGGAGAGGACACTGTGGCTCACACTCCCCAGGAGAGGCACACCCCATCTCAGGTGTGACTTCAGCCAACGTCCAAACCCACGTACAGGTTAAAGTTCATAGGGACAGACAGCATTGCCTTGTCCTAAGGAGCTCCATCCAGTGACCGAGCAAGCAGCATTTGAGTCTCTTGGACAAGAGCTTCAAGCGTAAAGCAGAAAGCAAGCAAGCCTTCCACCTGTCCCCAGGACTTCAGGGGAACAAAACCTTTTCTTTAAAAAACAAAGGAAAGGTGACAGAGACTGCTTTTTCTTTTTCTTGATGTATTTGAGGAACATCATATGATTAGGCACAGTAATGTTTCCATTTTTTTAATTAAAAGCAAACCTTTTGTAGAAAAGCAGTCACTGGTACAGGGATACAAAGAATGTAGTTCTGGGAGCACCAACAGCAGGGCACAGGGCATGAAGTGGGAGACACGCCTTGTGGGACCAGGTTTGTCAAAAGCAGATGCCCCAGTAACTGAGTATGTGGTATTTGAACTAAATCTGTATAACGTGCAGATTCGATGGGTGACATATTTTTTTTTTATCTTCTCTCTTTGAATTTTATTCATTTGTATTTTTCTTTCCTGAATGAATGATTACAAGGCCTCTGCCACATTCCAGGAACACTTGTGCGGCTGCTTTAAAAAAGAAAAAAAAAAGTGTGTCTGGTCACTTATTTCTCTAAAATTATCTCATTGTCTGGCAATCAGCCTTCTCTTGTGTACTTGTCCTAGCACATTATGTACGTTGGAAATGTGAGCAGATGTGAAGGAGACCAGAGGAATTAGTGAATATTGAAAAATGTCTTGTGCATTTGGGCTTCACATGTTTAACTTTTTTTTTTTTTTTTAAGAAAAAAAAAGTTGCATGAGTGAAAAAAAACTGTATACAATTATCTGTAAAAATGGCTTATCTGTTTTGATTTCTTGCTTCTACCCCACACAAATTAGAATTTAGTGTGGTTCGTGGCCATAGTCAACCACCTAAGAGTCAGTTCGTCATTCGGTTTGAAACAGCTTGTCCTTTTCAAAGCAAACACTATTACTGACGCTGCATTCTGAGCGCTGAGGACTTTGTCGAACCATACGTTGCCATGAATTAGCCTGCCGCCTTTCTTCTCAAGGATCAAAACCAGTCTGATTTGGGAACCTGCCCCTTCCCAGTGGAATGGAGACGCTTACTTCCCGTGGTGTTTGTAGATATTGCCTGTGTATTCCATTTAAAACCATAATCTAGTTTGTAAAAGAGATGACGCATGTAAATAAAGCATTGAAGACACTCTATCTCATGCCCACAAGTCTTTCTCGTCGCTATCCTGTTCCCTCAGGAAAGGAATGATTGGGTTTGTGTGGGGCCTTCCTGTGGGATCACATCCCAGGCTTGCAGAAGCAAAGACCTGCAAGGCTATTACATCTAAACTAAAGGAACCTAGTAAATTTTTTTCCTCCAGCCCACTCTTGACCTCTGCAGACAAATTAATAAAACACACTTACACAGTTGTCCATGCTGGCTCATGGCCGGGCTTGGTGTGTGCTGTCATGAAGCCCCCTGGGGAGCTGCTAGGTAGGAAGGCAGGAATCGAGCCCTGCTTTCATGGGGTGCGTGCTGGGCCTTAAAGAGTCCAGCGAATAACTGCTGGCCATCATCGGGGTCCTCCTGCACACCGAAAACCAAACACAACCTCTGGGCTTCCGGCAGCAACAGAGCCATCACTAACTTTGCATCTATGCTCACACCTGTCCTCATCAGTTCTGTTGGAAGGAAAAGAACATTGTAAGACTATCCATCATCTGGACCACTTCTGTCTTTAATATACATGATAAAAATCACTGTACTTAAGAGAACAACCCCAGGAACATCATCGTTTAAAGGTCCCAAGACACAGGATAGTTCATATTTCAGTTTAAGGAGGCAGAAGACTTGCAAGTCAGACTCCTGGGATGAGCTGTCTTAAAAGGCAGGACCGATCCCACCTTCAGTCTGTTTCTGTCCCTCTGTCTAACCCTTACAAAAAGGGAAAGCTCTTAGCATCCTCTGGCACCATTTTCACGTGTACATCTGGCTTCTGTTCCCAACAGATGAGACTCCTACTGCCAGTTTCTATGTGAAAATGCAGCCAACGGTGAGTTAAAATCCCTTAACTAAGTCTCTGTGGCAGTAACAAGACCTTGTAACAGCCCCAAGAGAGTTATGACCTGGCCCCAGCCCTGGCCGTGAGATGTATGAAGTCCCTGCTCTGTCCCAATGCAGAGCCAGGGCTAGGTGACTGGCTCTGCTTCCACATCTGATTTAAAACGATAAGTCTGTATGAATCTCTAAAATAATTCATACTCAGACAGTCTGGACAAGGCTCTCAGCCACACATCCTATCCAGCTCATCCTTCAGAGCTGCGTGCAGCTCGGGGGCCAACAGTAAACTGGAATTCCTAACCAGGAACCAAGCTGCTGAGCACACAGCCACTCCTGGGAAGCATGGAGAAATGGGGGGGAGGGACCAACTGAGCCAGATGAGGAGCAGCCCATGGTACCCTGGGGGTCTGAGTTCATGGTGAAATAAGCAGGCATAGGAGTGAAGAGGGGACACTCATGCGACCCACTCCAGTGAAGAGGAAAATGGTCCTGGTCCAGAGGCCCATGCACTTTTGGGGATGGAGGAACTCCTTGCTTTAGATTTTCCTTATCCCGAGTGTAGAGGTTGGTTCTGGAGAGATGGTTGGGGAGTAAGAACACCGCTCTTCCACAGCACTTTTGATTTTCAGCACCAACATGACAACTCCCAGGGGAACCAACTCCTGTCCTCTTCAGGTACCAAGTATGCACAAGGTACACAGGCAAACACAGGGAAGGCACGCATAAACACACATACAAAATAGATCACAGTTTTTGGATTTTGTTGTTGGGTTGTTTTGTTTT
>OU015750.1:68088166-68132024 GCA_907169655.1 Acomys percivali
GAGAGAGAGAGAGAGAGAGAGAGAGAGAGAGAGAGAGAGAGAGAGAGTGTAAGTGAATGATGAAAGCATAAATGGAGCTATTTGGGAGGAGGAAGGGGATTGTGGGAAGGAGGACAACGAGGGCTGAATATGAACAAGCACGACTATGCACATCTATTAAAATGTCATAATTAAGCCATTATTTTGTACTCTAATTTTTAAAAAGATTTATTTATTATTATGTACACAGTGTTCTGCCTGCATGTACAACTGCAGGCCAGAAGAGGGCACCAGACCTCATTATAGTGTTTGTGAGCCACCATGTGGTTGCTGGGAATTGAGCTCAGGACCTTTGGAAGAGCAGCCAGTGCTCTTAACCCCTGATCCATCTCTCCAGCCCTTTGTTCTCTAACTTTTAAACTTAATTGAAAGATGCTTTCAGATCCAGGCATGGTGACCCCTACCTTTAGCCCTACAGCACTCAGGAAAACTTCTGTGAGTTGGAGGCCATTCTGGGCTACATAGTGAGTTCTAGGACAGCCTGTATTCAGAGGGAGACCCTGTCTCAAACAAGAACAAGCAAAAAGCCTTAAGGTAAAAACAAAAACAGCAACAAAAAAGCAATCCTTTTTTGTTAAAAATAAAGGTATAATAAGGCTCAGTTACTTTTGTTACATTGAGATTTTTCATTATAGCCACTGGAGCTGAGGTTTAAAATACAGTTACTGAAGGGCAGAAAGTGAAAACCTGAAACAGAGCAGCATACTGGTTTTTTTGTTTGTTTGTTTGTTTGTTTGTTTGTTTGTTTGTTTTTTAGAGGAAGGCCTCTGCTTCTAGCTATTATGGACTAATTTTAATCAGACCTCCCTTCAAGAACAGCTAGAAAGCTGGGTGTGGTGGCACACACCTTTAATCCCAGCACTCAGGAGGCAGAGGCAGAGGGATCGCTGTGAGTTCGAGGCCAGCCTGGTCTACAAAGTGAGTCCAGGACAGTCAAGGCTACACAGAGAGACTCTGTCTTGGGGGTGGGGGGGGGAGGGGAGGGGGAAACAGCTAGAAAACGCAATAGTAGAAAGTGAGGAATATCTGTGGGAAAGCCCTAATGAGCTAATAAGACAAATCTAAGGCACTAAAAGGAAAAGACACAAAGAGGTGAGCAAGTGGGCAGATGGACAGGTGAGCAGGTGGACAGGTGGGCAGGCAGACAGGTGAGCAGGTGGACAGGTGGGCAGGCAGACAGGTGAGCAGGTGGGCAGGCGGACAGGTGACCAGGTGAACAGGTGGGAAGGTGAACAGGTGACCAGGTGAACAGGTGGGAAGGTGAACAGGTGAGCAGACAGACAGATGGACAGGTAGACAGATGGACAGGTGAGCAGGTGGGCAAGTGCAGCTTCCCCATGAAGCATTTGCTGATTTCAAATCAGTATAGAGACAGGGGGCACCAAGAGCAACAGCTCAAGGATTTATTACAGGGCTAAGAAGCCAAAAAATTAGCATTCGGTTCTTGTGGAAGGGCCAAGAACCTAGTGAATGTCCCAGTCTATCAGCTGAGAATTCACTCTCAGGTTAAATTAAAATAGAGAGTCTGCTGGGGACTGTCTGTCATAAACAGTCCTCTCTAGAGGAAGACAGTTGAGACAGCTTCAAGTCATCTCTGTATTTCTTCATACAGGCTCTGGGTTGCTTTGTCTTCAATTACAATGCACACTAAGAGTTCAGATCAAATGACTGAAAACCAAGAGAAAAAAATGTTATGATTTAAAGTTGTGTGTTGTGTGAGGATGGGAACACTTTTAGAGAAATAGCCATTGGGTTATTAGAGGATTTCACCCACAAGGTATGTTATGCCCCTAAGCTAACGATATGGTCTTCTGTTCCTACTCTGCAAACCTCATGGGACTATATTGAATACTGTAGGCAATTATAACATGATTGTTAGGCATTTATTCATCTAAACATGTCTAAACAGAAAATATGTAGTAAAAACACTAAGTGATAGAGAATTTTTCAGCTTCATTGTGATTTGAGGCCACATCATATTTATATTGTTTCACACCACATGCTGTATATGTAGTCTTTTAAAATAACTTTTTTGCTTCTATTTTATATGTATATTTGTTTGCCTGCATGTTTGTAAGTGCAAGGAGGCCAGAATTAGAGTTACAGACTGTTGGCTCTGATTCCTTAATTATTCTACTTTATTAGGGATTTATTAAAGGCATATACCTCCCTTACATCCTGACTACCCTAAATAGGAGGGAAAGGAGATTAAGGAGAACAAGAAGGAAACATTCTGGGTATCAGTTCCTTGGGGCAAATCCTCTGGCATAAATCTCAGGAGTCTAGCGGATCCTCTATCTGACAGAAGAAGCCACACTGTCCTTGCCCTCACTGCCTGCTGCCAAATCTTCCAACATGCCTTTGGGCAGGAACCCCTGATCTCTCTCACTCTGATTCCCCAATGTCCTTCTCCTCCTTCTAGTCCATGGTCCCCCTGTCTCTGTTTCCTAGCTAGGTGTTACTGGGGTTATCGAGGCACGCCACAGTACCCTGCTTTTAATGTGGGATCTAGGGATCTGAGCTCAGGTCCTTTGGCTTGTGAGCTGAGTGCTTTATAAATGGAGCTGTCTCCCCAGCCCCCAGCCTGGCATTTCTAGTTCTAATTTCCCCACTGAGCTTCCGGCCTGTACACCAGTTGCTTCTAATGGGGTATCCCAGAAGCCATTCTGCAAACGGTCTGAAATCCAAGTCAGCGCCTTCCAGACAGCACCTCGTCTCCTCTGAGGTGCCCTAACCTGATGAATAGGCCCAAGTAAGCATCTCAGACTCCATGCATCTCAGCCCTTAGTTCCTCTTTCCCTGTAAGCACTCATGACTGGTTAGTCTGCTTACCTCCTGCCCAATCTATATGCTAAATATGTCTCAAATCCAGCCACATCCCCTCAAGTCCCATGCCCACCCCTGGCCTAGCCTACCACAAGCTCTCATGAGAATTTGCTCACCGGCCTCTCCTGTTCCCTCTGTTCATCTTCCATGAAGAAATAGTACAAGTTTAAGCCTAATTATGTCCCTTTGCTCTGTCTGTTCTCTGCATCCCAGTCTCCACGGTTTTCACTTTTCTGCTGGTCCTGCCACAGGAGTGTTGCTTATGCCCAATGCCTACAATATTCTCATCCAGCCTCCAGCCAACCTTTTGCCTAATTAACTTTTAACTTCCTCAGGGAAGTTGACTCCTGGACCCCTGAGACCCTAGCACAGACCCCTCCCCCTCCCAGCCTTGTCCTTCACTCTTCCTTTCAGCTCACAATGGCTCAGCTGCTCTTGTGATACTTAGATGGAGATTTCTTCTTCTCTGCTAAAGTGTAACTCACCAGCTAGGACCCAGCCTGCTGGATTCAATATCTGAAGCTAGGTTTCCCTCTGTAGCCCATACTGGTCTGGAACTTACTATGTGTTCTCCTCTGTTGGCCTCAAACTTGTGACTCCTGCCTCCAGAATACTCAGAGTGAGCCCCCACACCCCGCAAAAGTTTCTACCTCAACATACATATACTCTCTGGCACCACTGGACTCCTTCACTCTCAGAAAATAAGAATTTAAACTGTTGTGCTAACCTCCTCTTGTTTTTTTGACACAGGGTTTCTCTGTGTAGCCTTGGCTGTTCTAGACTCGCTTTGTAGACCAGGCTAGCCTTGAGCTCACAGAAATCCACCTGCTTCTGCCTCCAAAGTGCTGAGATTATAGGAGTGTGCCACTGCACCGGGCTGGATTAAATATTTATTTATTTATTTATTTATTTATTTATTTATTTATTTATTGGTTTTTTGAGACAGGGTTTCTCTGTGTTAGCCTTTGCTGTCCTGGACTCGCTTTGTAGACCAGACTGGCTCTAACTCAGTGATCCACTTGCCTCTGCCTCCCGAGTGCTGGGATTAAAGGCGTGCGCCACCACGCCCGGCTTGGATTAAATCTTTTATAGGCTCAAAAGAGCTTCATCTGGGCTGGAGAGATGGCTCCATGGTTAAGAGCACTGGCTGCTCTTCCAGAGGACTGGGATTCAGTCTCCAGCACCCACATCATGCCTCACATCTGTAATTCCAGTCCCAGAGGCTCAGACTTCCTTTTCTGGCCTCGAGGGCACCAGGCGTTTGTGTGGTGCACATACTACATATAGGTGGGCAAAGCGCCCACTTGCAATAAACAAATAGTCTCTTCCTTCTCCTAGTTCTTTTTCCAAACACTGTCTCTCTTAGTGGGGGTGGGGAGGTGTTTACATGGCTGGCCTCATTTGTGGCCCCCAGAACTGTATGGTGACCCAGGACTTTGCTGCCTCATCGTTTATCAGAACTATTGATTATTTCTGTCTGTTTTAAGCGTCTGATACAGGGCAGTTTGCAGGCTGGCCAGTGGCGTCGTTTTCTCCACCATTGTGTACACACAGAACCTGTCCCTTGGGGGAACTGGAGCCAGCTCCGCGGTTTGTTTACTTGGTGTGGTTAAGTTTGAGTCTCTGGTCAGCCCCCATCTTTCCGAATCCCAGGCCTGCACACAGGCTATCCTCTCTACCCAGGAAGGCCGCTCACACCACCACACCCTTCCTTCTACTTAGCTTTCAAGCCATAACTCCCTTCTTTATATTTCTTAAGAGAGAAATCAGCTCCTTCAGTCTTCCCTGCTGGCCTCACTCAATAGCACTCCAGCTTTTCCTTCAAGAATCTTCACGATTCACATTTTCCTGTTTCTGTATGATTGTATTGATTTGATGACTATCTCTAATAGACTATAAATGCCACAGGAACAGGGCGTCTGGCTCCCCCCAGGCCTGTCCACACACAAGGCCTGTTTTTTCATTGTGCTAAGGGTGGAACATAGGCCTTGTACATGCTAGGCAAGCCCGTACATGGTACCTGCATCCCAGCCCACCAGGCCTGTTTGCACAGCAGGGTTCCAGGCACGCTAACTGGAAGGAAGAAGCTGTGAATGAACCAACTAACAAATGGGGTTGCTCTCTAGGCAGCTTTGAGGAAACTTGCCAGTTTAAAAACAACCCAACTCAAGGAAGTGTAATTTGAAGAACTACTTTGTGTCTTGAACTTGTGAATGCCAGTTCTCTGTTTGGTTTGCTCCCCGCCCCTGCCCCCCTCTCTGTCCTCTGTTTCTCTGTCTCCGTCTCTCTCTGTCTCTGTCTCTCTGTCTCTCTCTCTCTGTCTGTCTCTGTCTTCTGTCTCTGTCTCTCTCTGTCTCTGTCTTCTGTCTCTGTCTCTCTCTGTCTCTGTCTCTCTGTCTCTGTCTCTCTCTGTCTCTGTCTCTCTCTGTCTCTCTGTCTGTGTGTGTGTGTGTTTCATATTGGGCCACTAGTAACCTCAGAAGAAGAATCACTTTCTTCTGCCTGGGGGTGTCTGGGCTGTGGTTCCAAAACAGCCACTGATAGTGTCTTCTCTTGAAGTCCAGAGGGAAGGTCTGGGGAGAAGGACCATCTCCCCATCCTCCTCTGCAAGTGAGGCTCCTTCCTGGCCAGCTCAGGTCCAAGTCTGCCCATCTTCCCTCGCCAGCCTTGCAATTAAGCTTGTTATGGACGTCCACACCCTGTCTGGGTGTCCCCCACCCTTTGTCCACTTTACATGCACTCCAGATTTGGGGATACTTTTGCTGCTAAAGCCAACAAGGTGGTTCCTTTTGGTGCTTGGATTTTGGGAGTTCTGGAGTTGCCTGCCCTGGCTGGACAGAGCCAGAAGCTTGGCCTATACCGTGGAGGTGCTCTGCCTGTGTCACTGTCACCTGAGTTGTTAGGGTCAGAGCCTGGACCCTGGCAGCCTTCACCGTCATGTTTGGCCACTAGTCCTCAACAGTCTTTTCTTGTTGTTCTTGTTGTCATTGGGTTTTTGTTTTTTTGTTTTGTTTTGTTTAGGACAGGGTTTCTCTGTCCCAGAACCCACTCTGTAGACCAGACTTCCCTTGAACTCAGAGGGATCCACCTGCCTCTGCCTGGGATTAAAGGTCTATGCCACCACTACCTTGCTTCCATAGGCCAATTAAATAGACAAATAAGGGAGATTTATTCAGGGCGACCACATAAGGAAACAGTGCAGATAGAGAGGCCCAGTGCCCTGCCCCCAACCCCCAAGTCCATTTTCAGGGTCCTCACATGAAACTTGCCCTGTCCTGCTGGACCTTCCTCTCAGCCCAGTAGAGTGAAGACAGTTGTAATGAGGCCAGGTGCTGGTGGCGCACGCCTTTAATCCCAGCACTCAGAAGGCAGAGGCAGGCGGATCTCTGTGAGTTCGAGGCCAGCCTGGTCTATAAAGCGAGTCCAGGACAGCCAAGGTTACACAGGGAAACCCTGTCTCAAAACAACAACAACAAAAGACAGTTGGCATGAGGAGTGAGCTGGGAAGCAGAGTACACTGAAACCAGCCACAAACACAGGCAGTGAAGGGACCTAAGAGGGTATTTCTCCCTCACACTCTGCACTCAAGCCCACTCTCCTACCATTGAGGTTTCTACTCTAGGCACTGGCCACGGTTGGTGGAGAACAGATGGCGAGAGGATGGTTAGCTAGCTAAGCAATCCAGTGTTCACCTGCAGTGCCTCACCTGGAGGCCAAACTGGCGTTCCTTTCCACTGTCTCACCTGGCTGGTATTTCTGCTGGTTGCTCCTTCCTGAGGTGACCCAGGCCTGATCAGGGCTCTAACCGTTCCTGTGCTGCTCAGGGCTAGTTATGGCGGAAGTCTGTCTTGACCTGATTTATGGAAGAGCGCCACTCCCTCCCCTACCCCCAACCTGGTTAGCACAGGCCGAGGTTCAGTGGAGTTTGGTGCCTAATGGATGTGCCTCCTCCTGGGCATGAGAATTTCCAGATCCACTGATTGCCTTCTGGTACCTTTGCTTCCTGCTCTGTTCTCCACAACAGGGATGGCTCCTGTGCGGACACTCAGGTGAGTCCAGAGTGCCCTCTGAGGCCTGCTGACTGGAGCCCTTGGCTTCTTCCTCTTTGCTCTGCCTTGGCTCTCAGAGCTTGATCTCAGTCAAGTCACTCACCCCAATGTCTGCTTTCTGGGAGGCCAGTCAGTAAGAGCATGCACACTCCCATTTCTGAGCTATTGAAATGACTGAGGTCAAGCTGGAAGGGACAAACCTTAGGTAGACCTTGAACTTGAAAGTCTGCTATTGTTTCACATCCCCACAAACCCCCAGAATGGGCCTTAGTGTTACCTCACTGGCAACAGAGAAGACAGAGCTGGTGAAGGCATCTTTGGAGAGCTGGTGTGTGTTAAGCACTTGGAGCTGGGCCAGCAACACTGTGTTTTCCCACTGGGCTTTTACCGACAAACTGTGGCATTTGGGGCTGGCCCCATTCTATTTCCTTCTTCTTAGACAATACTGAAGGAAGCCAAGTTTTGTTGTGTCCGCATTACTTGGAGCCTGTATCCTCGTTCCTCACTCAAGTGTCTTTGCATCTAGAGGTACATTTGGCAAACTTCAGCATCCTGCTGTTTACACAGAAAAGCTCTGCAAATCCTAAAAGCTTCCCTGGGAAGCAACGGGAAAAGATACACTTTTCTTCTGAAGCAAAGCCGAGCATTTTTCTCTACCTACTCAAACTTCCATCTAAGACATGGCTTCTCAAACTTTAAGAACTCGCTCCCTATTGACCCAGTTACAAAAGCAAAGTCCAGAGTCAATATCAAGAGATTAAAAAAAAAAAAAGTAAGGCTGGGCGTGGTGGCACACGCCTTTAATCCCAGCATTCAGGAGGCAGAGGAAGGTGGATTGCTGTGAGTTCAAGGCCAGCCTGGTCTACAAAGTGAGTCCAGGACAGCCAGGGCTGCACAGAGAAACCTTGTCTCAAAAAACCAATAAATAAATAAATAAGACAAATATTACATTATTCCATTTGCAAGATGAAAGCGTTCTGAAGGTTCAGTTCCCAAAACTACAAGTAAACTTTACATGGCTGGGACAGGAGAGACGGCTCAGTAGTCAAAAGCACTGGCTGCTCTTTCAGAGGACTGGGGTTCAGTCATTAGCACCCATATAGCAGCTCACAATCAGCTGTGACTTCAGTTCCAGGGCATCTGTCACCTTCTTCTGGCCTCCATGGGCACCAGGCATGCACATGGTATATAGACATACATGCAGGCAAAACACTCAGACATATAAATAAACAAATACAATTTAAACAAATAAACTTTACACTAACAAACTCTATTCTTAAAAAATGGCTAAGAGGACAAGCCAGGCACTGTGGTGCACGCCTGTAATCCCAGCACTCAGGAGGCAGAGGCAGGTGGATCTCTGTGAGTTCCAGGCCATCCTGGTCTACAAAGTGAGTCTAGGAAAGCCAAGGCCACACAGAGAAACCACATCTTGCAACAACAACAATAACATATAAATGACTAAGAGAGCTTGCTCATATTTCTTAGCCACAATAAAATGGCAGATGTGAGGATCCAGGGTTTGAGGTCTGTGGCTACAGCCTGGGCACAGGAGAAGTGGGAGGTGCATGTGTTATCCTGTGGGCATGGATGCCCATACAAACACGTGTGCAGGAGAAGGTTCCTGGGTTCTATTCTGCCTCTACCATGCTCTAGAGATCCTAGAAGCCCAAATTAATCTCGTCAGTGTAGAGTCTAGGGTTATTTTTATTTGGAGATACCAGAGGAAGAGACCTGGGGCCCAGAGGCTGGCCGTCTGTATGGTTAAGTCTCCAGTTTTCTAAGATCTGAGAAAAACCAGCGGACGTGTAGAGTGAGCTTCCAAACTGTTAAGTTTTCTCTCTGCCACTTGCTTAGCTGTAGGGCTTTGGCAAGATACTAGATATTTAACTTGCCATTTCTTCATCTGTAAATTGGGGGCAGGCACAGAATGGCTGCTCCAGGCTGACAGTGAGGACCAAATGTGTTATCCAGTATGGACCTGTAGCAAGCAGTGTGCCCAGCATCCTACATCAGCATCGGTGAAGTTCAAATTCTTGCTGGGGTTGTGTGTGTTTTTTTGTACCAGGAAGACTTGACTGCAGTGAAAGAATGGGATGTTTAGGTGGCAATGGCTCAGTGGTCTGGTGGTGTCTTCTGGTGATCTGAACCTTCCTGAATCACCAGAGCCAAATGCTTAGCTGTGGAAGGGGCAGCCAGAAGGGCAGGTGGCATGACAGCAGGGCAGAGGCGTGGCCACCTGCCCTTCCCTCTCTTCTCTCCTCTGGGCATGCTGTGTTTTCCTTCTGCTTATCCGTGGCTGGGTAGGTGGATGCGGTGCAGGTGCGTGGGAGGTGACAGGCTGCACGTGCAAGAAGCTGCTCGGGACACATGCCATTTCTAGGGCCTGGCCCGGCGCCTCCTGTCCATGCTGCAAGCACCTCTGAAGAGTCACCCAGACAAATTCCTGAAGGTGCCTTTTAAGCCATGTTCTTCTGGCTATTAACCCTATAGTTCCTGACACACCGCACTTAGGTGGTAATAATTAGGGTGGGATTATGGCCAGGACTCTGGAAATTCAGTGCCAGCTTCCTTCTCCTGTGGGTCACTCAAGGGTTGGCATTGTGTAGGCCAATGGAGAGCACAGCTCATAACCTGCCCACCCACGGCTGCCTGGCCCCACTCTGCTCATGCTATGACCTTGGAAGCCTAGGAATCCTTCAAGGTGACTGCTGTCATGGACACCCTGAAAGCTAGCTGCCTACTGAGTACCAATCTCTGTGGTTCTGGGCCCTTCGCTATCTCTATCCTGGGAGGTGAAGTGTTACTTTTCTTGTCTGTGTAACAGAGACAGCGAAGGGGAAGAGGGATATTTGGGCTTCCAGTTTCAGAGTATTTCAGTCTATCTCCCTATCATGGCGGGAGGGCATGGTGGGGCTGTGGCAGCCTGGAGCTGTGAGGTACCTTCACATCATGGTGCTCAGGAGGCAAAGCGGAAACAGGATTGACCTCAGAGGCCTACCCTAGTTGCCCACATTCACAAGTGAGGCTCCATGTCAAAGGTCCCATGGTCCCCAAACAGCGCTCCGAACTGGGGACCAAGTGTTCAAACACGTGAGTACAATCCCAAGTTCCCTTTTATGGATGAGGAAACAGGCTCCAAGGTGGGGAGGTGATTATTCGGGTCCCTAGTCTTCAAAATATAGAGCTGGTGTTTAAACCCACACTGGCTAGATCTACATGTGGTATCTTCCTGGGACTTCTTTCCCATGGTAAAGACAAAATGACCATCCTTGATGAGTGCCCTGCACAGCTACTTACCCCTATATGTGACTTCAAGTGTTAGATATATTTATAAAAGCCGTGTATTAATGTCCTGAAAATAGTCAAAACCTTACAACTGTCCTCTAAACAAAGGGGCATGGCAGTCCTTTATTCAAAGACCAAGCTCTTCGTGTGCAACACAAACACCAGAAGAAAAGATAAGAGCGCCAAGCTCTGTCTCCCTTTTGCTCTTTCTGGAATGTTCTTCAGCCTAGAAAGGGCAGAATGCCATTGAGTCCAAGACCGGCATGAAGTCGCTAGAGCAGCTAGGCAGTCTGAGGAAGGCAGGGCAGGAGGGAGGGCAGCTTGTTCAGTCACCTTTGTCCATTTCTCACACACCACAGCAAGCGTGAGGCAGCCCCCAAGGAATGGAGTGGGCAGAGGTCCCAGTTTGCAAGAGCCAAGCATTTTGGATCTTGTGTGCCTGGTGGGGTACCAACATGGGTGCTGTGCCTGCTTTCCAGCAAACTGTGGTCTCCGTAAAAGAGCTCTGAGGGGCACAGCAGTCATTTCCTCTTTAAATAGGGTCACCGAGCTGGCAGACATTGGGTGTTTCGACATTTGGACAATTCAGCAAGACGGTGGTCAGGGCCTGTGACTTCTTTGGAGACCAGGCTGGATAGGTGTGAGTTAGAAGTGTTTCAACTTACAACTAGAGCAATAGAATCCATCAGCCTGAGGCTGATTGGCCCGATCAGAACTCAGTGGAAGTCTTTGATGGCTTCCAGTGCTGCTCTCCCCGAGCCTTGCTGTTCTAGACACTGGTGATCAATAGCTTGAAAGGCAGATGCTATAAGCATTAGAAGGGACGATCAACAGTTTGTGACAAATGGAGTCTAGACCAACAGACATAACAGACAAGGTGAAATGTAAGCGGAATAAATAGAAAAGTCTACATTTTCATCTAACAAACGCTTGACAGAGGGAGGATTAAGAAGATTGTATCTGAAAAACGCAAAATGAGTTCACAGAGGTCAAGCCACAACACAGGGTTCATCAACGTCCCTCTCTTTCTGGATGTTGGATTCTTCTCAGCACCATGTACCAAGACTTGCCCCGCCCCCCCGCCCTCCCTCCCTACCATGCAATCTGGCCAGCAGCCACTTGATAGGTTCTAGAAGGCCCTATGGCCTTCCACCCCTCCACCCACCTGCACTTGGTTCTAAGTCTTTTCCTTCGACTAACCTGCTGAACTCCAGTCACTCTGGACCATCCGGTTCAGCAGCCCCACCTGGGCGGAGCCACTCATTCCGTGGGCTACGCCCTCTTGGTCTCAGTGCCAGGAGTCCTTCCTCTAGAGCAAGGCCGTCTCCTGCACCGAGTCTGTGTCCATCACTGTCTGGAGAAAGGGTCTGGCTGCAGGCTAATTCTTCGCTTGGCTATTCTAGGTTACAAATGGTGGGCAAATTCATTTCCTAACCCTGATCACACAGGGAAGGGTAGGGCAGGCAAGTCCACCGTAGGCTTCAGTTCTATGTCTCCCACTGCAAGAGACAAGGTGGCAGGGCAGTGTGAGCCTGCAGAAGGACGGGAAAGGGAGCATTTAGCACTATCATAAGTAAAGAAGAGGGCCTGGGCATTGGGACTCACACCTGTAATCCCAGCACTCTGGAGGCTGAGATGAGTTTGAGGCCAGCCTGAGCTACAGTGAGTTCTAGGGCAGCCTGGATGATAGAAAGGAAGGAAGAAAAAATTAAAAGAAGGAGGTAGGAATAGCGAAACGGGAAAAGGATGCTCTGGTGAGGTTGTGAGGGACCAGGCTATTTAGGATGACATCATTGACACTCACCTTCCTATATTGACGTTCATGGCCTAGAAAGCAGAGCCGTGTACCCACAAATGGCCTGGCCAGAGGTACTTCATCTTTACCTCAGCTGTGCCACCTTCTAGGTCGCCATCTTTGTCTGCCTCCTTGCCTGTAAAATGTAGAGACAATATTCCTGCCTCGTTGAGAGGTCAAGCCAAGGTGCAGAATGTGTTTAGAGACAAGTCGGCCACCCTCAGCACATGTTGATTTAAAACACCCGAGTGAGTGCTGTCCCCAAAGCTTCGAGGAGTGCCCTTTGGATCTGAGTGCTGTCTCTGTACTCACTTCCTGGTGTGGGCCCTGCCCCAGCTTCTGGGGGTTGCTTCTACACATCCCTGACCAAGTACCATCTTCTCAGAGGCCCCAGAGTTATGTGTTTACATGTGAGGGATGATAATAATGGATTCATATTGTGCAATATGATGCTTTGACATCCATAGTATACACCATAGAGTGTGAGCTATTAGATCAGGCTAAGCCCATTTGCTCTACCACCTTATTATGACTGTGTGCGGTGGGAACATTTGTGATTTATTTTATTTTTCTTTGTTTTGTTTTCTTGGTTTTTGGTTTTTTTTCCCACCGAGACAGGGTTTCTCTATATAACAGTACTGGCTGTCCTGGAACTTGCTATGCAGAACAGGCTGGCCTCGAACTCACAGAAGTCTGCCTGCCTCTGCCTCCTTACTGCAGGGATTAGAGTCCTGTGCCATCACTGCCCCACTCTTTTACAATTTTGTAAGATACATTATCTGTCCTCTGTTTGATTTATGTTTGTTTGTTTGTTTTTTTGGTGGGGGGTTGTTTGTTTTTGAGACATGATCTCACTATGTAGCCCAGACTGGCCCTAAATTCACCATATAACCTAGGCAGCCCTTGAACTCTGATCCTTTTGCCTGAGCCTCCCGTGTGTACACAGCCCACCCCTCCTTTCCCAAGAACCAGCCTATGGGGTGGGGATATCTGTGGAGCCCAGGGCAAGGGTATATCAGTTCTCCACATGTGGCAGTTACAGATCCAACAACTGCTAAATCTGTTCCATCCTCATAGTTTGCCACCTCTGCAGCACGGGAGAGAGTTAGCCTCCTTGACACAGGTGTCAGGAGTGGGCAGTGCAAAGCTGGGGTGGGGTAGGGGGGTGGGGGAGTGGGGTGGGGGGTGGGGTAGGGAGGGGAGCCAGGCTTCACCAGGTGTGCAGATCCACTTCTTATAATAAAGGACTTCCCAGGCAGGTGTGCAACAGCCGCCCCTTTGAAGTGTGTGCCCTCCCTTGCACTAAGTTGCCTCAGGTCTAAGTATAGACATGCCATAAGAGTGGCCCACACTCACAAGAATGGAACAGGGAGGAGGCTAGCCAGAGCCTGAGGTCTGTTTGCACAGGGGCCTGGACACACACAGGGCAAAGTGTGTATGTGTGCAGGGGAGGACTCCCTTGGTTCTTGGAATTCTGGCTGTTATAGGTGGGACTTGCAGCAGGGGCTCACAGCTGTCCTAGTTCTGTGCACTTTGGGGTGTTCCTATGCCTCAATGCTAGATGCTGTTGAGCCTGCCCACTCACAAGAGGGCTCTGAGTGGAGCCTTGTACTGGCAGTCTAGCCTGCAGCATACTTGAGAGAATGCAGGTTTAGCTACCCTAGTTTACAGAGAGAGACAAGGCTGGGGCCACTATATCAGCAAGGGGGGGGGGGGCCGGGGAAGGAGAGGAAAGGAGAAAGGGACAGTAAGGGGGAGGGAGAGGAAGAGGGAGAGTCCAAGGTCTGAAGTGGGGAGCAGGCTTCCCTAAGCCTGGGAGGGTGCTGCCAGTCTTTGGCTTAGCTGGCCTCAGGCTTGTTCTTGGTCTCCCCAGCTCTGTTCTTCCCGGGATGACTAGCCAGGGGTATTGATACAGCTAAGAGGCCATTTTGATGTGGGATTGTGAGGGAGGACAGGAGGCAGTTTCCCTCCCGCCCCATTCTGCATGCATGCTTCCTTGGCAGCATTTGCATTCCTCTCGTGTTGCCCCCCCCCCCCCCCCCACACCCAGGTTCTCTGTAGCTGTAGTTCACTTCTGGTGGCCATGGGAGCCTGGATTTGGCAAGCTCCCCTCCAGCCTGGGGTGATGGCTTCCTGCTCTTAAGGACCTCAGCTTGCCAGCTGTCCCCTGGTTGAAACCATGACTCCTTCTCTCTCTCTCTCTCTCTCTCTCTCTCTCTCTCTCTCTCTCTCTCTCTCCCTCTCTCAATCACCCGTGTAATCATTTGCTCCCATCTCACTTGCAAGATTTCATATGCCACCAATTTCAGTATTCAAATCAAATTTAACATATGACAGGTATGGTGGTGCACGCCTTTAATACCAGTATTCTGGGGGCAGATGCAGGTGGATCTCTCTAAGTTTGAGGCCAGCCTGGTCTACAGAGCAAGTTCCAGGACAGCCAGGGCTATACTGTACAGTGAGACTTTGCCTCAAAACAAACAAACTAACAAACATGTATCACCGTCGTTGATGAGGAGACACAGCTGGGTTTCAGGGAAGCAGGGTTATTTTTTACTTTTTACCAGAGAATAAGGGATGGCGCATGCGTCCCCTCTATGGCTTACAGCCTTCTGGAAATACTCCTTGGTCACAGTTTATAGGGCTATTGGAGACAGCTGACAAAGCGGAAGGAATGTGGGTGGCTCCTGTTTCCTCAAACCCCACCAACAGCCACCTCCTCCCAGGGATCCAGGAAGGAGTGTACATTTTAACATTCTCAGTTCAGATACTTTGAGAAACTCTCAATAGAAAGATTTCTCTGCATGCACCCTGGACTTATCATTAAGGCTGCTGGAAATAAATTGAAACTGTGAGGCTTACTGGAAATCAGAGTGAGACACTGGGGTTCAGAGATACAATAAACTAGGCTTGGAAAAAAAAAAGCCTGCTACTATCAGTGAATACTGTTAAGATTTGATGTAGTTTCCTCTTGCTTGCCACCTCTCTGCCTTTTCCTTTGTTCTTTTTTAAACCTTTGACCGTGGTCCCCACCCCCCCAAGAGTGGTTTACCATCCTGAGCTAAGCTGGACCGGTTTATTCCCAAGGCTAAGAAAGTGATCTGTGCCTTCTCTGGGAAGGGAACTTTGGGAGGTAGGATGGAAGGGGAAGAATTGAGCTCTTGGTATTAGTCTCCACAATTTAATTTTTTTTTTCAGCCATGTAGTGGTGGTGCACGCATTTAATCCCAGTACTTGGGAGGCAGAGGCAGGCAGACCGCTGTGAGTTTAAGGCCAGCTTGGTCTACAGAGCGAGTTCCAGGACAGCCAGAGCTGTTACACACGGAAACCCTGTCTTGAAAAACCAAAGGAAGAAGAAGAAGAAGAAGAAGAAGAAGAAGAAGAAGAAGAAGAAGAAGAAGAAGAAGAAGAAGAAGAAGACCCCACTCAGGCAACCACTCCACACATATGTACACTCTGATCTAGACTTCCAGAATCAATCTGGTTTATTGTACATTTAAAAAGCAGCCATGCTGTTCTGAAAACAAGCTTAGGTAGCATTGCCATCAAAAGCGCACCACGAGGCGTGCCAGTGTGCCATATGGTCCCTTCCTGTGCCCTGCTGGACCCTCCCTTGACCCTCTGCACACACCATTACCCACCAGAGGATGAGGCCCCAGCCTTCAGATCACACTGCTGTCCCACCTCACAGCCGCTACGTGGAAACGGGCATGGAAATCACTCAACTAATGATAGAACTGCCCTATGACCCGGCCATGCTCAGCATGAAGAGCCTTGCACATCCGTGTTTACTGCAGCACCACTCACAATGGCCAAGGTATGGGACCAGTATAGATGCTCATCAACAGATGACTAGATTAAAAAAAAAAAAAAAAAAAAAAAAAAAAGGAGGGACAAAGGAACTTTGTAGGGCCCTACAGAAGGATAACGGTTGGAACTGGAGGTCATCCTGACTAAGGGAGACCACTTGTGAAGAGGAAGGCACCTGGCTTTGGGGAGTCAAAGGGAAGTGAAGAGTGCTATCGAATGACTAAACCACATTATTACTTTCATATTATGTACATTGTCCCAGAGAGGGAATCTCCAGGAGTTGGGATGCGCCACACAGATATGGTAGTGCACGTGCTAGGGTGCCTAAGGCATGCCTAAGACCATGCCTACCCTGTCACTGGTCACTGTCTTCTGCCTGTCCCATCATTTCTTGAGCTAAGCCAAGGATGGAGAACACCTCTAGGTGGAGTAATAAAGCTCACGCGTGTCACCTTCCAAGCCTGGGAGAGTGGAGTGCTGGGTCTGCTGTCTTCCCTGTCCTCTCTCTCTGCTCTCTTGTCAAACAGAACAGAAGAAAAGCCAGCCTGCGTCACTGTGCGCCTCACCCAGGGCAAAAGCACTCTTCTAGCAGCCAGCGTTTGGTGCCCATCTCACTAAAGGTAACCATGGCGGTCCATCGCGGTCCATACATCACCCCGCCACCGCCCCACAGCCAGGGAGGGGCTCATAAGATGCACTCCATCTCACAGCTGAGTGTCTTTTATCAGCTCTAGGAACACATCGGAGTTGGCAGGCTGCTGGGCAGTTTTTCAGAGCCAGTGATATTTAATAATAGACTTGGTTGGAGGACAAAGTGGAAGGATTTCTTGGCACTGTCCCAGGGTTAGCTCGGAAAGTTAGCCCATTATTGCCAAACTAAACGGGACAGTCCTAATGCTACTTGCCAGTTCAAATTTGGTTTCTGCCAAGATCAGGGCATCTTATTCTAGGGTTCCACTGTCCAGAAAGTCCATGGTCAGGTCCCAGAGGGCAGCAATTGCTTTTAAGTCTTACACAATGTTTAGTTCTTTTGTGTCAGTTTTCCTGAGATTCTCAAATGATAAAACCTAGTCTGCATATTTGATGTTTTTACCAGTGCCCCTACAGTATAGGTAATCTCTCTTTTTTTTTGTTTGTTGTTTTGTTTGTTGTCTGTTGGTTTTTCAAGACGGGGTTTCTGTGTGTTCCTGGCTGTTCTGGCACTCTCTCTGTAGACCAGGCTGGCCTTCAACTCAGAGATCTGCCTATCTCTGCCTCCTGAGTGCTGGGATTAAAGTTGTGTGCCACCACCACCCAGCTGGTAATTTCTTATTTTCATTTTTAACCCCCTTATTTTAGGTGGTATTTGCTTTGTCTTGATTTTTTACATTTTAGTAATTAATTAATTAATTAATTAATTGCTTTGTTTTTGATTCAGGGTCTTCCTGTGTAGCCCAGGCTGGTCTTGAACTTAGGACTCTTCTGCCATGCCTCTGGAATGCTGGATTGTATGCTTGCGGCACCATGACTAGTTCAGCTAATCGTTGTTGTTAATAGCACTCATCCCAAGGAAGTTGCTGGGTAGTCTGGCCGACTGCAGCCAAGAAACAGAGGGCACCACCTGAGAAGGCAGCACCTCCTCCTCCAGCCTTCCCCACCCACCCTGCGCAGGCTCAACACAGTCTAGCCTAAGCCTTGAGATCACGTGGTAACGTTCAGCAACCTCAAATGAAGGGCAAACTGGCGCTCTCTTCTCCACTTACATAGTACTTTTAAAGCCAAATTTCCAAAGGTCTGAAGACAGTGTCTCACATCTCAGGAAGATGATCGAATTAAGTTTGCTTCCTCGAGTGAGGCCTCTCCACACCCTGCCAATTAATATGACCCAGTGGGGTTGTAGACTTTTAATTTTGAATGTCAAGGTAAAAAATTTCCCCCTTGTGCACCTCCACCTATGAGTTCATGGGATTTCATGGCTCACTTTGCTGTCACTCCGTGACAGTGCAGCAGGTGTGTGTGGCCATACGATGGACGACTTCTGACAGTCAGGCATAAACTACCTGGTCAAGAAGAGCCGGTACAGGGCCTTGCAGCACCATAAGCTGCCATGTAGGGTCACAGTTCTGAGCCAATAACCAGCTCCTGAAGAGATCTGGTGACTCAGAACACAAAGCCCTATTGTTCAGGAAGCTGCGTGCTCCTTAACCCCCACCTGCTCAGTCTGAGCCCCACCCCTGGAGATGGTAGGTGGGGTGAGCCACCTGCACAGCACACCTGTGTCCCAGTGACCGGCTCACCTCAGGTGGACGGAGGCACCTAAGATGGACTTCTACCCTAGTGCCAGAAGCCCAGACACAGCCTTTCTTCTTACTCTGTCAGCTGTGGGACCCTGGATAAGTCACTTCCTGTCACTGCTGTCAGATGGCAATAGCGATGCTAAGTTACAGGATGTTGACTTTAGGTGGAACACATAGTGTTTAGGCTTGTATGTTGGTCTCCTTCCTTGCCTGAATTATTCTAGCAATGTCTTGTCTGGGTATGGTGGCATATGCCTGTCATCCCAACACATGGGAGGCAGAATCAGGGGGAACCACTGTAAATCTGAGCAAGAGCTACATTATAAATTCAAGGCCAGCCTGGGATACAAAATGAAATGTGGTCTTAAGACAAAATAATAATTAAAACTAATAAGTCTGAGCAGGGCATGCCTGTAACCTCAGCACTCAGGGAAGCGGAGGCAAGTGAATCTCTGTGAGTTTGAGGCCAACCTGGTCTACAAAGTAATTCCAGGACAGCCAAAGCTACAGAGAGAAACCCTGACTCAAAAGAAAGAAAAAGAAAGAAAGAAAGTCTGATTTGGCCAGCTATGGTAGCACACACTGTTAAAGCCAGCACTTGGGAGGCAGAGGTGGGTGGATCTCCATAAGTTTGAGGTCAATCTGGTCTGCATAGTGAGTTCCAGGCCAGCCAGGGGTACACGATAAGAGCCTATCTAAGAACACACACGCACACACCCTTATCTGGTTTGAAGATACGTATCTTCACATTTAATAACTTAAAGTCCAGCAACTTCAAAAGGGTGTTTACCCACCATTAACCAAGTGTTGACACAGTTATCTGATCCTGGGCCCTTTTCTCCTTGTCAAACTATTCACACACTTGGAGAAATGCTCTATCGCCAGTGTGGCCTGACCTAGGATCAGGTGATCCAAATTGCTGCAATAATTTAAATGATAGTTTCAAAACTGAGTTGAAATCTAAACTAAATCCCGTGCCTGTGCATTCAGTCAATACAAAAATCCTTTCTAACCTGTGCTGAGACAGTCTTTAGACTGATGGCTTTCTGGCAAAAGATGGCTTTTATGTCTTCTGAGCACTTTCTAAAATAGCAAACAAAAAGTCATGTTGGCTGTGTGTTGCTTCCTATCCAGTGTGTCTGGCACGGGGGACCCTCGGCACACAGACACAAAGCAGAGAGGATGAGCTACGTATGTCCTTATGTATCTTCCTTCACCTGCTAGCTGGAGGTGGGTGGAGATGCTTGTCTGTCAGCACAGTTGTGCACGTGACTGGATGAAATGTGTCATTCCTAAGGACCAGTGGCCCGAAGAGCTCCCATCTGGCATCAGATGCAGTGACGTCTGTTGTTTATATGCACCACAGAGCATGCGTGTTTTCTAATGTAATGTTTAATGTAATCTTTTCCGAGGCCTTTTAAATTAGCTGTTAGATTCTGCATCCCATAGATGAGAAAAAGACCAAGGCTCAAAGTGGTTACCTCATTCACACTGAAGTGCAGAACTGGTCCACCGCCTGCAAAGCTTGTGTTCAGATTCTTACCTCGTCGTAGGATCTCTGGCTCTATCATACTTTTCACCTTCAAAGGATCCTGTCTGCCTCAGGAAGCGACAAAAGCCTCATGCGCCCATCTCAATTGAGGCAGCAACAAAAGCGTTGGACAGGTTCGGCACCCAGTCACAGTCAAACGCTCGTCAATGAGCAATGACCTCAGACTTACCAGGGCCTATAAAAACTAACACCAGACACCGTATTTAATGATGGAAGATCGAAAGCATGCTCCCTAAAATCAAGAATAAAGCCACGATGCCTGCCTTTCTTCTCAGCAGCGTTCGGGAGGTCCAGGCCATTGAAATCAGGTAAGGAAGGGAAACAAAAGGTGGCTTGACTGAACAGCAACAAATAAAACAGTCCGTGTTTACGGATGCTAAGGCTGCTTAGGTGAAAGCCCAGGCTGTGGGGACCACAGACACAGGATTCCTCAAAATAAACAACACACCAAGGTGACGCAGTAAGGTCTAGAATATATGGCTACTATAAGAAAAATCATTGTATTCCTATACAAATTATCATACTAGACCATTAATAGATGAAGTTCCAAAAAGTAAACTCCACTTATAATAGTATCAAAACCATCAAACAAGTAGAAAGCAATCAGACATGGCGGCTCATGCCTTTAATCCCAGCACTCAGGGAACTGAAGTAGGCCGATCTCTGCAAGATCGAGGCCAGCCTGGGCTGTTCCAGAATAGCCAGAGCTACATATTAGAGAAGCCCTGTCTTGTTAAGTAGAAATAGGATGGGTGACGGTGGCCCACGCTTTTCATCCCAGCACTTGGGAGGCAGAGGCAGGCGGATCTCTATGAGTTCAAGGCCAGCCTGGTCTACAGAGTGAGTTCCAGGACTGACAAAGAAACCATGTCTTGAAAAACCAAAGGGGGAAAAAAGTAGAAATAAATCTTACAAAAGATGGCTACGTCTTCTACACTGAGACTATAGGTTATTGTTGAGAAAACCCAAATACTACACAAATAGAAAGCCACACTGTGTTTACTATGGAAGACATAGTATTGTTAATATGATAATTTCCCCAGAATTTCTCAAGGCCAGTCTGGTCTACAAAGTCCAGAATGGCTGAGGCTACACAGAGAAACCCTGTCTCCAAAAATAAAAAACATAAACCCAACAGGCATTTGGGCCGCTTTTCCCAGCTGCCTGCCAGTGTCAGGTCCGAGCTCAGCAGGTCACTCGGTTTGTGTTTAATTAGCAAGGGGCTGATCTGGAGGGCTTGATTTAAACATGGAGGAATGTAAGCTGATATAGCCAGAAGAGTTGTACCTCCTGAGTGCTGGGATTGCAGGCATGCACCACCACACTTACTTTTGTTTGTTTGTTCGTTTGTTTTGTTTTCAAGACACTAGGTAGCTCTGGCTGTCTTGGAATTATGTCGACCGGGGCAGCCTCAAACGGTGTTTTACATGTCTACTGGTTGCTGAGATTAAAGGCATGTGCCACCACTCCCAGAGTCACATCTGTTTGTTGTTGTTGTTTTGTGGTGCCAGGGATTGAAGCCATAGCCACCTGCATGGTAGGCAAGCATTCCACGGAATCCCCAGACTTTAATAAACAAACTGAACACTGTTGTGTAATCAACCTAGCTCTCTCTAGAAAGAGACCAGATCCAGGCCCCTGCACCCCTGTCCCATACCTCCTTTTCACACTGACCCTGACTTCTCACTGACCACATCCCTGGCTTTGGGTGGATGTGGACACTGTGAATGGTGCCAAGGAGAAAACCTAGGGCTTTGCCCATTCCAGGCAGGGGCTTTGTCACTGAACTATGTCCCTGGTCCCTTGGCTTGCTTGGTGGGAAGTGAGAAGCCAGGCTGAGTGGAAGTCATTGGAGTGAAGGTCAGAACAGGAGCGTCAGCAATTCCTTTCCCTGACAGAGCTTCCTTCGGTCTCCTGGTTTCTGGTGAAATACCATGGGGACCCCCCCCCAGATCTCTGCTCCTCCTGCCTACAGTAGCATCTACTTCCAGATGTTTGGGCACGTGGGGTGTGGAGGTACTGTAGGCTTGGGAGACAACCCAGGAGGTGAATGGGCCTCCCAGACCATCCAGGTCAACCTGCCCTGAGCCTCACTGCTATGGGCTGGCTAGGCCAGGTGTCCGGCTCCTTCTGAGGGGAGGGTGTGGCTCTCTGCTCGTTAAGGAATTTCCACTCTGGAGGGCTGACAAAGGCCGGCTTCAGGAGTGTTCTTACGAAATCAAAGGGATCCTCTCATTAATGGGAGTGGAGCCGAGGGCCATCGTCAGTCAGCAGGCCCTGAGTAAGGCAGGGGAAAAAAAAGCCATGCCTGTATGACCCATCCTGGAGGCTTGAACCCGGATAGGCAGGTGGCCCGAGACGCCTTACAGATGAAATCTGGACAGGCCGGATCCACGAGTCTTAACAATAGCTTTCGTTGGACTGCAGTGTGTCCCACCCACACTTCAGGCCTAAGGAGGGTGTATGTAGGCACTGCCCTGAAGGACACCTCCCTGACAGGCTCACGCCATCCTCTGGGCTGTGTAGAGGAGGCTCTTACTTCGGCCCAGCGCTCCATCCGGTCCCAGTCACTGCCCCTGAAGGAGGCCCCGTGCGGCCTCTGGCCTCCAGTTACTCTTTTGTTTGGAGCTATTCTTGGGCCCGTACCCTGAAGTACTGTGTGTCCAAGGATGGACCCAGAAGAGGAACCTATTTCTCTGGTTGGCTGCCGTCTTTCAGGCATCCAAATGTGGAACATACCACAGCCACCTCTGGGGACCAGAGCACAGCTCAGGCTGCTTCGGGAGGCATCTGTCTGATTCTGGGAATTCTCTTCCTTCTCTGAACTGAATCTCACATTCTCTCGTTTTTTGTTTTTTTTGTTTTGTTTTGTTTTGTTTTATTTTGTTTTGTTTTGAGACAGAGTCTCCCTATGTAGCCCAGGGTGTCCTGGAACTCACTATGTAGACCAGGCTGCCCTCAAACTCACAGAGATCCTCCAGTCTCTGACTCCTGGGTTCCAGGATCAAAGGCATGCTCCACCACTCCCAGCTATAATTTCCATTTTTTTTTTTTTACACAAAGAATTGATGAGCAGTGCCGTCAGCCGCCTGGTGATTAGCTTTCTCCGTCCACATCTTGTAACCCCGGGCCGTCACTTCTAGATAGGCCTGAGGTTTCTGCAATGGCAATCCAAGAATAAAGTTAAAGGGGCGTCCTGTGGACCATTCCTGTGGCCAGGAAGAGCCAAGTGCTGCCTACTCCTAAGCAAGCTACGTCAAACCATTACCACAATGAGGTGAGCTGTCGGACACCTGCCCCCCCCCCAGAGCCCAACATGCACACTGTGTCACAAACAAGAACTGCTCCCCACCCCATACCCAACAAATAAGCAAATTAATCTAATCTTAAAAAGTGATTTGCACATTGACACTAATTTGAGGCTACCCTGGGCTACATAGTGAGATCCAGCCTTTAAAAAAATTGGAGTGTGCTGGGTGGTGGTGGTGCACACCTGTAATCCCAGTACTCGAGAGGCAGAGGCAGGCGGATTGCTGTGAGTTTGAGGCCAGCCTGGTCTACAAAGCGAGTCCAGGACAGCCAGGGCTACACGGAGAAACCCTGTCTTGAAAAAAACCAAAAACCAAAAACAACAACAACAACAAACAAATAACCCCCCCCCAAAAAAAAGAAAAGAAAGAAAGAAAGAAAGAAAGAAAGAAAAAGTGGAGTTGGAGGGGGGGGGAATTATTGCTCTAACTATATTGTTTTCTTTAAAGGTCTGAGACTGGAACCCCAAAGATGGGAACTAGAGCACCCCTTATGGAGTAGCTAACACCTCTTCCCCCAGCTCCTATATCATGACGTTTCTTTCCAAGGCAAAACTGGGTGGTAAGAATGAGATGTGAAAGGAAACAAGAGAAAGAGGGAGGGAGGGAGGAAAAAGGAAGGAGGAGATGAAGAAGAAAAGGATGGTTGTTGGTTTCCACCTGGCACCAAAGGGTGTCGTGGCCAGGGGAAGGCAATTGGTGCCCTCTGAGATGGCCCCTGTCCAGGGATTCCTGTCCTGGGCTCACAGAGGGCCTGAGGGGTCCTGGAGCAGAAGGAAGGGCCTTAATGGCCTGTGGGAAGGCTTTCTGCCCTTCTCTAGCCTTGCATGGGTTCAGTTAGCTTCTTTCTGTCCTGCTTAGTTTTTGTCAACTTGGCATGAGCTAGAGTCAAGGGAAGAGGGAACCTCAGTTGAGAAAATGCCTCTATCAGATTGTGCTGTGTGGGGTACTTTCTTGGTGGATGATTTCTGTGGGAGGCTCCAGTTCATTGTGTGTCATGCCACCCTTGGGCAAGTGGTCCTAGGTTGTATGAGAAACTGGGTTTTTGAGAAGCCAAACAGTAAGCAGTGTTCCTTCATGGCCTTTGCATCGGTTCCTGCCTCCGGGTTCCTGCCTCTGTGGCTCCTGCCTTGACTTCCTGCTCTTACTTTCCTCCCCGATGAGCTTGAAAAGGTAAGCTGAAATAAACCCTTTCCTCGCCTGCTTACTTTGGTCATGGTGTTTATCACAACAACAGAGAGCAAACTAAGATGGCATCATGGTTTAGAAGTGGCGATTGTCCTGCAAATGAGGTACCATAAGCAAGTCCATTTGTACTGTGAAAAGCTGGCACAACACTCCTTACCGTTTCCTCTGGCTGCTACCCTGCCAGCTTCACCTTCTCTCTCTGCTGCCCCTCCCATCCAGTTCACAGCCCAGCAGCAGCCACTGGGTCCCCAAGGCCCAGGGAGTCAGCTTGTGGTGGTCATATTCCAGGACTCCCCAGGGAGCAGAGATTCCATCTTGCCGGAGCTGGACAGGGCATAGGCTGGGTTCTGTTTCGACCCTTCTGTGAAAGATAAGGCAAATAAACCAGAGAGTGGCCATGCCCTTCTTCAGGGCACTGAGTCAGCGGCAGGTCCAAAGAGTACTACTACCTGGGATCCTCTCTCTTTTTTTTCTTCACTTTGCCTGTCTGTTTTGCTTTAGAGAGAGGGTCTTATTGTGCAGCCCCAGCTGGTCTGGAACTTGCTTGATGATCAGGCTGGTCTCAAACTCACAGAGACCCACCTGCCTCTGCCTCCTGAATGCTGGGATTCCAGGTGTTTAATCCAAGGCTGGCTCTGCATTCTCTCTGATGAATTCTCTTTCCCCCATCTTTCCTCTCTTACACAAAGGGGAAATGTGTCGGACTGTGTGGAAGTTTTGGGTCCATTTTGGTAGAGAGTGAGGCACGTGGGAAATGCCTGGGCCTCAGCTTTGGAAGCTGGAAAGGACAAATCAAGAGTCATGTGACTGTTATCTGACAGAGGTCACAGTGACAGGAAAAAAAAAAAAAAGGCATGGGTGCCATGGACTAGCCCAAGGCCTTCTTGGAGGCTTCCAGATGAAGGCTGAGGCTTGGTTTCTTTTTTAACTTTTTAATTTTTTTTTTGGGGGGGGGAGATTTTTCACTATGTCGCTTGTGCTGGCCTTGATCACAAGTGCCTACACATAAGATCACACGTGTTTGCCATCACGCTTGGTTTCCAAAGCATTCTAGTTTAAGGACATGCCGAGAAGAGTCCTTTCAACAGAGAATTCACTCCCCCCGCCCCATCTATTTTTGCCTCCATCAAAATGGTAATTCCAAAAGATCACTGGTGGGGAGGGGAGGGTGTCTGTTCAGATCAGGAGAAGTGGGGCAGGTGAGTCACAGCAGAAACCCTCTAAGGTGGGGGCAGGGCTATGAGACAGGCTGCATCTCCATTAGTCATAGGGTGTGTCAATCATACTGCTTCGTCAGGTAGCATGAACCTAGAAGTCCCTTTCCTACTGATAGCAGGAACCTAGGCCTTAGGACATACTGAGTTTGAAGAAAAAATTATTTGGCCTGAAATTAAAAGCACTGTGTTAAAAGGAGGAACACTGCCAGGCGCAGTGGTGCACGCCTTTAATCCAAACACTTGGAGGCAGAGGCAGGTGGATCTCTGTGAGGTTAAGGCCAGCCTGGTCTACAGAGTAAATTTCAGGATAACCAGGACTGTTACATGGAGAAGCCCTGTCTCAAAAAAACCAGGGGGGAAAAAAAAAAAGAAGGAAAATTATCACGCATGTTAAGAGGAGCCTGGCTCAGGCATTGTTAATCTCACTGAGTGAGAATAAAACCACGATTTTTGAGCCAAATTTGAAGCAAGCTTTGTTAAATACTGGCTAGGGTGATGGCTGAGAATTACATTACATTAGTCCAGTGCTTATAAAGGCAAAACTCAGAAGGCTACATACTACCCACCTTCCAGTCAGGGGCAAGTGACTCCATGACGGGGTTCAGTTTCTAGTTAGCTTAGAGCAGGCCTGAGCCTCCATCCCTCAGAAATGAGCTCAGTGGTTACTGGGAATACCAAAGAAAATGGACAACCAATCAGATACGGTCTAACCACCTGGCTAGACGAAGACACACAGTTTCTTAAGGTTAGTTTACTGCTGGTCTGGAAATATCTTGTCTTATGACTAACTCATGACCACTGACTAAAGCTGCCTGAACCTTTTCAGTCTGCTGCGCTTTTTTGTTTGTTTGTTTGAATACTCTAATTCTGTCAAAGGTCACCAACCCTCCCTTGGGAGTCCCCCTGAAAGCCTTTAAAAAGAGCCTTCAAGCTCACCTCAAGGGCACCATGTTGCTTAATTGGTGATCCCCGCATGCCGGACTTCTGCAGGAATAAAGACTCCTTGCTTTTGCATACGGCTTTGGACTCCTGGTGGTCTTTGAGACTCTAGTGATCTGAGAATAATACAAGCATACACCCTGACGTACTTCCTGCCTACGTACTTCCCGCCTACTTGTGATCAAGCACATCCTGTGCAGTTGGGGCAACCAACCTTGTTTATAGAAGCGAAAACATGAGGCTTGTTATCTCACATGAACAACAGGTCCCAGTATCCCAAAAAGTTATTTGTCCTCGGGTCAGTGGGGCTTACAGGTAAGAGGCACTACAGATGTCTTAAACACAGTAATTAAAACTTAAACATAACTTTAGCCCTCACAGTGACACCTTCAGGGAGGAGGGTTCATTTTTTTCCCCTGAAGTGTGAGCTACCCCACCAGAAACACATATGGAGTGCAAGCTGCCTTATGAACAATCTTAATGGAAAATGGCTTCAGCTAACTGAAACACGTGGATTTGTATCAACCACGCAAGGGTCGGTCAAAGAGCTGCTCTCCGACTATAAAGTGCACGAGAGACCTGGAATTAGTCTTTAATCGGTGCAGTTACGTTAGGAGACCGTGGGCATTTAGCAATGTGAACTGTTTTCAGTAATTATGGGATGCATTAAGATCAAGAACACTTCAATTTTGGATGAATTTCCATGGCTAGCGTTGAATTTTAATTTTAGTTCCAGCTAATTTGTGACATAAACAAAGCAGAATCTGGTTTATCAAAGACAGTTTGGTACTGCGTTTGCTTTGTGCTACTATAACAAACAAACAGCTGAGATGATGCTGATTCATATAAAGCCAAAAAGGTTTGGTTCAGCTCCCAGTTTTAGAGGTCCCAGTTTTGATTGATTAGCCCTGATTCTGTGGACCTGTGTTGAGGCAGCTCATGGCAAAGGAGATGGAGAGACAGAATTCCACTGCCCCCTTTAAGGTGTAGCCCCAGTGGTCTGCCCTTGGTCCTAATGGTTGCGCCAATCTCCCACTAGTGCTACCCAGGGACCAAACCTTTAACAACCATGTGCCTTTTGGGGAAAAAAATGTCAGATCCAAACCACAGCTGATAGCAATACTGAAATGCATCTTCAAGAAAGAGCCACGTCATCTAGGTGATCAGATCAGGTTGACACGGTCATGGGACAGAGGCTAGAAAAGTCGGTCACACCCTTAGGCACCAGCTCCAGAGACGTCTGGGGAAACTGATGTGTGATTCATATGCCTTCCTCTAGGGCTCTCATCTTAAAGTGTGATTTCATTTCCACTGAACAGCTCAGCAGTGTTTCAGATCTGTGATTTTGTGGCATCCAGGGGCAGTTCAGGATTGGGAGCGAAAGGCACTCTCTGTTTCCTCTTGACACTCTAACTCTTGCCACTTTCTCTGTCACTTGGTCCCCAGGCCTCATGGCTCTGAAAAGAATACTATGGTATTCTATGGAAGTTCGCCCTAGCCCCTTTAAATTCTTCTCTCTACATTGGCTTAACTCCCCCTTCCATGTTTAAATAAAGCTCTCCAAATCAGCCCCTTGCTAATTAAGGCACACATTGAGCTGGGTGTGGTGGCGCACGCCTGAGGCAGAGGCAGGGGGATCTCTGTGAGTTGGAGGCCAGCCTGCTCTACAAAGTGAGTCCAGGACAGCCAGGGCTACACAGAGAAACCCTGTCTCAAAAAAACCAAAACCAACCAAACAAATTGAATGACCTGCTGGGCTTAGATCTGACATTGGCAGGCAGCTGGGAAAATGGCCCAAATGCCTGTCTGTTGGGTGAGACTTTTAGCTGGTTGCTCTGTGCATCTCCTGCAAGCCACCAAGATAAATGACCTAGTAACACAGTAAATCAATCCATGTCATAACAGAGCATCCAGAAGCTGAGGACAGCAGTGGGGAAACAGCTCTGTGATCTGCTAGCTGAGTCTGCTGTAGGCACAGGACAGGGCGGGGTGGGGGTGGGTGATGGGAGCAGGGGCTGTCAACTGCGAGTCCCAGAGACCGCCCCAGAGGATAGCGAGAATTCTGAGACCAATTCTGTCTACTTCAGACCAAGTCAAATGTACAGTCACCAAAGGGTGTCCTTCATCCAAGGCTGGCTGACAGAAGCCACTTGAGGCCACAGGAGGAGGAAGAAGCCAGGCTCTGAGCAGGACGCATGCTTTGGGAGCTGAGGGAGTGTTCAGGAACTTTTATACCTTCCTCATTCTTGTGACTTTGGCCAACCACTGTCACTTCTCCAGAGGGGCTGGCAGTAAATCTTTTAAATGGAAAGAGAACAGGTTGTTTATCTGTTTGTTGTGAGAGGCGGGTAAGAGGGAGCTCCTTCTTGGAGAGACCGTGCCTTGCCCAGGGACAGTCACGAGGAAAGAAAAGTACTCTTGGTTGGAGGAGAATTGCTGGAATGGAAGGCTAAGCAGGCCAGGAGCTTGTGGTCCACTGGGAGGGCACCTGTAGAGAAGAGGGTGAGCGTGGGAGCCTGAACAGTCCTGGGTCCTGCATGGTGTTTTTTCTTTTTAAAACATCAAGCATGTTTCCTGCCTTTTAAATTCACACAGTGATGCTTACAGGCAAATACTGACATTGACTGTATATGTACAATCTGGGCAAAGAGGACCGCAGCCATAGAGGTCTGAAAAATACCAACTTCACAGATGAAGATATGGCGAGTCTTTTCTTTCAGATCTACAGTTGCTGTGTGGAGGAGATGGGTAGGAGTACTTGTTTTGAAAGCAAGAGGACCTAGGTTTAAATACCTACTGCCCACATAAAAGCTAGCCATGGCCACATGTGTCACCCTAGGATGGCCAGCCAGTCCCCCTCCCCAACTATTATATTAATATTCATGTTAGTAAACTTTAAAACCCAGAGTTCCTGACTCTGTAGTGTATGTAACTATGGGACTTAATTTTGTCCTATTGAAAACCTTCCTTTCCAAACTGGAAGAAATTGGTATGGATAGAAAGGCTTTTGTCTGTCTTTCTTTTTTTCTTTTCTCTTTTGTTTTTTGCTTTGTTTTGTTGGGTTTTGTTTTGTTTTGTTTTCCAAGACAGGGTTTCTCTGTGTAGCCTTGGCTGTCCTGGAACTTGTTTGTAGCTCAGGCTGGCCTCAAATTCACAGAGATCCACCTGCCTCTGCCTCCCAAGTTCTGAGATTAAAGGTGTGCGCTGCCACTCCTGGTTTTTAACTTGTGACTATAAAAGCTAAGCTGATAGCTAAGTCTTAGAAAAGATTTACTTATTTTAAGTGTCTATGCTTTGTCTGAAACGTACACCTGTGTTCCATGAACATGCAGTGCTGGGAATTGAACCCAGGTCCTCTAGAAGAGCAGCCAGTGCTCTTAACCACTGGTCCATCTCTCTAGCAACCACCACACACTTTTTATTTTTTTTAAACACAAGGCCTCACTATGTAACACTGACTATGCAGACTTGAACTTCCTGTGATTTTCTAGTTTCTGCCTTCCAAGTACTGGATCACAGGCTTGTACTACCATTTGTGCCTCTGATGCCCAACCTAAGCCATAAAGCATTTAAATTAACCTGGGCATGGTTGCATACACTTTTAATCCCAGCACTTTGGAGGCACAAGTAGGAGGATCTCTGTGAGTTCGAGGCCAGCCTGGTCTAAAAAGTGAGCCTAGCACAGCCAAGGCTACACAGAGAAATCCTGTCTCAGGGGAAAAAAAGAGTTTATATTAAAAATAAAAGGCTTTATTTAATTTATGTTAAACCTGCCACCACCTCCCTCCTTTCTCTAGTTCCTCTTAAGGTAACTGTCCCCTTTAAGTCCTTTAAGGAAATTGAGTATAAATTCTTTCCATGGCCTGAATTATTCTTTGAAGAATGAAGAAAAACAAAATACGCCCATTTTTTCCCCCATTGGAAAATTAGGGAGACTGTTTTATGAATTGAAACTCTTAAAATTAAATCATTTTGTTTGAAAGAAGCCAGAGTACACATTCGTCCCCATATTTCCGGCCTCTTGGTGGGACGGCAAACACTTCCAGGGAACCTGTCATGCCCAAGTTCTAAGCGTCTGGCCTGTAAACCTGTTTTCCAAGTCTGCCCTCGGTTGTTTATAGAGAAATAGGCCTTTCATGGCAAGTGGCAACAGATCCTGGGTCAACCTCCATGTCTTTGCTCTATAATTAGAATGTATTGAGTGGGTGCTGGGGTCAGGCAGCCGAGCACGGGACTGTCTGCGCTTCCTCAAAACCCAATTAGATACGACCTTCCTATGTAATGTGGTTTGTTGTATTTTCTCATGAAACTGGGGGCTTTTGTAAGGAAGGCAAGGAAAGATGTGCCAGGGGTCGGAGGCTCGTGTTCTTTCTCTTTGGCATCTTGTATTTAAACAGGAAACCTTCCACCCCATGCCATAATATACTGGGTCTCTGTTTTCTTATTTTTATTTCCAGTGGTAACAGAGGTGTGGATGGATGAATTACTAGACTGGTGTGTGCAAGGGTGGGTGCATGAGTGGGTGGGTGCATGAGTGGGTGGGTGCATGAGTGGGTGGGCACATGAGTGGGTGGGCGCATGAGTGGGTGGGTGCATGAGTGGGTGGGCCGGTGAGAATAGATGAATAAGTTAGTGTGTATTTAACTTTGGGCAAGTTCTGAAAAATTAAATTCTACATTTGACCTTTATTTTATTTTATTTTATTTTTTAAGGAAATGGACCTCTTGCTACCTTTTATTTCCCAGAATACCTGTCCTTAGGACACCGGACTGTCCAGACTGCTCTGTGTTTCTGAGGGAAACTGTTGGGGTGAGAGCGAGTTGCGGTCACCACAGAGGTGGGGTAGGACAAAAAAAAGGCTGCTATCCAGGCATGCCGTGTTTCTGCCGGGAACTCAGGTGCCAGTGCTCTCTGCCCTTTGGAGGAAGTAAGTAGAATGAATAAGTGCCTGTCCTCGGTCCCCGGTGAGGGAAGCAGTTTTATCCTCCCCATGAAAGCAGAGTTTATGCCAGGCTCAGCTCTAGCCCTTCATCTGTTTACTTCCTCCTTTGTTTAGGTCTTAGGTCATACTGTGTCCACGTTGAGTCTGTAACCTTCTGGAGTGCAAGGGCCGGGCTTTATTGATCCAAATCCCCTCTTCAAGGTATGAGACAGACTTGCGTAATTAATCAGAGTTTACAAACATGAACGAATGAATTCTCTGTCAGACAGCCACTGGTGACATGTCCTTTCCCATCCATGCAAGTGTGTGTTTATGTGTGGTGTGTAGGTAGGTGGACGACTGTCACCCTCTCAGCCCTGCAGCTTTCCCGGTCTTGCAGTAAGGTGAGACAGAGAGAGAGAGAGAGAGAGAAAGACAGAGAGACAGAGAGACAGAGAGACAGAGAGAGACAGAGACAGACAGAGAGACAGAGAGACAGAGACAGAGGGAGGGAGAGAGAGAGACAGAGACAGAGACAGAGACAGACAGAGACAGAGACAGAGACAGAGACAGAGAGAGAGGGAGGGAGAGGCGCCTGTGTCTACTACGGTATCAAGTGTCAATGACGCCCAGAGAGTGCTAGAAGCCACAGACAAAGAACACCACACCTCTGCTAAGTTAATCAGCTCAGTGCCCTGCACATAGCATGTGGAACTAGTTAAGTTTATACAAATACAAAAAATGCTCATTGGTGGGTATGTTGCAGGTTTTGTTTTTTTGGGTTTTTTGTTTGTTTGTTTGTTTGTTTTTGGTTTTGGTTTGGTTTTTCAAGACAGGATTTCTCTGTAGTATAGCCCAGGCTGTCCTAGAACTCTCTTTGTAGACCAGGCTGGCCTTGAACTCATAGAGATCCTCCTGCCTCTGTCTCCCGAGTGCTAGGATTAAAGATGTGCACCATCTCACCAGCCAGGTTTGTTGGTTTGAAACTAGCCACATGGCGCCAGAATCCTTCCTTACCTGGGGAGGTTGTTCTCGCCCTAGTTTCTGAAAGAAATTGGGACAAGATCCAACAGGTGTCCAGGCCCCTGACGATAATATTCCAGGTAGCGGGCGCCATGTTGGTTAACGGTAGCAGGAGAAGAGCTCCGGTGAGTAAGGTTTGCTTGAGCAGCCTTGTTGCTTTGGTGGGGCTCGAGAACAAAGGGCTCGGGTGAGGTTTGCAGCCTGGACAGTGGAAGAGTGGAAAAGTGTGACGACCGCAGAAGGCCACATCAGGTGTGACTGAACAAAGGACTGGAAAAGCCCCGCAGAGTTGTGCCAAGGTGGAGGTGAGGGAAAGGGACAAAGCAGTGAGCGCCAGAGCAGCCTTTAGAAAGCACAACTGAGGGGCTGGAGAGATGGCTCAGTGGTTAAGAGAGCCGCCTGTGCTTCCAGAGGTCCTGAGTTCAATTCCCAGCAACCACATGGTGGCTCACAACCATCTGTAATGTGATATGGCGCCCTCTTCTGGCCTGCAGGAGTACATGCAAGCAGAGCACTGTATACATAATAATAAATAAATCTTAAAAAAAAAACAAAACAAAACAAAAAAAAAAACACAACTGGAAAATGGTTCCGTTTCGTGTTAGGGAGCTGGGACCGCACTGCCCAAAAGTAAGGTCTGACACCGGAAGCACGTTGAAGAGGTCATTCTACAGTTCTCTCTTTAGCGATCTGACGTTGAAACATGGCATAAACAACCCCCTTAGGACTTTGGGAAACCCTGTAGCAGCGTCCGATTCCAGAGCAGCAGAATGGGGGGCCTCTGGCCTCTGAACCCCCAGCCTTCCAGGGCTCTGAGTTTAGTTTAGGAGAGGGAGCTTTCCAGGAGGCCTGCGTCTGGAATGTAGATGGCTGTGGGGCAGGGGTAGAGGGTGGTCACCGCTACTTTCTCCAGCTTAGAGCACCTGGGCAGGAGCTGTGGACAGTTCCTCGTGTCATTGTCCCCCAACACAGCATGCAAGAACACAGGAGTAGGGACAGTTTCAGAGGCTCGGGGTCTCTCATGCCCTCCTGCCTCTTGGTTGCTCCCAACGGTTCTCCCATGCCCTATCTGGAAACTTCTGTAGGAAACTTCTTCCCGCCTTCCATCCGGAAACAACTCTAGATCTTAAGTCACCCATCGTGTCACCCTGACTCTATCCTCAGCTTTTTTCCTGTTGCACGTTTGAGGTTTGGACCTCGTAGAGTCAGGAAAAGGGGTTCAGTTGGTCGCCTGTGCCTGGAAGGCCCTACTCAGCAAAGCCCAAGACACCAGCACCTGAAAGTCACAAAGTAAATTCAGACGATTCAATATGACTCCAGCACCAAGGAGGCCATGACGGGAAGAGAAGTTCAAGGTTCTTGGCTACACAGCTGAGTTGGGGGCTAGCCTTGACTACACGAGGCTCTGTCTCAAAGTCAACCAACCAACCAACCAAACATACAAACAAACGAAACAATAAAGACAGTTATAATATGCATTCTCTATGTGGGGTTGAGTGTGGTTTTTCTGGCACAAACTACCATTATACATAATTTACGGGAAGTGCCAGCCCCTTACTGCAGTCTGATTTGTCCAGTCTCCCTCCTTTTTTTTTTTTTTTTCCTCAAACCAAAGGGTTCTTTGCTCTTTACCAAACAATTTAGGCCTTGTTCTCATTTTTTACTTGGGATGTTGAAAAAAATGCTCTCAGAAACAGTCCCACCATTCAAAAATTCCAAATATATCCATGAGCTTTTATTATTCTTCAAGATTACAGGAATTTTCCTTGGAAACTATTAGGGTCTGGGAAGACTTGCTGCCTTTCATGTCTCCTCTTGCTTTTGAAATGCATTTTGGTAAATTGAAGGCTCTGAACTTACATTTATTTATTTAGCCAAATTTAGCCCTTCTAAATATGCTTTGTCATTAAAAAGAAAAAAGAAACCCGAAGAAAAAGTCATTTTGTGCCATCCTCCTGACTCTCAGTGTGGAAATTAACCAGGCCAGATATTATAGCGGCTGCGTTACCTTCAGCATTAGCTGGTGCTGACGTTAAAAGATGGAGACAGACGCACATAAAAAGACATCTTTTTGCATCTCATCGAGCAATCTGAAGAAAAGCTGGAAAGCCAGTCCATCCTCTGCTTGTATCTTTGTCAATTAGGCCTCACAATAGGCCAACTCTTCAGAGGAGTTCCTTTGTCTCTGTACTGAGATTGTCCTGCACAGGCATGAGGCCACAGGAACAAAAGCTTGGAGGATGGAGACATGGGGTGGGGGTCGGGGGGGGGGCTTGTGAGGCGCTCACGGGGGGGGGTGGGGGGGTTTGTGGCGGCAGTGAGTTCTGTTGCTCTCGATCCTTTTCCTGACATGTTGGAAAGGAAAATGGTGGCGTTGGCAGAGCGGCTTCTCCCAGATGGCAAGTGACTTTACCCCACAGCCACTTCCATATCCAGCAAGCCGTCCTGCCCAGGCACAGTGTGAGCTCTGGAAGGCCAATTTGGCACCAGCCTCAGCACACAGGTTCCTGGGACACAACGGGGGGGGGGGGACCCAGAATGAGGAGCACCTGGTCATGGCTTCTCCTGGGACTCAAAGTAAGGCTCTGCCTACCAGGGTGAGCCCATATGGAGCAGTGTTGAAGAGACCTGTGAAAGACGTGTGAAAATGGAAAACCATCTGCCCTCCTGACCCTATGCCGTTGCCCAGAGGGACATCTGCCTATATCCCCAAGATGCTCCCGTGTGCTCTTATTTGGTGAGGCATGATGTCATCTTGACTGAGGCTCACAGGTTTTGCTGCATAGTCTGAGGTCATGGTGCCTTCCTGCTTTAATTTCTGTGCAGTCCCCCACCCCAACCCCAGGCCTGTCCTTCCCCTCGCTGTGCCTGTACAACGTGGATGATAACATCTGCTGTGCTTCCTTATGGTTACTATAAAGGGAGAGCGCATTAATGGCTCTGAAACCCTTTGCTAACCTGCAAAATGGTCTGAGTCAGAGGAGGCGGCATTAGGCCTGTCTGGGGGCTCTATGCGAGATCTGTGATCACTCCCTGAAGGTGCCCTATGCTCCAGAAAAGCATCTTCTGCTGCCTATTACACAAGGCACTTTATAGTGATGGATGCCTATCAGCTTCCTCCATACATCGTGTCTCACGCTGGGATGCAGCCTGAGGAAGCTCACTTCTCTCTGCCTCAGTTATTCCCTCTGGAAAATGGTCCCCATATTAGGTTAGTTCAATACCTATTAGTATCACAGAATACCTGGGTAATTAACTTCTAAGGAGGAAGATTGCCTCATGGTACTGGGCTCAGAAGGTAGAGGAAGTTGTATGTTCAAAGCCAGGGTGGGCTACATAGCAAGACCCTGTCTTCAATTTAAAATAAATAAATAAATAAGAAGAGGAGAGAGAAGGGATCTTGGGGAGCCCATGGAGATAGGTTGAACAGGAACATTTGCTCTTCTCACAGGACGAAAGGCCAGCTTGTTCCTCCATGTTGCACAAAACTATGCGGGGTGAGGGGCACCTTCCATTCCTTCAGTGTGTCCTAGCTTGTTGCAGGCTGAGTGCTGAGCAGGCCAGGGTGAGGCTGTCTGTCTGCCTGCCCCGGACACACAGCTCACCTGTAGGCCCTGCTAACATGACTCTCCAAGTTGTTCCTTACTCAAGACAAAGTAACAGCCAGTGGTGTGATAAGGAGCTGGTGACAGGTCAGCCAGCCCCATACCTAAGCAAAGTCACAAGTGGCCCGAGGCCAACCTTGCCTGACTCATGAGCTCGGTGGCTTCCCAGCCACACCTCCAAAGCTGATGCAGGAGCCTGATGCTGTCCTTTGCACAAAGCTATCGGGAAGTCAACATCTGGACTCCTGTCATGCCGGCTGTGCAGGGGACACTGAGTCAAAATTATATTTAAAAAAATTTATTCATTCTTCTGTTCACTTACTGAATAGAATGAAATGCCCCAGGGTGTTTGTAAGGCATTTAGCCGGCCTCGATCCCCTGGCCTTGATCGCTTGGCCTCAATCCCCTGGCCTCCATCCCCTGGCCTCCATCCCCTGGCCTCGATCCTGTGTCCTGCAGTGCCTAGACCTGGAAGAATGCTTTCTCTGGCCAACTCAGAATTCCCCTTCAACTCCACTGCTAGTGAGATTCGCAGAGTGGCCATCAAATGCCAAGCTCACTTCCCTGTGGTAGCCAGGACCCGTCAAGATGACCCATGCTCAAGTAGAGGGCCCATGTGGCTTTTGGTCATCCCAGCAAGCTCAGAAATACAAACTTTGTCCAAAATTATTTGCTTCCAAGAGTTAAAAATCTCTAAGACCCTACCACTCTGCAAACACCCACCAAGGAGGGGCAAGACTCTAGATTTGTTCTTGGCTGATTTTCCTACTCTCTGAGTAGGAAAAACCATCCTCTTGGCACATCAGAGGGGGACTGTTGCGTGCCTGTTCCTGAGGAGTTATGAACTAATATCTACTGACCTAGATTGGCACTGATGTCATCCCAATGTCCAGCTCCAGAAAACAGTTTACTGGAGTTAATTGCAGGGAAGTGGGGCAGAGGGCTCTTGCTGAAGCAGGGATGACTCAAAGGCATCACCCAAAGCCCTCCCCCGACATGAGGGAGATTCTAGAAAGTTCCATCCCTGAACACCCCTGCACAGATATGCGGGCAGCGCAGCCTGGTTGGTTCTCCTCCTGTCAACCCTTAGCTGCTTATACAACCCTGGGAGGGGCCTGTCAGTCTTGTAGCTTCCTGGGCTTCCTTGGTAGTGTGAATTTCCTAGCTTTTCTGAGCTTCCCAAGCCTCCTGAGCCACCCCCCCCCCTTTGGTGGGATGTTTCAGGTCAGAGGAAATAGCTACAGACCACAGGTGTGGTTTATTCCTTGACTCAGTGAGACAGCAGGGGAAAGAAACGCACAGCAGTGTTTACTGGCAAGCTCTTACAGTTGGCCCCAAGCTCCAGCTCCATCTATATCTATAGGTCTGTCTGCCACCATGGCCAACTTTTGCCAGATCCCACCTGGATGGTGAATCACATCTCTCTGAAGGATGGGGGCCAGCCACTAGGTACCCATCTCTGCTTCGAGCATCATTAGAAATTCTCAGGCAACATAAAAATCCAAACATTGTGTTGTTTTCTCTGTTATCTATTTAAAATTGATTTATTCACAATATCATGGTGATCCTTGCTCAAACTACACAGGTTGCACCTTAAGGAAGAGACCCTGGCAAAGACTTTAACTCCATGCTCACCTCTTCTCTGAATGTGCCAGGGGCACCACTAATACTTGGTCACTTGAAATCTGTCAAGATATTTTTTTTCTTTAAAACTTATTTATTTATTATAATTTATTCATCTTACATCCTGATTGTTATCCCCTATCAAACCCTTTTAACTTGGGCCCTCAGTGTTAACACACGCCCATAAACGCTAGCACTTTGAAGGCTGAGGAAGGAAGATACAGAGTTCAAGGCCAGCCTAAGGTCTATAGCGGGACTCTGTCTGCAAAAACCAAAACAGAAGCAAAGCTCTTAACACCCTGCTAACCAGAGCTTGGCTATTCTGCCCTGGTGCATAGCTATGAGGACAGAGAGTTGTGACTTCACATATGGGTTGGTGGCCCCAAGGGTTCAAGCTGGCAAAGAGCCCCTGAGTCATCGCTGACAAGCTGACTGTCTGAACTTAGTGTCGAGTATACTTGGCTGATATCTGACTCTTTAGCAAGTACAGACTTAATTATGCTTCTATTTTAATACCAGGCAGACGCTCTTTAACCGGGAGGCTTCCTCTGTAATCAGAACATTTTCTAGATTGTATCCCATCGTTTGACATGGCTGGAGTCAGAATCTTTTTGTGTTTGTGTCTAGGATGGTTCATTTTGCATGTGTGTGTGTGTGTGTGTGTGTGTGTGTGTGTGTGTGTGAGTGTGTGTGTGTGGTTTCTTCCTTTTGTAAAATTCTATTAGATTGAACTTTCTCGCTATTTTTCCTATCTTGCTTATGGGTGTTTTGTTTTATTTATTAGAGTTTGTTTGTTCCTAGGACAGGTGCTTACTATGTAGCCCAGGCTGGCCTCAAAAGAAAAAACAAAAAACAAAAAACAAAAACAAATCAAATTCATAATAATCCTGCTGCCTCAGCATCTCAGATGCTGCGATCACAGGCACATGCTGTCGCGCTGGGAAAGGTTTTCCCCCTTATGCCTGGCCTAAAAGTGCTCACTTTCTTGGCTTTAATGGGCAACTCATTGAGCTATATAGATCAGCTTGAGTTTTTGGCATGAAAATCACAAACACCCAGCTTTTCCCGTGTCTGCCTCACTGAAAGTCAGGATGTCTTGATTTTGTGGAGATTTTTTTTTCAATATAACTAAACCTTGATGAAAGTTTTCACCTTAGCCAGGCATAGTAGCACACAGTATAATCCCAGCATTTGAGACGTTGAGGCAAGAGATTTGCCTTGAGTTTAATATCAACTTGGGCTATAGAGTTAAGTTTCCACCCAGCCTTGGCTACAAAGTGGGTTTCTCTTAAACAAACAAACGAACAAACAAACAACCACCAACCCAAACAAACAAAACAATCACTTTGTTCAGGAAGAACATCAGAGAATCTGTTGCCTGATTTCACATTTACAAGTCTTGTGTTCTAGCCCCAGCTCCCTAATGTAACATATAAATCTTGTTAACCTTATGAATATGATTTTTTTCAAGAGCAAAGACATCTCTCTTCATCACTTATTAAGTCTAATTTGCATACCAGTGCGTAGTCCAAGTGTTGGCAGATAATATTTTAAAGGGAATCAAAGTACAAGAATAACTGCCTGCATGCAGACGTGTGTTAAATCGACCCCATTAGTCACCTTCTTTTTGAAAGGCAGAAAAAAAAAAATAGACACCTAGCGATAGCATGTTGTCACTCAGGATTAGGAAAAAGTCATATACAAACAGGAGATTTTGCCCTTTCTTTTGGGGGAGGCCAGCCTTGTACATTATCTTCTGGGATACCTCATGAGGTATCTTGCCTGTTGACCATCCACATTCATGGCCAATGGCAGTAAGGACAGCTCCAAAGGATGGCTTGGGTGGCATTGCAGATAGCACTTCCCAGGAACCTTCCAGAAAAGCTCCTGCCTGTGCAGTGCAGACACCTAAGGCTCTGCCTACAAACAGCGTTCTCACTTCCGGAAGGCTGCTTACCTTTCTTCCTTTTCTGTGAGGATTCCCAGAAAGTTCTCCTGCACCCCTGGACCGCAGAAGTAAGACTGTGACACTACTTACTCAGGAGTCACCTCCCCAACCAGTCATGAAGGAGAACACCAAAATACAGTGCTCATGTTAGCACTCAAGCAGATTGAATTTCCAGAAGGTGCTTTTCATACCAGTTAGGACAAGCATGAACCGAGGTGAAAAGAGGGAAGCAAACATTCAAAGTCCAGCATCCGGTTAGAAGAGCTTCTTGGAGGAAGCTACCATGTGTCTAACTGGCCTTCACTGATGACTGGAAAATACAGGGCCTCACACTGAAGAGCCACAGCCTGGCTTTCGAAGGCAGGGAGCTTAGCACTCTGGGAACACCCTCCAAGCTGGGACTTATGTCATAGGAACTTGGCAGCAGACACGCGCACAGAGCAAGTCAACCTCAAGTCTGGGCCTTTGGTGGCTAAGCAGAGGAAGTCAAGCATTACGGGGAGGGTTTGCATGTAAGGAAAAGGTGGGGCTGGAGGAGAGATGGGCTTTTTCTTCTCCTTGAGGGGGAGGGAGGGAGGGACGAGAAAGAGAAGAGCAGCCACTGCCCCGAGAAGTACACTGTGAGTGTGATAACAGCCACTGAGCTTAGTTTCACATAACCATATTTATATACAAAGTTCTATGTAACAATGAAAAATTACATTTAATATGTCAAAAATAATGAACTGAGCATTTTAGATGGATGAATTGTGTGTTGTATGAATGGAATGTGTTTATTTTTTTATTTTTTGTTGGAAATTGAGCCCAGAGTCTCATGCATGTTGAAGAAGCATTCTGCTTCTAGTGTGAAATCTGAGTCGATGCCTCATTGATTAAAAATGGTGTCCATGGCTTTTGTGGAGGCGCATGCCTTTAATCTCAGCACTTGGGAGGCAGAGGCAGGTAAATCTCTGAGTTTGAGGCCAGCTTGGTCTATGGAGTAAGTTCCGGGACAGCAAGGGCCACACAGGAAAACCCTGTCTTGAAACTCCTCCTCCCAAAAACGGTATCCATGCACAAGTGTATGTATGATGTGTAGTGTGTGTGTGTGTGTGTGTGTGTGTGTGTGTGTGTGTGTGTGTATGAGTGTTAGAGTTCATACACATCAGAGGAAAAAGAAAAACTTGCAGTTTCCAAGTTAATTCACTTGTGAGGAAATCATCAGAGGGATCCAGGTGTTGTGGTGCACTCCAGTAATCCCAGCACTTAGGGAGGCAGAAGCAGGCAGGTCTCTGAGTTCGAGGCCAGCCTGGTCTACAGAGTCCAGGACAGCCAGGGCTGTATAGAGAAACCCTGTCTTGAAAAAAAAAACAGAGAGAGAGAGAGAGATCATCAGAGAGATGACTAGGCAAGTTGGGAGGGGAAGTATCACACCTCTCAGCCATTATCACTCATGCCCAGGACAGAGAGAGGAAAAAAAATACAACATGATAAATACTAAATAGTACAGCAATAGCACAGTTTCCTATATCTCTGTAAGGAAGCAATTCTCCAGTAGGAAGTCACAGTGCACATTTATTTATTTATTTATTTATTTATTTATTTATTTATTTATTTATTTATTACGTATATAGCGTCTGCCTGCATGTACACCTGCAGGCCAGAAGAGAGCACCAGATCTCATTATGGATGGTTGTGAGCCATCATGTGGTTGCTGAGAATTGAACTCAGGACCTCTGGAAGAGCAGACTGTGCTCTTAACCTCTGAGCCATTTCTCCAGCCACAATGCACTTTCTTTACAAAGTCAGGGTACTGGGGAATGTGACGTGGACAGTGAGGGTAAACTCCTGAGACCCCTGACAATCCACAGCCACGCCTGGGGAATGTGTGGATCTCAGGGTTGTTCTTTGGTGCCGGAGCCTCTTTCCCTGTAAGTGAGGCAGGAGGCAGCTCTCTGGAGGTAGCGGGCAAAAAGGGCCCGTGGTGAAAACTGCACGTTGCTCACATATGCTGCAGTGAGGAGAGACTGGAGTTTAAAGGAAGGTGAAGGGTTAAAACAGCAGAGTGTGAGATACTGAGGAAGAGGAAGGTGACTAAGAGGCCTTGAGCTGGATATGAGATAACCAAACTAGGCAGGCAAGAGGGAAGACGGGGCTCTGGGCCCCCTGAAAGCTCCCAAGAAGCAGATCTAAGGTACTGTGCCCTTTCACATAGCCTTGCTTCCAGTGAGGCTCACTGTGACAGACTTAACCGTAAGGGGAAGCTTCGGAGACCATGCAGATCACCCCTCCACCGAGATTCCTACAGACAAGGCGCTAAGTACCAGGTCACCAAGAGAAACTGCAGCTTTGGTGACTGTGATGGAACTGTCTGCCCTGGTAAAGCTGATCTCATAAATCCGAGGACAGAGGGAGGTGCGGGTAATTGACTCCTCAGGAGACAGTTATAGGTCCGAGGGTAGTAAAGCTGGCCAGTGACTTAACGGGTAGCTACCAAAGTCAAAGCTGAGTTTAGAGATGCCCAGAGTGGCTTTAACTACCCTGAGCTGGGTGGACAGGCTACAAGAAACACACCATCTTCTCCCTGGCAGGGTATGCATAGCGCATGCGGGTTCTTTGGCTTGGCGCATGATAAACAGAAAATTAAGCAGTTGCAAAAGAGGACACGCCAGCTTTTGTTCAGTTTCCCTGTAAAACTCGCAGACAAAGGAAAAGGAAAGGCCTGTCCTCCCTGGGGAACCCCTCCAACTTCAGCGGGCTCTTTCATCACTCCTTAATTCCTCTCTTTTCCCCACTTTCTCATTTGCTCCTATTTATTTATTTTGGTTTTTCAAGACATTGTTTCTCTATGTAGCCCTGGCTGTCCTGGACTCACTTTGTAGACCAGGCTGGCCTTGAACTCACAGAGATCCACCTGCCTCTGCATCCCTGAGTGCTTTAATCCCTGAGGGATTAAAGGCGTGTGCCACTGATACCCCTCCTCCCCGAGTCATTCTTAATAAAGCTGGCTTTCACTTTGCATGTCTGCGAGAGCCCAGGTCCCCACTTTTCTTTGGCAATGAACTTGACTTCTCAGTTTGATCTTTGGCAACAGTTAAACGTCCGGAATCTTCTGTAACTTGGGTCAAGGCTGGGCTATGAAAGGCCTCAGTGCAATTAAAAGCAAAGCCAAGCAAAACAAAACAGAAAGTCCCAGCTACCCCAGAAACACTCCTTTGCAGTTAAGGGGTGTGGTGGGGGAGAGGCCATTCTGGGTCCCGGTCAGTGACCTGCCCTTCTGCCTGGAGACCTTGAGAGGGTTATGACCTGGGCCTCCTCCGCCATATCACATGCGGAGGATGCTCTGTCTTTGGAATAGCGTGAGAAGAAAAATGCAAACAAGATAGGAAGGGGGTGTGTCCAGGAAACTGTGACTCACGGCCTTAGTAGGAGCTTTTCTGGAATAAAAATAAGCTGGAGTGTGGGGGAGGGCATCAAGGTGGGGGGGGCACCAGGGGAGGAAGGCTTGGGTTGCCCCAGAAACCAAGGAAGCATATGAGAGTAGGTCTAAAAGTTAAACAACTCCCCCCACCAACACACACACATACTTCCGTCCTGGTTTTGCCTTGCAAGGTCCAGCATGGCTGTGGCATAGCTCCTGTGGTTCCCTGTCCTCTCTTGAGGCCAGAAGCCTCACCCAGTTGGTTCTGGGTGGACACTCTCAGTCCAGTGAGTCATAAGTATGACCAAAGGGGTCACAGAGAATGAACTTGGCCCACCTGTTGGCTAGCCCAGTGGGTGTGATCAGGAGCAGGTACTAGGTGAGATGCCTTCTATAGTTCCTATGGCAACCTCAGGGGTGTGGTCGCTGCTGAGCCGCCTCCCTAGTGTCCTGTGTGGCAGTCAGTCTTCCTTGGGTTCTGTGTGTGAGCTCTGTAGATGGCCATGGCTGGGCAAGGTGCCATACAAAGTGACCGAGGAGGCGAGAGAGCTGTGGACGGGGTCATCTGGGGGCCTCCAGGCTAGGAAGCCACTCTGTGGCCCCTGGGGAAATGGTGAGCAAAGACTAGGCTACATTTCTCACTAACAAGGGTGGGGACGAGTCCCAGAAACTGACAAGCTGGTTTACACACAAAAGCAGCGGTTTCCATTGCTTTTCTAGATCAGTCCACACTTCCAGCCTGTTTCTCTGGGACTTCCCAACTGTCTCCTGCTCCAGGCAAACATGCCTGGCTCCTGAAGCTTCTGGTGTCTCTGGGGAGGGATAGGGGAGGTATGAACCATTGGTTCTCAACTTCCCTTCCTGTGCTTGAGTTTGCAGTTAACCCGTGTGTCCCTCTGACTTTCTGGAAGTCTGTAGCTCCTCTTAGGCAGACTGGACAGACTACCCATGGGGGCCAGGCAAGCCTGTTTGAGGTCCTGGGGTGGGGTGGGGTGGGGTGGGGTGGGAAGGTCAGGCCTACTAGTTTCTTCCACATGCAAAAAAAAAAAAA
>OU015750.1:68140987-68154630 GCA_907169655.1 Acomys percivali
CCCATCCTGTCTTTAATTCTCTTGTGGTTTGGGGGCCCTGGCCACCCATAAATGGGACACAAGGCTGCTACCATCAGACAGTGCTGATGTAGAGGTGCCCTGCTTTCTCATACTTACCTCTGCTAAGCTCACCTGGCTCCCACAATGTACAGGGAGTCACAGTTACTGCCCGCAATGGTCTCTGAGGATTTTGTGTCCCCCCCCCCACTTTTTTATAAACAGCAAAGTGACTAATGGGATTTTAAATATATACATATTATATTAATATCTATACATACACATAAATATGTATGTATGTATGTATGTATGTATATGTCAAAGCAGGGTTTCCCTGTGTAACCTTGGCTGCCCTGGACTCACTTTGCTGACCAGACTAGCCTCAAACTCACAGAGATCCATCTGCCTCTGTCTCCCTGAGTGCTGGGATTACAAGTGTCCTCCACCTCACCCGGCTATACCACATTTTAAAAATATATGCACGTTAACATCCCATCCTAATTCCAGAAACTTTAGAAAGTTAAGGTAAGAAAATGGGGTGGGAGGGGAAGAATCATCCACAGCCCCATCCTCAGGGTTAGCCATGGTCTACTTTGCGTCCTACCTTTCCTTGCTCTCTCCTGCTCTGTTGTCATGTGCTCAGACGGGACTTCATTCTGAACGGTCCAAGTACTGTCCACCCACCCCACTCCCCAGCAGGAGTGCCAACAATGGCTGAGTTAGAGAAGAGCCAGTTTGAGGACCTTGCATTCTTGGGGTTGGCCCTGCCCCGCTTCAAGGATGCAGCTCACCTGACAGGCAGGAACTTGCTCTACAGTTCTGGGGAGAATTCTGGGTGGCTCCCACAAAGCTAAGGCTGCAGGCAGTGCTGCTGTGTTCTGGGGATGGCCTCTAGCTGTCATGTACTGCACCTGCTCCATCCTGACTGGATAAAACTGCTGTCACGGAGAGGGCCATACATCTACCGCCACAACCCTGCCCGACCCCTGCAGGCGCCATCAGTGCTGAGGGCACTGGGTTTACATTTCAGAATTTGCCCCGCCCCCTTCCTCAGAGTACTGGATTCTACCAGGAGGATTTGAAAGCCTCCGCCCCCAGTGCTCAACAGTACTCTTGATTATAATACTTGGTCATTACATTATCCACGAACACCATCTTGCTGGTCCTCAGTCTCCCACTTCCCCTGGGTACTTCTCTCGCGCCATTTTCTCTTTGAAGTGCCGCTAGACTCATGAGTTCCCTCCACACTCTCAATTTCAGGAGTCTGACCCTCCTATCGGGGTTGCCTCCTTTGGGTCCTCATAGTCTCTTACCTTATGGGGCCCCACATCTGATGGATCTCCCACCGTTCGTTTTTCCTTACTATAGCCACAGCTCCACACTGCCCTCTGCGCATCTGGTCCCTCACCATCACCCCATAGGTCAGTTTACAGTTGCTTCCCTTTGACCCTTGCCTCCTTTCATTGCACCTGACCTGGATCTGGCTGACACCACTCTGCTCACTGTCTCCTTCTCCTGTCCCCAGCGTAGCTGCTGACTGGAAGACCAGCTTCACCACCTGCAGGTGGGCCTCTGCTTCTGGGGCTTATCTGGCTCTCCTGTCTTCGTCTCTGTGCCGCTGCTCCTCCCACTACTCTCCAAGACAATGACTTCACCTTCAAATCCTCAAACCCTCAGCGCTTCCTCCTCCCCTGTTGTTGCTCTGAGCTGGTGACCTAGCTTCTCACAGCACTGAGATCCTGAAAGAAACAGCGGGCCCTCGACTTCCCCATGTCTCCACCGCATCCTCCACCTGTGTCTATGTGCCCCTCAAAGCTCAGATTTCCTCAGCAAGTCGGGGGGGGGGGGCACCAAAGTGCGCCTGAATCCTGATGATTGGCTCCAGTTTCACCTGGGAGACAGATGGGTCAGAGGTCAAGTTCTTCAGCGCATTCTAGATCCACTGAGTCAGAACCTCTGGGGGTGGGGCCTGGGGACTATTCTCCAAGAGACTCTGAATAGACAGAGTGACACAACTTCCCATGTGGGGCATGACCCTTCGCGGCAGTGGTTCTTAACCTGTGGGCCACGACCCTTTTGGGGAGGGGTATCAATGATCCTTTCATGGGGTCACCTATCAGATATGCTGCATATCAGATATTTACTGTTACGATTGGTAACAGTAGCAACATTACAGTTCTGAAGTAGCGACGAAAATAGCTTTATGGTTGAGGGTCACCACAACATGAGGAACTGTGTTAAAGGGCAGCAGTGTGAGGGAGGTTGCGAGCCACTGCTCAATGCGGTTTTATAAATGTATGCAGACGTCAGAACACATGTGCAACAGTAAAAGATTTCTGAGCATGCAACAACCATTAACTTACAATCAAATAGGTGACAAACTCCAGGTATTTCTAGCAGCAATCACCTATCTTGGGACATATGAGGTCACTGCAGACTTGGCTCTGAACACAAAGCTTGAACACTTTGTCCCTTGCATGCCCTCACACCACGCATGGCCAACAAATGCTGCCCGGACACACCTTGGCTCAGATATGAGACCATTGCCTGTTAGGATTGCAATGCTTATATTGTGTGGGCAGTTCTGCTTCTACATGTAGGTAATAGCTTAGTTACAGTAAACAAAGACTTTAAATAAATTGCTACCATCTTCCTCAGCATCTAAGTATCAAACCAGTGTATCTTTGGATTATATTGTATCAGACTTTGGGTTATATTGTATTAAAAGTTGCTATTTGAGTTGCTGACTTAAGCTTGATAAAAAATTTGTTAAACACACTTTGACTTGGGATTGGGGAAGAATTTCTAGTAATTTCTGAGATGGCCCTGAATATAGTTCTGCCATTTTGTACCACACATTTATCTCTTTTTTTTCTTTCTTCTTTCTTTCTTTCTTTTTGTTTGTTTGTTTGTTTGTTTCTTCTTTTTAAAGACAGCATTTCCTTGTATAGCCTTGGCTACCCTGGCACTTGCTCTCTAGACCAGGCAGACGGCCTGGAACTTAGAGATCTGCCTGCCTCTGCCTTGCAAGTGCTGGGATTGAAGGTGTGTGAGACCACCACCTGGCTAAACTGAATGTTTACATGAAATGATATTCACAGCATTGTTCATTATAAAATCAAAATGCATTCCAACTCTGGAAACAATGTAAGATGCTTTTTATCCTGAAGTATAATTCTCAGCCAAATTTAATTCTTTACCAATTTTAAAATAAAATAAACAAGCACATCTAACTTATTAGAACACATATTTTCCTTAATCTGTAATAAGAGGTAAAATTATAGCCGGGTGTGGTGGCACATGCCTTTAATCCCAGCACTCAGGAGGCAGAGGCAGGAGGATCGATGTTAGTTCAAGGCCAGCCTGGTCTACAAAGCAAGTCTAGGACAGCCAAGGCTAAACAGAGAAACCCTGTCTTGAAAAAAAACATATATATATATATATATATATATATATGTATATATATTATATAAAACATATAATTTAAAACAATTTTTATGGTTAATTATCCATAAATATTTGCACTATAAACATATTTTATAGGCCTACAAGTCGCTACAGTCACATAAAAAGTTTCTTGGATGGAAGGGGACACAAATGGAAAAGGTTTAATGAGACGCTCTTCAGGAAGCCTGAGAAACACTGAGCCCATTTGTCACTTGAATCTCCCATGAAAGTACCAACCAGGCCCGATCGTGCTTAACCTCCAAGACCAGACATGGGGGCGTATGGCTACCGATCGCCATCTCTCCACTGGGTCATTTCCAGTATCACACAAAAGAAACACTGCAGAGTGAGGTTTCCTTCCCTGGTCCCTACTTTTGCTACCTTCTCATTTCTTTCTCTAATTCCTAAAAGCACCTGGGCTAAAGTCCTTGGGAAAAGACCGACTTCATGGCCAGCGACCCCTTTTCCTTTCCTGGGCACAGGACTAAAGCCATGTCCTAGTGAGTCATCTAAAGGGGGCTGTATGGTCACTTTGATTCTAGTGGGATTCTAGGGCCAGGAATATCAAAATTCAATGGTTAATTCTCAGTTATTTTCAGGTCTGACCGATGGCAGTGTTGGCAACACTGACCAGCAGTTCCTTCTTAGAAACACGTTTTATCCTTGATGTGACAATGCAGCCTCATCAAGTTTGGGAATGCCAGGAAGCTGAAGAATGTAACTGACAGTGATGAATGACAGACAGTTTTCTGGAAGATGATTTCTGCTTTCTGACCCTCACGTATTCTCTCTTCCACATTAGTTCTTTGCTCTGTATCCTTTGCTGCCCAGGGCTCAGGCCTTGCGTCTCTTCCCCACTGCTACTTGTTTCTTGCTAATACCAACCTTGCTGGTGGCTTCGCTTATCCACCCTATAGTCATATATTCCTGGGTTTATCTTTAGCCTGGACCCAAGACTCTTTTCATCCCACTGCCTCCTAGACACTTCCATTAGGAGTCTTGAACACCTCAAACATTGCGTATTCTGACTCCTGTAGGCCTGCCTCATACACAATCTTCTCACAGTAAATCTAATTTCTAGTTTGTTAGGCCAAAGAACCATTGGCTCTTAATTTCCAACATTCTCTTTTCTTTTTTCTTTCTTTCTTTTTGCTTTTTGTTTGTTTGTTTTTTGTATTTGCTTCTCAAGACAGAGTTTCTCCATGTAACAGCTCTGGTTGTCCTAAAACTCACTCCGTAGACCAGGCTGGCCTTGATCTCACAAAATTCCATCCACCTCTGCCTTCTAAGTGCTGGGATTAAAGGCATGCACCACCCAGCTACTTTCCCACATTGGTCCATGAACAAATCCTACAGATTTTACTGTCAGACTGTCCAGATTCCCAGCCACCACCATCTCCTGTTTAGAGTGTGTGTGCCTTGCTCTGAGGCCTCTCTGCTCACATGCCTTCCTGCCATGTGCTGTTCTCAGTGGAAGATCCAGGATGGACGTCACACCCAACCAGCTACATCATCCACCCAATCCACAGTTTTCCAAAGCCCTTCGGAATTAAGTGCAAAGCCCTCATCTCTCTGATTTCTCTCATCTCTTCTGGCCTCGGTCCATCCCTGTGACGCTATCTGCTTTGTTGCTGTGTATTCCAGTCTGGAATACCACACCCAATGGTCCCAGTGAAGCTTCCTCGGGTATAAACTGCTCACATGTGCCTACACCCATGCCTCTTAGCACCTAGCACTGCGTAAGTATTTATTTATCTACTTGCCTGTTTGTTTTTCTAGAATAAAAGCAGGCCAGGAACTTTGGCTGTTTATCCTATGTCTCCAGAACACAGAATGCTCAACTCATCCTTGTAAGATGGGGCAGTAGAAAGAAAGAAAGAAAAAAAGAAAGAAAGAAAGAAAGAAAGAAAGAAAGAAAGAAAAGCTAAGTTGGCCAGCGGCAGCCTCCTTGGCCTAGATGAGGGAACTGGCTTTACCAGTTGGATTTTGCACATGTGGTGCATTTCTGGTAGTCCATTGTCCCTTTTCACTCCTCACCTCCCCCTCCCCAGTGAATTTCATCTCAAGGACCTTGCCATCACAGCCTGTGCATGCTCTACTTGGGACTGACTTAGTGACCTGTCCACTTCAAAAATTGGCATTGCTGGAGTTTGATGATGTCCTACTTGAGGATGCAAGTAAGTACAGCTTCTTGCTCCTGTGTCCCCAAGCCTCGCTCTTGTCATGCAGGGAGAGTGAATGCCCCTGCTCAGATCCTACCAGAGCTTAAAGGAATGAAATGCGTCTATCGGCTTCCACTCTTGCAGAAATGCGGAAGGGAAACCATGCAGTCATGACAAGTGATGGCTGAGGCCTTACAAGCCTGTCCAGTCCCAGAATCCTCTGGGAGGGATGAGCAAGACCAGCAGGTTGCCCAAGAGACACTGCTTTGTTGGTGCCCCTGCTTTCTGACCCCCAGCAGTGGGGAAGGTTGTTGGAACCAGAAACCACGCAGGCTTGGTTGATGAAAAGCCTGTTTATTCCTAGTACACTGGACACTTTGTTCAGGAAGTGTTCATCCATTTGGAAATGTTGCCCTTGTCAGGGTGCCAAGGTCAGTGCCTGCTGAGGCTAGCAGCAGTGTGTGTGCCAGCTCTGGCAGGGCATTTTATTAGGTGTGTGTCTTCCCTGGGAAGTGACTGAAGAACACGGGATAGCTAATTTGTGTTTAATGCTCTCCCCACACACATTCGTGATGTTCCACTTTTATTGGGACTTTAAGAGGGGGAAAAACGTATAAGGAAACGGATAACTAGGTTAGAATACAATGAACTGCTTTAAAGGGGAGTTTTGAGTGACACTGACTCGCTTCATAATTCTCCACAGACACTCAATTATTATATACACTCATCTTTGCAGAGCATTGGACAGCTTTCAAAAATCTCTACATTTATTCTCTCCACTGAGGCTCAACTCATCCTTGTAAGGCAAGGTGGTATGGTCTCCTCTGAAACTGAACTGGCTTGTATCCAACAACAGTCCCCAAAGTAAACACGGTGGAACGCGCTCCAATACCCAATCTCTCCCGGGCCAGGTTTGATGTGTCTGGCCACCGTCGTGGTGAGCCAGACAGGTAGAGAGGTTGGTGTGTGGAGGAGAAGGTTGTCACAGCAGTGAATGTATGCCAAGGCACACTCTATTAGCTGTGCCTTCCAAGTTGGCAGACCCAGATGATAAACAGCCCTCGCCTCTCTCTCAACCTCATGGAGAGCCCCACCTGCTGAGCAGACAGTGATAAGCCACCTTAGTGTGGTGGCACCCAGGGAGGCCAGCCAGCATCCCTTGCAACAGGACACTCCACCCTAGGCTACTGGAGAGCATAGCATTCCAGTGCCAGCTCTACTGTAGGGACCCATTGTAGAGACGGAGCAAGCAAAGTGTGTTCTGTAGGAATGATCAGGCCCTATCTGTTCCCGGCCCTGGTGTGCTACCCGTGACCACGTTTTATCCCTGATGTGACAACACAGCCTGATCAAGTTTGGGAGTGCCAGGAAGCTGAAGAATGTAACTGATAGTAATGAATGACAGACAGTTTTCTGGAAGACCATGACACTGTTTAGATTTTAAAATGAAAGCTCTAAGGTGAATGGACAGACCACTATGTGGGTTTAACAATAACTGTACCAGAAGCAGCGTTTGTTCTTGATTCTTACTTATTCTTTTCTTTAAATGGGCATTTTATTGCTTATTTATTTAACGTATATAAGGGTTCTGTCTGCATGAACACTTGCAGGCTAGAAGAGGGCATCAGATCCCATTATACATGGTTGTGAGGTGCCTTGCAGTTGCTGGGAATTGAACTCAGGACCTCTGGAAGAGCACCCAGTGCACTTAACCGCTAAATCATCTTTCCAGTGCCCCCCCCATTTATTCTTAGGATCTGAGAAAACTAAACCCACATGTTTCCACTGGAGAAGACTTAGGAGTTTTCATATACTGGAAGCTCAATATGACATGAGTGGTCGAAGAAGGTGTCACGTCTGTGTGTTCTCCTGACATCGGGCAGGCCCGGGTGTCATGTGCTTGGCTGTGTGGGGACTGTGCTCTGTGCCAAGGCACCAGAAGCAAGCTGGTAGACAGTTGAGTGTGTAGGAACAAGGGCCACAGCAGGAGTCCTGCAGCCTGCAAAGGTGAGTGGCCAGTGGATGGACTATGGCGCTTTCTAAAGAACAGGGTGGTCAACGGATAAAGAAGCCAGCTGCAGGAACAAAGCTAGACTAGTGAGTGGGAGTCAGAGGGAGGAAGGTTCAGCTGTAAACAAACAAACAAACAAACAAACAGGACCAAGAGGCCGTGCAGGGTAGAGAGTATTTTTCTCACCAGATGTCCTGAGACAGTGCGGCCGGCTGAGGGGGCCATCTGTGCAAATGAAAAGTGATACAAAAACTGCTCTGTCAGTTTAGCATCTCATAATAAAAGTCTATCGGGGGTCTATACACTCGCTGTACACCATACAGTGCTAGGACATGGCTTAGTGTGTAAAAATGCTTGCATGCTTGCCGTCCAGGCTTGGTGACCTGAGTTTAATTCTCTAGCACCCACAGGGTAGAAGGAGAGGAACAATTTTCACAACTTGTCCCCTGACTTCCACATGGTTCTGTACTTACACACACACACACACACACACACACACACACACACACATACACACACAGAGCACAGAGACACACACAAAGAAACAGAGACATACACAGAGAGACAGAGACACACACAGAGAGACAGACAGAGACAGAGACACACACACAGAGCAAGAGAGAGACAGAGACAGACACAGACATGGACACAGGCACTCACACACAGACACACACACACAGACACACACACACAGGTGGAAGGTGGCAAGTACACACATGTAAAAATAAATAAATAGATAAACATTTTTAAAGCTGAAGAAAGAAAGAAACCACACCATACTGTAAATCCTGCCAGGATTTCCTAAGTGGACCAAACTAAGGCTACATATTGAATACTTTTGTTTGTTTGTTTGTTTGCTGCCTCCAAGGGCCTTGTGCAAGCTAGCTGCTCCAACACAAAGCTGCATTTCCCACCCCATGTGACATCTTTAGTCAGCCTACCCAAATCACCTGTTTCTAATCTGCTGAGTCCTGTTTAAAGTGCCTGTGAGAAAGCATGGCTGTCCCTTTCTGGAGCCAATATGAATGACCATGGCTTGGGATAGAGTCTCTGGTTCTTTGTTTGCTTGTTTTACAAATACCATATTCTGATATAGTAACTATTCCAGGAAGCTTTATAGTAATAGAAAAAAAGGGAATAGTAAATCAAGACACTTTTCACATGCATCGGTAGGCACATCCCAGAAAAGCAAGGACATCACAGTGGTGGGCCTTGGTCACCAGCTGGTGTCATTCTCGGCCTTTTGATTAGTAGAAGACGCTTGTGTCCGTTCCAAAGACTTACCTAAGGGTCATAGGGCTGTTAGGACGCGTATAGAAGGGCATATAGATGACCATTAAGGAGGCTGAAGATTGGCCCCAAAATTGGCTCAGAACCTGAAACAGTCCAGTCTTTCCACAACACTGAAGTTCCAAGCAGCCTATGGTCAAGCATTGCATCTTCTTTGCAGGAATTTTCATCCACAAGAACCAATTTGGTGTTTTTTTCCTTCTTTTTAAAAAAATCTTCATCCTTCTTACCCAGCCAGCTGTATATTTTTATCTGCTGATTCCCGTAAAACTATCTGCTCCTTTGTACTCCAACCTGCAATCCAACTGAATATCACTAAGTCAGGCACAGTGCTGGCTCTGCACCTGTGATGTCATCAAGGCATCTGGGTCTCCATTTTGCACCTGGGCCAGGAGGGGTGGCTGCTATTTCTGACTATATGGCCCCCCAACTCTCTCTCTCCTTCTCCATATACTCTTTACTTAAACATTGCCATCTTGCTGTCTTTTTTTTTTTTTGGTTTTTCAAGACAGGTTTCTCTGTGTAGCCTTGGCTGTCCTGGACTTGCTTTGTAGACCAGGCTGGCCTCGAACTCACAGAGATCCGCCTGCCTCTGCCTCCCAAGTGCTGGGATTAAAGGCGTGCGCCACCACATATGCCTCTTGTCTGATGTCTTAACTCTTTCTAGCATTGTGGAAGGACAGAAGATTCTGGAAAGGTGCCTCCATGTTCACCCACTTCCTGCCACTGTGACCCTACATGTAATTCCTGAACTCCAGTATTAAGTTGGCACTGGAACATTAAAAAGAAAAAAAACCCACCACACTTGAGTAGGTTTGTTGAGGAGGAACCGTACCGTGAGAAGTGCCCTCGACTTCCTGGATCAACCCTCAGAGGCCTCAATGACTCTTGGGAGGATTAATCTGAAGGGTTTCAGGGAAACTTCTGGGCTTTTGTTCCACTCAGTGGAAACCCTTGAGAAGTTTCACACAGGAGGGGCCGGAGCTAGGACCGATCTGTCTGGACTTGGAGGCAGTTGTCTATAGAGCACAGACTGACAAAGACCTTCAAAGCACTCCCTGTATTCGTCCTGAGCCCTAAGAGTGCTCAACCCAAGCAAATACTAAAACAAAGCAAAACAAACAAAACCCTACTCTTGTAAGATTTCTCCAGAGCCGCCCCAGCCTTCAGGAGGAGACACAGTCTGCAGGCCTGTCACCCACTTCCTGTTGCTTGAAAGAGGTTAAGTGGACATCGCTAACCCTACCTCCAGCTGAGAAAACTGTGACTCAGAGTGGCTGGGTGACTTTTGCAGGATCACAGTGGCACACACGGAGGAGTCAGGAAGTGGTGACACCTGGGGAACAATGGCTCTTACCTCCTGCTCCCCTAAACCCGGACTCTTGCCAAGACAGCAGAGTGGCAAAAGCGAGAGCATGTGAGGACAGGGCCGCCATGCTGGGATCTCAAGAGCCGTGCCCGTGTGTCCAGGAGACAGAGGTGTGGGACGTGGGGCAGAGTGAAGTCTCTGAGAGTCTCCGTCCTGGAAACAGCATCATGGAAGGCCAACAGAAAAAGATGGTGGTCTTCCAAGTATCTAAGGTGTGTGTAATTAGACACTGGATTTGGCCAGAGGAGTGGGCATTCTCCCTTTAAGTTGTCCAGCGTTCATTAACTGATAGCTACACCATACCTTCCTGCCTGGGAGTCACCACCAACTCCACTCTCAGGATGCAGATCACACCCGGAGCTGAATTCCCTGATGGCTCAGGATTGGGCAATTGGATCTAGAACAAGTTAAGCTCAGCAAAGCAATTAGCTTGGGAACAGGCTGGGCAGGGAGGCATCAGAGCCAGTAGACAGCCTCCCCTCCCCCACCCCCAGTTACCCTAGAACAAAGATGCTCACTCTGCTGGCTGTGGACTTGGAATGGGGTAACCTGTTTTGGTAACAACTTTGGTAGGACAGAGAGCCATAAGCTGGATCCTGAGAAAGTTCATTTGAAATCTTATGTACAGGCTGGAGAGACGGCTCAGCCTCTAAGGCACCTTCCCTGAAAGCATGAAGAATTGAGTTCCAATCCCTAGAACCCGGGAGAAAAGCCCGGCACAGTGAAGGGTTCTTGCCCGCAACCCCAGCCAGGGGAAAGGGTAGCAGAGATGGTAGGGTTCCTGAAGCTCATTAGCCAGCCAGACCAGCCCAGTCACTGAGTTACAGGGTCAGCGAGAGACCCTGTCTCAAAAGACAACAGCGGAAAGCCATGGAGAAGGCACAGCTAACACTGGACTGCACATGCGTATGCACATATGTGCATCAGCATCCTCATGCATGCGTGGACATGCCTACACTAACAAGTGTATATAGTACAAACCAGAGAGAGAGAGAAGAAAGTAACTCTTATATACAATGATCTTCCTTACAAATATTGAATGAATCAATCTTTGTTTTCTTTTTCTGGTTTTTCGAGACAGGGTCTCTCTGTGTTAGCCTTGGCTGTCCTGGACTTGCTTTGTAGACCAGGTTGGCCTCGAACTCACAGAGATCCACCTGCAGCAACGTGGAAGCAGGCATGGCAGCAGGAGCAGGAGGCAAGAGAGCACATCTGTTACTACAGGCACAATGCAGAGAGAGTGCACTAAACACAGGGTGAGGCTGTAAACTCTCAAAGTTCGCGTCTAGGGGTGTACTTCCTCCAGCAGGGCCATACCTCCTAACCCTCTCCAAAAGCACCCCGAGCTGTGGGCCAGGTGTTCAAACGCCTGAGCCGATGGGGAACATTTCTCATTCCCTTCCCTAGGCCCCACTTTTCAGGACCATAGTGTAGAATGGTCATTCATACTTAATGTTGACTTATGGGATTATTAATACAGCAGTTAATATTCCTTAACCCGCTATTATATAACTAACAGCCACATAAACCTGTTAGATTTTTTAGTAACCTTAAAACACTGGGCCTGGGCAGATCTTAACCCCCTAACCTAGCTTGTCTATTCCCCAGCCCAGATCCTCATAAATACTTGCGCATGTTCCATTTGGGCTGCTTCTCCCCATCATGCCAACCCTCAGAGTGAGCTCCTCCCAGCCACATGCTTTCTGGTCACACTAACCCATGGTGGCATGCTCCTTTCTCTCGCCTTCTTCCTCCTCTCCTGCACCCCTTTCTCTCCCATGATCCTTTTGCAAACCTCAAAGCCTGTGAACCTTCACTCTGCCAACCTTTCGGCTGCCCAGCCCAGGTGTAGGCATTTTGATTGGCCAATCAGGGATAATTTGGGAGCGAGGCTACACAGCATCACTTGGTGTATGTGAGCATATGCTCATACGACAGTAAAGCTCTCCAGGGACAAGCAATGGACACTTGAATACAGACTAGCTCCAAATCAAGCACAACACCATAGCATAATGCAAAATAGATTTAGTAAAAAAAAAAAAAAACAAAAAACCTCCAAAGGTTTCCATAGTCTTTACCAGTCTCAATCCTATTTAAAAGTCCAAACTCTCTTCCGAGACTCAAGGCAATCTCTTAATTGTAACCCCCTATGAAATCAAAAAGCAAATTATGGACCTTTAACATATAATGGTACAGAATATACATAATTACTCCAAAACGAGTAAATGAGAGCATAACGAAAACAATGCCCTCTCAAAGTAAAACTAAAACCCAGCAGGCCAAGCATCACATCCTGTAGTTCTATACCTGGTATCAAAGCGTTTAGAGGGCTCTACGTCCCCAGCTTTGCTGCCCTCAACAGACATATTTTCCTTGGGCTGGTTCCACTCCAATGTAAGCACCTCTTTTGCGCAGCCATACCATGGCTCCGTCTTCTCCAACATCTTGGGGTTCCCACTGCAACCCAGGCTCCCCTTTCATAGCTTCACACAGAGGCCACTTACAGCCTCTTCTTCCCTTTTAGGGCTGTCACTTGGGGACTCCCCTGCCACTCCATACCTGGTTACAGTGACTCTCAGAAACCACAGGAACCCAAGGTCTCTTTATGCTTACATCTTTCATGACTCTAAGTCTGACAATTCAGGGGAACAACACTGTTGAGTCCCCTTGCTAACTTGGGGACGACTCCTGGCTCTGTGGAATGACAGTGGCAGCAGCTTCTGTTTGCAGTTGCCTTCTAGGAGCAGAGAACCCCTCAAGCCTCTTCCTTCACAGGCCGGAAGCTTACCTGGGAGGAGCTCCGAGGGTAACCTTCAGTAGTGTAGAGCAGGCCTCTCCCTAATGGCTCTAATCTCATTAACAAGTACAGCCTCTCTTCCAGGACAAGCTGTAAGCTTCCTAGTGGCCCTTTCAAATCGAACCTTTTCTATTTCCTTCTGTCTCTGTTTTTTACCGTAAGCATTATAAGTAACAACCATCAGCATTTGATGTCTTTAAATTTTTCTCCACTCCACTAAAGAAATCCACCGGTGGCTTCTAATTCAGTCTCAACAAGTTCTTAGGGCAAGTTAAAAAGACAGCCAGACCACTCGCCAAAATAGCACATGAATGATGGCCTCTAGCCCAGTTGTTAAGGTCCTTGTGAGTACTCTCTGCTCTCAGCACCACTGTCATCCAAGGTCCTCCTAGCATGGCCCTTCAAGCTCTGCTTGCAACATTCAACCACTTTCTAGCCCAAAGTTCCAAAGTTTTACACATTCCTCTCAAAGCACTGTGGTCAGATTCCACTGCACTAACCCCGCTCCTGGAACTAATTATCAGCCTCTCTCTCTCTCTCTCTCTCTCTCTCTCTCTCTCTCTCTCTCTC
>OU015750.1:68155855-68166275 GCA_907169655.1 Acomys percivali
GCATCCTGACTGCTGGGGCTGCAGGTGTGTGCCTCCATATCTGCTGCTTGCAAGTTTAAGAGTTTCTAATGCAGCACACATCATCACTTAAGAAGCAGAGGAAGGAGACGGCTAAAAGTCTAGGGCTGTGGGGGGGGGTACAAAGTAAGCCCCCATCTAATACATATATGTGTGCATGAATATATATTAGACATAAAATATTATGTATAATTAGGTAACTATATATTTAAATGTTGTACATGATCTTCAGAGTGATGTCAGTCTTGTGAAGGATAATGATGTGAAAGCTTGCAAAGGGCTTTTGTCTCTGACGTGTGGGCAGCCAGGTTCAGACACCCCCTCTTAAGAACACCTACAAAGGGGCTTGGCTGTATGTCAGCTGTAAGCTCTTCCCCAGCACACATGAGAATAAAGCAATGAAAGAGCAGCTGTCACAGCACAGGAGTGCACAGGAGCGCTGCTGATTGGCAGCACAGGAACATACCCAGGCAGCCAGGAGTGAAGGAAACACAGCTAAGGCACACAGTCCCAAAGGAGAGCCTGGAATTCTGTGGGAAGCTAATTTTAAAATTTAAACATTTATATGAAAAGGCAAAAGCCCAAGACATAAAAACTTCTATCTATCTATCTATCTATCTATCTATCTATCTATCTATCTATCTATAATTTTTTTGCTTTTTGAAACAAGGTTTCTCATGTAGCCCTGGCTGTCCTGGAACTAGCTCTGCAGTCCAGGCTGGCCTCAAACTCAGCAATCCACCTGCCTCTGTCTCCTGGCTTAAAAACTATTTCTTAACGTCAAATATGAAGGCTTATTTTGGTCTTATCTTGAGCATAGACAAATAGCCCCGCAGAATAAAACAAAGAACCCCCACACAAAGCATAGACATTTGGTTTTCAACAACGGTGCCAGGACAATGCAATACAAGATGATGTTCTTTTCAGTAAATATTGTGGAGTCAATGGTACATAAAGCTGTGAAAAAGATAGGGGCCTGTGGCCCCAACTCACAAAATGCACAAAAGTCAGTTTCAGGTAGATCTTAGGCGTAACTGTGAAGAATAAAGATAAGCCTTCCAGGATATGAGTACCTTCAGGGCCTGAGGAGACAGCTCAGGGGTTAAGAGCACTGGCTGCTCTTGCAGAGGAATGAGTTCAATTCCCAGCACCCACACGGCAGCCCACAGCCATCTGTAACTCCAGTCCCTGGTGATCTAAGGCCTCTTATGACCTCTTCATGTTTCAAGCATGCACAGCATGTGATATGCATGTATAAGTGCAGACAAAACCATCACAGATATAAAATTAAACTATATATATAAAAAAAAACTGAGTCAGTTGAACCAGACTTCTTTAAAAGCAAAATGTTAATTCATTACAAGAAACTACCAAATAAACATAAACACAAGTCATGGATGGAGAGAAGATGCACTTGACTGGGAAGACTCTCCATTGGTCTGCAAGAGGGTGGCAAGTATCTTGTTGCTAAAAGGAAATCCAGCACAGAAGAGAGCCTCTAAATGTCAAAGACACTGATGGACGACCAGGCGTGAGGGATGACACTGAGGACGGAAGAGGCTTGAGCATTCTCTCCTTCATTGAGGTAGGATATGAATGAGAAAGTGGCTCAGAAGCCTGGGGACCAAGTCAAATGCTTCCGGGTCAACAACCACATTCCTGGGTACAGAGCCAACAGGAATATTTTCCTTGTAATTTCTCTTTGTATCAGTTTTTGGTTTGGGTTCTTGAATTTGTTGCCACATAGCTTACTCTGTATTACTCTGTTTGTAGGTGCTAGACTGTCATCTGTTTTATACCTTTAGCCTTCTGGAATACTGTTGAGCTTGCTGCCTCTTGCTTTAGCACAAAATCTGGCTTGACCCAGGGAATGCCGACCCCTTCCTCCTTTTCTAGTTACTCACTTTTACTCTGTATTTTTGACAATCCAGCTCCCCTCTAGCCAGCTGCAGCCTGCCTATCTTGTGTTGACACCCCACCATTCCCTCCTCTCCTCTCCCCCTCCCCGACCCCCACCGCCTGCCATCAGTGGTTGAGGCCCCAGCCTGTCACTAAGGCTCATGTCTCACTATAAATAGTAGGGGGCTCCTTTTATTTATGTCTGGCTGTGGGGCAGAATTCAGCAAAGTGACTTGGACTCTTAGTGGGCCAAACTGCTGTTTCCTAGCTTTTTCCATTTTGTTGTACACAAGTTATCACAAGGATCCAAGCCTTTTGAGAGTCAAAACTAAATTCTCTCTCTCTCTCTCTTTCTCTCTCTCTCTCTCTCTCTCTCTCTCTTCCTCCCTCCTTCCTTCTCCTCCTTTCCCTACCATCTCTCTTCCTTCCCCTCCCCTCCCTTCCCTCTCTCTCTCCCTACCACTCCTTCCCCTCCTTTCTCCCTCCCTCCTTCCCTTCTTTCCTCCCTCCCTCCCTCCTTCCCTCCCTCCCTCTGTTCCTTCCTTCCTTTCTTCTTTTTTCCATCCCTCCCTCCCTCCTTCCCTTCACTATTATTATTATTATTATTATTATTATTATTATTATTGGTTTTTCGAGACAGGGTTTCTCTGTGTAGCCTTGACTGTCCTGGACTCACTTTGTAGACCAGGCTGGCCTTGAACTCACAGCCATCCGCCTGCCTCTGCCTCCCTAGCGCTGGGATTAAAGGCGTGCGCCACCACGCCCGGCCCTTCTTTCTTTTGAAACAGTGTGTTACTGCTTTGCCCAAGCTGGTCTTGAATTCTCTACGTAGTCTAGACTGGTCTTGGACTGCTGTCCTCTTGGCCCGGCTTACGGTGTGCTGGGGCTGCCTGTGGGCAGTGCGCCCGGCCGATGTGCTTCCTTCTCAGGATTCTTGGCCTTTGATTGCTTCCTGACTGTTCTCCCATCCCTCGGCCTGCCCAGGTTCTTGTCATCCCCTGTGACAAGAAGCCATTTCTGCTGCTGCTCTCCCTCCAGAACCTCTTTACAGTTGTTCTCAGCACCTCCGCCCTTGATTACCTTGGACCCAGATAATAGAAAGCAGCTAAAAATAGTTTAAGCCATAAGGAACTGAGTCACAGGCTGAGTCCAAAGGTGCAGTGATTTCAGGGCTGGTTAACTCAGAGGTTCAACCGTGTCCTGAAGGCCTCACGCCCTTCCAGCTTTCCACTCTGCCAACCATTTTTCTAACGTGGAAAAGATGGCTTCCTAGTGTACTTGAGGATCCAGTTGCTGGTGGGGAACATGGTACAATGTGCAATGGTCAGATTAGGAAAGTTTAAATATTCATCACCTGAAAGCATTTCATTGTGCTGGGATCATTGAAACTCCTCTCTGCTTGCTTTTATTATTTTTTGTTTGTTTGTTTTATCTTTGCTTATTTGTTTATTTTGAGACAGGGTCTCTCTATGTAACCTATGCTTGCCTGAAATTCACTATGTAGAACAGGTCAGCCTCAAACTCCCAGAAAGCTGCCTCTCTCTGCCTCTGAAATGCATGCGCCACTAAGCCAGGAAGCTAGTAATTTTTTAAAATTAAAAAAAATTTTTTTTGTTTATTTTGGTTATTTCAAGAAAGGGTTTCTCTGTGTAATAGCAATGGCTGTCCTAAACTTGCTTTGTAGACCAGGCTGGTTTTGAACTCACAGAGACCTACCTGCCTTTGCCTCTCAAGTGCTAGGATTAAAGGCGTGAGCCACCACCGCCAGCCTCATGTATCTTAAGCTGGCTTTGAACTCACTGTGTAACTGAGTATCACTTTGAACTCCCAACCCTCCTGCTTCCATCTCCCAGTTGCTGGGACTATAGATGTGCACCACCATGCCATGATGAGTTTGAGTACTTTTTGAAGGGAGAAAAAAGCTTTTCTGGTAGCCTCTGTTGCCATCATCATCCATCCACTGGCTGGCATCTGTCCACTGTGCGCCCCTAACCCTGGAAAGAGAAGGGAAACCCCAAGCATGGCTTGAGCAAAGATCAGTCTCACCCCTGGACCAGGCAGGAAGGACCTTAACAAAACACACAGACAACCTGATTCCTGGAGATCTGCAAACTACACATTAGGAAACACGGATGAGGGTGAGCAGCTGGTGGGCCTGCTGTAGCTGGTTTCGCGCCCTAGGACTTTGCCGAGTATGGCACCATCCTCCCTGTAAAGCTGCTGGAAGCTGGGACCCAGCGATGATCATCTCAGTGTCTTGTTCGCAGACTGGCGCATGGTCAGCATTTGATATATGTCAACACAGTGATCAGGGAGCAGGGGGAGGAAGGCGATAGGGAAGAATGGCCTGTTATTGTGGGAGTTCAGAGGTTACAATCATGGAAGAACATTGCATCATTTCATGGCAGTCTTTCATATACTGAGGAAGGGGTAGTTATGGCTGCCTGGTCAAAAAGCTGAGGTTGGTGAAGCTGGACCTTCAGAAGCCATCCAGGTCTGAGGAAGTAAAGTAGCAATGCTCTCTGCAGGAACTTCATTTGGAATTTCCATTCTTGCATTTCCCGGATATTTTATGAATTGGAATAACCTGGGTCGGAGATGTAGTTCAAATGTGAGAACTGGTCTACCATCCTTGGTTAGACTCCCCAGCACTCTACAGACCAGGCATGGTGGTGCACTCCTGTAATCCCAGCACTCTGGAGGTAGAGACAAAAGGCTCAGAAGTTCAAAATCATCTTTGGCTACATAGCAAGTTCAAGTTTAGCTGTCTGTGCACAGCTAAATTGGGCTACAGGAGACCTCCATCTCAAAACAAAACAAAAATGAAAAATTGGAATCACATTTGTCATTAGTCAAAACCCAATATGTTCCTTTTAAATTTTGGTATTATTTCTTACAAAATGCTACAACTGCCAATATAGTTTAATGACATATGCTGGTAACTAGTGTGATCACTTAAGTCCATGTATGTCTGTGTATGGTATGATTACATATATGATGATGTCTCAGTGTGAGAGATGACAGATAGATAATAGATATATGATAAAGAGATAGATGATAGATAAATAATAGATAGATAGATAGATAGATAGATAGATAGATAGATAGGTAGATAGATAGATATCATTTAGACCTCTGTGGTAAGCAAAGAGATATAGAGGATTTAAAATATATTTACAAATTCTTTTATGTTTTTTCATTATGAGTTAGGGTATATTCCTGCTTGAATCTGGGCCTTAGCGGTTTGGTGGCCTGTCTCAATGACTGATGGACCAGTAGAATAAAAGGGGAAATTATGCTATGCATTCTGATATAATATAAACGACAGTGCAGCTGCCACCTGCTCTCTTGGGGTCTTGGTCTTTGGAGCTTAGCTACCACACAAGAAGTCAAAGAGACCTAAGATTGGAGGAAGTTCAGCTTCACTGTGGTCCAGGTGTAGTGTGCTTGCAAAGTTGCCACCAACAGTTGCCACCAACCACCAGACACAAGTGATAATGCCTCCAGATGACTGGATTGTCCTCAGCTTCCATCTTTTCCCAGTTGAGCCTCCAGATCTGGAAGCCAGGTCAGATAATCCCCACATAGGCTTTGCCATGTTCACACAGAAGTTGGGAATGTGAAACCAGGGTCATCTTGTACTGCCAGGCCGGACCCAGCACAATAGATCTGTTGACCAGTTGCTACTGTTATTCATCAAAAGAATCCATTCTTAGGGGGAAACATGTCCTCCTGGTTGTTTAAATGGCTACTTTAAACAGTGTATTTAATCACTTTTATTGACGTACGTAGTCAATGATGTCAGTCTTGGTGAGTTTCGAAAGGCTTAGCAATAGAAAAGATCTGCCTAGTTTTTCACCTCCAGCACAAAATACCATTGCATGAATGCTGCGTGGCTTGCAGGCTTTAGCATAAGGCAGTTGTACACTGTACTCAGTGTTCCAGGAAGCCTTTCAAGACACATTTGCTTTTATATGTGTGTCTTTCAGGTTGGCCAATTTATACAACCAAACAAAAATTGGCATCTTTAAACTCAAACAAATTTGAATTTAACACAAGAGCATCAAGCAAGACAAGAATTTGCATTTTATAATAGCAAAAGTGTCACCACAGTGAGGAGTCTGAAGCTGTGAATAGGTTTGGAGAATAGTATATAAAATATTGCTCTATATAGTATATATAGCGAAAACACAATGAAAAGAGCCAGTAAAGCAGAATAAAAATGTATATGATTTTTTAAAACCTCAGGAAATAAAATTTTTAACTATTTGGTATGGCTATGAAAGTAGAAAAAAAGCTGAGCATGGGGGCACATGCCTGTAATCCCAGCACTCTAGGAGGCAGAGGCAGGAGGATCTCTGTGAGGCCAGCCTAGTCTACAAAGTGAGTCCAGGACAGCCAAGGCTACACAGAGAAACCCTGCCTTTTTTTTTAAAGATTTATTTATTGATTATTTATACAGTGGTCTACATGTACATCTGCAGGCCAAAGAGGGCATCAGGTTACATCATAGATGGTTGTGAGCCACCATGTGGTTGCTGGGAATTGAACTCAGGACCTCTGGAAGAGCAGTCAGTGCTCTTAACCTCTGAGCCATCTCTCCAGCCCCATGAGAAACCCTGTCTTGAAAAACCAAAATAAGACCAAAGAAAAAAGAAATAAAGAAATAAAGAAAGGAAAGTAGAGAAAAATACGACTATTGGCCATCAAAATAGCATAATAAACATAATAAATAAAATAGTTCCTGCTGAGTATGGGTTGCACATCTATAATCTCAGCTACTTAGGATGTTAAAGCAGGAAGATTGTGAGTTCAAAGCCACCTTGGACTCCATGTGAGATGTGGTTTCAAAATGTAGGTGTGCACACATGTACTCACACCTCTACCAGAAAACCATTTGACTATACATATTCAGAGGTTGAAATGTTGCATCAGACAATATGTCTTCTTTACAGTATTTGTTCAGTAGTGAGAGAAGTGTGACTTCACTGACTCTCTAATGGTGGTGCTAGTACAGCTAAGAGTCTCGGTCAGCAGGGCTGGCAAGATGCCCAGTAGGTGGAGGTGTTGGCTGTGATGAACTGCATGTCTGTAATTCCAGAACTCCTGCTGTGAGATGAGAGGTGGACGGGAGGATCGTGCAGAAGCTCAAAGGCCAGTGTGACTGTCCTGGTTGGGTTTTGTCAGCTTAATATAAACCTACACATATCTGGGAAGAGGGAATTCATTGAGAAAATGTCTGCATAAGATTGACCTATAAGCAAACATGGTGTTTATTAGTGACTGATGTAGAAGAGCCCAGCCACTGTGGACAGTGCCAAGCAGGGCGGGTGGTCCTGGGGCATATAAGAAAGCAGGCTGAGCAAGCCACTAGAGCAAGTCAGTCAGCCGCACTCCTCCCCGGCCTCTGCTCCAGTTCCTGCCTCCAGATTCTTGACTTACATTTCAGTCCTGACTTCCCTCAGTGATGGAGCCTGACCTGAGTGCTGTACGCTGAAATAAACCCCTTCCTTCCCAAGTTGCTTTTGGTCACAGTGTTTTATCCCAGCAATAGAAACAACAAGAAAGACCCTGCCTCAAAGACAAGGAGAAAACCAACGCTCAAAAGTTGTCCCCTGAGCCAGGTGTGGTGGTGCACACCTTTAGTCCCAGCACTCCAAGAGGCAGAGGTAGGCGGATCGCTGTGAGTTCAAGGCCAGCCTGGTTTACAAAGGGAGTCCAGGACAGCCAAGGTTACACAGAGAAACCCTGTCTGTCTCGAAACACCAAAAATAAAAGTTGTCCCCTGACCTCTACTACTTGTATGCCATGGTACACAGTCACCCACATTTCAACACACACACACACACACACACACACACACACACACACACACACTCAAATAAAAATTGGAAAGCCTCTAACAACATTCCATAGAACTAAGAAATTATTTTTACTATAGAAAATTTAAGTTCTCCATTATTCATGTTCAACGAAGCAGCTAGAAAGTATAGGAGATCTGCACAGTGATGGTAATATACGCATGTAGGGTCCTTCATATATATGCATAGCAGAGTTTCTGAGCCTGAAATCCCAGTTCTTTGGCCAAAGGGACAGGAAGAGTTTGAGGACTATGCTATGTAGTCTCAGAAAAGCCCAGAATCTCTAGGAATAGTCAAGCTAGTGCTCAGAAAGAAAACCGAAGACCTCCATATTGAAAAATAATATCAAATGTCTACTTGTGAAAAAAGAATAAAATTGGGACAGATAGATGGGATAGAAAGTCTGAGTAAATATACATGCTTGACTTCTTACATTAGACCCCAGGAAAAGAGTAAAACAAAATATAGAAGTATTAGTTAATTAATCAATAAAAACATAAAGAGGTTTAATTACACATTTTAAGAAATGAAACTGAAAGACGGGCGGCCCCAGCACACCGTAAGCCGGGCCAAGAGGACAGCAGTCCAAGACCAGTCTAGACTATGTAGTGAATTCAAGACCAGCTTGGGCAAAGCAGTAACACACTGTTTCAAAAGAAAGAAGGGCCTGGTGTGGTGGCGCATGCCTTTAATCCCAGCACTTGGGAGGCAGAGGCAGGCGGATCGCTGTGAGTTCGAGGCCAGCCTGGTCTACAAAGTGAGTCCTGGACAGCCAAGGATACACAGAGAGACCCTGTCTCAAAAAACCAAAAAAAAAAAAAAAAAAAAAAAAAGAAAGAAAGAAAGAAAGAAAGAAAGAAAGAAATGAAATTGAAAGGCTCATAGCTAGCTGTTGCTTAATGTTTTTTATATAAATGACAATGGAGTTCCTAGAAAATAGAAATTGTCCAAAGTCAGAACAGAAAGGAAGTCTAAACAGACTAATGAACATGCAGGAATTTGGAAATGTTATTAATAAACTGTTCCCAAAGAGCCCCTAACTCCTTAGGCTAATTCTGTGAGACTTTTAAAGGGCAAGTTGTTTCAATGCTATTTAAACTATTTCCAAACAAAGGATACAAAGGAACCCCAGTGTTATAATGAGATTAAGACACAAGGAGAGGGCTAGGGCTCAGGAGTGCCCATCTGTCACGTCTGTCACGAGTGAGGCCTGATATTCAACATCAGTACTGAAGGAGGAGGAGGAGGTTGTGGTGGAGGAGGAGGGGGAGGAGGAGGAGGAGGCAAGAGAGTTGAGGGAGGAAAGGGAAGAGGAAGAAGGAGGAGGAAAAGGAGAAGGAGATCCAGTGTTAGGGTTTTTATTGCTGTGGTAAAACAGCATGGTCAAAAGCAACTTGAGGAGGAAGGGACTTGGCTCAGCTGGTCACAGTCCATTACTGAGAAAAGTCAGGACTCAAGACAGGAACTAAGGAAGCCGTGGAGGAGTGCTGCTAACCTGCTAACCGGCTTGCTCCTCAGCTTGCTCGGCCTGCTTCCCCATACAACTCAGGCCCTCCTGCCTAGGGGGATGGCACTGCCTACAGAGAGGTGGGCCTTCCTACATCAGTCATCACTCAAGACAATGCCCACAGACTTGCCTACAGGTTATCTTTACAGAGGCATTTTCCCAATTAAGATTCCTCTTTTCATATGACTCTAGCTTGTGTCAAGTTGAAGAACAAAAAAGAACAAAAAAGCTAACTGAAAACTCCAATAAAAAGGAAACAAAAATATATGTAAAACACAGCCCAATCTCATCTATGAATATTGTTGTAAAATTCAGAATAAAAAGCCCCACTAAAGTCAGAAAACAAATAAACACGTGTATTATTGCCTTTATTATCTACTAACGTGTTAGAAATGTGAAACAGCATAATTAAACTAGAGGGGAAAATTAGAGGTATAAAACTAGAAAGTAGGAGGTAGACTTGTTATTTTTGTGGGTGGTATTGTTTACCTAAAAAAAAAACAAACAAACCAACAACATGAGAATCAAACGAAAATCTATTATGATAGGAAAGTTTACCTAAGAAGCTGGCAACAGAGTCAGCATTAGGAAATTAATAGTCTAATTATGCAGAAACAATTACCAAATAAAATACGACAGAAGGAAAATCACAAGAAGAAAGAATGAATTATCCCTAACAGACTGGAAAGGAAATCCTGTAGTGCTGGCTATGCAGAGAAAACGTAACCAGTGGGTGGACGTGTCACATCCTTAAATAGGAACAAGGCACATCGCCAAGAGGACAGTTCCTGGGTTAATGAAAAGAATCAGCCTGAAAGTTGAGAATTACTTTTATGTTGCCCAGTGTGGAAACTGGAGCCCTAAAAAGAGCGGAATGTGGCCACATGCTCCATGTCTTCCTACAGCTGTCCTAGAGGCAGAGCAACAGGACAGAGCCATGACTTGGAAGAAGGGCACAAACCTGACTTCCGAGAAGAGTGGTGGTCAGGCAGCCAAAGGGGGAGAACAATTTCCTTTTCTTTTCTTTTCTTTTCTTTTCTTTTCTTTTCTTTTCTTTTCTTTTCTTTCCTTTCCTTTCCTTTCTCTTTCTTTCTTTCTTTCTTTCTTTCTTTCTTTCTTTCCTTCCTTTCTCTCT
>OU015750.1:68176036-68208393 GCA_907169655.1 Acomys percivali
CTTCTTCTTCTTCTTCTTCTTCTTCTTCTTCTTCTTCTTCTTCTTCTTCTTCTTCATCTTCTTCTTCTTCTTTTACAAAACAGGGCTTCTCTGTGTAGCCTTGGCTGTCTTCAACTCACTTTGCAGACCAGGCTGGCCTCAAACTCACAGAGATCTGACTGCCTCTGCCTCCTGAGTGCTGGGATTAAAGGCGTGCGCCACCATGCTCATTGTACCCTCACTCCTAAAATGGTAATTTCACTGTGTACTGAGTATTAGGGTTTGAGAATAGCCCACGTTGACCCCTCGGACACGAGACTGAGAATGATGAAGGTTTATTGAACGCTGAACAAAGACTGATACTGAATAAAGACTGACCAGTCAGGGACACAGAGTGGGCTGGGGAGCCAAACTGTGATGCTGAGCTGTTTCCAGAGGGAGGCTTTTTAGTTTTGTTTGTTTGGTTGGTTGGTTTTGGTTTTCCGAGACAAGGTCTCTCTGTGTTACCCTTGGCTGTCCTGGACTCACTTTGTAGACCAGGCTAGCCTCAAACTCACAATGATCCGCCTGCCTCTGCCTCCTGAGTGTTGGGATTAAAGGCGTGCACCACCATGCCCGGTTTACAGAGGGAGTTTTTAAAGGGAAAAAAACCACAACCAAACAGGAAGAATCAATTCTATTCCAGGTATATCATGTCTTCCCAAGCAAAGAAGATTCAATTGGGTTCTGAGCACATTGTATCTAGGTAGCTAGCCAGAGCATTTTAATCTGATTGCCTAGGATGTAGGGTAGGGGAGCTTGGACACTTTGCAGTTCCCCACAGTTCTGGGAGAAAGGAACATAGCAAGGTATTATGGTTTTGTTTAAGTAGAACACGTATCTTTAAGTCAAGAAGAATATTCAACAAGCATCGAATTGTAAGTAAAACACTATTCAGATTCTCAGGCCAGCAAACCCTGAGGTCAAAATGGAGACTTAGAAACAAAATGGCTGTGGTTATGGTAGGCAGTAAGGTCTTGATGTGTCTGGCTACGTCTCAGTGTTGGTGTGCCTCAACAAGGGCTCAGTGATAGTAGTCATGCTTTTATAAGACTATTCGCTTTGAAAGAACTAGAAGTAAAGGGAAGTTTCCCTGACCCAACCCTAAGACACTTTAATGTGAGATGCTAAGAATATCTCACTTAAAGTCAAAAGTAAGACAAGGACAAAATCTGAATGCAGTTTTATTCTAATTCTTAATATCAAACAGAAAAGGCAATAAAAACATAGCATATAGCTCTGTTTACTTTTAATTAAATTGATCTTTTCATTGATTTAAATTTAGGTCTCGGGCTTTAATTTAGTCCATTTACATTATCGTGATGAGTTTATTCTTTAATCTTATTTTGTGCTTTTTTTTTGTTTGTTTGTTAAATCTTTCTCCTGTTCTGCCTTCTGTGAATCTGATCAATACTTGTATTTGTGGTTTTGTACTTACTTTTTAAATCTGCTAAGCATACTGTTCAACAATCTTGTAGTTAAATAATATCTCTATTTTCCTTGCAGACAAAGCAAGGCGTCTAGAATGTCTCGTCTCTACCCACCCTTTTCCCTGAACATCACTGTTCTGCTGTTTCTGTTCCCTGTGTCATGGCCTCTGTTAATGCTGATGTTACCACGGTTTCATGTAGCCAGGGCTTATTTTGATTTGTCTGTGTGTCTATATTTTAATTTTCCATTGCTTAAAAATAACAACTCCTTATTGGAGCAGGAGAGATGGAGTTAAGAGTGCTTGCTGATTTCTCAGGAGGTAGAAGTTTGAGTCCCAGAACCTGCTCCTGGCCCCTCACAATCACCTGTAACTCCAGATCCAGTTCCAGCCTCCATGAGCACTCACGTGTGAACACATGCACACACAGAAGTAAACAGTAAGATAAATCTCTTGTTAAATGGTTGCAACATCTTTATTGAGATGTAATTTACACATAGTGTACCCATCTACACATGCCATTGGGTGGTGTTTAGTATGCTCAGAGTTGTGGAATAGAATCACACCAGCAGATTGTGGTGGCCCACACCTTTGATCCCAGCACTTAAGAGGCAAGCAGATCTCTGAGTTCTAGGCCATTCTGGTCTGCATAGTGAGGTCCAGGCCAGCAGAGGGGCTACCAGTGAGCCCCGGTCTCAAACAAACAAAACAACACCCCTAAAACAAACAACAACAACAAAATTCTTATAAAAAAAAAAAGCCAAAACCCACCCCACCCAAGAAAAAAAGAAGAAAAAGAAATAGACACATACAAAATAGGGTTTTTTTAAAAATTGGCTTACTTCATTTGGCACATTTTCAACGTCCATCTATACTGCAGCATGTCTTAATTATTTTCTCATTGCTGTGATAAAATGCACTGAGTAAAGCAACATAATGAAGAAACGGTTTTTTATTTTATTTTTAGTTAATTAATTTATCATTTTTTATCCGGATCGTAGCCTCTTCCTCCTCTCATCCCCGTCCCACCCTCCCGCACGCCCTCCCTCCCTCCCTCTTCCCCCTATCCCTCATCCCCTCCTCCTCAGGTAACGGAGCCCTGTCTCCCCACTACTCCCCGCACCAACCCACACCAGCACCTCAGTTTATTTTTTTGTTTACAGTTCCATTGCTCAGGAGCAGGAACCTGGCTGGTCACGTGACACCCACTCTCTGAAAGCAGAGCTGAAGCAGAATGTGGGGGCGGGGCTGCCCTCGCCCAGTGACCAACTTTCGCCAGTGAGGCTCCGCCTCCTAAAGGTTCCTTGATTTTCCTAAACAGCCAAGGATTAAGTATGCGAACAAGAAGAGTGTATGGGGACTTTTCAAGTTCAAACCACAGCCTAGCATGCATCTCACGTCATTCCATCTCATGGCGGCATGGTATTTATTATGTGGTCATCCTGTGTTTTATATCCATGTATCAGCTCATAACATTTGAGATGTCTCTGCCTTTTCACTGTTATGGGTAATCCTACCACGACGGTTAATTGGGTGGGTTTTGTGGACATGTGTAATTTACGTCTTTGGGAAATAGGAGTGGAATTGTTCTTTCAAATGGCATCACTACGCCCAGGCTTCTGAAGAACTGCCAGATTGGTTTTTGACAAAACACGTTATTTTTTTCATTGGATTCTTTCTAAGTGCGCGTGAAATGATATCACGTTGTGGTTTTGGTTTCCACTTCCCTAACAACTAAAAAAAAAAAAAAAAATAGAGCATATTGTCAGGGGTCCAGTGACCATTTGGATATTTTATTTAGAGATAAAGTGCTCTCTCCCGCCCCTTCCCTCTCCCTCCTCCCCTTCCCTCCTCTCCCTCTCCTCACTTTCTCCTCTCCCTCCACTGTCTCTCCTCTCCTTTTCTCTTTCCTCCTCTCCCCTTTCCCTCTGTTAAAGACAGGCTCTCGCTGTGCAGCCCTGTCTGCCCGGGAACTGACTCTGTGGCCCAGGCTGGCCTAGAACTCAGTAGGTAGCTGGCTGCCTCTGCCTTCTGAGTGCTGGGACTCAAATGAGGGCCCCTTCTTGTTTTTTAACCTGGACTCCTTGTCCTCTCCATATTGCATTGAGAGTTTTCTTTTATTGTTGTTGCTTGTCAGTTGGGCGTGGCTTCCAGAGGGGGAACACAATGCCTTGCAGAAAAGCATGCTACCACTGAGCTGTGCCCAGCCCAAGGGCTCCTTACTTACTAATAAACTCACATCCCTTATCACATACATGATTATAGGCAACTATTTTTCACATTCTATAAGTTGTCTTGTTGCTTTTTGTTTTTGTTTTTCCAGACAGGGTTTCTCTGTGTAGCCTTGGCTGTCCTAGACTTGCTTTGTAGACCAGGCTGGCCTTGAACTCACATCGATCCGCCTGCCTCTGCCTGCCGAGTGCTGGGATTAAAGGCGTGCGCCACCACACCTGGCTGTCTTTTTACTTTCTTCTTGGTGCTTTACAAAGCATAGAAGATTTTAGTTTGGGGTATAACTGAGTTTATGTATTTTTTCTTTAGTTTATGCATTGATATCTTTATATGTCAGGTCTAAGAAGACTGTCTAACCCGAAGCAATGAAAATGTATCCCTGTTTCTGTTAAGAGCTATTTGGCTGTTAAGTTTTACACTTAGTCTATGATCTCATTTAATTAACTTTTATATGGAGAGTGAAGATCTGTCCTTCTGCATGTGGCTAGCCCGTTATCACAGTATCTTTGTGTTTCCTGTTTAGTCCTCATAGATTCTATGGAGTCAGTGCTGACTATGTCTGGTCATGGCAAGGTACTGGAAAAAAATTTAATTAGCAGTTCACATTTTTAATAAACCTCATTGACTCCAAAACTGCCACCATGCAAGGCCACCTACACAATATTTTTGAAAAAGAATTTTCTTTCCCTGCTAAATGTCTTGTGTACTTGTCAAAAATCAATTGATAGAAAATTTATAGTCAATAAAATATAGCTTATGTAAAGCAGCTTTCCGTTGAGTTATTTTTATTAAAATAAATAAAAATAAAAACGCTGACCATCCTGAATGGGCAAAGAGAGACCTTGTTGGTAGTGTTGATCTTGTATCAGTCAGGGGCAGAGCAGATGGCAGTCCTTTGTTCATCCCAGCTTGATGCCTGGCTTGGTGGCCAAAGCTGTCTGACGCCTAGGACTCATAAAGACCAACTCAAACCAAACCAAATCCAGGCAGCACAACACGGAAGGAGGAAGACGGACAAGAGTCACGTGGACTGCCATGCCACCCACAGACCTGCCCTCCAGTGCGTGGCACCAGCAGCGTGGATCGAGGATGTTACCCAGGGGCCTGCCAGCTTTGTGGTCAGTCTGCAGCTGGAGCCACAGTGTGTGAGTATGTGATGGTTAGATGGGAGAGAAAGAGAAGTGGAGCATTATAAGATGGAACTGAAGACCTGAGGGGGCAGAGGAGTCGCCTGTTGTGAGTGGCCTGCCCTGCCACCTGGGGCCATGTCTGAACTGCTGCTGAGGGTCATGGCTGAGCTCATGGCTACAACGTGGCAGGGGTTGTTGGTTTTGGTGTTCATGGCTCATATCACTACTAGAAAACACTGAGATGTCCCTGGTTGGGGAAACACTGGGGATCACCTGGATGTGCAGGGGATGGGCAGAACTGGCCCCGCCCCTCATTGGATGCAGGCACTCTGAAAAGCTGAGCGCCTCTCACCGCTATCTCTTACCACTGGCAGCACTCGGGAGAGTGGACCCTGCGCCTTGCCCAGGCAGCACAGGAGAGCTTGCCCTGATGGGGAGTGTAGGTGAGCCGGCCCCAAGGGCATGAGTGTGGAAGAACTGACCCTGCCACTTGTCTGCCATGAGGTGACATGGGTGCAGAGGTGATGCCTGCCACCCCAGGCCCTTGACACCTCCAGCAGTCAGGAAAGCTGCTCAGAGGGTCATGAGCTTGGGAGAGCTGTCCCTGCCCCTCACCAGCTGCAGTACTCAGGAGAGTGGGCCCTGCACCTCACCTGGGCACCACAGTAGAGCGGGCCCTGGTGGAGGGGGCACAGGTGAGTCATCCCTGAGAGTGAGAGCTCAGGAGAGATGGCCCAGCCACTCATTTGCTGTGAGGTGGTGTGAGGTGTTGGGGTGATGCCCTCTTCCCCCCTTGCCACCTTTCATAGTTGGAAGAGCTGGCCCTGGGGACCTGAGAGCGGGAGAGCTATCCCTGCCCCTCACTGGCTATAGCTCTTGGGAAAGCGGCCCTGCACCTGGCCTAGGTGACACAGTGAAGGCATGGGTGAGGCAGCCCTGAGGGTGTAAGAGCAGGAGAGTTGACCCTGTCCCTGCTGATGGTGCACTGGGTGGCCTAGCTGGAGCAGTGCTGGAAAGCGCACTCTGGTGGTATGGTTAAGGAAGAGCTGGTGGACTGACCAGCCTTCCTACCACCCAGGCCCAGATGGCCTGCCTCAAAATCGATATCATCTGAGAATGGTTGGAATATGCAAAAGGACTAGTCCTGTTCTTTCAAAGCTGCAGGATTAGCCAGGCATGGTGGCGCACGCCTTTAATCCCAGCACTCGGGAGGCAGAGGCAGGAGAATCACTGTGAGTTCGAGGCCAGCCTGGTCTACAAAAGTGAGTCCAGGACAGCCAGGACTGTTACACATACACACACACACACACACACACACACACACACACACACACACACAAATCAAAGCTGCAGGATCTCCATGGATAATAACTGGGGAAAGTCCCTGTGAGGATCCAATATTGACGGTGTCATAGAAGCCAGAGATCTTGAACCAGACCAATGACTCATTGCAGTGAACATTTGCAAGTGAAGATGTGTGGACAGAGGGATATTCTGTAGGACACACTGTGACACACTACAGCTTCCACAATGAGATGTTTTCTATGCTTTGTTATTTTGTTGTTGTTTGTTTGTTCATGTGTTTTTTTATTTTGGGGGGAGGTTGCAAGGGCGAAGGGTGGATTTGAGGGGGAGAGAGATAAGCAGGACTGGAGTGTGTGACGTGAACTCACAGCAAATTGCCAAAAAGTTTTTTTAAATTGACTAAAATCAATTTAACAAAAATAAAAGGTTTCCGTGCTTTTGAAATGAAAATATTATTTTAAAAATGTACTTGTGGACTCTAAGTTCATTTCATTGATCTAGATGAGAATTTTTGCATCTATACATATGAATGTTGTGTATCTGTGTGTGTGTGTAGCATGCACATGTGTATGTTTATGCCCGTATATGTGTGAGTATGTGGAGGGCAGAGGAGGCTGCTGGGTAGCTTCCTCTTTACCTTATTCCCTTCACATAGGGTATTTTACAGAGCCTGAGGCTTGCCACTGTTTCAGGTAGGCTGGCTGGCCAGAAAGATGCAGCAATCCTCCTGTCGCTGCTCCCCACCACCCCTTTGTACTGTTGACCACTGCTGCCCAGTGCTGGGCCTGACTTTATGTGACTGCTGAGAACCTGAACTCGAGTCTTCATTCTTGCAAAGAAACCGCTCTCACCTACTGAGCCATCCCTGTAGCCCCTAAAACTGTCCTTAAGCTAGTAAGTACATTGCGTTCATTACGGTAACTGTCATGTATTTTGTTATATAGAAGTAGTATGCGTGTGTGTGTGTGTGTGTGTGTGTGTGTGTGTGTGTGTGTGTGTGTGTTCAAATTAGTTTTTTTAAAATTGTCTTGGATAGTCTATGTCCCATACACTTAATATGAAGTTTAGTATAATCTCCTAAAAGCAATGGCAACGTTGACAGAGAACGAATCTCAGATGAATATGGGACTTCTGCCCCACAGTCTGAGGCTGTCTTTCAATCCGTGAACATGGAATGCCTTCCTGCCTGCTTAGGAATTCATTAGTGCCTTTCAACAACAACTTGTGGCTTTCACAGAGTAATTTAAACATGTTTTTCTTTTATTATTCCTAAGTATTTTCTTTTTATTCTAATGATAATATAGTGTTTCCCAAATCTTGTTTTCTAGTTGCTCATGGGTGCTGTATTGCTTTGGGGCTCATCTTGCCTGCTAAGGCACATCCATGAGTATTTCTCTCAAAAGCGAATCTGTGGGGCTGGAGAGAATGGCTCAGTGGGTAAAACGCTTGCTGTGTAAGCATCAGGACTGGGTCCAGGCTCACAGAGCCCAGTAAATCTGGACACACTAGCACATGTGTGGATTCTCAGTACCCCTATAGTGAGATGGGAGGTGGAGACTGCGCATGGCGGAGCCGGCTAGTCGGCTCGCACATTGGTACACAGAGACCTTGTGTCAGATACAAAGATGAGCACTATCACCTCATGCTGCCTCCGGCTTCCACGTGTGCAGGATGGCATGTGTTCACCTGCACTTACACATGGACACACACATGCACACACACGCTCACACACATGCGCTCACACACACACACGCACACAGATTTGTTTGTTTTTCAAGGCAGGATTTCTCTGTGTAGCCTTTGCTGTCCTGAATTTGCTCTGTAGGCCAGGCAGTGGTGGTGTGCGTCTTTGCTCCCAGCACTCAGTAGGCAGAAACAGGCAGATCTCTTAGTTTGAGGCCAGCCAGCATGGTCTAGTTTGTAGCCAAGGCTACACAGAGAAACCCCGTCTCAAACAAAAGAACAGCAAATAGTAACCAGAACTTATCCTTGCTCGGGTGCCACCATGTGGGTCTCCTCAGGTAGTATTTGCTGTCCTCTCTCTAGTGACATTCCATCATAACCCTTCACTGTGGTTTGACCCCCTAGAACCCACCGGTTAATAATTAATTCCATTTATGGTTGGGAATGACTGCTGTGGAAATGCCTGTGGTAAGTGATATTTCATGCTTTTTCTAATACATCATTCTCCTTGGACAGCTATTGATGGCCCTAAATAGAACATTCTGGGGTCCATTTTGGCACTTCCTTGTAACATGAAAGTTGATCTGGGAGGCACACACTGTAGACCAGTGTTTCTCAACCTTCAGAATGCTGCAATCTCTTAAGACAATGCCTCATATTGTGGTTATCCTCCCCCAACCATAAAATTATTTTGTTGCTACTTTATAGGTATAATTTTGCAATTGCTATGAATTGTAATGTAAATATCTGATATGCAGATGGTCTTAAGCGATCTCTGTGAAAAGGTCATTCAACCACCCCCACCCCTCAGAGGGGTCTCGACCCACAGGTTGAGAACCACTCTTAAAAGAGCCTTGCCTAGGAGAATTGATTGGATCAAAATGCAACTGTTATAAACATAGGCTCCCTGCAATTTCTCAAACCAATATATTTAATTCTGTCTGACAGAATCCTCTAAATTGAATTTATATTAGATGGATGAGCACCTTGGAAAGGCCATGACACACTGGTGCAGGAACCGCTCTGCCTGGAGTGAGGGCAGTCAGGGTCTCTAAAAGGCCTACCTCCTGCTGTGGGTGCTGTGGCAAGCTGTGCCCTCACGAGGGTCTCCTTGTGTGTTCTTCCTCTTTTATTCATGCTGGGAACTGGGAGTTTTCTATGAGCACATGTAGTGGCTAATGTCCATGCGTGTTCAGTACGCTCAGATCTTTTCCTTGGAGGGTCATGAATAAATCCCACCTTTATTGAGCGATGCTGTTTAGCCTGTTCCCTGCAACATGACAATAAACATGCCGTCACTAACAAGAGCACAGAGAATGCTTGATCCTCGTACAGAATGGTGACCTCATTGTTTGTGCATATGACAACAGTCACAGTACGCGTTTGTCGTACAGCATCTGTGTCCCGCTGGCATGACCAGCCTATATTAATATGTGCTTATACGTTTCTGACATGTTAAACTCAGTCTTTAAAATAAATTCCATTCGTTTTCTGAGCAAGGACAGTGGAGAGTAGCCATCGAGCACCTTGCTTAGAGGTGTGCAGCTGGGGACAGGGCAGTTTGAAAAGCCAGGCAACTATGCTTGTCTTTCTTTTTCTTTCTTATTTTTGGTTTTTTGTTTTGTTTTGTTGTTGTTGGGGTTTGTTTTTGGTTTTGGTTTTTGGTTTTTTTGAGACAGGGTTTCTCTGTGTAGCCTTGGCTATCCTGGACTTGCTTTGTAGACCAGGCTGGCCTCGAACTCACAGTGATCCACCTGCTTCTGCCTCCCGAGTGCTGGGATTAAAGGCGTGCGCCACCACACCCGGTTTAACTATGCTTGTCTTAATAACTCCATTGACAACATTTTTGTCCATCAGTCCTTCCACCTTCTTCTTCCTGGACATTTCCCGAGTACTTTGGAGATAAGAGGGGAGAGGCGTGTGTTAACCTTCTGTTGCTGTAAGAGAATAGTGGAGATAGGCAGCTTATAAAGAGATAAGGTTTATTTGGGCTCACAGTTTGGAAGCCTTGGCTAGCAACTGAGAGGGAGAGAGACAGAGAGAGAGAGACACAGAGAGAGACAGAGATGGAGGGAGGGAGGAGAGAGGGAAAGAGGGAGGGAGGGAGGGAGGGAGGAGAGAGAGAGAGAGAGCTCTCCATGGTCCCATCTACTAGGCCCCATTATCTCAGGACAAGCGCCACACCTTTGATACCTGGGGTTTGGGGGGACAAATTGTATCGAGGGGAGATTACTGCCTTTGTGTGAAAAGCTTGCATTTGTGGTCAGGAAACAGGTTCCGTTGATGACAGCAGACTACATCTCAGGAATTTCCAAGCCTGCAGGACCGTATTAATGCCTCCAGCCTCTCGCTTACACACCCGGCCTCCAGCCTCACCTCTCCATGGTGGAGGCAACTCACCCTGTACCTCTCCTGGGTTCTTTCTCACCTCGCCTGCCTTTTGCTCTCCTCGGCCACAGTTTCCCATAGGGTGTTCAGCAGAATGTACTTTTTAAAGTATTTATTTTTATCTTTTGTGTTTGGGTTGGTGCCTGTGAGAGTATGCCATGTGTGGAAGAGCGGTCCTGGAGTCCAGCAGAGGATGCTGGGTGCGCTGGAACTGGAGTTACAGGCAGCAGTGAGCCACCCAGTGTAGGTGCTGGGATCAAAGCTGAATCTCCCAAGGAGCAGCAGAGTTTATTGTAACCACCTTGAAGTAGATCAGAATCCCACTTCCTAAGATGACAGAGGTACAGCCAGCCCATTAGGCCACGTTTATTTAAATGTTAAAACAAGCCATACGTATCTGGAAGAATTATCCGGAAACACCGAACTTTAAACAAACATTCTAGAAAGAGCTTATCCCCCACCCCACCATACTTATTATGCAATCAGGAAGCTGAGGCAGGAGGACCAGTGGAAGTGTAAGGCCACCTTGGGCTGCATAGCTAGATACTATCTCCCAGGAAGAACAAGGAAACCTTCTTTGCTTTTCATATGATGACAAAAAAAAAAAAAAAAAAAAAAAAAAATCAGCTGGCCATGATGGCACACACCTTTAATCACAGCACTCAAGGCAGAGGCGGGCGGATCTTTGTGAGTTCGGGGTCAGTCTGGTCTGCAAATCAAGCCCAGGACAGCCAGGACTCTCTTATGCAGAGAAACCCTGTTACTTCAAATGGGACGAATGCAGATGTCCAATTCACTATGAATGTAACATGTATAGAACTCATTATTCTCATGATTGTCACATGGTCCTCCCTGCTGTATGTGGTTTGTTTTATACATGTGTAATAAAATAAAAGTATATAAAAAATTAAATTAAATTAAAACAAAACAAAACAAACACTAGCCTAGCAGCCTATGTCGGGGAGAGAGATTTTAGGTTTATAAAGCTGGCACAGCCCCTCACTTTTGTTTCTTCTCTCTTCCCCCACAAACGCCACGGCCTTTCCGAGGTGGCTCAGGACCATAAAGGGCATTTGTCTTTAAGGTTAGATGGACGTGCATTAACTAGATAACAAGGTCCAGGCCAGCTAAGGCCATATAGTGAGACCCTAATTCAAAAAGGAAAAATTAGAACAACTGATCTTCCCAAAGTGACGTCCTCATCCTGTTGCTATTCAAAAACCAAAGGAAGGGGCTGGAGAGATGGCTCCGTGGCTGCGAGTGACTGCTGCTCTTCCAGGGGACCTGAGTTCGAGACCCAGAATCCCACATGGCAAGCCACAGCCGTAACTCTGGTCCCAGGGGACTTGATGCCCTCTTCTGGTCCCCATGGGCACCAGGCATGCATATAGTACATAGACGTACCCTCAGAAAGAAACAACCATCACACACACACACACACACACACACACACACACACACACACACACGTTATTTTATGTAAATGTATTCTATGGAATCTTCAAAGACTCCAACTCAATAACATATTGCAATATATACACATAATCAGAAGATAAAAGAACATAGCACATATTTGTCAGAGCTCATCAAATAATCTACTGCTTAAATGGAAAAGGAAAACTGGTTATGATATTACAAACAAGGTCCTCTCGCATCTGTGTCTCCTTGCTACCCTGGCCCTCCCTCAGGATCACCTCAGCTATAGCTCCTGTGAGGGTAGAGAGTGGGATGGGGTGAATCCTTCTAGAATTATCCCTGTACCCACAGCACTCATAATCTTTCTTGAAATATATGTGGTACCATGTAGGACACTGTTTGCTTATTTCATTTTCTAGCTTTGAGTGGCATCTTAGCTACTGTTCTAGTGCTGTGAAGAGACAGCATGACACGGCAACTCTCAGAAAGGGAAGCATTTCAGCGGCTGGTTTGCAGTTTCAAAGGGTGTGTGTCATTATCATGGCGGGGAGCGTGGTGGCACTACAGCAAGTTCTGGAGCAGTAGCTGACGGCTTTCTGTTGATCTTTGGGCAGCAGAGAAGGTGGACTGTCGAAACCTCAAAGCCTACTCCCAGGACACACCTCCAACAACAAGGACACAGCTCCTCCTACAAGGCCATACCTCTTAATGCTTCTCAAACAACCCGCCAAGCAAGGACCAAACACTCAAACATATGGAAGGGTCGTTCTCATTCAAACCACCACAGAAGGAACGCGCGCGCACATGTGTGTGTGTGCACGCGTGTGAGTGTGTGTGTGAGTGTGTGTGTGAGTGTGTGTGAGTGCTTGTGAATGTGTGTGAGTGTGTGTGTGTGTGTGTGTAGAGTTCTCATGATGAAGATCTCTTAGAGCTTCTGTGAGGTGCCTTCCCTCTTCATAAGATAGCTCATGCTTTCTCTAAAGGTTCTTTCTCTGAGATCCCTTCTGAGGGATCTCAATGGTGTCTTTCTGGCGTTGAAGCCAGGGGTTCTCACCATGCCCCTCTTGCTGGCATTGTGCACACACTCAAGGTGCATACCTGGCTAAAGTTCTCGTACTTTCCTTTGAACCGTGACTGCAGTATTTAACACAGCCTTGTGGCCTGTTGCCTGTTCCGCGTGTAGGTGGCTCTCCAGTGGCTTTTACACTCACTTCTTTAAAATCCTCGCGTGATGTGATTCCAGCAGGTTACTTTAGCTCTCTTATGTTTCATGATCAATTTTCTCTCACAGCCCCTTTCCTAACACTGGCATCTTAGTAGACAGCTTAACTAATAATTTAAAGTGTTAAAATAAATGTTTGATGCTCAGTGCCATGGAATTGAGCTCGGCTTGACACGCCGCGTTTCACAGACCCAAAGATGTAGCTGACATTGCCACAAAATGAACAGGGATGGCTGTGAGTTGTCAGAGGTTTGCTATTTATTTTTTATTTCTGTTTTTTCCCCCTTTGAGCTAGAATTATTCTATCAGCCACTGAGTTTAACTGTATTGAGGTAGCAATGAATATGCAATTTTTCCCTATATGCCTAAACCATAGTACAATTAATACCACACAGTTCATTGCCTAGGCATGAGTTGCTGCCACTCATGCCCACATCTCTTATGTGTCTACATTTTTTCTCTCTTGGTGACAGGAAATGCACTGGACTGCTGAATGCTGGCAGCTATCGGCTCCGAAGCCCCAGCCACCCACCTTTCAGAAAATACAGGCTGGCTGGCAAGGTGGCTAACCTGGCGGTTTGTATCAGGAGAATGTGGCTCCCTTGTCTATTTAAATCCACGTTGGTGATGTAAGCAGGCAGAGCTGAAAAAGGAAAGGGAAATCTTGTCAGGCTGCATTATTGACGGGGAGCTGGGCTGAGAGGCTAAGCAGAGCGGATCACCCTGCCACCTGTGCAGGACACAGGTCCATGCACCCCGCCCCATCCCCCACCTCCCCCACCTCCCCCACCCCCGCCTCCTCAGCACGGAGAAGAAGGAATGGCCACAGAAAAATATCTGAAGTAAAACTGTGTGAGAATAGGCACAATAATACATATTTATTCACTTATATATTATGTAGGCAGATATATTTAGTGCTTATGTTATGTATGTATGTGGGGCGGGGAGCTGGGGGGACCATGTGTGCATGTCATGGTGGGCACATGGAGGGGGGGAGAACACTTCTCAGGAGTAGGTTCTTGCCTTTCATCTTTTGATGTAATCCAGCTTTTTACATGGGCTCTGGGGACCCAAGTATGGTCATTAGGCTCAACAGTAAGTACTTTTACACAGCAAGGAATCTCCCTGACCTATATTTTTATTTGATTAGGTTTTCTCTTGTTGTCATCTCTCTACTTAGACAAGTGCTGGAGACCTGGTCCAGTTTGTACTCCCGCTATCTCTGGGTCCCTGAGAAAAGAACCGTTCTCACTCCCTTCTCTGGAAGTGTGCGGTCCCAATAAGCCCAAGGGAAAATCTGCAGGCGGCCGCTCCGCAGCATGAGCAAGTGTTGCGGCTCAGGGAAGGATGCTGAGAAGACACTTGAAAACTGCAAGATGGTCTTGACACAGCACTGGCACAGGATATGTGACGGGAAGTGGCCTGGTGAACAGCGATAACGGTCCCTGTGGCCAGACCAAGGGCAGGCTTCACACCCCAGCCTGGGTCCCCCCAGCAGGATCAAGCTCTGCACTGCGGCCAGAGCCTTGTCAAGCAGCACAGTGGGGTAAAGGCGGAAATCTGGCTGTGCTACTGAGGGGCCAGGAGAGGGGGAGCCCCGGTGGGCTACCAGTACATACACACTGCACTTGCAAAAGTCGTTTTGCCTGCTTGCTTTTTGACTTCACTGACACCCCTTCACTGGGCGTAGAGATGGCTTTGGGACAAAAGAGGGTGCAACATTTGGCCTTAGTATCTCCCTGGGGAAAGCTGTGAATACCACAGGAGCTCAGCCAAGTTTCCTGGTGGTTGCTGTTAATGACTGGGTGCTAATGAGGCCAGAGCACCTGTTTCCAGGTGGATCTGCCCATGGCGACAGAACCCAGGGAGGTGGTTTTTCTTCCAGATTGCCGTAGCCCTTACCACAGGGATGGGCTTTCCTGCAATTTCATGTGGCCCACTTGTGGTGGCATTCTTCAAAACAAAAGCCCTAGGGCTAGAGAGATGGCTTAGCATGTAGTAGCACTGGCTGGCTGTTCTGGTAGAGGACTTGGGCTCAGCTCTCAGCACCCGCACCAAGACTCAGAACCATCTGGAACTCCAGTTCCAGGGATCTGATGTCTCCTTCTGCCTCTGCAGGCAGCAGGCATGCATATGCACCACACATATACATGCAGGCAAACACTCATACACACAAAATAAGTATAAATGAATGAACCCCGAGCACCTGAAAAAGAACTTTTCAACCGGGGAGTGTCCCTCGTTTCAGGTGGCTCATGGAAACCCTCTCTTCAGTAACAAGCACTGTAGCACTATTTCAGGCTCCAGCCTCTGCTGTTATTTCAACAGCTCCGTTCTGAAGGAGCCTAGCTACCCATTTTTTCAGGAACTTTTGCCACAGTGGAGAGAAGACACATGATAGCGATGTGGATTTAGACAGGCTGTTCTGTTTGGTTTGTTTATTCTACAATAACCAATCTTTCTCTAAGGAATAGGAGGCCAGCAATTCATATTTACCTATTATTATTTGTTTGTGCTGTTGTTGCTCCTGCAGTTTTAGAGAGACCATGTGCTAGGACTAACGGTGTGCTGCCACCACGCCCTGCTTCACAGCAGGCCGATTCGTTAGAACACTCCTTTAGCCAACAAGCTCTCTGTGAACTTGGAAGAGGTCATCAGATATAAAAGTTACAGAAGGCCCAGTCTTGGCAGTGAAGTGACAAAGTAGATAACTACAAACTGCAAGGCCAAAAGACAATGTCTTATCTACACCAGCACACCAGGGGACCAGGCAGAGAAACATCCTTATCTGTACATAGATAGGATTTGTGCTTCAAGATGCTCAACAGTAAGTGAGTGAAGGAAACAGGCGTGTGTACAAGCAACACCAATGGCGATGAGGTGTACGTGCTAAATGTCACACACAACTCAATCCCAGAGTGCGGAAGAGTGTGATGAGGGCGGATCTCAACATGGGAAGTGGCCTATAATACAGAATCTATATGAACCTCTGGAGTCTTGAAGCAACACCAAATGAGCAGTGTAGCAAGAGAGCCAACAGAGATAGAATGAAAAAAGAGGTTACTCGGCAGCATGCGAATTCCTGTTGACAGGGATGTATGTATATATATGTGTGTGTGTGTGTGTGTGTGTGTGTGTGTGTGTGTGTATCACACACACACACACATGCATTATCAGCATCAGCATAGTTAAGCTTTTAAGATCCAAAGACAGACTGGGTTAAAAATTCCAGGTCAGAGCTGGGTGGTGGTGGCTTTAATGCCAGCACTTGGGAGGCAGAGGCAGGTGGATATCTGTGAGTTCGAGGCCAGCCTAGTCTACAGAGTGAGTTTCAGGACAGCCAGAGCTGTTACACAGAGAAACCCTGTCTTTAAAAGCCAAAAAACAAGACAAAACAAAAAAGTTCCAGGTCAGAGCTGTCAGTGGAGTGTGTTATTGTTAAATATTTACCGTCTCTTCCTAGGGAACCGATGTTCTTTGCTGTTCATTAAGACCAGGATCTACTTTGGCCAATAACATGAGAGAAGTGATACTTGTCTCTTCCAAGTAGATGTTTTTGTTTTGTTTTGTTTGTTTGTTTGTTTGTTTGTTTGTTTGTTTTTTTCTGTGTAGCCATGGTCATCCAGGAACTCAATCTGTAGACCAGGCTAGCCTCAAACTCACAGAGCTAGGCCTGCCTCTGCCTCTGCCTCCTTAGCACTGAGAAGAAGGCCACATCTGCCTGGCTCCAAGTAGAAGATTTTGAGAGCCACCTTTGCTTTCTCCCATGTCCTCTGATAGTGGGTGAGCTGCCAGATTCAGGGGCTCCTATAGCCTCAGTTTGGGCCCTAGCAAAAGGACAACATGGCACAGAGCCAGGGTGGTTTGCGGTAGAAGTGGCATTGGCGTAAGCAAGAACAGAGGTTGCCCTGGGTGAATGTGCGCTGCTAACATGGGTGCGGCCGTTCCAAGGATACCATACCCTCCGACACACCCAAAAATGGCTGAGCCCCTGGAGTGTGTGGTTGGGAGGGGGGGCGGCATGGGGCCGTGGCAAAGACTTCCTTGAGTGCAAATGTTGGCGGTATGTGCAGAAAATGTCCACCATAGAGTCCTCTAGATATTTCTGTCCTGAAACCCGATCCTACAGAGCCTGCTTCTAGGGGGATTAGCTAAGCCTGCCTCCTTGATGCAGCTGTACAGCAGAAAACCTGCTTCTTTGATGATCTGAGTACACTAACCTTACCTTCTTGTTCAACTCATGTAATAAACACAATGAGCTTCTGGGTGGGGGTGGGGGTTGGGGTGGTGCTGCAGCTGCGGTTTCTCCAGCGAAGAGCCTGCCCCGCCCACTTCCCAGCATCTCTGTCCTCATGTCTGTTTTTACTTCATCCCTTCAGCCCTAACCCCATCAAGTGCCCAGGATCAGCCTCAGAGCTCAGCCTAGGCTAACTGACAAACCACAGCTCTGGATTCTGATTGGACCGTATCAGACTTCAGTCCCCTTGGCTGTGGCAGGGAGCTAACACTTATATTTGCTTCAGAGGACCACTGTGAGTGAAAATGAGTTAGTGACTGCTCTAGCATGGGCACACTGCAAAACATTTGTGGCCACACTAAGAGTTCCTTAAGTGCAGGCTGTCTTTAAACTTGCACAAGAAAATGCCAGGGGTTGCAGGGAGAGCATGTGGCCCCCTCACTGCGGCAGTTCCCTCTCAGATGTGGAGTCACAGGCGACTGTTATCTTCTATTCTGTTTCCTGAATCAAACTGTTTATAGGCACAAACACCATTTTGACCATCTAAGGGGTAGGTGTTTCCACTTTTAAAAAGTGACCACTAGAAACCTACAAGAACATCTTGACGGGTGGATCGGGGCCCAGGGAGGTCTGCTCAAACTATTGCACCAACCAAGGACAATACAAGTAGTAAACATGGAACCCCTGCTCTGATATACCCAATGTACAGGACATGCCCCACAGTTATGTGGAGAGCAGGGACTGACTTTGACATGAGCTTTGGTGCCCCATATTTGACCACCTCCCCTAAGTGAGGAGGCCTGATGGCACTCAAAGAAAGAATAAGCAAGATACCAAGATGAGACTTAATAGCCTATGACCATATAGTGGGGGAGGAGGTCTCCCTCTGTCATAGACCTAGGGGAGGGGAATAGGGTGAAAGAGAGAGAGAGGGAGGGAGGGAGGAACGGGAGGATACAGTGATGGGATAACAATTGAGTTGCAGGGCTGGAGAGATGGCTCAGAGGTTAAGATCACAGATTGCTCTTCCAGAGGTCCTGAGTTCAATTCCCAGCAACCACATGGTGGCTCACAACCATCTACAACCCAACCTGATGCCCTCTTCTGTCCAGCAGGTGTATATGCAGGCAGAGTACTGTATACACAATAAAATACATCTTAAAAAAGAAACAATTGAGTTGCAATCTGAATAAATTAATAAAATTAAAAAATTTAAAAAGTAAACACTAGCATCCCATCCATCCACCTCAGTACCTGTTACATCAAACTTGGATCCTGGAAAAGGGGGTGGCGTACATATCCTGGGAGACTAGCGTCTGGCCTCCTGGATGGCATAGGATTCCACACACATTTACACAAGTGAGGTAAATCATAGTTTCTCATCAGGATGGCTAGGGAGTAAATGCCCTAGGTTTCTATGATAATTATAAAAAGAGGTATCATGAGGTATCAACTTGTATAGATAGCTTAATTGTACAGCTTGGAACATGAATGTGGAGATTGGAGATACAGGGCTCACCTGAAGGAGGGTAACTGGTCAAGTCTGTGGGCATCAACTAGGAACCTGGCTGCCATGTTTGCTCTAGTCCCTATTGCAGTAACCATTCTCTCAAGACCAAGTCCAGGCATGGCTGAACACCAACATGATATGAGCCTTGTTTTCTTGACCACTTACCAGGTGCCAGGCACCAGTGGCTCAGAAGCAAACAACTAGTCAAAACAAATGTCTCTGCCCTCAGGCAGGTCACGTTTCCTGGTCGCAGGCTGGTAACCATTAACAAGGAAATAAGTAACCCTCTAAGCTGGTTTGGTGACAAAGAGAAAGATAAAAGGAGAGCAAAGAGAAGACAGGGTGGCCATTCTCCACAGGGCAGGTGAGGGTCAGCCTGGCAGAAGGCCTGGAGATGGTGCAGGCTCTGTGTGAAGCCCGGGAGAAGGGTAGGAGGCCAGCTGAGGCAAGCATAAGATCCCTGCATCTCCAGGAAGAGCACGGAGGCAGTGTAGCTGGAAAAGAGTGAGCAAGGCGGTCAGTGGAAGAGTTCAGAACGAAGGATGGGGGCCGTGGGCAAAGCGTTCACAGGGTACCTCGGGCGCTGGCGTGTAGTGCAAGTGGCACGGATAGGAAGCTTCTAAAGTTTGATTAGGGGAGTAATATAATTTTATCCTTTAAACTGAGCAGTCTGTGTTGGGAGCAGACAGAAGGGGCCAGGGTAGAAGCTGGGAGAATAAAAGGAAAGTTATTGGAGTAATAGCTGACAGGTGGCCCAGGCTGGCATGGTGGCAGCGCTCGAAGAGATGAGGAGAGGAGAGGTAGGGCCCTCAATTTGTATTGCAAGTGGAAAGCCACCGTAAGGAGTCCATGGACTTGCTGTGGCAAGTAAGGCAAGGGATCCAGGACAAGTTTATGATAGTGACATCAACCACTGGGAGGACGGGGTTGTGAGGGGCAAGAACCTCAAGAGAACCAGCATTGGGTTTTAGCCATGATGACTTTGGAATGGCCTTGGACCGCCGAGTGCAGACGTGGGGGAGGCCACTGAAGTGTGAGCACACACCTGGGAGTGTGTGGGAGCACACACTTACCACTGACCTTTGGGCCCGTGGGACTGGCTCATCTACAATAGGTGCGGGGTGGATGTGGGTGGAGAAGCGGTCCTGAGGAGGAGCCAGCCTCAGGGCTTCCAGCAGGAAAGCAGAGGAAAGAAAGAGCAACCCGGTAAAGGAGAATGAGGAGTCGTGGGGGGGGAGGGAGAACGTGACATCAGCAGCATCCAGCCCACAGATTAACGAAGGAAGTAAGTGTTCTAGGGAGGGACTGCCATTGCTGAGTCAGGGCAGAGAGAGACTGGGAAGTGACTGCTGAACATAGCCACAATGGAGGTCACTGCTGCCCTGACAGGAACATGGTGGTCACTGCTGCCCTGACATGAGCACAGTGGTCACTCCTGCCCTGACAGAAGCAGTAGGTGGGTGCTGGGGAATCCCGACTAAAGAGGATTCAAGAGAATTTCAAGGGAAACTGGAGAAAACGGAGGGATTCCGCCACAGAGGACACTAGGAACATGGAATGGCACCAGGCAAGAGAGAAAGATGAAGCCAACAGAATACTTTATTTTATTTTTTAAGGCTCCTGATCTGTGTGGACATGGATCTGTGAAAGGCAATAGAGTCTGATGCACAGGTAGAGAGTGGTCTTCAGCAAGGTTCCAACCCTTAGCTAAGAGATGTGCGTGTACGCGTGTGCGTGTGTTGAACAGGATGCAGGCGCAGATTAGTTTACAGGTGCAGGCAGGTATAAGGGCATCAGTGTCTGCTGACTGTCCTCCACCCCCCCACTCCCGACCCCCCACTCCTCAGGGCAGAGAAACAAAACAAGTTCACCAGCTGAAAGACAGGATGGGGGAAAGGGCGGAGAAGGAAGAAACCACGTGAACTAGTAGCTCCAGAGAGGACAAAGGTGGGTGGTCTGAGGAGGATCATCACAAAGGATCACAGCACAGTGGCTACAGGAAGCCTCAAGATGCTCTCTCTGCTCTCTGTCCCAGGGAAGCAGTCCCAACATGGCCTGCCAGGTAGGTCTACATAGCCCAGATGTGAAGAAGTAACCGGAAAGGAAAGCCGTGCGGTCAGGAGCAGCTGTGGATTGGCTTGGGCACTAGAAAGCAGTTGGAGAGAGATTTGCTCTTTTGAGAAAAGAAAGAAAGAGGGACCCATTACTTATTTCCTGCCGTGTAACAAAAGCTTCACAGACTCGGCAACTGGACATGGCGGCACACATTTACTACTCACTGTCCCCGTGGGTTGGGAATCTGGGCACAACAGAGCAGGACCCTCTGCTGTGTGTGCCGCATAGCCACAGTTAGAGGGTCTCTGGCCAAGGCTCATCTGTTTGGACCAATCAGGGAAGGATCCATTGTTAAGCTCACACAGTTCTCAGCGGGGTCCGATCCCTCTGGGTGATTAGACTAAGAGGCTTATTCCCTTTGCTGTTGGCGGCTTTCCTCTTAATTTCTTGTCATCCAGTCCTCTATGTGTGCGTTTCATCAAAGCCAGCGAAGGACAGAACTGATGAGTCAGCTAGCAGGAGGAAAGCCCGAGCTTCTGTAATGAAATCCCAGGAGTAACGTTATCTTAGCCTTCTACCACTGAAACCAGTGACTGAGAAATATTAACTTAGAAGAAGAAAAAGGCTGCATTGCTTGGGCTCATGGTTTTGTAGGTTTCAGCCCAAGGTTGGCTGCCTCTGCTGGCTCAGGGCTGGTGGTGAGTGTGTGTGGAGGACAAAGCCACTCCAGTCAAGACCAGAAGAATGCAAAGAGAATGGAGACCAGGGACCTCCATGATTCCAATGACCCCACCACCTCCTGATAGTGCAGGTTGAGGACAAAGCCTAATTAGCTTTCATTGTCAACTTGGCCCTTTGAGGGAACTGCCCAGATCAAATTAGCCTAAGGGCATGTATGTGTGTGTGTGTGTGTGGGGGGGTGGTCTTGGTTATTAATTGATGCAAGAGGATCCAGCCCACTGTAGGTCCTGGATGAATAAGAAAATTTGCTAAGCGAATAAGCGTGCAAGTGAGCCAGCAAGAAGTGTTCCTCCATGGTTTCTTCTTTGAGCTCCAACTCCCACTCCCCACTCCCCACCCTGTGATAGACTGTGACCTGGAAGTGTAAATCAGATAACCTTTTTTCTCTCTAAGATGCTTGTGCTCCCAGTGTTTTATCACAGCAACAGAAGGAAACTGAAGTGGACACTTAAGACCCAGACTAGAGCAGACATCACCTTTTGCCATTTTCTATTGAAGACACAATGTTGGACACAACTCCCCATGCCACCCCTCCCCCACCACACACATACACCAGGCAGAAGAGTTTCCACAGAGATGCAAATAAAACATGGGAGACAGCTGGGCAGTGGTGGCGCACGCCTTTAATCCCAGCACTCAGGAGGCAGAGGCAGGCGGATCGCTGTGAGTTCAGGACAGCCAAGGCTACACAGAGAACCCCTGTATTGAAAAAACAAAAACAAAAAACCCAAAAACAAAAAAAAACAAAAACAAAAAACAAACAAACAAACAAATCCATGGGAGGCAGAACAGGTGGGAACTATTTTAGAGTCTGTCTGCCACGTAGAAAAATGGATGAAATAACAGTAAGTAAGTAAGTAAAAAGAAGAGAAATGGAGGGAGCAAGACACCAGGTATGGATCTCTCCTAAAGAGAAGAGAGGCAGGGTCACTTGAAGAGCAAGAACATCAGAGGACATGAAGAAGAAAAATGGTCATGTCGAAGAGTGACTGTTGGTGAGGCAGAAGGTATCTACCCAGCACCAAGGGGCTGATGGGTTCTGGGCTGACTGACCACGAGGTGATTTGCTCTACCAATAGTTAATGCTGATTTAAGCCAAAAGACAAGTAAATGATGGAAGACTGGCCGGGGAAAGCAGGATGCTGAGAGGCGAAGAGTCCCTGTGACACTGGGTTTTGTTTGTTGTTGCTGTTGGTTTTTTTTAATGGGTCAGAGTTAGCCTGCCTCTGTGTTATGGTGATGCATTCATTGGAGCCCCAGACAGCCCAGCAGGGCTACAGCAAGACAAATGCTCTTTCTGTGTGCCCAAGACGCTCTCACCTTGAACACCCGGGGTCTCCTCCCCTCTTCCAGCCACCCTCTGGTGTCCTCGGCCCTCTCCCCCAGTACTGAGACTTTTGATACCTGCCCCCCAGCCTTGTTTTAGCTTCTACCTCCACTACTATGTCTGTCAAGCATTTCTGGTTAACCTATTTGTAGACACAACTTAAAAACTGGGCTCTTGACATATTAAGTATGCTGGCCCTGAGTTCACAACTAAAGGAGGAGGTTAAAATGCTAAAATGACTAGAAGCTGCTAGGATTCCTTTGCTAAGAAATATAGTTTGTTTGGCTTTTGTTTTGTTTTGTTTTGTTTTGCTTGTTTGTTTGGCGGTTTTGGTTTTGGTTTTTCAAGACAGGGCTTCTCTGTGTAGCCTTGACTGTCCTGGACTCACTTTGTAGACCAGACTGGCCTCGAACTCACAGCGATCCACCTGCCCTGCCTCGGCCCCCCCCCCCCCCCAGTGCTGGGATTAAAGGTGTGCGCCACCATCGCCCGACTGCAATTATCACATTTCAGGACTGTTACCTTTTTCTTGAACCATGTGGCTTCTTCAGTCTTTTTATTTTATTCCCTCAAATTCTACTTATTTTTATTTTATGTGTTTGGTTGTTTTGCCTGCCCGTATGTCTGTGTACCAGATGTGTGCAGTGCCTGCAGGGGCCAGAAGAGGGCGTTGGATCTCCTTGAACTGGAGAAAAGGATGCTGAACCACCATGTGGATGCTAGGAATCAAACTTGGGACCTCTACAAGAGCAGCCAGCGTTCTTAACCATTGAACCATCTCTCCAGCCCCTCTCTTCAGTCTTTTACTGGTTTAAGGCTACTCCACTCAGAGAGTGCCGTCACAATTGCCGTTCAAGGTGACCTCTTCCAGCAAAGATGGTACTTAAAATAATAATCCCGTGGGAAGAGCTCAGGAGGATGGGAACCCATGCCTGCGGCTGATGAGTGAGAAGTGCTTTATTTAAAGCTCAGCATCAATGTGAAAATGTTTCTTGTTTCATAAAAGTCTCAGAGAAAGGATCATTGTCCCCGCACTAGCAGAGCTCCGTCATGTCTTCTTCATCTTGATAGCCATGCTCACTAAGCAAGTGTTGGACTGAAATGAGCTGACCTAAGGCAAGACATTAGCAAATGTGAGTCACCCCAGACAGATTTCAAACACGTGAGAATTAGAAGGGACCGGGCAGCTCTAACAAGAGGCCAACACTGGGAGGCTTGCTCCTGTGAGACATCCTAGGTGAGACACTGGTTTTTGAAAACACAGGATCAGGAACTAAATTTAAGAGAAGCCGTTGGGTTGAAATATTTTACATACCTAAAAATAGAGGGGGGACCGGCATTTACCCACAATTCCTCCATGAAGAATTAAGTTCGACTGACTTTGTCAGACTGCGGCTGGGGAGATGGCTCAGTGAGTAAAGTACGTGTTGTCCAGCACTGAGGATTGGAGTTGGGACCCCTAGTCCACAAACAAGCCAGAGGCGTGCATCTGTAATCCTGGCTCCCAGAGGCCTCACTGGCCGGGCAGTCTAACTACATCAGTGAACTCCAGGCTTAGTGAGAGCAGGTTGCGAGCTATAAAGTAGAGAATCATAGAAGACACTCATTGTCAACATCCTCCACACACATATACACGTGCAAGCATACCAGCATGCGTGCACATGCACACACACATACACACACAGGTGCACACATCAGGACACAAACTTCTTCATTCAGTATTCTATTTTTAAGCTCTCCAATATGTAATTATGTACTAAAATATAAGTAGTATCCCAGGGTGTGTGTGTGTGTGTGTGTGTGTGTGTGTGTGTACATGTAGGTACAGTGCAAACGTACAAATATGCTCGCCTTTGTGGTGTAGAACCTGCTCGTTCTTCCTGAGTTTCGGCAGTAGAAGTCGCTGCATTGTTATCACTGGGGAAACAACGGACTAAGAAAGCCACTGTTTCGCATGTCCATGCACAGATGCGGGACTCAAGCGATGTGCTTCCTGAGCATCAAAACAGAGATGAGCCCACAGGCCGAAGGAACAACTCCCACCTGACCCTCTGCCCTTCCAGTCTTTCTGTTTTTCTCTCCAGAGACAGCCAGCTTTGCCAGGTTCCCAACAGAGTTCCAGAAACATTATCTGCATACATAAATACACCCTCTCTATTTCCCTGTGCAGACGACAGCATAGGATGTATACTGTTTTGTCCTTAAGCCTGGGGTTTCAACACCGTTGGAAATGCTTTCAAACAGTAAATTTCCTGAACATGCAATTAGCAATCAAGACCATTTTTCCTCCATCGGCTCAGACAACGAACCTAGGGCCATCACACAATGTTCTCCCTAGCTGGACAGGTCCCCTTCGAGTTGCAGATTGTCCCTTGGTTCTTGTTCACTTCAGTTGAATTCACTTAGTTAAAAAGCCAAAAGAGAGCTCTTGATATTTTTGGTAGTTAAAGCCAAATCCTGCAGAACAAAACAAAATCAAGGCAGAGGGAAATGTGGGGCTCAGCTTAAAATACAGCCGGGCAAGCCCACACTAAGTTGCTGGAACACCAGCCAGCTGGGAGGGCTAAATTTAGCCAGGAGCCTTAAATATGGCCAGTTCTGATGTCCACAGCCTCCAGGCAGAGAATTCTGCCCTAGCTCCCAAGTTGGAAAACAAGAGGGAATGTTCGCTGAAAATGCTGAATTTACAGAAACACCCCAGTCAATCATCTGAGGTGATGACTGTGGGGTTGTACAGGTTGTGAGAGGGTTGACTTACAGCGGATCAATAAGCAGAGAGTATGATTTGTCGTGGGGGGAGGGGAGGGGATACATAGCCCAAGAACCAGAACAAAGCCAGACGGTGGGAGAGGTCAGGCAACATTGTAACGTCGATTTTTAATTTTGATTTTTAGAAGATGTTAGAAGGACCTGGAACAGGTCTCATGAGGACAGCCTGGAGGAAAATGGCAAGTGGGCAGGCTGCAATCTGGACATGTGCCAGGAGGTGTCTACTTAGGGGCTGCCCCCACCCCTGGGGGAGGGGTACAGGGAACCAACTCCTAACTGGACTCCAGTTTGATTTTTATCATTTGATTAGCCCCAGAGAGAAACATCAAGATCCCGTCAGAATGTGGCACCTCCCCTGATCCTAAAGATAGCTCCTAGGAAGGCCAGGCCACCCACTCAGCACCACCCTGGGGATCCCCACACAGCTCCCTCAGGAAAAGCACGTGATAGAGTTTATGGGAAATAAGCTGGATGATATGCTACTTTCAGCCCAGCCGAGCAGTGGGCTGACCGGGAAGAATAGGACTTTTGACTTCCTACACATGCGTGTGCCAAGAACATGGTCCCCCTGGTCCCTGGGGAGTCATAGAGAGAAGTCAGACTGTGGCCAATCAGCAGAGGACACTGCTAAATGGCGTAAATGCTGCCTTTAAGGTTGATTTGGTCTCTTTGGTGAAGTTGCATGCCCCCAGGTATTTAGTGTGGCGGGGTGGGGACATTACATGCTGTGTGGTGGTGAGGTGGAGTTGGGAAAGGACCCTTGCTTGCTTCCTGTTGGTGGCTCCTCAGGCTGTGGCGGGGTTGTTTTTGCTGTTCTGGTCTCAGCCATCTGTGGAAGCCTGGGGTGGTCTTTCTGAGCCTGTCTGGGAGGAGCCCAGTGGCTTTCCCTAAGGGTCTAGACACTTTCACCTCTCTGTGTTATCATGGAAACATCTGGTTTCTGCCTCAGTGCCCTTCTGGCTCCTAGCCAGGCTCCCTGCCACAACTTTGGCTGCCAAGGTGTTTTGCTCCTAGCATGTTAGGGCCTTGGTAAATCCCCTGGCTTATGGGGACAGTTCAGACTCTCTCCCATGCAGCCTTGTGCGGCTGCTTCCCCTCACTTCCTCAGCAGCTCCCACCACAGCCTTGGCCCTCGGCAGCTCTTAGAGTGTTGGTGAGAACTGAGTGCTGGCAGGGTTTTCTGCCTGCCCCTTTCCGAGGGGTTAGACAGAAGTGATTTTTTTTTGTTTGTTCGTTTTAGTCTGCATTTCCTGTTATCCAGTAATTTGCATTATGTGGAAGTTCATAACGAATTCATTAAGAAGTTCATGACTGAATAATTTACCACACATTTGGCTTGCTTTTGTTTTGTTGGTGGTGTTTGGCTTTGGCATCCTGGGAATTGGACCTAGGGCTTCATGGATGCTAGGCAAACACTGTACCCTGAGCTACATCTCCATTGCTGTGCCCCGCTTTCTGAGACAGAGGTACCCCAGGTGACCTAAGATGCCCATGGACTTCAGTCTTCCTGCCTCAGTTTCCCCACGATCTGGAATTACAGGTTTGAGTCACCACCCATGTTTTGTTTGTTTTTGGTTTTTAGCCTTACTCTCTGGCTTGTTATCAACATTTTGCTTCAAATCTTACTTTGGACACCAGTAAGCTAGATGTTAGCTTTCATTTTGTTTGGATTCTTTGAGGGGGGAAAAAAAATATATATATATATATATATATATGTATATGTATATGTATATATGTATATATACTATTCTCTTACTCCAGTAAGACTACAGAGGTCTTTAAAATTTATTTTTCAAAATATTATTCTACTTTAAACTTTATGTGCTTATTTAACCAGTGTCTACCAAGGGGCTACTTGTGGGGCTGCAAAGATGATTCAGTGGTTAAGAACACTAGTTGCCCTTTCAGAGGTCCTGATTCAGTTCCCAGCACCCACATGGTGGCTCACAACCATCTATAAGTGTAGTCTCATGGGATCAGATGAACTCTTCTGATGGACAGGTAGATGTGCATGCAGATAAAACATCCACATGCATAAAATAAGTTGGGGAGGCATCTTTATCACACAGACTGAGCAGGAAAACAGACAGCTCTCGACTTGACCCCTGGAGTGTTCTCAAAGGCCCACATGTTGAAGGCTTGGTCCTCAGCTAATAGTATCAGAAAATGCTGGGACCTTTGGGCTATAGGGCCTAGTAAAAGAAAGTTGAGTTGCTAGACTCAGATGGCTAGAGACAGAGTCCAGAGCAATGCAAAAGCAAAGGGATTTTTATTAAACCGATGCGTTGGAGCCAACCAAGCTCCAAGGAGATGGAAGACCCCGTTCTGCAAGAGTCAGGGATGAATATACCATATACAGAAGCAGGACTTAGCAACAATGGTTAGTTAACAAATGATAGGCTAACAAGAAGCGACCTTTTAGGTGAATGGGGGTCAGAGGTAGTAGATTCCAAGTAGAGTAGGATGGGAGCAGTAAATTCCGGGGTCAGGGTTGATTAGGAGGCTAGTGGAGAATTTTTAACTTGTTCTTCTCAGTTTACTGTTGCCTTGTTTGCCCTTGTTAACAGCCTGCAATTCTTAACTTGCCTTGCTCAGCTAACAATGCTATTGTTATGATGGCTAAGCCCAAGCCATCTGGAGTCTTACATTACTTAGCTAACAATGTTACTGTTATGATGGCTGAGCTCAGGCCACCTAGAATCTTACAGAGTCACTAGGGTAACATTCCTCTCCCACCCCACCCCACCCCATCCCCAGACAGGGTTTCTCTCTGTAATAGCTCTAGCTGTCCTGGAACTCTCTCTGTAAACCTGGAATTCGAGGCTGGCCTCAAACTTACAGAGATCCTCCTGTCTCTGCCTCCCAAGTGCTGGAATTAAAGGCATGTACCACCACCACTGGGTGGGAACATTCTTAAAAGGAATATTGGGACCCTGGAGCCACCTTCTTCCTTGTTTTAGACAGATGGCCATGAGGTGACAGGCCTCCTCCGACATGTGCTCCCTCTGTGATACTTGTCTTTGGTATTTTGTCACACTGTGGGAAGCTGACAAAGCCTGGAAAGTGTTTCCTGCGTCTTAGAGAGTGAAGGACTTGTCAGACCGAAGGGTTAAGCCAGGCTGTACACCAGGATGACTTTTCTCCTCACAGCCCTTCCAAGTACCATCAGAAGGGTAGAAGGGCAGAGCAGGAAGGCCCTTCCTCATCCTGAACCATCTCCAGCCTGAAGACCCTCTCTCAGGAATACTGTCTAACAGCTGCTATGGCAATACACACCTGTATGCCTATCCCTGAGAAGGCTGAGGCAGGAGGACTCCTGCAAGTCTGAGGCTGGCCTGGGTTATGTAATGAATTCCAGAAATGCTGTGTGACAGGGCCAGTCAGTGCAGAGGTTCCTCCATCTTGTATTCTTGCTGAATACAATTTAGGTTTAACTAGAATTTGATCTCCTTGATGGAGAATTGTTGCAGGATATTGGATCACACTGTGGCCCCTGAGATTGCTCTTTCCTGGAAAAACCTGTTTCTAGCTGTGGTGTGGCTCAGTCCTAGCATACATCTTTAATCTAAGAGCTTTCTGCTTGAGTATTATAAACAAGAGTAAATGAGGCAAATAATAGGGGAAGAGGCAGAGCAAGCCATGAGTTGACAGGGAGTGAATGTAGGAAAAAAAAAAAAAAACAAAGAGTAAGAGGAAGTCAGGCGAATGGATAGACGGAAACACAGGAAGTAGAAGGGAGGGACATTCAATTTGAGGGTTTTTGATATATCTGGGGAGGAAAGGGTTTTTTGGGGGGGGGGTGGCTGAGGAGGAAGGTGCTTTCTCTGTCTCTCTGAGCTAGCAGGCCTTCACCCCATCACCTGGCTCCTGAGCCCTCACTGGCAAAACCAAATGATTGAGATTTTGTTAGGAACAACAGAGAATCCCATGGAAAATCACCCAACTGTACCTCAGGAACCGAGGTGGGCGATGTCCTAGCTAACTCAGCTTCTGTCAAACTGCCTGCTTGTACAGAACCCCTCCAGCTAATGGCTTATCTCAGCTTTTGTCAAATTGCTTGCTTACAGGAAGATACCCACCCCCACCCCACCCGCGTAGCTGCTGAGCAGGATGTCAGGACATGATTTCTGCCTTCAAAAACCCCTGTGCTAGCTGGGTGTGGTGGCACACACCTTTAATCCCAGGACTTGGGAGGCAGAGGCAGGTGGATCACTGCAAGTTCAAGGCCAGCCTGATCTACAAAGCGAGTCTAGGACAGCCAAGGCTACACAGAGAAACCCCGTCTCAAAAACAAAAACAAACAAACAATCCCGTGCTCTGGACACAGGGGTCCCAAATACTTGAATATTGTCCCAGCCACTTGGGTTTTGTTTTGTTTTTTAAGACAGGGTTTCTCTGTGTAGCCTTGGCTCTCCTTACTCACTTTGTAGACCAGGCTGGCCTTGAACTCACAGCGATCCACCTGCTTCTGCCTCCCAAGCGCTGGGATTAAAGGCGTGCACCACGCCTGGCAAGAAAGCGATTTTAAAAAAGGAATTCTTAAGTTATTTCTATGTCCATGGGACAAGTACATGTTTTGGGTTTATGGTCAGACAGTTAACATACAACGAAACAGTTATGGCCAGTCAATTCTCAGAACAATGGAAATAATTTATGATATGTAATTCATACGATTATTGAGAAAGAACAAAAAAAAACAAAAAACAAAAACAAGTTGACCCCTAGCTAAGGATACAATCAAAGTCTAACATTGTTTAACTAAAAAGAAAATGGAGGTAGTTCTTCCTTGGCATTAGCAATTAAGACTTAAAACAGAGCTTTGGCTCTCACTGTGCCTCTGTTGGGACAATGGTGGTGAAAGTTAGTTGAAACCGTGCTGCAGCCAAATATACTTGCTCCTTCTGGGATCACACCAAAACAAAGAGGCGAGCCACAGGGACCCAGCACTGTGTCTCCAGTTATGAGCTCATGTTGGGGACAGACCATATGGCCAATGTTCAGCCATCTTGTCAGATAAGCTGATGTCCAGTTGGAACCTGGATGTGCACCAGCAACGTCTACCATTGACAGAAGGGCCCGGCAGTGGCACGTGTAAACACTGATGGCCTATATGAAGCGCATTCATTTCTATGACACCAGAGAGGTTAGACGGGAGGGCCACAACAGTACGGCCTTCCCTGAGCCCAGGTGCCCCATCTTTTTCCGGGCCACACAGGGAAACGGGGCAGTCCCTGACTCTGGATTCCACCCCGCTTCCCCTGCAGTATCTCACCTTCTCACTTGTTTTTATCCTGACACCCACCCAGTGCAGCCTCCAGAAGAGAACGTGCTTCCCGACTCCCTTCCCGGTGCCACCCTCCATCCCGTGTGCGAGTCTTCGTCATTAACTCCAACAAAACGGTTTTTCTTTCCTTAAAGTAGTTTGAGGCCTTTGAAGGGAGGGTTGAACATGCATGTGTCCACTCGAGGGAGCAGTGGCCCTGAGTTTGTTCCTAGACTTGTCCCAGGCCCGTGTGGCGATCTTATGGTCATAGGAAACCTTAGGCTGGAGAGAGAGAAACCTGATGGTGTCCCATGGTGTCCTTCAGTGACGGTGCTCCAGCAGGAAAGGGCCTGGCTGGGAAAGGACTGGAGAGAGAAGCATTCCTACATCAGTTAGCCTCTCGTCCATGGCCCCTTGCCTACTCAGAGCCATCTCCTTCCTCTCTTCCTGTGTGGGGCCTCACCTTGCCTGTCTTGATCCAACAGGTCTAAGTACATACGTTGTCATACAACGGATGGCATTTTAGAACATAACGATTTCTTGGCACCGAACTTCCTGGCCTGACTTCAAGTCTCTTCCTTTCCCTTAGTGTGTGTGTGTGTGTGTGTGTGTGTGTGTGTGTGTGTGTGTGTATTTTTTCATCTACTAATACAGTATCCGTCAAGGAAACTATTCTTTAAAAATCATTCTTTTGCAAATCAAGCTATTATTTTATAGGAAAACCACAGCTTGCATTTTGGGGACATAAAATGCAGCCTCAATAGCCGAGCAAATGGATCAACTTCTAAACAAGAATTCCCAAGAGAACCAGAAACACTGTTTCCTTGGATGAAGACCCCGGAGAAGTGAGGGAAGCAGTGCCAAGGCTATTCCTGACCCTGACTTGTGTGGTATGAGAAACGCTAGGAGCCAGCGGGAAATTTTGGTAAAATGAAAGGAAGCTTGTTGTGTAATGACACCACTGAAATGTCAGAGCTCTTGGAGGTAGATCTGAGCGATCCAAAGGAAAGCCACGAGGTTAAAATGTCACCACGCTGTTTGACTGTTGGCTGCTGGTCTCCATGACTCCAGCTATTTAAATGCCTTCAGAGTCAAGTCAAGGCCACAAGGGCTCCAGACTGGACTGGCTCCATCTTGATTTGCAGGAATTTAAGTTGCCACTTAACCCTTTCAACACACACACACACACACTCGTGGGCATGTGCACAAGGAACACTTCTTATGGTTTTATCTCAAACCACATCAGATCCTAATCTGGATCTGTGTTATCTAGGAGGAAAAAAATGGGTGTTTGTTTGTTTGTTTGTTTGCTATTCAGACAGGATCTCACGTATCCCAAACTAGCTCCAGACTCATGTGTTAGCCGAGGTTAACCCTAAGCTGTTTTTTTTCCTCTAGATTTTACTTCCTAGAATCACAAGCACAGAGCACCATGCCTGGTTAATGCACGTCTGGGGTAAAAGCCAGGGAGGGTTTCAAGCATCCGAGGCAAACACTGTATCAATGGAGCTACATCCCAGCCGTGTGGTGTAAGATTAAATAAGAACCTTCCCCGTGGCTCCTCGGAAGCCCCTGCAGGAGTCTCAGCATCCAAGCCAGGCCATCTCCCCTTTTCGTTACTGCTCACCTGTC
>OU015750.1:68208403-68239030 GCA_907169655.1 Acomys percivali
AAGAGCTAGAATTAACCTTTGAGAATAATCTCTTGGACACGGTTAAAAACACATTGTTGGGCAGTGGGTCACATACACACTCAAGCTGTCAACGGATGGGCAAAAGGCCTTATTTATTTTCCCTACCTCATTCCCCAAAGGATTGAGTTGGCTTTATTCAACTGCACACAATGTCAAACTAAAAACAGAGAAAACAGCAGGATAAACAGAAAACAGGGTAAAAACACAGGGGGGAGGGGGAGTTAGTAAAGCAGAAATACACGCTAGAAACTTATGAGCATCTGAGTTTGGATCTGAATTTCTCGAGATCAAGGCAAAGATGACTGTGTAATTGGCTACATACTCCACCCTGGGTCTGACACAAGAAGCTAGCTCCTCAAGCCTGTGCACTCGAGCCATGCCAAGTCTCCATGGTTCCCTTTGTGGAGGATTGGTTAACCTGTGTGTTAGGGAACTCCTTGGCTGAGCCACGCCCCATGTAAGCCCAATGCCTCCTCTTTTCTCCAGTCAACCCAACATGCCTTGCTGTGTTGGTCAGGAGGAGAAGTCCCCTTCCCTGTGGCAGCATGCATGCAAGGTGTTAGCTGTGGACATGACACTGTGAGTTGTTACTACAAAGACCCTAAAGAGTCTAAAGAGGCAAGCCGTCTTCAGCTCTGCAGACCTGAGTGCCAAAGGCTCCATTGGCCTCCCTAGAGTCCTTTTCCCAGTACAGGCTCCCAACCCCCAAAGATAATGCATTTGATTTTTTTTTTTTTAAGGTGGCTGTCAATGGAAAGCCAAGCACTAAACCATTACCATCACAGTGCATATGGCTGATATACAAGCCTCCCAGGGATAGGCTCTATTCCTTACGAGTGACTTTTCAACCCACTTAAAACTCTAATTAACTGACTAGAGGATTGGCTGATTGATTAATAGATTGTGTGTAGAGCAGAGTCAGAGATGCTTAAGCAGTGGCAGTGCCTCTGTGTCCCTTGAATGCCTTTTACTAACCACTTTGCCATCCATCAGAGCCAAAGATTTAGTGACTTGACCTCCAGCTTTTCAAAGAGCACAGCCGTTGCCCCTTTGCTGTACAGAACTAACTCACTGGAGTCACTCAGAGTTTGCTCTTTGAGCTTTGATTTTACCTCACAACGAGGAACAGGATGTGAAAGTAATTGGCAGAAAGTGGTATTTTTTCTGGCCTCCTTTCAACTCACCCTTGCTCTCTCAACCCCCTGTCCAATATAACTATTCGTTTCATGCTTGAAATCATATGTTGCATGAAACTATGTTTCTGCCCACCCTGCCTGTAGCACGGCTGTGTCTCCGGGAATCCCAGAGCAATGGCTAGAATGTCAATCTGCTGTCTGTCTTATGCATAGATCTTGCTTTCTCATAATTAAAGCCGTCAGCCTGTGGATAAGGAGCTTGTGCCAAGGAGATGTGGGCTCTTCACCACTCACCACCCTGATGACGTGGCAAGGGCTCTGTCCTGTATTATTTAGCATCAGTCAAGGGAAAGCGCTTGTGCCAATGCCAAAACTGCCTTTTCTTGCTTGGCATGGGGTTGGCGTGGTTCACCTAGACTCTCAAATCATTCTTTCCCTGTTATTGCTGAGTAGCACTCCACTGTGAGAGTGTATAATCAGAGCTGGTGCGTGGCGCACACCTTTAATCTTAGCACCTGGGAGGTAGAGGCAAGAAGATCTCTGTGAATTTGAAGCCAGTCTGGTTGTAAAAGCAACTTTTATTTGCCTGCTGTAGTTGGAGTCTCTGAGGCATACTGTCTAACTTAGGCCTAGTCCTGGAAGTTTTTAGCCTCCATACAATCTAACCAAGGCCTAGAATGTTTTCAACCTTTGAAAGACTTACTGCTGAATAAGCTTGCCCTTATTTGTTCTTTCTGAACTCTGGCTGGCTGGTTCAACTTAACTGTTCTGTCTCAAACTCTTCTCCAAGCTGACGGATTCAAATTGGCTTCTCTCAGCTTCTGACATTTTGCTCTGTTTGGCCTCAAACCAACTCTAGGGATCTGATCTAATCTTCTGGCTCCTTCTCATTCTCTGGCCTGTTCAGTTTTCACCTGTCTCTAGTTCATTCTCTCTCTGTGTATAGCCTGCCTCTGTACAACTGTCCCAGTAAAACTGCCTCTGAATTCCATGAACTGAACGGCCACAAACTCAACTCCACTGCAGTGCCCCTCAACTCACTGACTCAACCAAACTGCCTGAATAGAACTTAGAGATAAGCATTCCTCTGTTTCCTGAGTGCTGGGATTAAAGGTGAGTACTATCATGCCTAGATGTAACCTTTCTTTACTTGCTCTAAACTAGGCTGGCCTCTGTCTCCTGGATTTAAGGAATGTCTGTATTCTAGCCAGAATAGCCATGTTGCTAGATTAAAGTTCCTCTACACCTGGTGTATATAGCAGGTTCCAGGTTTGTCAGGGCTACACAGATCTCTCTCTCTCTCTCTCTCTCTCTCTCTCTCTCTCTCTCTCTCTCTCTCTCTCTCTCTCACACACACACACACACACACACACACACACACACACACACACAGGCGCACACGAATAAGAATACAGTCATCCCATAGTTTCTTGTGGGGTTGGTTCCAGTATATAACACCCACCCATATACCCATTGATATCCAAACCTAGAGATGTTCAAGTCCCTTATATTAGATGGCATACCCTTTGCATCTAACCCATGAACACTCATCCATATACCTAAAGTCATCTCTATGGTACTTATAATACATAAAATGTTGTAAATACTATGCAGTTGCTATATTATATTGTTAGAACATAATGACAAGAAAAAAGTAGGGGCTGGAGAGATGGCTCAGTGGTTAAGAGCACTGCCCCATCTTCCAAAGGACCTGGGTTCAATTCCCAGCACCCACATGGCAGCTCACAACTGTCTGTAACTCCAAGATCCGAGACCCCCGACACCAAAACACATAAATTAAAATTAAATAAATTTGGGGCTGGAGAGATGGCTCAGAGGTTAAGAGCACTGACTGCTCTTCCAGAGGTCCTGAGTTCAATTCCCAGCAACCACATGGTGGCTCACAACCATCTATAATGTGATCTGATATCCTGTTCTGGCATGCAAGTGTACATGCAGGCAGAGCACTGTATACATAATAATAAATATTTAAAAAAAAGTATGGATATATTCAGTGCAGATGCATTTTTCCTAATTTAAAAACGTATTTTCAGTTATGAGTATGTGTGGGTGTGTCCATGTGAATTCAGGTGCTCCCAGAGGCCAAAAGAGGGAATTAGATTCCCCTGCAGCTGGAGTTATAGGGGGTTGTGAGCTGCCAGATGTGGGTACTGGGAACCAAACTCAGGTCCTCTGCAAGAGCAGCAAGTGCTCTTAACTGATAAACCGTATCTACAGCCCCTTTTAAATGTTTTTAATCCTTACTCTGTTGAACCCATGAACTACCCATTCTCTGATTGATGGATAAAGAGTTGCTTCCAGCTTTTTTTTTTTTAAAAAAAGATTTATTTATTTTATTTATTGCATATGAGTGCTTTATCTGCAGAAGAGGGCATCAGATTACATTATAGATGGTTGTGAGCCACCATGTGGTTGCTGGGAATTGAACTCAGGACCTCTGGAAGAGCAGTCGGCTCTCTTAACCACTGAGCCATCTCTCCAGCCCTGCTTCCAGCTTTTGACTTCTGTGGGAAAAGGTTGCTATGTGCTCTGTGTGTGTGTGTGTGTGTGTGTGTGTGTGTGTGTGTGTGTATGTGTGTGTTAGTCTCGTTCTGGATATAAGTTTTCCTTTTTCCTTGATAAATCCTGAGGAATAGATTTACTAAGTTGGGGTGTAGCTTGTTTAATAATATTAGACAATGTTTGTGATGGTTTTATCTTTACTGTCAATGTGACTTGGTTTAGAGATGCTTAGGAGATGGAGGCACACCTCTGCATGTGTCTGTGAGTGCATTTCCAGAGAGTTAATTGATGGAAGAGGACCTATCCTGTATGTGGGCAGCACCATCCCTTCTACTGGCGGCCTGGAGGGAATAAAAGGGGGAAAGCCGGCGGGGCACCCCAGTCTTCTCCACATGGAGCACCATGCTGTGGGTAGCTCTGCCCTGCCTTTCTTCCTATGATGGACTGAACTCTTTGAAGCCATAAATGAAATAAAACTTACCTCCTTTCAAAAAACATTTATTCTTTGTCAGGTATTTGTGGAACACTGCTGTTAAGGTTGAAGTTTGGCATTTTCTGAAAGCCCCTGAGCTCGATGCTAAATGACAGACTCCCTTCCTCGGCTGGGTTCCCTCCTCTCCTCCAGATCCCCTAAGGAGAGTCACATAGTCCTCAGGGAGGTTACAGGCCTAGCCATTCCCCCTGCCCCATAAGAAACCCATTCAGTGTGCACCTGGAGATTCCTGGAAATATCCTCCCCCATGCTAATGAGATGTCTTGATGTCTTTAACAGTACCTGGCATTCTTCCCCCACCCCCTGCTGCCCATAGGATAATTAAGTACTTTGGCCCCTTCTTATGCTAGGACTGTGCTGTTGCGTGTAAATGAAGTATCAACGGCACTCCTAGGCCCAGCCAATCATATGCCTTCATCCTTAAAACCCATTCCTACTGCCCAAGATTATGCCCCTGATTGACAAAATAACCTCTCTCCATTTCTCCACCAAGATCATCTAAGACTCAAGGGCTCCCTTACCCCTTGAAGGATTCAATGCTCGACCCCCTAGTCCCCAGCCCCTCTCACCCTGGCCAGACTGTCATAGTTGCCTTTGACACTGAAGGCCCGCCGCAATCTGCAGAGGCAAGCCACTGACAGCCAGCTAAGCAGCTGCAGGTCCGATGTTCCAGCTATGCGCAGACATTCCCTGCATCCTCTGTTGAAGGGATGTAACACTCCAGTATCACCACTGACTCCGGAACTCCTGAGTTTCTGCTGCCGTCTGTCTGCTACCACCAATCTCATTAAAAAAAAGCTCATTGTAACACAGTGGGAAACTCTTTTCCACAAACCTGGTGAGATCGGAAACCTTGTGCGTGGACCTCACTCTGTGCTCTCTAGTCCTTCCTGAGGCAAGTAGACTTTGGGACTCTGAGGTTTCTCAGTTCCCACCCTGAAGCCCACAGCACTAGGACCAGCTCACATACCTATGATACAATGCTCAGCAGCAGCCTGGCTTCGGGAGACACAGAACAATAGGTATTCGTGTTTCCTTGACAAAAAGTAATCGATATGCTATGAAACCATTTACAATCCAACATTTGCCTTCAATATTACACATCATCATACCATAATTCAAGGTACTCCACATCCTTACCAGAATGACGCTTTGTCTTTTGAACTTTAGCTATTCTGGTGGATGTATATACATAGGATACCTCCTACTGCATTTTGAATCTGAAGACTCAAAAGAAAAGTCCATATATAATCCATTTATGTAAAGTTCTAAAAGTGAAAGATAACCAAAATGAAACAATAAAAATAAAAACAAGCTGGGCGGTGGTGGCACACTTTTAATCCCAGCACTCGGGAGGCAGAGGCAGGTGGATCGATGTGAGTTCGAGGCCAGCCTGGTCTACCAAGTGAGTTCAAGACAGCCAAGGCTACACAGAGAGACCCCGTCTTGGAAAAGCAAACTAAAAATAAAATTTCAATAAAAACAAAACAAAAGTAGAGGCTGCCTCTGCAAGAACACCGTGCAGGAAGGACCATGGATGGGCTCCCTGGGGAAATAGAGATGCTCTGTGTTAAAGAGAGGCATTAAGATCCATGCATCTTCAAGAGCATAAATTCTAGCCAAGAGGACAGGAAAACATGTAGTAACTGTGTGTGGAGTGTGTAGATATCGATCAGAGAGGAACGGAGAATATTGGCAATTGTCAAAGGTGGTCAGACTGGGGTGGTTCATTCACTCTGTATGCACTGAGAATTTTCTATAGTAAAAGCTTTTTACGCTATAATTGCCAATCCATAATTCCTTTTGACTACAACACGACTCATGGAACATTATCTAATATCTTTTTATTGGCTAGAGGTTAAAAAATGAGAAATTAAGTGGCTCATGCCATGAATCTGTCTCTCCTTAGTTCTTGGATAATTTTCATTTGAAAGTGTTCAGAAAGGAAGAGGTCAGCACTGCAATGCAGGCTCAGCCTTGAGCCTTATAACTCGTGTTCCTTCAGAAAAATAAATCAAATGATTTTTTTTTAACTTGAAAATTCATGAGCACTCAGTGCTAGCAAATTCAGGATAATAATTTGATCTCTAAAACATTAAATCGCCTAATTCAAAAGCAAACTTATCTGCACACATAGGGGTGAGTAATATGTCATATTTTTGGTGTTTTACAACAATTTAAAATATAAGGAGGTGCTGGAGAGATGGCTCCCTGGGGTTAAGAATGTGTCTTGCAGAAGATCGGAGTTCAGTTCCCAGCCCCCCAGCCTCCCCCCCCCCCGCCCCGTGTTGGGTGTCTCCTGGCTCCAGCTCCAGAAGATTCCGATGCTTCGGTTTCTACAACACCTGCACTAATGTGTTCACACCCTCACCCCACCCACGCACTAATAAAAAAAATAAATCTTAGAAAAAAGTTTAGGAATATGTGAGTGAAGTAGACTGCCTGCTGAAGAGATGACACATGCTCTCCTGTGTCCTCCATAGACCCCTTACCACTGCATGCCATGTGACACACATTATCTCAGTCCCCGGAAGTAAATCATTTCAAATGATTGTTTCCCCAGACTCCTAGTGAGCAGCAGCCTAACACCAGCCTTCCCTGACATCTACACAGATAAGTTTTGTGAAGAGGTAGCTCATCTCTGAATGTCTCGGAGCTTCCTACAAACAGCTTTTTTATATCAGCCTGTTTGTTCTGTAATTCAAAAGACCCAATTTCAATGGAAGGTCTAGCAAGAAGAATCAGCCGAGCTGGGCGGGTGGTGGTACACGCTTTTAATCCCAGCACTCGGGAGGCAGAGACAGGAGGATCGCTGTGAGTTTGAGGCTAGCCTGGTCTACAAAACAAGTCCAGGACAGTCAAGGCTACACAGAGAAACCCTGTCTCGAAAAACCAGAAGAAGAAGAGGAGGAGGAGGAATCAGCCAGGCATGGTGGCGCACGCCTGTGATCCCAGGACTCTGGGATGCAGAGGCAGGTAGATCACTCTGTGAGTTGAAGGTCAGCCTGTGAGTCTAGGACAGCCAGGGCTACACAAAGAGAAATCCTGTCTCGAAAAAAAAAAAATCACTTCAGTATAAATGTTCCAAAATGACCCTGAGAAAAGAGGTGGAGTCTAGACCTTGAATCTTCATTAGGTTCTAGTTTAGGCTTTCTGGCTATTATGAATAATGCGGCTATGAATATGTTTGAGCATTTTCTGGGTATATTTCAAGGGGTGGAATATCTGGGTCTTGAGGAAGCCCTATTCCCAGTTTTCTGAGAAAGCTCCAGATAGATTTCCAAAGTGGTTGTACTATTTTGCATTCCCACCAGCAATGAAGGACTGTTCCTCTTTCTCCACATCCTCGCCAGCATGTGGTGTCACTTGAATTTTTGATTTTAGCCATTCTGATGGGTGTAAGATGGAATCTCAGTGTCATTTTGATTTGCATTTCTCTGATAACTAACGACGCTGAGCATTTCAGGGCTGTGAGGTTCTGTCCTGGGCTGTCATCAGCTGGACGCCTGCAGCTGTGTTTTGAAATATCTGGTTCCTAAGAACGTGGTGGCTTTAGAACAAGAACAAAGACCCTCCATCTCCCCACAGAGCAGCACCTGGCAGTAGATATCTGAACCAACTCGGTAGCTAGTCAGGTACTCTGCCACACTGAAATGTCCTGCAATGAGTAGGCGCCACTGTTTTCTTTAGTGAGAATACAGGGGTGCTACCATTTGAACCCAAGGCTGCATGCCTGCTAAACAAGTGTCTACCAGGGAAATACACTCCAGGACTGTCACCCCTCTTTTCTATCCTTCAGGCCCAGGGTTGGAAATGTAAGGTCTTAAGAGGCTAAATGAAATTGGATCTTTTTAAAAAGTATATTTATTTTTGTAAACTCAGAGAGAGAGAGAGAGAGAGAGAGAGAGAGAGAGAGACAGACAGACAGACAGACAGACAGACAGACAGACAGACAGACTCATCATGGCATTTTATGTGGAGGTCAGAGGACAACTTGTGAGAGTCAGTTCTCACCTTCTACTGTGTGGGTTCTGCAATGTTGTCAGGTTGTCAGGCTTGGCAGCAAGCCCCTTTATCTGGCAAGCCATGTCGCTGGCCCTGGCCTGTCTGCTCCAGGGTGGTGAGAACCATCTGCTCTCAGCCCTCAGCCCTCAGCCTTGTCATGGAAAGGGCGTGTTGTTTCCAACCATGGAGCTCAGTGGGTGGAAGGGAATTTCCTAGAGGGAATTAGCTAGAACAGAGGGAGAACTGTTCCAGTGGGACTTCTAGGGGGGGTGGGGAGCAGCTGTTCAAAGGGGCTTCCTGCATGTGGTCCCATTCCCCTCCATTTTATTTTCACTTATAAGGAATCTGCGTCTTCCCTGGCCCAAGGAGCTGGCCTACTTCCTGTTCCTATCACAGTTTTCTTTGCAGTACTGGATCCAGAGTGAGCAGGAAGTAACAGGAGACTCATAAATGCATTAATCCACTCAAGTAGCACCTAAGCACGATGGGCAGGGTAGCTGATTGAGTGGCCATGCGATGCCATCCAGTATCCAGATCTGCCAGGAGTGGTGGCACATACCTTTCTTTAACGCTGGGGAAGCAGAGGCAGGTGGATCTCTGTGAGTTTGAGGCCAGTCTGGTCTACATAGTACCTTCCAGGACAGTCAGGGCTATGTAGAGAGACTGTGTGTCAAGAACAGTTAATTCCAGATCAGTTTCAACTTTCTGTTCTGCCTCTGTACCCTAGCCAGTCACTAGCTGCCACAGCTCCAGGCTTCAAGTCCCCACATACCACCATCCAGAGGCGCAACAAAGGCGTTATTGTGTGGTTAGGTCTCTTTTTAATAACTAAGAAACTTTTCCAGGAAAGCCCTCAGTGATGTCGCATGACTCATTGGTCACAACTGAGCTTCATGCTTCTTTCATGACTTAGCATCATCAAGGAAAAGGGAATTTCCATAGTTGATTTAATCAAGACAGCTAGGAATAGAGCCAGCCTCCCTAAAAGCTCATGGCCACAAACAGTAAACTGGACAGAGCTGGTGAGACTCTTACAAATACTTGACATTTGTCACATCTGTGGTTCTCTGTATTTGAGGCTTTTTGCCATGTTGCGGAAGTCTTGCTCACCAGAGATAGAAATTCAAGTCTTAGGACCCTTACAAGTCCATGGTAGGCATGCTTGGTGTACAGGTACGGCAGCTGGATGTCACCAGCCAGACACAAAACCCAGCCGAAATGGGGCCTTGGGTGCCAGGCCAAGACCCTCTGTGGTGATGGTGGAAGAGTTTGGAAAGAGAGAGAGTCAGTGTTCACCTGAGCACAGCATCTGCCTTTTAAGCAGCGTTGAGCTCCTCTGGGGCAGCTTGGGTACAGTACAGTTCCGGTTCCTCTGGGGCAGCGTGGGTACAGTTCCGGTTCCTCTGGTGCCGCGTGGGTACAGTCCTGGTTCCTCTGGTGCAGCATGGGTACAGTTCCGGTTCCTCTGGGGCAGCATGGGCACAGTTCCGGTTTGTGCACCCATCGAGCCCAGTTTCCAGATTCAAAGCTTTCTGTCCCTGAACAAATCTCCTTCCGGTTTTAACTGACCTGGTGGCTTCTTTTCTTCATCACCAGTTCTGCGAAGCGAAGTGAAGCCTGGTAGGCCAAATGCTGTGTCTCTGACAGGAGAGGACCAGAAGTGTGACATAACAAAATGCGAAGGGTGCGAGTTCTCCAGGATACACCCCCAGTGTACCACTGAAGGAGAGGAGAATGTGACAGTTCCCCGAAGTTGTTCCCTGGGCCCAAACTCAAGCTTCCTTTTCTGTGTCGGCCCAAGCATCTTTTCTCTGGAAGCCTGCTCCCAAGCCTCCCCAAGCATTTCCACCGAATCCTTGGCATCCAGAGGGCCTAGACACCATGACAGTTGTGATTTAATATCCTTTTGTTATTAGATATACCACCAGACATGAAGCTGGGGATTTAATATTGCGTGAGGGAGGGGGAAAGCCCAGACCAATGTAGTTAAACCTAAATTTTAAGTCTTCAAAATGGAACACTGAATGGGCTAGAGTTTGTCTCCTCTTACTGGTAACTCAAAGAGAACGGCCCCTCCTGCAATTTATCCAACATTTTATGAAACAGAAAACATGGCAACGTTGATAGTGTTTTAAAGAACGGAAGGAGAAACCTCATTTCTGGTTCTACTCCTGTCCTGCCTCAGCAAAGCTATGGGTACCCTTGAGCATCATTCGTGTTGTATTTAACAGGCCCAGCGCATCCTTCTTTTAGATCACAGGTCGTTGACATCTATAACTGTACATCTATAACTGTATCTCTGGCTGAGATCACTCTGTGGATTCTGCCAGCTTAGCCCTCCCATTGGCAGCAGTGGAGCAGGTTTGAAATACTGTCTTTCAGGCGGGTGTGGTGGTGTGCGCCTTTAATCCCAGCACTTGGGAGGCAGAGGCAGGCGGATCGCTGTGAGTTCGAGGCCAGCCTGGTCTACAAAGTGAATCCAGGACAGCCAAGGCTACACAGAGATACCCTGTCTCAAAAAGAAAAAAAAAAAAAAAAGGCAGCAAAAAATATTCTTTCATAGAAGGACTATGAGCCTTACTGTCGTTTCATTTTGTAGATTTTAGATATTGAGGCTTTCCTGCGGTTCTGGCTGTGAACTCTCTCTCTTATGATATTGTCAAGTATTGACCCAGTGTTTCTCTGCTATTCAGAGTTGGCACCAGGCCCATGGGGGTTGAGAGTATAATACAGATGTGCACGTTATCAGGAAATTTCCAGAAAGCACCATGTGTTTTTTTTTTTTTTTTCTGCCTCTCCTCCCCCCCCCAGCAGAATTAACCCTTTCAGAGGTTATTGTATTGGGTTATGTGACAGGTAGGCCTGAGGGTGGAGATTTCTTCCTTTGTCTGAAAGCTGCCCAACTCCTAATTTCCAATCTTATGCTTACTGCAGTAAGTTTGGGAGAGTACGTGTGAACCGTCGTCCTGCCATTTAAAGCTTGTGAAAGAGATGAGTGCTGCAGAAGCGCGTTAGCATCTTGTGACTTCCTCTCTCCCAGATAAAATTGCTGGGTTTTAAGTCCTCATTCCTCATTTTTTCCCTATATTTTCTCTGCCGCAAATATAATCAGTAACTTTAAAAAACAGTCATTCAGAGACTGTTTATGTTTGGCAAACACAGTGTAATTTGCAATGCTCACAAAAAGCTAGGGACCTGGACACAGAACGTGCTTTTATTTTTTTATTTTTTATTTTTTGAGCTGCATTTTGCAAAGGAAAATTAATTGTAACTCTGGCTCTCCCAGGCTGTGCCTTGAGGGAGAGGAGAAGCAAAGAGTCACAGAAATAACTTGAGGCTCCCGAGCAGGCACCATGAAGAGGCTGGCTAGCCTCCATGCAGCCTGGCTAAGGGCTATGGGAACCCAAGAGGGCATTTAGTGTGTTCCCAGCGGGTGTCACCTCTGCTGTGCCCTCTAGTGGCCTTGGCCCACCACTGCTGCTGCCTCAACAAAACTTGACCTTGCTTTTTATCAAGAACCACAGTCAGGGTACCTGTGCTCATGGGTGCTCCATGACTGGCAGGGAGTGAGTTTGTATCCTCAGCCGGCCACGGTAGCCTCCATGCGGCCACTCTCCAGTGGCTTACATACTGAGAGAAGACTGACGGCCTCTTTCCTAAAGAGCATGCTGGTTCCCAGGCCCTACAGCACTGAGGTGACCGCAGTGTATCATTACCTCAAAAAATATTTCTCCTCCTCTCTTCAACAGTAGAGACTACACAGACTCAACCTGAAGAAGGAAGCCCTCTCCATAAGCGTTGTGGGGAAATGGATCAACGGCTTACAGGGAAGAGCTAAACCAATAAAACTTTTAGAAGAAAACAGGAGAAAAGCCTCAAGGTATTAATGCAATGGAGTCTTGGATCTGAGGTCAAAAACAGAAGCCCCGCACACATGGTCCTGGATAAAGTCTACCCCCAACAAAGTTAAAACCCTGTAATGTCAAAGGAAAGTGAAAATAAAACTACAGAATAACCCAGGTAGTGGTGGCGCACGCCTTGAGTCCCATCCCAGCACTCAGGAGGCAGAGGCAGGTGGATCTCTGTGAGTTCGATGCCAGCCTGGTCTACGGAGCGAGTTTCAAGACAGCCAGGGCTACACAGGGAAACTTGACAGGTTATCTCTACAGACAAAACGAGCCAATTCAAGCCAAATTAAAGTATATAAATGTAGGTTTGTTGGGAGCAGCTTCTGGGTGGGTTCACTGACCTCACAGGAGGGGGTCATTGAAGTCACCGTGCAGAGGGAGACAGAGAGGCAGAGGCAGAGAGAGAAAAGGCTTGTGTGCAGAAAGAAGAGAGAGGAGAGAGGAAATACAGAGAGAGAGATGGGGGACCAAAATATCTGGGTTATATAGTGAATAGCCTTAAGGGGAGAGGAAGCCATACCCTGCTGAGGGCTGCTGGGAAAACCTGGAGGCCTGGTCTACTTTGGTTAAATGGGCACTTCAGCCACTTGTCCCAGGTCTGAATTCCCAACAAAACCCCATGTCAAGAAGCAAACAAACAATCCTCCACACCCCCAAAATAAGATATAGAATGGAAGGACTCTGCAAAGTACTCACATGATGCATGACTTTTCCTGAGGGGGAGTGAACAAATGTCTGTTCACTCGAGATGGGGCACCCAGGACAACTAAAGAAGCCATTCCTGCCAAGTCTTACTTGGTGGACAAGTGAGTTTATTATGGTTACTTACAGAAGCATGGGTGACCCGAAGACAGTTACATTACCCAAAGTCCTCCTGGACAAGCCAGAAGCTGCATCCTGGAGCCCACAGCCCAACTTACAGACAGCACCATCAAAGAGCCTCCTCTCCAGAGCCATTGTCGATTGCTCCTTGTTTACATAGCTGTGGGAATGTGAGTGCGTCTCATGGCGCTCTGCACTTCCTGTAACTTCCTTCAGCTTTCATCTCCCTTCCTCTCTCCAGGAGAGAACATTTCAGTTTGGAGGCGATAGCTATCCAATATGTAGAAAGAGTTTAATCTCCACAATATATAAAGAACTTTCATGTCTCAATAACAAACAACCAGGTTTTAAAACATCAAAGCACTTGGATTAACGTTTCTCCAAAGAAGACACGAACACTGACGTGCACATGGAAGGATGCTCAGTCTCACCAAGCTCAATGGAAGTACAGACCGAATCCACCTTGAGCTATTGCGTCACGCTCACCAGAATAATTATAATCAAAACCAGGAGAGAGGAAGAACTGTGCAAACCATGGAAGAGTTGCAACATTCAAACCTTGCTGATCAGAATGTAAAATGTGAGCTTCTGTGGAGAACAGTTGCTGGTTCCTGAAAATGCTGAGGACGGAGCTGGCAAGACGGTATGGTAGATGGTGGTACTTGCTGCGCATCTGGGAGACATGAATCTGATCCCCTGGAACCCAAGTGGTAGCGTTGGAGAACTGACTCCTGCAAGCTGTCCTCTGGCCTCCACACACCCACTGTGGCCCTACGGTGTCCCCTCCATATATACACATCCTCCAGAACACATAGATGCACCAATAAATGTGACTGAAAATGTAATACTGAGTAGGGTCAGGAGCAGTGACACAAACAGGTAACCAGCACTGGGAGGTGGAGGCAGGAAAGCAACATGTCAGAGGGGAGACTGAGCTGCACAGAGAGACCCCATCTAAGGAACAACAAACAGGAAGTTCTCTGACGTAGCTTGTCTGTTTTTTGGTAGTACAATCTCTACAGCAAGAGAGGCTGGCCTATATTCTCAGTGAAGAAGTGCTACCCAGAAGGCTGAGAGGAGCCTGCACAGGCAGGCCCTGAGGGTTACCGCCCTCTAAGGCATCGGGCACGCCCCCTTTGCTTCAATCACTTTCCACAGTCATCCATGTTTCAAAGTTCGATTCTGTTTCAGGGCAAAGAATGCAGTTGAGATGACTTGGTGGGTCAAATTACTTTCTGACAGTAACACAAGTGAGAGACTCTTTCTCAAGGGAATAAAATGGAGACTGATCGATGAGGCTACCAGAAGTCCCCCTCTGGCTTCCGTGGATGCCTGAGTGCGTGTGTGCACACCTGTGCTGTGAGGGGCTGGGGCCTTCGGTTTGACAATGGCTGTGTAGTGCTCTGTGCAGTAGCAGTAAGGTAGACACAGGTTCAGGAGAACACCTCCTCCCACTGAGGGATAGACAGTAGTGATGTCCTAGGAAAAGCACCTGAAGGTGGGACAGGGAAACGGTTTGAGGGGAGCTTTGGCGGTGGTAACAGTAGACGGTGGGAAACAACTTGTTCCTGACTGAGCACATGCACTCTGTGGAGGCCACGGTTATCGATGGGCCAGGATAACTACAGATATCGGGCAGCCAAGGGGATGTGGTGCTGCCTGTGGAACGGTTTCCACTTCCTCCCAGTGAAAGTCTTGGGTTTTTTTTGCTTGTTTTCTTGGTGTAGTCTTACGTTTCATAAGGAGTATGGCCTCCTGTCTGCACTTCCCCAAACGCTGGCATCTCAGGTGTGCACCACCACACCCAGTTTGGCGAGAGACCGGAGAACAAGGCCCCAACCTCCGGGAAGGCCCTTCACAGAGCACTGTCCTGTTCAGCACCTTTCTCGTTGCTGACCGTGACCTCAGACAGGGTGGGCCCGTAGCAGCTGTCGTCTGGAGCTGCGGGCCAGAGGAGACCAGCTGCTCTAAGGATGCAATCAAGCCTCCCAAGAGCGTAAGCCACTTAAGCTGGAAGTCTGGCAAGCTTTTCCATCGCGTGCTGGCTGCAGGGAGAGGCATCTTGTGATGTGATGGCCAGGGCTTCAGCAGGAACCTGGCCCTTCCACTGAATTAGAGGCCAGAGAAAGGAGGCTCCAAGGTGGGGGTGCTGCAGCCCATGAACATGGGGAGGGGGGCGGGGAGCCGGGACCCTGAAGGAGTCAGGGGTCTCTGTTCCTCCGCCAACTATGCAATTATACCAAGATCCTTCCCACCTCCCACCCCCCAGAATTTGAATTTGAGCTCTCAAAATCAAACCAGAAGCAGAGACAAGTTTCTGTTTCCTTCTATGCCCTAATAAAAATAGTGGTGGAACCACTGTTCATTTTAGCAACCTCCAAGTGTGAAAAAAAAAAAAAAAAGGGTGCCTAGAAAGCATCATTTCCCTGAATGACTCTCTTTCCTGTTGCAGTTTGGGCCAGACTCTTGGCTTTCAAGTCTCAGAGAGACATTGTTTTCTTCACACCACCTCGTGAATAGGCGTCGTTTCTTTCTGTCACGATTCTGTTGTGTCTGCATCCCAACCTCGCACTCAGGAGCCTTGCAGAGATGACACAGGAAACGACAGGGCTTATTTTAAACTTTGTATTTTGAGATGACTGTAGACTCCCGTGCGGTTGTAAAAAAAAATAATAGACAGAGGTCCCAAGAGGCCCCATCTGCCGTTTGTCTAGGTCCCTGATGGTAAAAGCTTACAGAGCTGGAATGCACTGTGACAGCCAGCATATTGATTCATCTCCAGATCTGGGGCTTCTCCGTTTTCGTGCGCTGTAAGTGTGTTTAGTCCTGTGGGGCATGGGCTGTTTTGTGCTCTGCTGAAGAAAAAGTCCTCCTCGACTCACAGGGCTGACGAGGAGCGTTTACTATTTGGTAGATGTACTCTGTCTTCTTGTAGCTGATATGATGCCCTATTTAGCTAATACCTTTTAATCAAATAATATAAAATGCCGCGTGGCTCTCGTGCCAGTGAACGCGTGTTCAGTAGTTTTACATCTCAGGGAACTTGTGGGCAGGAGCTGAGCTCCATCTAACCTGATCTGGGGTCTGCTAAGATTGTCTAAATTTCCAGCTGGACTACAGTGGCTCGTGGTTACAGTTAATAATAAAACCTTCCTTTTCTGCCAGGCGCGGTGGCGCATGCCTGTAATCCCAGCAAGCGGGAGGCAGAGGCAGGCTGATCTCTGTGAGTTCGAGGCCAGCCTGATCTACAAAGCGAGTCCAGGACAGGCAAGGCTACACAGAGAAACTCCGTCTCGAAAAAATAAATAAATAAATAAATAAATAAATAAATAAATAAATAAATCTTCTTTTTCGTGACTTAAATGCTACCTCTTGCCACAGTGCTGAGACATCCCTGGGTGTTCCGGTTTTCTTTCCTCTTGTGATAAACACGCTGACCAAAAAACGACTTGAGGAGGAGACAGTTTATCTGGCTCACACATCTTATAACTGTCCGTCACCAAGGGAAGTCAGGGCAGGGACCGAAGCAAAAACCTCGGGGTGGGGGGCGGGAGGGGGACACTGCTTCCTGCCTTGCTTTCTCCTGCGCATGCTCAGCCAGCTCTCTTATGCAGCCCAGGGCCACCTAATCAGGGTGGGCACAGCCCACCACAAACTGCGCTCTCCCACATCTGTCAGCAACCAAAAAAAAGCCCCACAGACATAGCTCCAAGCTAATCTGACCAAGGGCGTTCCTCAGCCGAGGTTCCCGCTCAGCTCTTGCTTGCATCAGTTTGACAGTTGAAACATACTAGGATATGGACACTGGGCTAGTAATTCAACGATATATAGGAATTTTTCTTTTCAAGGAAAAAAAAAAACCTAAATATGGGCATGCCAAGGAGAGACAAAGTGGCCTGGGTGACCTCCTCTAAATCGTGGGTCCCAGGCTGCTTAGGGAGTTTGTCCTTCTAGGGCCAATGTATGGCTATTTGTTTTGTTTTGTTTTTGTTGGTTTTTCGAGACAGGGTCTCTCTGTGTAGCCTTGGCTGTCCTGGACTCACTTTGTAGACCAGGCTAGCCTCGAACTCACAGCGATCCACCTGCCTCTGCCTCCTGAGTGCTGGGATTAAAGGCGTGCGCCACCACGCCCGGCATTTTCAACCAAGAGTACCGGCAGCACTACACATCTCTACAGCCTCAAGCTCAGGGGCCTGAGGTGCAGGGAGGTAATTCCCACAGGTTACTTTACACACCGGGGCGTCTGGTGTAGCCTGACTATCAAACTTTCCACACCCCCCCCCCCTCCCCCCCCCCCCCCCCTCAGCCCCCCACCTCACCCCCCACAGTCCTCTCTGGCCACATTACTACATCTTCCAGGAAAGAATGCAGCCAAGCTACACGTGTGACCTTATGATCTGGCTCCCACACTGGACACACCTCCAAATCTTGCAGCCTTCAATGTCTTCTCTAGCTCACAACTTCCTCCTGTTTAGTTCAGCTTCAAGATCTCACAAAAGCAACAGATGTCATGAGCTCTCAGGCCTAAACTTGGAGCAACATTTGAATCCAGGTCTCCTGCCTCCCAGCCTGGGGTCTCCTTCCACTGACCACACCCGGTACTTCCCTCTGTCACCCCAGCTCTTGTCCCCTTGTACAGCCACCTCCTGCCCGCAGGGCACCACTTCTCCCTTCTCCTTCCAACTTACCCAGTGGCTGATCCTTTTGGACTGTTTTCTGGCCATTGTCACCCACCCCCCGGCACCCCTCGCACCCTCTATAGTTTCTGTTCTCTCCTGGAGCATGGGACATCACAGAAAGCAGATGCTGGCTGGGTCAACCATGAGCTTGAACAGTGGGGAACAGGCCGGGTTGGGGCATACATAACATGCTGTCCTTTCCTGCAGACTACCTGCAGGCAGGCTCCTTCTTGCATCTCTACCAACTGACCAATGATACGCCAGCACCCTGAGTTACCTGGATCTGGGACCATCCAAAACCATAGCACAAAGTTGAGGAGATACAGGGAGGGAGGGGTCAGGGAATGACAGTGGCCTCTCTAGAGTGAACTTTGTGACCCTAGGAACATAGCCCCATGTAACCAGGCTTTAAGCCTGGGTTTGCTACGTTTACCACCCATGTGGCCAGCAAACGAAGAAACTAAATCTGTTTCCTAGCACATGAAATGACAGGGTTGGAAAAATTACTGATTAAAAATAAGCAAAAGTCATTTACCATATGGCCTATTGCATACAAGTCCCCAAGAAACGTTTGTCACTATAATAAGATATGAAAATGCAGGCTGCTCGCACTGACTGTAGGGATAGGAATCTAAGATTTAATGGGGTGCAGTGTTGTCAAAAGCCAACACTGAGAACTCTTGAGGAAGGTGTGTGTTAGCTTTCATACCTGGGACAAAAGGCTGAGGGCCTGTTTAACATCTCAAAGCAGACTTGGCTGCCAGGAGCTCCCTGCATCCCTCAGGCCCTACCAGTTACAGAGGTCTCCTCTGCCATGACTTCCTGTCTCTCTCTTCCAGGCTGTTATGGCACCAACAGACATCCTTTGCCATCCCACTGTGATGTGCTCTCACTGTGATATGCTCCCACTGTGAGGTACTCCCACCGTGATGCGCTCCCACCGTGATGTGCTCCCACTGTGAGGTATTCCCACCGTGATGTGCTCCCACTGAGGTACTCCCACCATGATGTGCTTCCACCGTGATGTGCTCCCACTGTGTGATATACTATACAAACCCAATGCAACAGGGTCAGGTGATCATGGCCTGAAATCACTGAACTTATAAGTCAATATAAACCTTTCCCTCCTTCTAAGTTGACTGTCTCAGTTATTTGTCACAGTGCTGGAAAGAAAGGGCATGATCATAATCAGTCACATAAACTGAAACCTTATTCATGTGTGCCAGAGGCAGGTGTGCGGGCATGTGATATGGCTCTGGCCAATGGGACACAAAACTGATGAGGGGAACACTTCTGGGGAGGTGTGTGTGTGTGTGTGTGTGTGTGTGTGTGTGTGTGTGTTCACTCATGCATGCATGCGTGCATGTATATGTGGTATGGTATATGTGTATGCATGTATATGTGCATGTGTGTGTGGTGTGTGTATGTGTGTGTGTGTGTGTGTGTGTGTGTGTTGTGTTGCTGAAGACTGAACTCAGGGCCTTGTGCCTAATATGGAAATGCCCCTTCACTCTGTAGATGGATGCTGTAGATTGAGAGTGCACAGCTCAGTGACGTCATAGCCACCTATGACCATGCTGAGAGCTATGACAGACACATGTAGACCTCTGAGCTACAAGATCCACACTGACACAATCTATTTCCAGATTATTGCTAAACCAAGCAGCACAGCACGGGCTTGGTGTCCAAGCTCCTCTGGGTAGAATTGTGTGTCATTTGCAGGTGACCACTTTCAAAAGGTACAGGCATGGGCAGCACTGTTTCCCAGGTGACTTGGAGAGACAGCTGCTTTATGCTTCTCTTCAAAGACTTGCCCTGGGCAAGGCCCTGCAGCAGGTGTCGAGGATGAAGCCTTGAGGAGAGTCCTACATCCTCTGGACCACGAGGACCCCCTTTCCCTCAGATGGAACACTAAGTACTTACACCTCTTTGTACTCGTGGCAACAGAACAGACCCTTCCTCGTTACTATCACTGTCACCTATGTGAGCTCGGCGGGACCTGGTCAGGGCCAGCAGAGGCAATGTGTGTAAAAGAGGCGTAATCTCTAGGTGCACAGGCAACTGCTGAGCCCCATTAAACAGAGGCTTGTGGTGTAGCCCTTTGAGCTGGCGCTGCCAGTCAGTCTGCATAGTTGTCTATCAAGATCCATGAACTTGGTTAATGTTCATCACCACACAAGGTCCTATTGAACTACACTGAACCACATGTGTGCTTTTGAATTTGTATGCAAGGATTGCACGAGCTATCAGTTTGATGAATTCTTTACAGGGATTGTGTGATAAATGTAATTAAACGACTGAGCATCTTGAAGTGAGTATTAGAATTTTAAGTTGGCAGTCTTTATTCCTTGCCAGAAGCGTTTATTTCCTAAAAGTTACATCTCTGTTACAGCCATAAAATTATGGCAAGGAAGGAATTTGGACAATGAACTATTTATTTAATCTGCATCTTTTCAAGGGTATATGTAATAGATAAGTCAAAATAGGAAATAGATATTAAGTATAAGGTATGCCTGGTATAACTATAAGCTGTAAAATCTATTAGAATCTACAAATAGAAGCCACCTACAGATTATAGTCTTTGGCATTATGTGTGTATCTGTGTGTGCGTGCACGTGTGCATGTCTGTGCATGAGTGCTCCCCGGAGCTGGAGTTCCAGGTGTTTGTGAGTCACTCTATGTGGATGCTGGGAACCAAACTCTGGTCCTCTGCAAGAACAGCAAGCACTCTTAACTGCTGAGCCATCTCTCCAGCCCCTCTTCCTTTTTACATCACAGAGTTCATATTATAGTGTCAGTTTACCACTTACATAATCCTCCTGTTAACTCAGAATGCAGAAGCTCAGTGGGCATTCTCAAGCAAAGGTTCTGAAGTTCCTCTTGATGCCTAGAGCCCATCACAGCCTAGGGAGACCTCTCATTGCTGTGGAGGAGGCACCTTGGCCTGAAAGGTTACATTGTGCATGTATAGTGGTAGGACAGCCCACTTGGTACCCACAGTGGTACCAAGAACATCAGTTCACGTGCCCCTTTACCAGCTGCATGCCGTGAATAAATTACCTACACTTCCAAGCCCCCGGTTTCAAATTCAAATAATGATCCTTGGATTAACCTCTCCGGTTTATTCTAAACTCCAAACAAGACAATAGAACAGAGTGTTGCGAATGAGATCAATTTGGAAATTATAAATTATTCTATAAATGTCATATACCTGTAACTAATCATTTCTCCTTAAGGTCTATGAAACATAACTTTGAGTTTTAAAGTCATCCTCTTTACAAGGCCCACCTGTGTCGACTTCTTTTAAAACATCAGCCAGATACCTGGTCAGCCAAGTCAGCCACAAAGATCTCTGCTGTGGTAGCCTAAATATTTTCCCAAACATTGTTTTACAGTAAGGTAAAGTGTGTGGCATTATTTCTTCAAATAATTTCTCCCAATAGCTCTTTGTCATTCTTTTCAGTTATCCTAACCTTTTTGGCTGACATCTGGCCTTCTGGTTTGATGTAGGTTATATTTCAATGGTATGCACACAAGGTCTAGTTTAGACTAACATTCTAGACAGAAGACCAAAGCTAACAATGGCTGATCAAGTTTGCTCTTGTTTGCCTTTTGAGCAGCCCAGGCTAGTTTTGAACTTGTAATCCTCCTGCCTAAGTGTCCCGCGTGCAAGGATTATAGGCCTGAGGCCCATCTGTTTTACAGGTTTTTAAGATGATGTTTTAGTAGAGATGGTAAGTTTAGAGTTAGGAGTCAGCTGCTGCAACTTTTGGGAAGGCTCGCTATGACCTCAAATCTGGGATGACTCTTACAGAGATGAAAAAACCGAATTTCCATTGGCTATTGTCATTTGATACATTTATTGTTTTTCACCTGACATTTAGAAAGACATTGAGGTTTAATTAATATCAGATTACCAGTCATTTAATAGCAGAAAAATTAGAAAACTCTAACTCTCCACTTAGGCTTAGATAAACAGCACTGTACTTTAAAAGGCTACCAGAAGACCTCAGTGTAGTTGTATTTTATCATATCTCACCAATTGTGAAACCAAAATACTAGTTATGGCTTTCTATGCAGCAGGCAATGTCTTTTTGCACAACTGAGTCTGGTGACCAGTAAACAGGACTTCATACCATCCTGTTACCACTGAACACAATATTTATTTTGGGGCCCTAAACTTAATCGATGATTGGAGTTTTTATTGTCCGTGATGTGGGTAATTTCGTTAAGCACCTGGAGAACTTTGTCTTTCTTCAGTTCCAGGTGTCATTTCTCATCAAATGTAATATGCTTGTGAAATAGATGCAATTGAGCTATTCTTACAAGACACTTGGCACCATGGAACGTGGCATTTTTCCAGCGTTGAAAACACTGGCTCTGATAATACCTATATTTATAAACCGTACTGTAAACCGAGAGCTTATGTCTTGCTTGTCTTTCACAATATTACTTAATGATCCAGTACAGGAGCAAACAGAATTTGAACTAGAAAACATATACACAGGACTCTTTTTTTCCCCTCCCCGCGCCCCGTTGGGCCGTAGTGACATAGTAAGGACACAGCCATAGCTATATGCTACTAGCCATAGCAACCCTAGACTTCGCTCTAGCACTCACCTGATCGGACCTCCGGTCCCTTAGTTGCTCTGTTGTGAGCTTGCTCTTTACATTGCTGAGTGCTGCACAAACGCAAGGGGTCAATACTACCCAGCAGCTTAGCATTCATTGCTACGTTCACGGCGCTTTATAGTTAATTTGTCATAGCCCAAAATTCAGCTAGACACACACAGGATAGCACCCCCCTCCCTTATGTATACGAGAGGAGCGGTAAAGGAACGGTTTCCAGGTGGATGTTGACGTCTGTAATCAGAAACCGATTCTTTCCCAAAACATTAAACCGTCCCTCTGCCCGTCGTTTAACAGAGGCTCGCTGATCTCACGGGGATAAACAAAAATGGTTGAATACACTGCTAACGTAAAATAAGAGTCCCCCCTCCACCTACTCTTGCCTTTCCCCCTTGGGCATCCTCCCGCCTGTAGCCCCCCTCCACCTGCCTTCGCCACGCCTCGACACTGCTACGCAAGTAAGCGTGGCGGGATTGGCGCAGGCTCAGTGGCGGAGTGGAGCAGGGCCGCCCCGCCCCGCCTCCCCTTGCCCCGCCTGCCAGTCGCTGCCGCCCAGCAAAAGGTGGAGGACGCGCTGGTTTCTGCCAGAGTCTGGATTTCTAGCGCTCGTCTCAGGTGCTTTGATTCGAGGCCCGAAGTCCCCTTCCCAGCACCTTCTCAAGCTCATCGCTCCGAGGCGGCCTGGGTCTGCAGGCTCACCGAACGGCCTGCAGCCGAAGGTGGTTTGTGTACGGTTACCATGGAGACGCTAGCCCGCTAGGCAAAGCCAAGGCTCGGGAGGGCGGGAGGGCGAGGTGAGGATGCTCCAGCGCTCGGCCCTATCATGGACCGGTGGAGGAGCGGGCTTTGCCGGGAGTGGGCGAGCGGCCGTGTTCGCGGGAGGTGAGGATTTCCCCCTCGTATTCACCAAGGACCCCTCCTGCGGTTGTTCTCTTTTCTGTCCCGTCTAGGGTGGAGTGGGGTGGCCGCATACTCTGAATCCGCACAGGTGTCTTCTCTGCAACACTGACGGTTTAGATAGTTGCCTGGTATTTGATAACAGGAGCTCCTTGGTAACACTGGTTGAATTGAGAGAGTGGTAGACTAAGCGACTTTGTGTAGGCAGACGACCTAGCCAAGGTCACACAGAACAAACTTAGACTTTCTAGGTGACAGATGCGTCCTCAATAAAGTGGATGTGGAACTATATTAATTACATCGTACGTGTACAGAATGTCTCTTACCACAACCCCGCGACTGTTAACAGCACGTGCTTCCATTCATGCCGACTTCAATTCTTTTCACTTGATAGAAAAGCAAGGCACGCTATTTGTATCCCATTTTGTGAATCTCTGAGGCTCTGAGTAGCCGTTTGGTGTTGATTTGAGATAACTGACATTCAGTAAAGCAGTTAATAAAAATTATCTGTTTTTATTAAGGACGGAACTCTGTACTTGGAAATTTATGATATGGATGAAAACACTGAACAAGTGGCATCCTCTTTTGTGATTTCTCTTGTTAGTGCATCTTTTCATTCATAGGAAGTTTTTTTGTTTTTGTTTTTCCGTGCCTTCCTTTATCACACAGCACTTGGACAGTAGTTCTTTTGTTTGGGTTTTGTTATTGTTTTGTTTGTTTGTTTGTTTTTCGAGACAGGGTTTCTCTGTGTAACAGTCCTGGCTTTCCTAGAACTCTCTTTGTAGACCAGGCTGACCTTGGACTCACAGAGATCGGCCTGCCTCTGTCTTCCAAGTGCTGGGATTAAAGGCGTGTGGCACACATGGCTGGGCTGGACAGTAGTAGTTCTTAATGTTTCTAAGGGCTAGGCTAAAGCTTAGGGATGATTTCATGCAAGGCTGAAAACTGCCCTAAGAGGTCATTGCAATCCCTGGTTTTTACAGAACACCTGTGTGTATGCGTGTGTACCATGTGTGTTGCAGTGCCCTCTGAGGCCAGAAGAGGGCATCAGATCCTCTGGAACTTGATTGCTGCAATTCACGTTTTTTATAATTAGGTATAAAACTATGTAAATAATCACTGACTTTCTTTCAAATCAGTGAGAAATATTTTGTTAAAAAAAAAAACACATGGGGCTAGAGAGATGGTTCAGCGATCAAGAGAACTGGTTGCTCTTCCAGAGTGCCAGAGTGTGGTTGCCAGCACCCACATGCTAGCTCACAAGCAACTGTACCTCCAGTTCCAGGGCATCCAGTGTTGTCTTCTGGCCTCTGCAGGCACTGCATGCTGTGGTACAGTGGCATAGTCACAGGAAAACACTCACACACACTAAAACAACAACAACAACAAAAACCAGTTACTCAGTTTCAGATTTCCTCCTGCAGATGAAGTCCATACTCTAGCAGTCCCATTGGATACCACAGACTTGAAGACTGTGTGGTGCAAGACAGAAATTAGCCTCTCTCCTCTCTCCAGGGTTCTCTTCTTGCCTGGCCTCTCTCTGACCCCTGGAGGTCTGCCCCTCCTCTGTTGCCTCTGGCCTCTTGCTGTCTTCTCATGTGCCTGTTCCTTCGGCTCATTCCTGTTCTCACCTCTTCTCTGACTTTGATGTCACTGTCACCCCTGAATCTCAGGGCTACCATCCACGCCTCATTGGTCATAGCGTTTGTCCAGTTCTGTACTTTTGGGCCCCTGGAAAGGGAGAGGGAGATACATTTGGACTCGTGCTCCTAAAGAGCCTCACAACTCTGATGCCATCAGAAATGACATCCAATATGCCTTTGTAATCTAGCACGGTGCAGATCTCCAATGAGCAGAAGCCATGAAGCCTTCATCTGGGAATTTCTCAGCTTAGGTGTGTCTGGCTTTCATTGGGCCCCTACGCAGGGTTGAAATTCAGAGTCTGAGGGTAGGAAACACCACCAGATGCGTGAGCAGTTAGTTCTAGCACTGTGGAGAGGTGTAAGCAGACCAGTTGGGGACCTCACAGCATCTGTCCAGAGGCCACCAAACCCAGGGAGGGGGTTGGTTCCTGGGGGAAATGGCTCTCAGGTAGAGTGCGAGGAATTATACAGGAACTGCCCACTTCTGTCACTTTTCCTCTTTTTTTCCTGCCTGCTCACCCTTGCCAAATTACATCAGTCTTCAAGATCTTCAATCCGCGCATCAGCGTGTATTTGGTTTCTTCCTGCCATGGGCCTCTCCCTCCGGTCCCCGCCCAGACCCCAGTACTTGGGATGCTGCTGAACCACACAGCATTGTGATCCTGATTGTCTTTCTTGGCTTACTCATGGTTTTCTTCTGAGGTCACTGTCACGTCCTCAACATCAGCCCGTTCTCCAGAACTTAGCTCAAGCGCTGTCACCTCCATAAGCCTGCCAGGTGCTTTCTCCCAGTCTGAAATCATCTCCTGTTTTGGCACCCATGTGGCCAGCTATGTCCATCTTCATTGCCCCCCCTCTCAACTTCTTCCTTATATTGAAATTGTTTGGATGCAATCAAGGCTGATGATACTCCACTGGCACACACTGAGAAGGCTGCCCTTGCTGGAGTGTGTTTATACTCATAGGAAAGCAGTGGGGACCCACGGCCTCCTAATGTGGCCCTCCCCTCCCTATCTAAGTCCGTAATAGCTTGGCCACCAGTCCCAGACACGTGCCTTTCACAGGTGCTTTGAGTCTGTCTACCTTGTAGAATTGTCACAAGATTTGTTGAGAATGATGTATTCAAGAAGATTCAGCGCATTGTTGTAGGGCAGTAACTGCGTCACTGACATTAGCGATCCAGCTTGCTTAGAGCAAAGACTATTCCTCTCAGTGTTCCCAGAGATCTAGATGGAGGCCTTTGCCTGTAAGAAACATACCACCCTTGTGTCAGCTGATCATCCTTATTAGAATGAACTTCCTCCAGTTGTCAGGAAGGCATTACAAAACTAAGGTTTCTGTAGTATGATTGTGTTAAGGTTCTGGGATGCTAAGTTGTAAGTAGATGTTTGCATTCTTAGTAATTATTTTTCAAGTTGACAAAAATCCACTAATAATGTCTAACTTAACTTGTAACTTAACCACTGTAAAGAAAAAACATCCTCTTTACCAAAAGAACCACCATTATAACCAGTTTATTATTTATACTATTAAACATTTTCATGTTTGATTTAGCTAATAATATTAGCGTAAATATAATAGCCAAAATTGTACCTATTCTTACTAAATAACAAAGTGGGACTTGGGAGGAGACAGAGAATGTTGTGAACATTTATACACTTTTTAAAATTATTATTTTCATGTGTATGGATGTCTTGCCTTTGCGTACGTCTGTCCACCATGTGCATGTAGTTGCCAAAGAGGCCAGAAAAGGGCACCGAGTAACATGGGACTAGAGTTGGAGACCTGCAATCCACCATGTTGGTGCTGAGAACCAAACCCAGGTCTTCTGGAAGAGCAGTCAGTGCTCTTAATTGCTGAAGCACCACTCCACCTCACAAACTATTTTTTTTTCAAAACCCCTTTACTTACATTTTCCCCCACAGATTTTGGTCAGTCGAATTACCTGGAGGCCCAGATATTTTACAGAACCCTCAGAACCTGACCCGAGTTCTTGCTCCCTTGTTCCGTGTACTTTTCAATAGAAACTGAAAGCAAGCCAGAGAGAACTGTGGGCCAGGAATGAGGAGCCTTTCTCAAGCCCCGAAGCACTCTGTTGAATCTCATTAGCTTTGTCTGTTTCCCTTCGGGCACTGCTGGACTCATTAGTGCTGTGCGAGGCCAAAGGAGTTGACAACCTGATTTGGTCTCTGGAAAGGAACCTCTTTACTGTATAGAAACTTCTCACTGAGTTACTTGATTTCAAGTTACGTTGGCTTTTGTTTCCTTTTGTTGGTATTAGGGCCTTTCACATCCTAAGTGCACACTCCCCCATTGCATTGCACCCCAAGCCTTGTGAAGAGTCTTTCAAAATCAAGCCAACCTACCTACCATGACTACTTAAGTTGTATAATATGAGGCTGAATTTATATTATATATCAAAAACTAATATACATACAATATAAATAAATGCCAATAGATGTATGTATTTCTAAAGCATTTTATATATTTCAAAACAAATCCCATTGAAAATAGTTGATAATCTAATCTTGTCCGAAGTGCTAGGAGTAAAATGTCATAGGCCTGCCATAGTTTTTTATAGAGTGTGTGTGTGTGTGTGTGTGTGTGTGTGTGTGTGTGTGTGTGTGTGTGTTCCTAGGGTCCTTCTTTAAACTCAAAATCCTGAATTAAAAGGCCTCCTAAAACACTAGTACCCTGACAGTCCTAAGGCCCCTAGTATATTTGTATAGGAGCTGTTAACATTGTTTGTGTTTTCAGAAACTGGAGGGTGGGAGGGTAGGGGAATTGAATAGACCTAACTAACATTGAATGTTCTTTGTCTGTTGTGCAAAGGCCTAGTGTAAAGTGTCATAATGTAACAAGTTTCTCTGTCTAAAGAATCCCTTGCTTATGGAAGTGGAATCTTTTCTCTCGTTTCATTACCCCTCTGCGCCCTCCACCCCCACCCCGTCTTTTTAGTCCAAACCATTCTAAAGTTGGCCAGCTGAAATGCCTGAGTGATGTCAAGCCGCAGTCTCTCTGGAGGTTGTGCAGAGTTGGTGTTTTTTTTAAATTTTTTTATTTCATTTTATTTTTTTAGAAGTTGAGGTTTTATTTAAAATAATGAAATTCCTTGATACCAAAATAAGTTTTTAAGAATCTGGACCACTGTCACATTGGGCTGGTCACTGTGGGCCACATGGGCACTTGAGAAGGATCAGTGCTGTGTCACGGCCCTGCTGCGCGGCTTTAAGTCTTTGATGAGCAGGATGGGCTGGGAAAGGATTGCTGACTGTTAATACTTATCCACCAAGGACAATATCGTAAAGATGATTTGAATTGATTCATTCAAAAATAAAATAGACAATATGAGATTAGCCGTTCTTGGGGGTTTGTTAGAAAAGTCAACGCAGTTTGGAAGGGTGCTAGTCTGACTCTCTCTAAGCCCTTTGTATCAGCCTTGGTGGGGAAGGAAAAAAAAATAACTTAGTTAAGACTTTTAACAGAACTTTCAGGTAGGATTATGGAGATGGGCTGAGGGCTCGAGTTGGGTCTGGGTCTAGGCGTCAGTAGAGGAACATTTGCCTGGCAGCAGTGGGCCCTGGCTTTCGTGTGTGTGTGTGTGTGTGTGTGTGTGTGTGTGTGTGTGTAGATTATGATATTCTTGTCCTTTTCCTCCCTGGACATCTTATCCTCAATTGTATAGTGGCACAGCTGTGCAGCTCATAATTTTGATAGATGGGAATATATATATTTGTCCTCTAACTGCTTGAATTTTTAACTATAAATTATTTATGGTGTGTGTATGTGTGTGTGTGTGTGTGTGTGTGTGTGTATGTTACATGCATATATGCACATGTATGTGCAGGTGCTCCTGTCTGTCCAGGTGCACATGGGAGCGAGTTGACATCTTCCTAAGTTATTTATGCATCTTATTTTTTTGAGACAGGGCCCCCTACTTTACCTAGAGATTGCTGTCTGGGCAAGTCTGCCAGGCTCTCAGGGTCCCCCGGATTGGCTTGCCTCAGGCCCCCAGCACCAGGGGTACATGCACACGCTGCATTCCCAGCTTGGTCTAATGGGTGTTGGGGGGTCTGAACTTGGTTCCCTGTGCTTACGTAGCCAGCACTTAACTCACCGACAGCTCCCCCCACCCGAAGCCTCTGCCTGCATTTCTTCTCAGGCGTGCATATGGAGGAATAGCTCAGGATATGGATGAGTGCATTTCTAAAGTACCGGATTTAAAAAAAATAGCTTGTGCCTATTGTATCTCATATTTGCAGGGTGTGTCTCTGAAGACCATTTTAATTTCAAAGGAATCATGCTGTCCTCAAATGATCACAAGCTAGAGAAGCTGGCTGCCTTTCATCCGCCTTCAATGCCCAAACCGAAGACCAGTGCAGAAATCATAAGTGAAGCCCGCAATGACTTGAGGTCAGTCAGAACCCAAAGGCCATTCACACCCCGGGAAGACCAAAGGAAGCTCTTTGGGCCTGCCTCATCAAGAACCCCAGAAAACAGGCCACCTTCATCCTTCAGGTACTGACGTTTGGCTTTGGGGTACACAGGGATGTTTAGGCCAGCAGACTACGTGCTCCCCACCTCTCCTCCCCTCCCTCAACCCCTGGCAGTCCTTCATCATCTAACTGTCTCCACAGTCCTGAGGGTCCCAGGATGTCATAGCGCAGGCAAGCGTCATGCCTACAGAGCCCTTTCTACAGGCTTCTTTCAGTTAGGAATTTAAACTTAGGCTTCCTTGGTTTTTCATGGCTTAGTAGCTCATGTCTTTTTAGCACCTGATGAAGTTGCACCGGCTGATTGGGCCCTAGTCGCATGCTTGAGTTACTTCCAGTAGAAATTCCATATCCACAGTCCATGCCCATCAATGCTCTAACCCTCCACATGCATGCTTTAGGTAGATACACCTTTTCAGATGCTTTGAGTGGCTGCTAAGGACTCCATGGCTGGGTCAGATGGTGAGATTATGTTTGGTCTTAAAAGAAAGCACCCAACCGTCTTCCACAGTGGCTCTCTGCTGTGCGTTTCCGTGAACACTAAGTGAGTTTCCCCCCACCCCAATGCACGCTCTGGACTTTGGCTCTTAAGTAGGTATGTAGCTGTATCTCGTGTCGATTTGCATCTTTCCTTTGTGAGGTGACGCAGAGCATCTTTTCATATGCTTGTTCGCCATCTGTGTGTCTTCTTTGGTCAGACATCTGTTCAAGTCTGTGGCCCAGTTTCTAAATTGGGTTGTTTGTGTTCTTGTTGAGATTGAAGAGTTCTCTGAGTAGTTTGGATGGCCATCTTTCATCTTATCCATCTTTTGCGAGGTTTTTTTTTCCTGCCAGACTTGGATTTCTTATGCTCTTGACTGTCTTCTGCACAGCAGATGTTTTTAATTTTAGTATAGTTTAGCTGATCAGCTTTCTGTCCTGGAGCATGACGTCACTGCTGTATATAAAAGTCATTACTGTACATCTTGACTTTCTTCTACGTTATCTTGTAGAAGTTTTCAGACATTTGGATCTGAAACTGAATTTGAGTACATTTCTGTGATGGGTATGAAGTCAGCCCCACCATTCTGTGTGGGGGAGGGGTGTGTATGGGGGGGATGGGGGCTGTGTGGGTGTGCGGGTGTATGGGTGTGCGGATGTGCAGGTGTGAAGGTGTGTGGGTGTGCGAGTATGTGGGTGTGCAGGTGTGCGGGTGTGTGGGTGTGCAGGTGTGAAGGTGTGTGGGAGTGCAAGTATGTGGGTGTGCGGGTGTATGGCTGTGCGAGTGTGCAGGTGTGCGGGTGTGTGGTTGTGTGGGTGTGCAGGTGTGAAGGTGTGTGGGTGTGCAAGTATGTGGGTGTGCGGGTGTGCAGGTGTGAAGGTGTGTGGGTGTGTGAGT
>OU015750.1:68239040-68251153 GCA_907169655.1 Acomys percivali
GTATGTGGGTGTGCGGGTGTGCAGGTGTGTGGGTGTGCAGGTGTGAAGGTGTGTGGGTGTGCAAGTATGTGGGTGTGCAGGTGTGCGTGTGTGGGGGTGTTGGGAAGATTATCTTTCTGCACTGCAAGAGTCACTGGCTTACAATGGTTCAATGTATAAAGTTGGATTTTCTGATGATGTGGAAGTGCTGTGTACTCGGGAAACTAGACTTCAAATTTGGACAACCCCCTGAGCTAGCCACATGCACAGGGATGCACTGGTAGGATGCTGACTGTCAGTAGGAAGCTGCAGCTTCCGGTAGGACATGGGGTCACAAGGATAAAGAACTCAATCTGTAGTGTGCTGCCTTGACAAGTTCTAGCATACGTAGGTTAGGTGCGCAAGTACCTTTGACTTAACAACATTTTCATCTTAGTTAGTTCCTAGGGCTATAACTGATGCAAGCCAAGGAGCACCTCCATCGCCTTGCTCATCACTCAACTGTGTCTGCAGGTCTGTTTCTGTGGATGATTCTTTCAGCACTATAGCAGTCTTGTTGCTGGCATCGTGGGGTGTTTTGAAGCGGTGCCCCTCTTCTAACTTTGCTCTCCTTTAGTAGTATTGTTGCTTACTCTGCGGCTTCTGCTCTCCATACACACTTCAGAATCACTTTATTGATACAAAATTACTTGCTGAGACTTTCCAATTGCATTGACTCTATAAATTGGAAATTCCATCTCTAAAAAGCTTCGTTATAAATAATGTTGCAATTTTTAAAACCAGCAATGTAACACTTATTTTGTCTTCTATCAGCCAAAATGGTTTCTCTTTCCAGATTGTTAGTTCTCCTTTGACTACTTTCTCTGTTACCATTTTCTTCCCAGATCATGTATGTCTTGGTGAGCTTACAGACCAAGCCCTTCAGTTGTTATATTGCATTTTCATCTCAGTTTCCACTTCTCTATTCCCGTAGGGAAACTGACTTGCATTAATCTTGTATCCTGCTATAACCGATCATTTAGTCCAGCAGGGTTTGGATGGTGCCACTTCTGTGTTCTTTTCTGCAGAGATGGTAATGCTTTTTGCAAGCCAGGTTACTTTGTTTCTTCATTCCCAGGCTGCTCTTTGCCTCCTCTCCCTGTCTTGCTGAGTTCCCGGTGGCTTCCACTGTGTTGTTGAAAAGCAGCTGTGAATGGGGGAGTCCTGGCCTTGTCCTGATCTTAGTGGGACAGCTTCTGGTCCTCTCACAAAGGGTGATGTGAGCTGTAGAATGCGTGGAGACCCTCTTTATCAAGTGGAGATGCTACCTTTCTCTCCTTGGTTTAAAATCGTGTTTATTGATAGAGTCATAGGATTTTTTTAAAGCTTGTTAGTGTGATAGATTTTATTAATTAATTTTTCAAGACAATTTTTTTTAAAGTTTGCATTTGACCAAATTCCTAAAGATAGTTGTAGACACTGGGTAAAAAAAAAACAAACAAACAAACAAACAAACTTACTTTGAAATGAAATAGTTAATAGTGACAGCCATACCAAGTTTATACAGTTACAACAAGAAAGCTTTTAATATGTATACACACATATATTCCTCCTTTTAATTATTCTTACTGTTATTACTTAGACAAGGTTTCAGGTAACCCTGCTGGCCTGCAACTTTCTGTGTAGTCAAGAATGACTTTGAGCTATTGATGCTCCTGCCTCAGCCTTCTGAATGCTGGGACTACAAAGTGGCTGCCGTACCACTCAGTCTCATGCAGCGCTGGAGACTGACCCCAAGGCCCTGTACCCCAAGGCCCTGTACCCCAAGGCCCTGTATATGCCAGACAAGTAGACAAGCACTCTACAAACTGAGCTCCATCACCGTCCCTCTTCTTTTTTATCATTTCAAATTTCACCTTAGACCATGTCTTGTCATAGAACTCAGTTTAGTCTTGACCCTGCTCCCGTGTTCCAAGGACTGGGATTACAGTCACGTGGCCCCGTGAGTTCATTACCCAGTGTTTTTAGTCTTCCTAAAAGTAATAGGACAATCATCAGCAGTTCTGAGTGCTGTGGCCGTGTTAACTTGCATTTTCTCAATGCTCATGCGGTAAATGTCTTTGCCTGCCTTTCAGCGAGTGTTTGCTAGCATATACTAGAAAGAGAAGTCCTTCACAAGCTAACCCTCTCCACCCTCTCTTCTGCTAGCCTTCATGCGTCCAGCTTTGACTTAACCGATTCCAGGCTTATCTCTGGCACTCGTCTCAGGCCCCTCGAGCTGGTGAGTACTTCCTGTCACCACCAGTGCTATGACATGGATTTGGGCCCCAAGCACTATGAGTCAGCACTTGTACTGCTAAGGGTATTCTCATGTAGGCCCAAGTGTACCAAGTAATTTAATATAAGAGCCGATGTTTGACATTTTTCAAAATATAATGCTTAATAGCTAATGAAATGCTTCTGTAGCTTATTTGTAATTTTATAGTAAAGAATTAAAGTAACTTACTAAACAATATTTCATAATGTTTATTGTTTTAAAAGTTCTATATTATTTTTGTTTTAGCAATTATTTGTAAGGGAATTATATACTTACATTTTAACATATATATGCACTATATATACATATACACATATATGTACTTAAAAGGTAAATTATTATATATATATATATATATATATAGAGAGAGAGAGAGAGAGAGAGAGAGAGAGAGAAAGAGAGAGACACCTGGGGGGGGGGGGCGGTTATTGCCAAATTTATTGCCAAAAAACCCCAAACAAGAATCATTTAAAAAAAAAAAAAGAGTGGCTTTTTATTTCCCTATCCTTTATTATTCTTACCCCAGTGGGTTTCTTCTGGCACTTTATTTTTTTTCTTGACTCTAGACACCCACTTGTTTGCTACTCTCCCATATGACTTCCAGGAAGACTCATGTTCTGGGAGATGGGAGGTGCTTTCGGCCACTATTCCTCAGACACACCCCCTCTTCCTGCCCCCCCCCCCACATGCCTGCACTGTAACTTAGCTTCGGCCAGCTTTCTCGAATGATGATTACATCAACCCTGTTCCCAACTGACCCTTGACTTAATAAGGACTGATGCTGCTTGCCTCATCTAGCCTGGGTCAACTTTGATTCCTTTTTTATAGGAGCTGTCCGATGTTTTTAGTTTTGCAGTAGTTCTATTTCAACTTCAAACTGTCCTCATCCATCCAAATCATCTTTGTTTGGAGACCAGGGCATCTTATCCAGTCAGCTTGCTGGAAGAGCCCTCTAGATGGCCTACCCACTCACTGCTCTCCTCACCACCCTTTCACCATCATCCTGGGAAGCACCGCCTCCCTTCATGAGGGCTATTTCCTGTTTCCTCCATCCCATGCCCTTCTCTGTCCCGCCTGACCCTGATTTGGATAGAGCATTTTCCTCAGAGCGTTTGTGGCGGGTAGATGATTTGAGACTTGGCTCCTGCTTTTCTTTTCTGGATGTTGGTAGGATCTCTCTTCATCTTCCCAGTTGTTCTGTAGCCATAATAAAACACTGTTTAGGGAAGAAGGGGTTTATTGAACTTAGAAGTTATATCTTCCAAGGAAGCCAAGGGGAGGATCCTGGAGGCAGGAACTGGAGCCAAGACCCTGCAAGGCTGCTGCTGCTGGGCTTACGGCCTATTCAACTTGCTTTCTCATATAGCCCACACCCACCTGTCCAGGGGTGGCACTGCCTAGAGTGGGCTGGGCTCGTCCACATCAATCATTAATTTTTAAAAAATTACTCTATAGACATGCCCACAGGCCAATCTGATAAAGGCGGTTTCCCCGTCTGAAATTCTCTCTTCCCTGGTGACTCTACTTTATGCCAGGTTGAGGAGAACTAGCCCACCCTTGAGTCCTGAAATCTCATGATGATGAGCCTTTAGTCCTCTTGATTCATCTTGAGTCTGAGTACTTCAGAGACTTTCGTTGTGGGATCTCCCGCCCTTCAGCTCTGGGAAGTGTCCTCTCATCATTTCAAGCGTGACCCCGCCCCCACCACCAACCAGTTCTTATTGACATGAGTTAGCTACGTGTGTTAACTGTGTTCCATGCATATATACAATGCATACTGATCAAACCTGCTGGGTTTCTTTTTCTTTTCTTTTCTTTTTCTTTTTGAGTTTGGTATTCAGATGTAGGATCTGTTGGGCCAGCTCTTCAAACTTATTTATTTTTTTCTGTTTCAATTTTCTTTCTTCTCCTTTCTCCTTTCTGTTGTGCACTTTCTTTTTCTAATACACTTATCATATTCTGTTCATTTCTGTTTTCTTTTCCTATTCTCTCAACCTTTCTTTCTTTTTGTTTGTTTGTTTGTTTTGCTTTTTTTCTGAGATAGGGTTTCTCTGTGTAGCCGTTGGCCTTCCTGGACTCACTCTGTAGACCAGGCTGGCCTTGAACTTTCAGCAATCCACCTGCCCCTGCCTCCCAAGTGCTGGGATTAAAGGTGTGCGCCACCACTGCCCGGCTCAACCTTTTATTTGTACTTTTAGGTAGTATTCTGTCCTTGTTTCATGGGTACATAACTTTAGATATAACTTTGTAATTTTCAACTCTGTTTTTGCCCTCCATGTATAGCCCCTGTTGCAGATTTAGGTTCGGTTTGCTCTCTGGCTTTTATGTCAGAGACTCTTTGGCTCTTTTTTTGGACATACGGATGGAGTTTGGTCCTTAGGCAGTGTTAGCCAACCCCATCCCTAAAGCAATCCCGACTGGGCTGCGTTGTTGCTGACAGCCCTGAAAGCGTATCGTTAGGGCCCACCTCACAAGACCATGTCTTTAGGGCCCAGTTATCTGCAGGCTCTGCCCTAGAGGGTGAAATCTGGTGTTGACGCTCAGAGGCCACATAAGAGAGAAGGAGCATTTAGCATTTAGTACACCAGGACTCAGCTAATCGCTTTGCTGGTGGGATGTGGCAGTCCAGTCCCAGAATCCCAGGGTTTGGGAGGTAAAAGCAGGGAGCTTCCGAGTTCACACCAGCCTGGGCTACATAGCACACTGGAGGCTAGCCTGTTCAACATAGACAGTGCTTCAAAAATACAAAGCTAAGAAAGAAACCCACCCACACTTGTCAGTAGGGGCTTATTTTAAGGGGACCCTTATTTATCGACCCAGGTGGAGGGGCTGTGTTTCACCCTCTCTAAACAGTAAGCACATCTTCTCCTGGCTGCCTGTCAGCATTTGGGGGTGTTACGAAGAATCTAAACCAATCCTGTCTTCTGGCTACCTTCCCCAAAGACCTCTGCCAGCTTCTTAGACTCTCATGGAGACGGGACCTTAGTCAAGCTGCTTCTTAATTTTCAATACTCTGTGCATTCCTGTGTGTTCCTGTGCACACGTTGGTGCGTGTGTGAGTGTTTGTTTTGATGAACTATTGGAAACTAAGGATCAAACATGCATCTTATGAGAACCTTAGGCAGTCTCCTCTAGAACTGCAGAACTGCTGCCACAGCTCAGAAAACCCTGCATCCCTCAACCCATCTCCAAATGACCCCATCTGTCTCAAAATGTACCTTGAATTTTAAAAATACTAATCGGAATACCTCTGAGGAAGAGATACTGCATAAGTAATTTGCCAGATGCTGTTGACACATGCCTCTGACCCCTGCAGTCTTTTTTTGGCAGCTAGGGCATTGCTCTTGGCTTGAAGATGTCACTCAGCTTGGGCATACTTTTTCCTAAATTCCTCTTTTTTTTTTCTGGAGTGAGCATGGCCCTTGCTGACTGACACCATTGGAGGAAAACAGGATTAGGGGTTAGACTAGAGATTTGTATCTGCCTCAGTTTGGGTCTGAAATTTCATTTCTCTACTCAGAATGCTTGGGTGTTGTGTTCAAAGGAAAAAATAGTCCAAAGAAATTTTCATGTTAAGTTAAAAATTCTGGAATGTGTAAGTTACGTAAAGGTCATCTTTCAGCTTAAACAGTAAAGTTTCAAGTTGCCCGTCAAGAGGTTTTCAAATGGCCTTGTGTGCTCTGCCATCCCACCATTCATCTCTTTTCCATTTATTTATTTATTTATTTACTTATTTTTTGGGTTTTCAAGGCAGGGCTCCTCTGTGTAGCCTTGGCTGTCTAGACTCCCTTTGTAGACCAGGCTGGCCTTGAACTCACATCGATTTGCCTGCCTCTGCTGCCCCCAGGGCTGGGATTATAGGCGTGCACCACTGAGATGGCAGGGGTTGGGGGGGTGTGGTGGTGATGGAAGGATGGTATAACTACTAGAGAGAGGGAGGAGGAGGGAGGAGGGGGAGGAGGGAGGAGGAGGGAGGGGAGTATCTCATAGCTAAGGAACGTACATCTCTTTTTGGGTTTAGGAGACTTTCGCAGACAATCTGCCTTTTAATACTCCCTTAAGTAGCCAGTGAGGTAAAACCCCAGAGAGGCCTGCTGCTTGAACTCCTGCACTGACCACATTATCAAACCTCTTGAACTTTCTATTTCTCCTCTCTCATCTGACCTACACCACCCCCACCCCAGGCCCTCCAGGAAGCCAGGGGCTGCTCAGAATCCAAACAGCCCATGGCTTGGGCAGGATCTAAGCTGGGATTCTGGGGCCTGGCTGCTCAGGCCTCACTACTAGTCTGACAGGCTCAAGAGGGTGCCTGTCAACACCTGTAATCTTCCAAGACAGGGAGAGCCCTGCAGTTTGTGTGCAGCCTTTCATTAATGGCCACACCTACCTACTGTGTAGAGACCCAGGTCTATCTTTTACTTCTTTTCTCAGCAGCTCCCTGAGTCTGCAATAGCCCTGAGACCTGGGGCAGCTGAGGAGACTGTCTTGCTACGTTTATCCTGCTGCTCTATTAGCCGGCCTTCCAGAAGGCAAACAGAAGCAGCCGCTCTCTTACAGAGGCATGACCATGTGAACAAACAGGGACCTGTGCCCCTAGCATCATCGCCACCATAGCCATCTCCTTCCACTTCCCACAAAGCCCAGTTATTTAAGCCCCAAGTATTTTTAATCAGCTTTGTATTGACACAGAGAAAAGACAGACATCAAAGAGGTGCAGCCAATGCACTTTATACTAATTAACAGTTAGCAGGCAGATTTTCAAAAGATAAAGTAGATACTGACTGGCAGCACCATCTAAGAAGGTCAGCCACCCCAGCCATCCCCCTCCCCCAACCCCTTACACAACCAATTACTTTGAGTTGTCTTCAGTATTTGACAAGAACCAAACTCCATGGATTGGGCAAGTGAAACAAAATTCAATATATTTTTAAAAGGCAGGGGCTCATACATGCCTTGGGCTAGAGACAATCCAGGATGAGGAAAAGTACAGTGGGTATGTCAAACAGTTTTTTTTTCTCTCTAGTTCTGAAATGCATAGTAACATTATAGTTGAGCCACAGTGCTTTGAGTGTCAGGAAAGTCCCAGTCACCTGTGGAGAAAATTACAGGGGCAAAAATGCACACTCAGCTATCACACCTCAATGGTTGGGAGCCTAGGAGAAAGATTTGCTTTCTAATTTTTTTTTTTTGTAGCGTGTATGTGCATGCATGTGTATGTGCTCGGACATGGATGCGTGAGTGTGCATGTGTGTGCTCTTCTGTGTATGTATGTGTGTGCGCATGTGTGTGAGTGTGCATGGGCATATGTACGTGAGTGTGTGTGTGCCTCTGTGTATGTGAATGTGCCTCTGTGTGTGTGTGTGTGTGTGTGTGAGTGTGCCTGTGTTTGTGTGTGTGTGTGTGTGTGTGTGTTTTCAAGACAGTGTTTCTCTGTGTAGCTCTGACTGTCCTGGACTCACTTTGTAGACCAGGCTGGCCTCGAACTCAGAGATCCGCCTGCCTTTACCTCCCGAGTGCTGGGAATAAAGGCGTGGGAAAAATAACGTGTCAAGGTCAATAGTAAGGTCAATTAGGTTTCCACTATATAAACAATGACTAATTTTACACTAGGAAATAATACTTTTCTTGAGGAGCACTTGAGACCCCTTATGTCACCTGCCAGGGACAATCAGGTTATCTGCGTAGAGGAAGTTAGCGGTCCAGGCTGCATGTTCCCTCTTAATGGGCTCTTTTCTTTGGTTCCCCCAAGCATCTGGAGCGCGCCAGGCACCTGTGTAGAACACTGTTTGTTTTCTAAGCGTTGTTTGGCAGACTTCTGAAACCTGGTTTGAGCTTCAAGGGTTCCTCAGTTTATCAGTTGCCATTGCAAAATCCATGAGCCACACAGCTAAAGAGAAAAGAGGTTTTTTTTTGACTCAGTTTCTGAGCACTTGGCTGGGGGGGGGGGGGGCAGAGACATCAGTCCTGTTGCATCTGGGGCCAGGCTGAGACAGCATGGGCCACCAGAGGCGGAGGGGACCTCCTGTGCCAGCTGAGTTTTTTTCTTACCCTCTGTTTTACTCCATCTGGGCCTAAGCTTGTGGTGCCACCCACGTTCCAACACAGGTTTTCCTGTCTTAGTTAGCTCCTTTGGAGCTACCGCACACACATGCCCAGAGGAATGCCTCGTTAATCGAGGCGATTTGCCGTACCTTCTCAGGACAGATGCTTTGAGACAAAAAGACTTTATACTGACCTTCAGCAATGAGTGCTACTTACTCATTTGGTCTTTCATTATAAACTGTTCCTTTTCCTGTATTAATCTCTTTACTCTTCTGATACTGTCAGCTTCCTGCGTCAGTCAGGGTCTTAGTATTATTTTGCAAGAAGTTGGGGACAGTGCCCTAAACAAACATGGCACTCTGCGTGCAGACAAATGGATGTGACTTCCTCAGAATAGGCCCCTGAGAACCCGGGTCTTTACTGAGGCTCCATCAGTGGCCTTGACTTTGGGGAGGAGTTAAAAGCACCTGGGGGGCAAATGCGGTAGTAGGCGTGAGGGGCTGGGGGGGGCTGGGGAGGAGGGGGCAGAGAAGGGAGCTAGTATTAATGAGCTCCTATTCGGGAGTTAAGAATGTGTGCATAGGAAGGGTCTGCTCTGTTCTGATCACAGCTCAGCGAGCACAGAAGTCCTGGCTTGCCGGTTCAGAAAGCCAGGAAGGACTCCACTGTCCCTTGACCAGCTTGACCATGCCGACTGTCTTACTTACCCTTCTCCTGTGCCTTTAAAATATTTTCTTTTTCTAAAGTCACTAGACTCATTCTTATTGGTTCTGGTTTAAAAACTGATTCTGGATGCGAAGGACAAGAGGGAATAGGAAATATTTTGAGAAATTCCGTCATTTCGACATTCGTTCTTAGCAGAACTCTAACATAGACGCCTATGCTCTATCCGTGTGTGTATTTGAGAGGGTGTGTGTAGGAGGTGGCCTCAGCCTTTTCCCCCAAATTATCTGATAAGGATTTCCCACTGGATTTTGTTAGAGATTTGCTATTAACCTGCTGTATAGAGTGAGTCATTCTTTCGTGTGTTGCAGAAGTGACTCTCAGGCTTACATATGCTTGGCAGCCACTTCAGAAGCATTTGCTGCTGCTTGGCTGCTGCATTCCTAGCCAGACAGTGTTGGAAGCGGGAGCAAAGGTGTGACCAAGTCACACTGTCACCAGGAGCTTCTGGCCTTGGTTGGAAGCTACAGACATAGGGTGGTTAGGCCACAGGCTATCAGGGAGCTTGGTAAAAAGCTTTTTTATCATTATTATTATTATTATATTTAGTTAGTTAGTTAGTTTTTTCTAGACAAGGTTTCTCTTGTAGTCCTGGCTTTCCTGGACTCTCTCTTTGTAGACCAGACTGGTCTCAAACTCACAGAGATCCACCTGCCTCTGCCTCCCGAGCGCTGGGATTAAAGGTGTGTTCCACCATGCCTGGCTTTATTTTTATCTTATGTGCCTTGGTGCTTTGCCTGCATATATGTATGTCTATGTGAGAGTGTCGGGTCCCCTGGAACTGGAGTTAAAGACAGTTGTGAGCTGCCATGTGGGTGCTGAGAACTGAACCCTGGACCTCTGGAAGAACAGCCAGTGCTCTTAACCACTGAGCCATCTCTGCAGCCCTACATATGGCATATCTTAAAGATCTTTAAAAAGAAGTAGACAGTGTGGCTGATGCCTATAGTCTCAGCCCTTGGCCCATGGAGGGAGAAAAGTAGTTTGTGAAATGATGTCTCAAAAAATATAATATAATATAATATAATATAATATAATATAATATAATATAATATAATACATAATATAATATACTATATAACATAAAAGGGGCTGAGGAGGTTGGTTCAATAGGTAAAATGTTGTTGCCCGAGTGTAAAGGCCTCAGTTCTGCTTTCTAGCACCCAAATGAAAGCCCGGCCTGGCAACTCCTGCTTGTAGGCCTAGCGTTGTGGGGCAAAGGTAGGTGGATCTCCAAGGCTCGCTGTCCAGCCAGCCCAGCCAAACTGAGCAAATGGGCAAATGTTGTCATGTATACATACATGCACCCCCTACACACACACACACACACACACACACACACACACACACACGCGCGCGCGCGCGCGCGCGCGTGCGCGCAAAAACTCCTTAAAGGTATTTTGCTGGTAGTGTTGATTTTTTGAAGGATGTTTACAACAGAATTCTTGAGATATAAAAATAAACATTTTAAAGCTGGGTGGTGGTAACACATGCCTTTAATCCCAGCACTTAGGAGGCAGAGGCAGGTGGATCTCTGTGAGTTCAAGGCCAGCCTGGTTTACAAAGCAAGTCCATGATAGACAAGGCTACACATAGAAACCCTGTCTCAAAAAAATTATTTTATATATTAAGTATGATATAACTTCTTGGGTTTATGCTTTGTCATTCTTTAATCTGAATGAGTCTAAAATTTAGATATCCTTGCAAAATGTGTTTGTGGAGATCAGGGTGTGTACAGGTGCTTACAGTGCACACCAGTGCCCAATAAATGTCTGTCTGTCTGTCTGTCTCTCTCTCTCTCTCTCTCTCTGTCTCCCCTTTCCCCCCTCCCCCTTCCCACCTCTCTGTCTCTCTTTCTCTCTCTCTTTTGAGACAGGGTTTCTCTGTGTAGCCTTGGCTGTCCTGGACTCACTTTGTAAACCAGGCTGGCCTCGAACTCACAGCGATCTGCCTGCCTCTGCCTCCCGAGTGCTGGGATTAAAGGCGTGTGCTGCCAGGCCTGGCTTTTTGCTTTGTATTTTCTTAGGAGACAGAGTCTTTCTCTGTAGCCCAGGCTGGCCCCAAACTTTAAATTCTCCTGCTCCAGCATCCCAAGTGCTAGGTAACAGACCTGAGACCAACTGATGGTTTCTGAACTCACCTAAACACAGCACACTGCAAAGCATGTGAGATATTCTATATTTGCCAAGACAGATCTGACACAGGTAACTGTTTGTCTGCACAAGTAACTTGGATTTCATAGATCAAATATGCTAAGCTGTGTGGCAGCAGAACAGCTCATAGGATATACTGACAAAACCAAAACGTACGTACGTGTATGTGTGTGTATATGCATTCACATGTCTGTGTGTGTCTTGTGTATGTATGTATGTATATTTATGTCTTGTATGTGTATGTGTGTGTTTATGTATCTATATGCTTGTGTATATGTTTATATGTATGCATGTGTGTGCATATCTGCATATGTGTGTGCATATTCAGCATGTCTACATGTGTGTGCATGTGTATGTTCACGCATATGTTTGTACATGTGTGTATGTATGTGCATATATGTATATGTGTGTATGCGTGTATATGTGCATGTGTATATGTGTGTGCGCACATGCATATTATGCACATGTGTGTGCATGCATGTGTGTATGGGTGTGCACATGTGTGTATTATGCACAACATGTGTATGTGCATGTGTATATGTGTCTGTGTGTGTGTGTGTGTGTGTGTGTGTAAATATGATGTTGAGTGAGATGGTCCATAAAACAGTAGAGCCAGACGGTACAGTGAAGTCAAGCAGAAACCATAGCAGGGTGGGTCAGATCCAGGGCGGATGTGGTAAGCCTTATTTGAGACAGAGACTCATGCCAATCATTCAAATCTCTTTGCAGAAGCCCAAAGCCCCAGCATCTCCCACCAGGGAGGAGGATGCTCGCCTCTCCTTCCCAAAACCTCCACTGGACCCCGCAAAGATAAGAAGAATAAGTGGTGCGCGTGCACGCTTCTACAGGGCTGCGTCCCAGGGGACTCTCCTGCCTGACAGAGCCTCTCCTGCTGCTGCTGCCCATTGTAAGGCTTTGTG
>OU015750.1:68259965-68276321 GCA_907169655.1 Acomys percivali
ACAAAAGACTGAGGGTTGGTGTGCACCTCAGACTTTTGAGACAGGTTCATTAGAAGTGGGGCTCTTTCTTCACCAAGCTACTTGTGGTAGGGGAGAGGAGATCTAAGGATGTGGGCAGGTCTTGGAGAGAAGTGAGAAGTGAAAAGGCACCCATGGGAGACTCCATTCAAGACAGAGATCAAGAAGTGACTGGAGGGTGGGGCGGATCTGAGGGTGACATGGTCCCTTTTTTGCCTGTGAGCAGTGTGGGGAGGGGGAAGGGAACGGGAGGCATGGGGGAGAAAGAGTTTCACTAAGTTAGAGTTGAAGGATGCAGCCTTGTTATTTAAGATGCGCATTGTATATGTGTGTGTGTGTGTGTGTGTCAGTGGTTGCCCTACACACACCAGGGCCACACACCTCCCTAGGTTGACAAAGTAATGGGCCGACTGTTAAGTGCTTCCTATCTCACCGCCTTTGGGTCCCTCCTCGGCATCAACAAGTAAAGACAAATGATTTAAGGATAAGAAGTCTCCTGGGACTCAAACTTAGCTACGGGAAGAACCTAGAAAAGACAGAGGAAGACATGTCGCATGAAAGAAAGGCACGAAGAGTCTCAAGTGTTCTGCATTGTCTCATGGGAAGTCCAGCCGGCTCCATCATTATCTCTTTAGGAAAGGGGGTGGGAGGTCAAGGGTAGAGCTCTTTGGCTTGCAGAAATTCCAACTGGAAATTATAAACCCACAAAATAAACTATAATACTAAAAAGGGGAAAAAACTATAGTGCTAAGAAAGAAATGAAAGAAATATATGGACAGAAAGAGGAAAGCCATATAAAGACTTAAAAATCAAGATAAAAGAAGCTGCAAGTGTGAGCTGTGGTGGCCGGGCCAGAAGACATCACACAAGAAAGAAACAGCAAAGAATAAAGCTGGGAGGGTGTTGGGGGGGGACTAGGAGTAAGGTAGAAAGGGAACCCCCTCTCCTGTAGGCCCCTTCCTACCTAGGTCTTACTTGGAATCAAGTACCAGACACTCGTTATTTCTCAACGTTTGCAACAACCCATGGAAAATCAGAGCAAATAAGCAAAAGAAGAGAAAAATCAAGACATACTTAATGACAATTCGCCGGAGTCAAAAGTTCAAATGGACACTTGGTGTCCCAACAAAATCTGGTATGGAAAAATTCACAAGAAGGCATTTCCATCCCTGCACACACTGGGTGCACTCTGTGATTCTTGGTTGGGTGAAAAAAGTTTCCTGTGGCCTCTCAGGCCTAACAAGCAAGCCACATGGAAGGAGAGAAAGGCTAATTGGTGGTCTGCTTTAGCCAATGCCAGAAGAGAAGGAAGTTAGGTCTATTACTCAGCATCAGGAAGAGACCAAGAACCGTATCCGAGGTCATTTGTCCTTCACTGAAAAGGCGGCAGACAGACTCTTTCAGATTGTAATGAACGTAGGAAAGTATTACTCATTTACTTTCTAGAAAATCCTTAGACAACAGAACGATGAATCAGCACTCAAAACTTTAAGTTGAAAAGGCTTTGGTAAAGTGTCCATGATGAGTATTGACTTTATTTTCATTATCAAGGCTGCACAGACCAGAACATGATGGTTATAGAGCAGAAATCTTGACAGTGCGGTCAAGGCAGTGGAGGTACCAACCTTTAACATCAGATAGAAGCAGGCAGCTTCCCGAGAGTGAGGCCAGCCTGGTCTACAGCTTGAGTTCTAGGGCAGCCAGGGCTACACAGAGAAAGCCTGTCTTAAAAAACAAACAGACAGACAGACAAAGACAACAACAACAACAACAGCAGCAGCAAACCCGAACCCCACGTGTGGGAGGAGGTGTGAACTCGAATCTGAAATCATTTCGCCGTGATGCTTTCAGCACCCTAATGATTTCCGTTATCTTTTTTTTCTTAACTTTAGAGAGATCTTTTAGAAATTAATTATCTCTTGGGAAGACTCATCTGGAGTTCTGCGGTTCCTGCGGTTCTGCCTCAATTTCTGTTTTCTCTGTTAAATTCAAGCAAGCTTGAGACTCAGACTTTTTCATTACAGCAACGTATGTGATATGATTGTACCTGCTCACCACTGGAACAATATTTACAATGTAATCATGATGTTTATTTCTGGCTTTGGGAGGCTTTTTTTTATTACTTTCGTTGTATTTTTAATTATTACCTGGCCTTTTCAAAATAATAAATGTTGCAAAAAATATGAAGTCATTATTCTTTTAAGAAAAGAGGGTCACCAGGATGAAAGGATTTCCTGTAGGAAAGACAGGCATGGGGCAGAATGACTGTGTAGCGGCAGCGCTCTGACACTTTCCGCTTGCAAAGAGGTCCTGGTGTGAAAAGTGGCTCAGGTGTTTCCGGGCTTGCTGCTCAAGTGTGGCCCTGGGTACACATGAAAGCACAGAACCCACCCCAGGCCCAGATCCACCCCCCTACCCCCAATCACCCCCATCCCCCCAATTTCCCCATCCCCCCACCCCCACCCCCCACTGAGTTTGAGTCAGAAGAGGAAGGGACCGGGACCCCCTGCGGGTGACACTACAAAGTTAGCATCAAAGTGTCAAGACTGTAAAGTGTCAAAGACTGCAGGGCAAAGACCAAGGGCGAAATCAAAGTCCATTTCTTGCTTTTGAGGCTGAGGTTCGCTGGAGCCCAGCTAGACTCATGCTTTTGTGTATTGTCTGTGGCTGGGTCACTCTACAGCAGCTGAGGTGACTGTTTGTGACTGAGAGTATGCAGTGACAAAGTGAAGACTGACTTCAGTCTATACAGTGGCCATTTTTTTTAAAAAATGCCTTTTTTCTTAAGACAAAGAAAACATCTGTTTAAATTTTGCACATTTGTTTTTTGTTATAATCATTCTTTAAAAGTTCCTCGTCACCTTCTATAGACGTAACTTTTCCTTAAATGGATTTTTCTCAATTACAAATCTAATTAGTTATTATTACCAATATTATTTATTGCCTTAAAGAAATAAATCAACAAGTTATAGCCAAGGAGCCAAATCTGTTTGTCTGTATGCTCTAAGTTATTTTTTATAGTCCCCAAGCTAAAAATGGTTTAAGTATTTTAAAAATCATTGTATTTTAAATAGTTATGGAGACATCTATGTAATAGCCTCGACCTTGTCACTTGGACGCTAACTATAAAATATAAAACACTAGCTGGCCCTTTAAGAAAACATTTGCTGATCCTTAATTGAAGACCTGTCATCATGATAACTAGAGCCATCTTGAATTATAGCAAAATCTATATTTTTAAGATATTTTAAAGAGCTATGATTTTATTTCCTTGGGGTATTTATGGTCCAGGAGTCGGTGTGGCCAGCATGATTGATTGCACCTTCCACGGATGGGCCGCAGGGTACCATCAGCCCTTGCATAGCATTGCCTGCTACAGTTGGTTCTAGTCTTTCAAGTGAAATGTTAAGACTCTTGGAAGTGACAGGGGACAGAAGGCTACCATGCCTGAAACATGAGAGTTGCACAGCAGAGGCCCTGGGAAAACCAAAAATTTCATTTCACTAGCACTTCGGCCTACAGCCAGGGCAGAGCTAAGAGCACTGCAGAGACGGACAGCCAAAGCCCTCGTCACACCGTACCGGAAGCCCACGCTACGGGCCTCTATGGACCAGTAAATGCCACTGTTATCCATGCCCTTGAGAATTAGACTTCCATCTGTAGATTGGTGTTCTAACCAATGAATTGATGGTTTTCTGCCTTTAAAAAGAATTTCACAGAAGAGCCCAATGGCTAATTTCCAGATTAAAAAAAAATTGACACATCAAAAAAATCATAGTGAAAAATTTAATAACGCAATTTAATAAATGGAGCAGGAGTCTGGGAAGAACAGTTTTTCTGGATGACTAGATTGGGACCTAAATGCATCTGATAGTCAGGAAATCGCTGCCAGTTTGATGCTGGAATTAATAACGCACAAAGGTCTGAAGTGCGTAGGGACCTCCGCCTTAGGTGCACACGTAAGAAAAAGCATTTGGCTGATCGTGGTTTGTGACCCTGGAAACTGCTGCTGGAGCATCAGGCTGCATCTTTGAAAACATCTCCTCTTCCTCTGGCCACAGTGTGAGCTCAGAGCTGGGGACATTTTAAAGGGACATAAACAGACTAACTGTAAACCCTGCGGGGAGCAAGCATTTGAAGGCCTTTGGACTGAATAGAGAGCATTCCAGCGAGCTTCCAGCAGCCTCAAGGTGGGAGCACCTCGCTGGGAGCACCACCCTTCTGTACAGCTGAGGAAGCCTACTTGTTGAAAACTTACCTATAACCACACAGCTGTGAGGTGGGGTGTCAGCCACAGGAGATAGCATAAAGAGACAAGGGCAGCATCGTCCCATATTTAGAAGGTTTCTGGGGGGAGAGATAAAAATGGGTTTCATGTGGATTCACTCAGCAGTGCAAGTTTGGGGGAGCACCCAGGGCCATCTGCTCATCTTCTTCAGTGAAGGAGGGATTTTCCCTTCTACCCCCTCTTCCTCTCTGTGAGGCAGTGAATGAAGCTCACCTTGAGCTCACACACCTTTCACAAACCACCTCCTGAGCAATCCGGTGAGTGCAGCTGGGATCTCAGTGCCCATCCTTCCTGCTCACCCTGCAGGACTTTAGCCAGCAGCACTTGCCTTGGCCAGACAGTACCTCTTTCCTTCATCTGCATCCTCTTTCCCTGCACGTGCCAACGGCGGCGCGAAGGTACATTTCTTTCCTCCAGCTTGATGCCTCTGACTCTGCACACAAACTCCCTGGAGGCCTGGTGTCTCCAGCTCTAAGCCACTCTTCTGGGACTCTGGTCCTGTGGGGGGCTGTTTGAACCTTTTCTGATTTCTGCGTCTTTGTCAATGCCGCCCCCACACTTAGCATCAGGAACTCAACAGGTCAAAACCAGACTTGCTTGGCCCTATAAGCTGCCCCCTCCCCCCACCGCACCCCCACCCTCCCGCCTTGACCCGTCTGTCTGTCTGTCCGCAGGGACCTGCTGTGCCGGTTCTCCAGGTCCTCTCTCTGTCCTTCAGATGCCTCAAATCAGCCCCAGTTCCTGGTCACTTTTCATTTATGGAATAGCACATCTTTTCTGGTCCTATAGTGATCCTGGAAACATAATCTCTTATTCCTTCTCCTAATGCTCTGTCATCGTGGGCCCCCCCCCCCCAACTCCACACCTCACATCACACCATCCTGTAAAAAGCTGTAAGTTTTTCCTTTTCTTTCTTTTACTTTTGTTTTTCTTTCTCCCCCACCACCCCCTCGACACAGGATTTCTCTGTGTAGCCCTGGCTACACTTTGTAGGCCTCACTTTGTAGGCCAGGCTGGCCTCGAACTCACAGCGATCCACCTGCCTCTGCCTCTGCCTCCCAAGTGCTGGAATTAAAGGCACGTGCTACCACACTGGCTTTTTTTTTTGGTTTTTCAAGACAGGGTTTCTCTGTGTAGCCTCGGCCGTCCTGTCCTGGACTCGCTCTGTAGACCAGGCTGGCCTCGAACTCACAGATCAGCCTTCCTCTGCCTCTCGAGTGCTGGAATTAAAGGCGTGCACCACCCCCACCACCACTACCCCCAGCTGCTGTAAGTTTCTTATTAGCTATTACTTAGGGTCCATAGCAAGTCCCAAAGCTGTTCCCAGCCTTCCCAGCAGAACCCTCTCTCTGTGTCCCTGCCTTGCTAGTTCTGAGCTGGAGGAAGCTAGCCTCGCCTCAAGTATCAGGCTTTTGTGGCCCCATTTTTCTCCACCCGTGCTGCTCGCTTTCTGCGACTAGACTTGTCACTTGCTAGTTCAGTTTCTAGTCCTTTAAGGTTCACTTGTAGGGTGCTCTTTCTGCTCAGGTATTTCCCTCAGCTCCCCTCCAGGTCTTTTGGACTTTTCCCATTAAGGTAGATTTTTACCTTCATCAGAGAAGACATCATCTGTGCCTGTATCCATCTCTGATGGTTCCTCTAGGTGCTTATGGACCCAAAGGAAAGCAAAGGTAATGCTGACAACTTGCTAAGTCCCTCAGTGTTACCAGCTGATATCCTAAGCCAAGGTATAGCCCCAGATGCTGGAGAGGGAAACCAAAGCCAAGGAGCTTTCCCACGGTCACAAGGCTATGAGTGTTGACCTGGGATTTGTTTTTTGTTTTTTCTTTTGTTGTTGTTGTTAAAGCATTTTATTTAACTTCAATTTATGTGTGTTGGTCTGAGAGTGTCAGATCTCGGAGTTACAGACAGTTGTGAACTGCTATGGGGGTACTGGGAATTGAACCCGGGGCCTTTGGAAGAGCAGGCAATGCTCTTGACCACTGAGCCATCTCTCCAGCCCCGTTGACCTGGGATTTGAACTCAGGCTGGGGGAAGCATCCCCACACCCAGGGCCCACCCCACCGTGATGACCATGTATGGTGGCAATGAGTCCCAAGCCTGTCTCTTCTTGGGGGCAGGGGGGCCCGACACTGGCAAGCCCACATACAGACTGAGCATCTTTCCCGCTCTTGTCTTTTCTGGAAGTGAGACTGCACAAATGAGCTGTCCTGGCCAGGTCTCGGGGAGAGTGGCAGAGGGCCCGCGAGCCAAAAACTGAGCTGAACACTGTCTCGATAGATTTCAGTGTTTGTTCAGGGACACACACACACATGCTCCAGTGTACTCATGCACATGTGTATATGCCTACATACACATATCATATATGTGAAACTCTTGATCGTAAAATTTCAAGTTATGTCTAGAAATGAAAAATATAGGAACTTCCCTGGCTTTCCGCCCGATGAAGGTTTTTTTTTCTTTTACAACTTTTTTTTTCTTGCTTTTTCGAGACAGGGTTTCTCTGTGTAGCCTTGGCTGTCCTGCACTGGCTTTGTAGACCAGGCTGGCCTTAAACTCACTGAGATCCACCTGCCTCTGCCTCCCGAATGCTGGGATTAAATGCATGCGCCACTACACCTGGCACTTTTTTTTTAATTTTAAGATTTTATGTATTAAGATGGGTGTGTACATGTGCCATAGTACCCATGTGGAGGCCAGAGGACAACTTTGTGCAGTTGATCTCTCTCCTTCCATCTTTACATAGATTCTGAGAATCAGTTGTAGGTCACCAGGCTTGCAAGTCAAGTACCTTTGCTCTTTGAGCCGTCTCACCAGCCCTGTTTTTATTTGCATATATTAATTACAGATAATAATGGGTTCCATGACAATTGTCATACCTGTGTCTGATGTACTTTTGTCACATTTCACCTCCATTGCCTTCTCTCGTCCTCCTCCCTCTCCTCTTGATCCCTTCCCTCCTTCAACTCTCAGTATGTGTGTGTGTGTGTGTGTGTGTTTCTGTGTGTGTGTATCTGTCTCTGTGTGTGTCTATGTGTCTGTGTGTGTCTGTATATATGTGTCTGTGTGTATGTTTCTGTGTGTGTGTGTGTGTGTCTGTGTGTGTGTCTCTGTGTGTCTTGTGTGTGTTTCTGTGTGTGTGTCTGTCTCTGTGTATGTCTGTGTGTGTCTGTGTGTGTGTGTCTGTGTGTATCTATGTGTCTTGTGTGTGTCTGTGTATATGTGTCTGTGTGTGTGTTTCTGTGTGTGTGTGTGTCTGTGTGTGTGTCTCCGTCTCTGTGTTTGTCTCTGTGTGTCTGTGTGTATCTGTGTGTGTGTCTGTGTGTGTGTGTCTGTGTATATGTGTCTGTGTGTGTGTGTGTGTGTGTGTCCCTATGAGTTCCATTAGAGTTGGCTAGAAGTGTGGATCAGGGTTTGTGAGTCCTTTGGGGAGGGGGTGAGCGGGAGGGTGTAGGATTAGTTTTGTAACGTAGGATCTCATGTTACATTGGTTTTTTTGTTTTTTTCAAAACAAGGTTTCTCTGTGTAAGAGCCCTGGCTGTCCTGAACTCCCTCTGTAGACCAGCCTGGCCTCGAACTCGTAGAGATCCGCCTGCCTCTGACTCCCGAGTGCTGTGCCATCATGCCTGACTCTCATGTAACTCTTGAAGTCTTATTTCAAAAATCTTTCCATGAGATTGAGTCCTTTATTTCTGTCTTTGAGGAGACCCATCCCCATAATCCTTGTTTTAATGGCTAGGAGCATCTTGCTACAAAAACTCTGTTGTTTCAGAGAACTAGAGTCCCCCCTCCCACTCCCGCCAACCCTCCTTTGGATCACACGTGTAATCCCAGCACTTGGGAGGCAGAGGCAGGTGCTCACAGGTGGCCATGGCCACAGATGGATACAGTAAAGCAAACTAATTAGCCGGGTGCTTTTAATCTCAACACTCAGGAAGCAGAGGCAAACAGATTTCTGTGAGTTTGAGGCCAGCCTGATCTACAGAGTGAGTTCCAGGACATCCCTGTCTCAAAGCAACAACAAGATAATAATAATTGATTATTATTTATATTATTGTTGTTATTGGAGCAAGTAAATGGGATCACCAAAAAGAAATTGTGTCAAACTTGCCTTTATAGCCCACCTTTGACCTTGGGATTTTATACAGCCATTTAAAAGACAATACCTTGAAGTCAGCTGTGGTTGAGAAAAGTAGACTGCAGCTGCGCCACGGAGCACCTCCCCAGCTAGCCAGGCCCACTCAAGCTTATCTGGGACTGACTGAATATACAGCTTTAAATTAAAAAAAAAAAAAAAAATATTTCTAAGAATATTTTTAGAGAGTATTAATTGAATTAAGTTTTAAAGTAGAAATGGCACATACCATGATGTAGTGGAAAGACCCGTGGGTTGAGAAGCTGCATTGTAGAACCTACCCTGCCGGTGACCTTGGGCACTTTAGGCTGGCTGCCAGCGCTGTTCCTCCTGTTTCTTGTTGTAACAGCGCCCTCTTGTGGTCCATATAAATAACTACCCCCCCCCCCTGCCCAGTCAACTTCAGATTTATTTTTTGGTTCTTCCTAGTGCGGTATTTCATACCGTTAAGCCAGTAGACTTGTGTTCTCACAGGTAAATCTTAGTTAGAAGGCAAAGGCACGGAAAGGAGACAATTGAACGCCAAGCCCATCTCTTAAACCGTTCCCTGTGGCTTCTTTCACAAAGCCTTACATGAACAGATTGCAGTTTATAAAGGTGAAAATACCTTGTGTTTCATTCATTCCACTTCCTCCTAGGGAGCAGGGGAAGCGTTGGCGTGCGAGGGCCTCCTCCTGTCCCAGCAGCTCAGACCTGAGCGGGCGGGAAACCAGAACAGGTAAGTGCGCGCGCTCTGACCCTCAGCATCTCTCAGCCTCAGCATCTCATGCTCTTAAGCCAGGGTGACTTGTTTTTCAAAGACAGACGTTAGGAAGAACTCGGAGCGTGAGTCAAGGAGTGTCAGGTGCCCTGATCAACAGTTCTCTGTTCAACAGCATGAGGAAGGAGCTGTATCCAGCTTGCTCAGAAACCAACATTTATTCTCTATGCTGTTATTTCGCTGTTCGCTGCAGTCTTAACCAGTGCCCACGTCTGATGGCTTCAGTGTGGACAGACACTCACAGAAGTTGTAGAGTGAAAGTTTCCGGAGGATGGCCAGACTTGCTATCAGTGGACTTCTTGGCTTAAGTGTAAAAGCATTGCCTATTTAAATGAAACTATGGCATTGTATTATGAAAGCCCTTTAGGAACTGTATGCTGCCTGAGGAAATATACAATAGTACAGACCAAATATACAATAGTACTTACCAACGGCTAGAAATGGTACAAATTATGACAGTGGGAAAACTAACCAAGGAGCATTAGCCACAGTGGCTGCAGCCAGTGCAAGCAGCTGTTGGAACCTCAAGTTGCAGAAACAACAGTTAGGCCTCTCTGTGTTACACCTGGAAAGACAAGCATGCTGTCACCCCCATTTTGAAGGTGACCCCTGAGGTAGAAGGTTATAGACAGGATAGGCATAAAGAAGGCTTAACCCTGGCAAACTTTTATGTCTTTAAAATAAAGAGATATAAGTGCGGCACGGTGTCAATATTGGACCAAACTAGTCAGGGTTGCACAGGTGTTTGTTGCGTCTTCATTTTTTTTTTTTCATTCACAAAGTCTATGTCAGGCTTGATGAATATGCATCTATAATCTGAACACTTCAGCGGCAGAGACAGGAGGATTGTGAATTGCAGGCTAGCTTGAGCTACACGGTAAGACCTTGTCGTAACAAAAATGAGGATGATGATAAATGACACCAAACTACCGCTGGGTGAAAAATAATACCCTCAGCTTCTGAAAGGGGACCTCCGTGGCCACAGGGGATGTGTCTGGACTCAGAAGAACCTAAGCCCGTCTCATTCCCAAGACAGTGTTGTTGCTAAGGGGTTTACGCGTGATTGCTAAAAACATCGGCCAATCCTAGCATTGTGTCAGGCCGTTGGTTCCCAGACTCATAGCTGTGGTTTACAACTATCACCACTGAGACAGCAGGATCTTCAAAAACAGGCAGTGCCTCTTGCCTGACTTACCCAATTTCCTGTTGGACCATAATTTTTATATTTAGCAAACTCTGAACCTAGAAGAAAGTGGGTTTTTTTTTTTAAACTTCTCCAAGACTGAGGCAAAGTGTGTGTGTGTGTGTGTGTGTGTGTGTAGACACGCTTCAGTTTCTAGAATTGACTGGGAATCGTTTCTAGAATGGAGGTGGTGGGGTAAACAGGACAACACGGGGATAAAGAAGTGACGAGGCCATAGTCAGACAGGACTACATAAATGAGGGTCCTGGGAGAAGACTGAGAAGAAATCCTTACTCTGCAGTGTTTAGCTAACTTCTTAAAAATGAGTCTGAGGAGTCCCAGAAGGGTCTTGAGGAGGTGACTAAACTTTTGTGATTCCTAGCTCACCTTGACAATCGTCTCTTCCTCAGGGGGACGATGTTGACTGATGTCACTCTTCCTGAGGATGAGTTACACTGAAGGGCACTTTGCATAGGGCTTTCTGTTTTGTTTTTGTTTTTGTTTTGAAGACCCTGTAGATTTAGATCCCAAATTTCTAGTAATTTTTGTTTTTATATGTGTGGGAACAGGCTCCCACTCCCACAGATGGCCTTCTGTCACTCTTCCCCTTACTTTTTGATGCATGTTTTCTCACCAGACCTGGAACTCACTGTGGTTGCTACACTGAACTGACCAGTAAGCTCCCAGGATCTGCCTTTTCTGCTCCCCTGCTCTGTGGCTGCAGGTGTACAGCACCATGCCTGGGGATCCGAACCCACATCCTCAGGCTTGCAGGAGCCCATACTTTACCCACCAAGCCATCCCCACCCCTATTTCTGGTAGATTTGTGTTTCATAAGTATATCAAGGAAATTGACTTATCAACTTCTGGCTTTTTACTTGCCTTCATAAATGCTGATTTTTGGTCTTTAAGTAGATTAATTACCTAGGAATACAAGCAGTTGTATTTCTATACTGCTTGAATATTTGTATTCACTTCAGAATCATATGCTTATTTTAATCCAGTTCAGGCACACTAAAAATTTCTAAAGGCTGAGATGATGGCCTGCAGTCTTCTGTCTGCTGTTCTGAAAACCTCGACATTCCAAAAGTTAAAATATCTCTCAGACACAGTTAGTGGCGATGGCAAATCTGACTGGAGCTGTAGTGTTGGTCCTGTTAGTGTGAATGTTCGTCTACTGTGCTGCTCAAAGAGGCCCCTGTCATAAATGTCACTTCCTTTAGGAAGCATAGGTGTTTCTGAATTCTGCCCCACACCTGGCCCCAAAGGTCTGGGAAAGGAACTTTGAGGCCACACTCAAGTCAAGTGGACCAATTCTGTGTTAAGGACACTTCAGTTTTGTTTTATGTCCTGCTATTGGTTGCATAGATTAGCCAAAGTCTTGCTGTTACGGACCACATTGTATCTTTACCATTTAACCATAGTTTGGTTATCAAGAATTCCCTGGTTGCTTTTGGTGCTCCGGAGCGTCCCCACACTCAGCCTGCCCAGCCTCCCTTGGCACGAAGGTAGTTTGATTAAAGGCAAGCCTGGACTTGCAGCAGGGACTAGCCATCCCCAAAGTGCAGTGGTGGGTCCCTAGCATTGGGAGGCAGGTGTGAATTGCACAGCTTCCCACTTCTCTTAGGAGACCTCAGTACTGTGTGGGGAAAAGCTTCTTGTCTGGTGGCTTGGAAATTAATGTCAGACATCGCTGAACTCAAATTAGGTTTTAAACATAGGCCGCTGTGAGTTCCACACAGCTCTCTTCACTTTATACAGCTAGTTGAGTTCACCGGATTTTTTTTTTTCAAAGACGTACCTTTTAACTTTGGGTATCTGCGTGTGGGTATGTGTACATGCAAGTGCCGTAGTTGAGAAGGAGACACAACAAATAATATCATGAGTTGTAAAGCAATAAAGAAAGAAAGGGAGATGGTTGTGTATATAGAACCTTCTCATTGTTCCTGCAATTTCCAGCATTTCATGTACATTCTTTGTGGTGCCAGGCAAGGGGCTCAGGAGGCAGATGCTAGACAAGGGAGGGAGGTTGAGGAAGGACTGCACGCAGCAGTGCCCCCCACCCCCACCCCAGCTCCAGTTGGTGATTAGAGATGCAGCCTGTGCAAGGTGGAACTGTGATTTACCGTTTTCCCCAATGAATTCTCTTTCGTACACGGTTGCCCTCTACATTGGTTTGCAGCAGAGCTGAGTGGAAAGGGCGGAGGCTGGTTTAATAGCTCTCGCTTCTACCTGGAGTTCACTTCCTCCATCTTCAGAAGCACAGAAAAGGAGCCTCAGCTGGGCGTGTCAGCTCACACCTGGAACCCTGGGGGCGGAGGCAGAAGAAGCTCTGTGGGTTTGGGGCTAGCTTGGGCTACACAGTGACTTCTAGGACAGACTGGGGCTTTGTCTCAGGGAGGGGGAGAAGAGGAGAGAGAGAAGGAAAGGAAAAAAGAAAGGAAGTGCCTCCTCACACTAGAATATCTTCTGCATCGCGGGGACAGCCAATGGCAGCATTGCTACCTAAGGTTAGCGCAGCATCTGCTCTTGGTGGCACAGTGGCAACACGCATCAGTCGTTACCTATTTGTTTGTCAGGGAAAAGAGGTTCATAAGTCCTCGATGCTGCTAGATGTGACCCTCAGGCAGAGCTCTGCCTCTACCATGATATTTAGCTTCCATGATCCTATGAGCAAATATTCTCTCTTTTTGCTGATGAGGAAACCGGGGCTTGGAAAGGTTCTAAGCTAAGTAGACAAAGGTCATGCTACATATCAACAGCAGAGTTGGGGTGGAGAGGCCAAGGCATCTCCCTCCACCCCACAGGAAGGCAGTGGTGTGTGTTGGTGCTTGCCCTGTATAGTGTCTGTTCTAAAGGGGCTAAGATTTTAATTAAAAGATTTTAGCTTTTAGTGTGTGTGTGTGTGTGTGTGTGTGTGTGTGTGTGTGTATAAAGTATATGTGTGTAATGTGTGTATGTATAAAGTGTGTGTATATATAAAGCGTTTGTGTATAAAGTGTATGTGTGTAATGTGTGTGTGTATAAAGTGTGTGTGTGTGTATATGTGTGTGTAGCTGTCTATTGTATATTACAGAGGAAAAAGCTAAGTAAAAAAATAACTCGAACCAGTTTGCTTTCCTATAGCCAGCACCATTCACAGCATTCTGTTCTCTGAAGTACTCGAATCCCATTTTTAAGATCTGTTTTTTTGAAATGACCCATCTGAGTTTTACTAGGGAGTAGTCTCATTAGAGTTGGGACCCGGAGTGGAGCAAAGTGAAATTTAATTCTGTGGTTATTAATTTTAGCATAGGTTGCATAGGAAAGGCATTTGGGTGTGCCCTGCTGTATGTCACTTCTCATGGTGCTTTTCCCTTCTCTGGGTTTCCTTGCAGCCTCAAGAGCAAGCTTACAGGAACAGGAGACAGAAATAGACGTGGATGAAGTCTTTTGGAAAACACGGATTGTTCCGATTTTACATGAATTAGAAAAGGGTAAAGCAACAACTCTTGTTTTAAACTCTTGGTTTATGTGTGTGTCCCCCACTGCCCTGATATTGTCAGTGTGACTTTGACCATGATTTCTGGGGATGGAAACCAAATAACGTCATGTTTTTAGCCACCCTGTAAATGTGTATAGTAAATATGATGTAGACCAAATTATTAATGAGTAAAATTATACTTGGAATGTACCAAGAGAGCCAACTTTAAAACGCCCCACTAGTGTGCACTAGCACACCTCCTCTACGTGAGTAAATGTTGGTCCAGCCTCCTCAGGGAGACTGTTCACATTCTAGAAGGTCAAGGAAAACAGATCTCTCGAACTGAGTTGAGTCACATGGCCTAGTCAGCGAGAGCTATGGCCATGATTTTGTTGATTCTTGCTACTCCTGAGGTTGATTGCCTCTGCTCGGGAGGCCACTCACATAGCTCAAGAAGTGGCCTGGCATGTGCCCTGTATATCACTCCGAAGAGCCTTAGTGAGGCATTCCTGCCAGGGTATGAGGGGGGTTCTGCTGAGAGAACACTATCCAATTTTTTTCAGTTCACCATTTGGAAAGGCGAACTAAACTCTTGTGGACCCTTGGTCAGAGCCACAGAGCAAGCCCTGTGCTCAGTACCATGTGCACAATGAGCCCTCGGTAGGACTAACTGAGTGACCACTCTTGGACACTTGAGCATCGTGGCAGACACCAGAAGATGCTCCGCTAGATGCAGGGGAGACGCATCCTTACGGCCTGCAAGCAGGGAGCTGGTGCGGAACACCTTCTGTCTGTTGTTTGTTTGTTTGTTTGTGGTTGTTGCTGCGTGATGCGGCTAGGCTGTGCTCTCCATGGGTGGATCCTCTGCACAGGCTTTCTGGCCTCAGTGCTAACAACAGGTGTCTAGGGCTATATGTAAACTCTGTGGTCAAAGATAGATGAAACCATGTTACCTCCAAAGCCCTTGTATTCAAGGTTGAAGGTAATGGCATTTCCCATAGGAGTTACTGTTTCCACCCTCCTATTAGCTTGTCCAATCAACTTTGGGCCATTCTGTCAGGAAATAAGCACAAGGTGAGCGGCGAGAAAGGTGAGTCTGGCCAAGGGTTAGAAACCCCATCAGAAGCCTTCAGGTGGGAGACTGGTCTGGAGGACAGATCCCCTACAAGCAGGGTCTTCTGCACCCCAGACACCAATAGGGCAAACTTAGGACCACACTGAGGAGACTGGGGTATGAGGTGTCGATGAATCTCCCTTCTCAGATGGATCATTAACCAGGGGGATGGCACCAGGCCTGTAACCCTCACACTTGGAAAGTTGTGAGTTCAAGGCCAGCCTAGGTTCCATAGCGAGAGCCTTGTATCAAAAACAGAGCCAGCAAGCAAACCCCAGAAATATCACAGCTTTGTCCCTAGACAAATGCAAAACAGGAAGTAGCATGAAGTCAGTTCTCATTCACGTTCCCTTTGGTCTGTCAAGTAGCTACTAGGTTAGTTAAGATAGTTAGTAGAAAAGTTTTTTAAAACCCTGCTTGCTCTCCCCCTAGGTTCCCCCATCACTCTGTTCTGCTACCCTGCATCACTACTTTCCTCTCCATGTGTTCCTCTTTCTCTGCCCCCTCCCACATTGCACACACACACAAACACGCACGCACGCACGCACGCACGCATGCACGCACACACATTTTCTTTCTAGAACTTTCTAAAAACGCGTTGATAACATTTTTCAGGGCCAGCCTTCACTACGTAATAAGACTCTGTCTCAAAAATGACACAAAGTAAAACCAGAAAACCCCAAATCTGTATTTTTAACTACTTCGGCCCGTGATGTTCAGTTTATTCGTTTTAGAAGCACCAGCATTCTCTTCCGTATCTAGAAGTAACCACACGGCAGCACACAAATCTTGCCGCACTTTGCTTATTGTCCTTTCTAGAAAAAGCAAGCCTCTGGGCCACAAGTTGTAGTCATCTGCAACAGCCCTGACACAAGTGAGGCCATGTGTTGTTCAGAACATCCATGCATCAGGATTTCCTTGCATCTTCTCATACTGAGACCGTATCGGGGCTCTGAGGCAGGACTGTCTACACACTTACACTGCATCTTTCTCGCGCCTCAAGGCCGGAGGCCCATTTGCCAACCCATCCCGTACTAGAAGTGTGCATTTTGATTGTTTGGGTCAGATGGTGTCCTCCAAGCTCTTGCTCTGTGGAGTGGCTGGTTTCCCTTTGTGGCTAAGGAGCAGCTCCTGGGGAAAGTTACTTGGTGTGACTACATTACTATAGAAATTCTTAACTGGTTTCAGCTCTATAATGCCTTAGAGGCTGTGTGCCTTTCTGTTTGGTTTTGCTCTGGCTACTTGGGTTTCCATATGTAACCCCGGCTGACCTTGAACTTGCCAACCTCCTGCCTCAACCTTCAGAGTGCAGTATTACATGTGGCATCTGTCACTGTCACAGCCAATTAACTGACACAGAGGGCTTATTTGAGCAGTAGTTGAAACTTGGATCCT
>OU015750.1:68276331-68293603 GCA_907169655.1 Acomys percivali
TTTTTTTCTTTACATGTTATTGTTGAAAAGAGCTAAAAATGGCCAGAGTCACTTCCCTTTGCTGGCGCACACTTCCTCCATGTTGGCATCTGAGCTCACATTATGGTATTTAGCAACTGGCTTCCCACCTTTAAATTGTGATGAGGTCCCTCGGGGCAAGGCTTCCAATCAGAACTCGTGATACTGTGAATTCTTTTATTTCCCCCCGTGCTCCCCCCCCCCCCCCAGTGTGGTTTTCCTTCCTTCCTGTGTACCAACTGTTAAGCCGCCTCAAAAATCACTTTCCTTAGGATCAGAATGATAAAGGAAATGTTCCTATCTCCTCCTTCCCTAACTAACGTCTCGTGTAAAGTCTTCTCTTCAATAATAATGGTGGGTCTTACTGTGTCTCTGTCCCCAGATGACAGTCATTTTGAAAGGAACATAGCCGGTAGTTGTGGTGCACGCCTGTAATCCCAGCACTTGGGAGGCAGAGGCAGGTGGGTCTCTGTGAATTCCAGGACAGCCTGGTCTACAAAGCAAGTTCTAGGACAGCCAGGACTACACAGAGAAACCCAGCCTCAAAAATTTAAAAAGAAAAAAGAAAAAAGAAAAGGAAAGGAAAGAAAGAAAGGAACACAGTATTATTGTTTTTAATCCACAGATACAGTAGATAAGTACCCTCCTCCCACCACTCAGGTGTGTTGGTCAGGCTCCCTACCCGCTTAAAACATCTGTTTGTACATAGCACACCATACCTGGTCATATATGAAAACTAAATAGCACCACAAAGTAACATTCATTCCTTTTGGAACCATGCATCTTTTTTCTTTTTTAAAGAAATGGAGGCAGAAATGCAAATGGCATGCCCCAGTAAGGTTGAGTAGAGCCCAGGCAGGGTGGCGGGAGGGAAGGCCTTGAAAGGTTGTGTCCTGGGCACTCGAAGTGGCGGCTTAGTAAATCAGTTACTCTAGGAGATGGGTCCAGTTGATGAAAACATTCAAGTAGATGGAAGTGATATGAGAAAGGAAAATGGCGTCTGGGAATTTGGGGGTGTGTGTGGAATATCCGCGAAGCTTTCCCCTACACTGCTTGTGTTTCTCATATCTGAAAACTCAGCCTTATGAGTAAGTGGTGGATGTTTTATTTGCTCCAACAGAAGACATCGAAGCAATGTGCGCGGCTTGCACCCAGCTCCATCGCACACTGGAGAAAGGGCGCATGCTCGGGAAAAAGTTCAAGAGAAGAAGTGTTCTGCTGAAGGCTCTGTATAAGCTCGTGGACGTCGGCTCAGACCCGCTCAGCCTTAAACTTGCAAAACTTATCCTAGCAGTAAGTTAGTCTTTCCTCCATCCTGCTCTCCGTCTTGCCAAATGATTTGTTTGTACATACCACAAAAAAAGATGGGAAAAAAATGCAGTGTGTTAGAGCAGTAAGCTCGTATCGCAGCAGTGAACTAGAAGGTATTTCCCGAGGAATAAAGCTGAACACATAGGGAATACGCCAACAAGCTTGCCTCTGGACTGACCATAGAGGTTATTTTAAAAGCAAAAGAGGCGCACACCTTTAATCCCAGCGCTTGGGAGGCAGAAGCAGGCAGGTCTCTGTGAGTTCGAGGCCAGCCTGATCTTAAAAGGGCATCCAGGACTGCCAGGGCTGTTATATAGAGAAACCCGTTACAAACAAACAAACAAACAAACAAACAAACAATAGCTGCAAACATACAAATATATCCAACCCAGTTGCTCAAACAACCCAACTGAGCGTAGTTTGGGACAGTGCAGGCTGTCATCTTTGCCCTGTCCTTTCTGCTGGGAGCCTGACTCTGTCTTATAGCTTAAGAAATAAAGGCAGCGGCCAAGTGCTTTGTGTGAAAGAGGAACCCAGCTGCACGTGGTCCCAGGAAGGTCTGCTGGTGGCCATAGAAAGTTCTGCAGAGTGTTAGAAGGAAAGGCCAATCCCACATGAAAGCCAGAGGCAGCTCTGTCTACAACACCACCACCTGATGGCAGCTTTGTTGTCGTAGCCATCAACAGTTGGGACCAAAAGAGAAGCCGCAGCCATTCTGGAATGTTCTAAGAGAGCTACAACAACTAATGGGCAAAGCCTTGTTTACCGGGTCCCATAAAAGTAAGAGCCTCCATTCACCTAAGGGAGATGGGAGAGCTGGCTGAGCAGAAGGGCAGACCCCCGCCCCCATCCTAGTAAACGTGTCCATCTTACCTTATTTTGATAATGAAGTCTTTCATAAGCAGAATATGCCAGCTACATTTTTGTGTAATTTTAGACAGAGACTACACCCTTAGTTATCTGTCATCGTAAACCATTCATTCTCTTTTTAGAAATTGGGGTGTGTGACTCAGTGTAATGTGCCTCCGAAAGAGCCATCCCATTCTGGGACTCTGCTGGGGGACTTGTCCCAGGGAGGACCCAGGCTGCCAGCACCCAGGGGCTGACTTTTCATCTGGGTTCTCGATGTTTTTGTCTCCTGATGAGCCAAAAAGATGAGAAAGAATGAACCATAGATCTATTTACGCTCTGCAGTGAAAATATTAGCTCAGATATTGATGGTGTTGAGCAATTTGCAGTGTGCGTGTGCGTGTGTGTGTGTGTGTGTGTGTGTGTGTGTGTGAGAGAGAGAGAGAGAGAGAGAGAGAGAGAGAGAGAGAGAGAGAGTGTGAGTTAACTGAATTCAGCCTTCTGAACTGGCTGTTAAGTAGGTAAAACCCTACTCAGCAATGCTGCCTGCAAAGAATCTAGATGAGGGTAAGTTTCAATGTAGGGTTAGGTGGCTTTGGCGCCTTTAAAAAATTATTTTATGTGTATGAGTGTTTCGTGTGCGTGTGTGTGTGCGCATGCACGCACATATCATAAATGTTCCTTGTGTCTATGGAGGCCAGAAGACAGCATCAGATTCCACGGAACTGGGATTACAGTGGGTCTGAGCCATCATGTGGGTGTTGGGAACTGAATCTGGGTACCTGGGTCCTCTGCAAAAGTAGCCAGAGCTCTTAACCACTGACCATCCCACTGGTGCCTTCTTACTCTCTGTAGAGCTGCCAAGTCAGAAGGGACCTTAAAGCAATGACATCTAACATCCAATTGGCTTCTTGGATCTCCTGTAACATCCCAGGGGTAATCCTGTTCAAGTGAGGCTTTCAGAGGTGGTTCTATATAAATGCTCAAGACATCATGTCATAAGACCTGTGGAAGAGGGGGCTGGAGAGATGGCTCAGTGGTTAAGAGCACTGACTGTTCTCCCAAAGGGCCCCAGTTCAATTCCCAGCACCCACATAACAGCTCTCATGTGTCTATAATTCCAGGTTTAGGGGATCTGACAAGTTCACACAGACATATGTGCAGGCAGAACACCAACATACATAAAATAAAAAGTAATTAATTATTTTAAAAAGAACTGTGGAAAAAAATATGAGCAAAGAGTAACAATATAGAGAGCCCAAACCTCTATGCTGAATCCTTTCTTCTTGCCATTGTTTTTTTTTTTTCTTTTCTGTCCACCAGTTTGATTTTATAGTTCAACCATTTAACAGTATTTATTTAAAATATGCAGTAAGCATGTGAGTTGTTCCAGCTCCGTGAATCTTTGGCTCAGTAGAGATCTGCCAAAGAGCCATTTTAATTCTACTTTTTGTTTTTTAAAAACCTTGTGTAAATGTATCAGTCCATATTAAGACTGTTTAAAAGAGTGAAAACACACTCTTTAGGAGTGCAGCTTTATTCTGGGAGGGTAAGATCCCAGCACCCTGTGCAGAGGGGACATAACCAGGAGAAAAGTTCTGTACACCGTTCGTCGTTAGATACGGTGGGAGAACAGAAATGATCTCAGGGGGCTTTAGTTCGGAAAACAAGCAAAACCAAAGCATCTTTTGGTTTTTTTTGTGTGTTTTGTGTGTGTGTGTTTTTTGGGTTTTTTTGTTTTTGTTTTTGTTTTGTTTTGTTTTGTTTTTGAGACAGGATTTCTCTCTGTAGCCCTGGCTGTCTTGGAACTCACTCTGTAGACCAGACTGGCCTTGAATTCCCTCATATTGATCTGCCTGCCTCGCCATCCTGAATGCTGGGATTAAAGGTGTTCGCCACCATGCCTTTCCAGAAGCAACATTTAATTTTATTTATTTATTTATTTATTTTGGTTTTTCAAGACAAGAGTCTTTCTGTGTTAGCCTTGGCTGTCCTGGATTCGATTTGTAGACCAGGCTGGCCTTGAACTCACAGGGATCTGCCTGCCTCTGCCTCCCAAGTGCTGGGATTAAAGGCGTGCACCACCACACCTAGCCAAAAGCAAGATTTTTACTGTAAGAAGAAAAGTACCCCACCAGGAGAACATGCTTCTCCAAGAATTCCTCCTAACCCTAGCAACACCTTAAACAAGGCAAGCAGAGCCCCAGGACCCATCCCTGACCTCTAGGGAAGAGACAGAGGCACAGCCGGCCAGCAGGCTGGCTTTCCCAGTGCTTGGAGCAGTACCGTTCCCTGTTGAGGTTGCTTTGATGAAACTCGGACATTTATTTTTGTTGTTGTTTGATTTTGTTGTTTTGGGCTACTTTTCACTAAAAGAAGAAGGTGGGAAATGCGGTGAGTTGCATTTGGTTCATTTACTGGGGTGCTTTGTCAGGTACAGAGCACAGGGGGTGCACCAGGGTAGTAAGATGAGCTGCTCAGAGATTTCAGCCTCAAGCCTCCCACTGGAGTCTGACCGCACATCCCGCCCTTGCCCAGCTGTGGACAGGGTTTTCTGTTTGCCTCAGTCAGCTTGTTTGCTGGAGTTTAAAGCCATCTTGTCATAATCATTGTCTTAATCTTAACTTCCATTTCCTTTTCCTCCAGAGAGCAGGAAGGAATCCCTACTCTGTCCTGTAACTGCCCCGGCAAGTTGGTAAATGCAGGCTCTGACAGGAGTGCACGTGGGCTGGGGACTTGGCATTCCCAGAACACGAGGTGGGGACAGCTCTGTGGGTGGGTCTGAGGCCGCGCTTCTCTCTGCAGAGCAGGGAGGATGCCCAATGGGTTCTCTGATGCTGCACAGCCCCAGAGCAGATGCAGTGGGCATGGTGCTCAGCTGTGCGCTCCCTCCTCCCCTTACCCCTCCTCCTCCTCCTCCTCCTCCTCAACCTGCCCATCTTTCTACCTCACTACAGCTCATCCCATGAACAGTTAAATTCTCAGTGGTATTTGTGCATCTAACAGATAACTCGGATATATCCTATTATCTTTTAAAACATTAACTGTTGTGCATCTAACAGATAACTTGGGTATATTCTATTCTCTTAAAAATTAACTGAAAAAGGAAAAAGAAAAAAATTTAACTGAAAACCCAACAAAAGACACGAAAGATGACTTCTGAAATTATGACCCTTGTGCCATCATTTTCACACAGAAGTCTCTATTTGTTCCTACAGACAGTTCTCACACTGTTGCAGAGGGCACACAACACTCCCAGCTGACTGAGAAATTAAAGATGTTTTTCTTTTTAAGCCTAGTAACCTGAGTTTGAGCCACATGACAGAAAGAGGGAACCAACTCCTGCAAGTTGTTTTCTGGCTTCTACACAGACACACAGACACACACACACACACACACACACACACACACACACACACAAAACAATAAAATAAAAAATTTAAAAGTATGGGCCTATTGGCTTCAATCCCAGCACGCAGGAAGCAGTGCAAGGTCATCCTGATCTACATGTGAGACCCTGTGTTTTCCAGGGCGCTTACTTAATTTGCATGGTTTTGCTGCCCCACGGTTTATTGGGCTATTCTCCATCACTGACCTTTGTCTTCTTTTGCTGTTTTAGATAAACCAGCTCGTGCAGACCCTTGGTTCAGCTGGTCACTCTGCTAGTTCTAGAAAAGAAGTTGAAGTTATTGCCTTGTGCTTAATTGACTTAGATACTGACATGAGGCTTAGAAAGTAATTTCGGCTTCAAACAAAGAATATCTCAGAGCATTACAGAAGTAGCCCCAAGGATAAGCACAGCACAGTCTAAAGAACTGGTTTTAAGCTCTTTCTTCATACAAGTGGTGAACGGGACTTCTTCCCTTTTTGTTTTCTTCCCTTCGCTCCTCAATGGAATCTTTTCTAGATTAGTTTATTCTGAAGTTTGACATCCTTCATCCTTTACTGGTGTACTCTAAATCAATCACTCGATTTAATGACACACTCTTTTGAAAATACCCAATACTTTTATACGTCGACACAAAACATTTCCTAGGGAGAAACAAATGCTTCTTATGGAAGTGTTCTCGGCAGCACCGTTTTCAGTGCAAGTGAGCTAGATGTTATAGCTGGCAAAATGTAGCCCAAACCTGTTATTTTCTTAGAACATTTATGTTTAAAACCTTATTCCAGGGCTGGAGAGATGGCTCAGAGGTTAAGAGCACTGGCTGCTCCTCCAAATGGTCCTGAGTTCAATTCCCAGCAACTACATGGTGGCTCCCAACCATCTATAATGAGCTCTGGTGCCCTCTTCTGGTATACAGGTGTATGTGCAGGCAGAACACTGTATATATGATAAATAAGTAAATTTTAAAGCAACAAACAAACACACCTCCTTTCTACACCCCGAGGGAGGAGGTCTTAGAGGTGTCAAGCCTTTATTTCCTTCCGCCTAGAAACACAAGTGTGTTCTTTCTCTGCAGCTGAAAGTGAGCAGGAAAAATCTGCTGAACGTCTGCAAGCTGGTGTTTAAAATCAGCAGGAGCGAGGAAAACGATGCCCTGATGCAGAGTGAGGACATCCTGGGTGAGTCTCCTCCAGCCCTGCTGGGCCGCGTGTGGGTCCCACACCGCACTGATGCCAAGTCGGTCCAGGAAGATGAGAGCGGAGGCTGGCGAGACATTTTAGTTTCTAGGAAACTGCAGTCACAACAGCCGTTTTTCTCTGTTTCCCGTATTTGCTCCAAAGCAGCACTTAGAGTCTAGAGTGACAGGCTGGGTCTTGGTTTTGCTCTTTTGACTTGATGAACTCATTGCAAAAATTCATTTTCTAGGCTTGGAGTTACTGTTAGAATAAACACACCTAAGGGTTTTTAACATAAGCAAAATGTGTAGTCTCTTGATATAATAAGTGAAAAAAATTGAGACGGTTGGGACTATTACAGAATGCTGATGTGGGCACAGTTCAATATGGAACTACAGACATTTTATCCTCATTCTAAGCTAACAAAGCTGGATTCCTAACATGTCCCCAAATAATTAAGAAGTAGATAGTTACCTAGTAGGAAACCTTTAGGAGCTGGGCTGTTCCTGCACAAGAGGCAGCGATGAAAGCACTGTGGTCCTTTTATGGTAACGGGACAATGTCTCAGCAAACAGGGACAAAACCAAAGTCCCACATCAGATCGCTTAACTGAGAATCACAGATCAAAAGCAAAGTAACGGTCCCTTGGGCATTCTTACACCTGGAGGTGGTGTCTTGGTCTAACCTTGGTCACATCATCTGGAATTCTCCAAAAACCTGTTAGTTCTATGGCATCTGGGTCAGTCAGTAGATTTCCGTTGTTGTTGGATTTGTTTGTTTGTTTGTTTTGGGTAGTCCTTGGAGTTGAACTTGGGCTGTGATGCCTGTGAGTACCCTACCACTGAGTTTCAGCCTGTTTGTTTGCTTGTTTGTTTGTTGTTTTTATAGACAGGGTCTCACTCAGAACACAGCAGGCTGTGGTCCTTCTGCCTTGGACTCCCCAACGCAGAGATTATACGTGTTTGCCACCCTGCCCAGGGAGGGAGGTGTTTGTTCTTAAACTGTCTTGGGAAGGGGTGGATGCTATATTAAAAAGATCCTTTTCAGTCACTGAGATTGTCTTTTAAGTTCCCCGTGTGAGCCACGTCCCATCAGGAGAGCAGAAATGCACTCGTGAAGATTTGCTGAAAACGGAACTCTTAGATTGCCTTCATCACTAGCGTTTGACAATCACTTGAAATTTTTTGTAACTAAATAACAAAGGCTGGTAAAAGCGAGGCGGTCTTTGTTCCTTGCATGTGAGCAGCCTCTCCTTGTGTTCCCATCACTATTATGGAGATGTGTTGTGGCTGAGACTTCAGGAGCATTTGCATGTAGCTTTGGATGAACATATTTTACAAATTGTGTGCCAACACCAAGTTTGCTGTTGTACTCAAGACATTTATAGAAACTCGCCTTTTTGGCAGAACCGTTACTGGAGGTGCTGAGAGTCGAAGACCTGCAAAGCAACACGGAAGCTTTTCTCTACTGTATGGGGGCTCTGAAGTTCCTTTCTGGAACTCCAGGATTTCTTACTGACATGATCGGCAAAGGTGCAGTGGAGATCGTGATGCAGCTGATAATGCAAATGAGCGAGGACACAGAGAAACAGGGCGCGTGTCTGCCCAATTCAGGCCACTTGTTAGTCCAGGTAAGCGTTCCACTTGAAAAGGTTAGAGGTGTAAAATCAGTTTTCGTACATCCTCTGAAGGAGTGGCAGATAAGAAGCCTCTGCCTAAGGAGGTGGTGGTCCAGGGTCTTGGAGATCAAGGGGAGTGGCCCCTGGCCAGTCAGTGTGTGCCCTGTTGAGGCTATCCCATGGCTTTTTAGCAGGGAGAAAGAGAGAAGGGCAAGAGAGAGAGAGAGGGAGAGAGAGGGGTGGGGGTGCTTGAGCTGGGCCTGATGGCACAAGCTTGTCAGTCCCAGCCAATCAGGAAGCTGAGGCGGGAGGACTGAAACTAATGAAGGCTCAGTCTCAAAATAGACAGTCAGGAGAAGGCTGAGGAGGGCCATGGTGGAGTGCCTAGTTTTTATCAGCACAAGGAAAAAAAATGTAACAAAGATAGATGCAAGGCAGGATGAAAAGTGTGTGCTCTCTGCACATCAGTTCTGTGCGATGCTGAATGGTTTCGAGGGCAGCCTGTGAGGTTATTTGTAAGTGGGAACTAAGGTCACATCTGCCATGACAAGGGCGACGTTCTCAACAGGCCCCTCAGATGCAGTCTGGGACCACGGGGATGCAGGTAATAAAACGACCAGTTATAACTCATCTGGCCAGAGCAGGAAGAAAAAACATTTTCCTCTGTGTTAGAGTTTTATTACTGCTCTTGTGAGAGATTACATTTCACAGTTAAATTACTTCCATCAAAACCTCTCTAGCTCTCATATTCCTTTGTAGATGAGATTTTTTTACCCTTAATAGCATTTATATATCAAATAGTAGCATCTTCGGTATAATAACTCATGGGATGTGAACCGAACTTGTCAATTAACAAGGATAGACTGAACCTTTAGAGGCTCCGAGCCACTGGGGGAGCATGTTAAAAATTAGATTTACACCCTGACTTCAAGATGCTTAAAATATTTATAATGATTATTAATTTTAGATTTTGGTCCTCCCTCTTGAGAAGATTGTGAAAATCTCTTTCGGTCAAAGATAAGGCAAAATCCCTCTGGCATGCTTTGTTGAGGGCATGAGGCTTGTAAAACATTTTCTCATGCTGACAGTGTTTTGGGTCATTTGTGGGCTTTTTTTCCTTTTTGAAAATAGGTATTTCTGATTAGAGTGATGATCATTTCTGTTAAGATGAAGGAACTATAAGGAAAATGTATAAAAATCATCTGAGCTAGGTGTGGTGGCACATACCTGTGATCCTGACACTTGGAAGACTGAGGCAGGGGGATCACAAATTCAAGGCCAGCTTGGACCTATGCCAAAACAAAACAAAACAAAAAATAACAAGATATTTTTATCCTGAGATTCCTGGACATACCTTCATTATGGTCTCTGAAATACAGATATATACACACATATAAATATATATAGTTCCAAGATACATATATTTTTGAGACAGGATCTCTCTATAGCCCTGGCTGTCCTGGAACTCACTATGTAAACCAGGGTAGCCTCAAACTCAAAGAAATATGTCTGCCTCTACCTCCTGAGTGCCGGGATTAAAGGCATATATTAAAGCCATGCCTGGCTCTAATCTGAAGTTTTAATAGTCAATTTGTTTTATGTCACCTCTTCTCTTTTGGTTTCTTCATTTCCATTTAGTTGCTTATATTGTTCACACACTATATTTAATATTCTTCAATATTCTCTTTGGTGAGCCGGGCGTGGTGGCGCACACCTATAGTCCCAGCACTCAGGAGGCAGAGGCAGGCAGATCTCTGTGAGTTCAAGGACAGCCTGGTCTACAAAGTGAGTCCAGGACAGCCAGGGATACACAGAGAAACCCTGTGTCTAAAACCAAATCGTCATCATCATCATCGTCGTCGTCGTCGTTGTCATTGTCATCATCTCATAGGTTTTAAAAATGGGACAGTAAAAATCCCTTCCATTATCTCTATAAACACATTTGATACTTTTTCAGCCCCTGTTGTGGTTTGAATGAGAGTAGCCCTTATAGGCTCATATGTTTAATCTCTTGGCTCCCAGTTGGTGGAACTGTTTGGGAAGGATTAGGAGGCGTGGGCTTGTTGGAGGAGGCGTGTCACTTAGGGTAGGCTTTGAGGTCTGAAAAGTTCATGCCAGGCCCAGTCTCAGCCAGCCCACCTCCTTCCCTCCCTCCCCCTCCCTCCCTCCCCACCCCCACCTCCCCACCCCTGCCTGCTGCCTGCCAACCAGGATGTAAAGCTCTCAGCTGTTGCTCCAGCACCATGCCTGTCTGTTTCCCAGCATGATGGCCATGGACTGACCCTCTAAACTGTAAGCCAGCACCGTGGTTTCTCTCCTTATCAATAGAACAGTAACTAATACAACTTCAAATTCTCAACCCTGCTTATCTTGAGCTATTTATAACATTTTAACCTGGATGGAATAGTTTTTTGTTTTTGTTGTTGTTGTTCTGGTTTTTGTTGTTGTTGTTGTTGTTGTTGTTGGTTGGTTGGTTGGTTGGTTTGGGAGGTTTTTTTTTTTTGGTTTGGTTTCTGGTTTTTTGAGACAGGGTTTCCCTGTGCATCCCTGGCTGTCCTAGAACTTTCTCTGTAGGTCAGGCTGGCCTCAAACTCAGCGATCTGCCTGCCTCTGCCTCCTGAGACAAGGTCAGCTCAGGCCTTACTGAAGATTGTGATTTTTCTTTCTCTAGCTACCTGAGTGCTGGGATTATAGGCATGTATCTCAGTACCTGGCCCCCCTTTAATTTTTGATGTCACAGCTTGGGTATTCTGGTCTAGTTGAGGAAACTTTTTCCAACCTGTTGTATGTATGTGGTGTCATTTTATATAAGAATAAAATCCGTTGATATAAAAGAACATTTAATGATTTTGTGAACAAACATATGTCAGATCAACAAATGCCGTCACTAAGTAGGCGTGCTTGTCAGGACTATTGCTGCTTTGTTCCTCCTGAGTTTTGTTTTTTGTTTTTTAAAAGATTTATTTGCTGGATGTGGTGGCGCATGCCTTTAATCCCAGCACTCGGGAGGCAGAGGCAGGTGGATCCCTGTGAGTTTGAGGCCAGCCTGGTCTACAAAGAGAGTCCAGGATAGCCAAGGCTACACAGAGAAACCCTGTCTCAAAAAACCAAAAGAAAAAAAAATGTATTTATTATGTATACAGTATTCTGCCTCCATGTATACCTACATGCCAGTAGAGGGCACCAGATCTCATTATAGATGGGCATGAGCCACCAGGTGGTTGCTGGGAATTGAACTCAGGACCTTTGGAAGAGCAGCTGGTTCTCTTAACCTCTGAGCCATCATTAGTCTTGGATTCACTAGGTCAGCCCCTCCACTCATTTTCCTCTAGGGGGCACTATAGAGCTTCACTGCCTACCACCTCCACATCGCAGCTGGTTTAGTTCTTCCCTTGAACCTGCCTGTGATCCAGCACAGACGGAGACTCAGTGGGGACCACGGTCTGTACCCCATATTCCTGTGCAGCTGGAGAAAGTGAAGCCCACTGTGGCCACTTTTGAGCGTGTCCCTGCTGTGCACACCAGTGGTCCTGTGCAAACTGTCACCATGTGTGAGGGTTTACAGATCTGGGTAGGAAGAGAATTTGCGTCATATCTTGTCATTTGCAGAATCCTCAAAACTGTGTGGTCTTTCATATGAAATGAAAACAAAGAGGCTGGGCTTGATGGCCCAAGACGATACGGCCACCATTGAGAGACTAAGACAGGAGACTTGTGAGTTCAAGGCCAGCCTGAGCTATGTAATGAGACTTATCTCAAAACATAATTTTATAGCTGGGTAATGGTGGCGCACGCCTTTAATCCCAGCACTCAGGAAGCAGAGAAAGGCGGATGTCTGTGAGTTCAAGGCCAGCCTGGTCTAGAGAGTGAATTCCAGGGCAGCCAGGGCTACACAGAGAAACTTGTCTTGAAAAAAGAAAATTTTGGGCTGGAGAGATGGCTCAGAGGTTAAGAACACTGACTGTTCTTTCAGAGGATCTGAGTTCAATTCCCAGCAACTACATTGTGGCTCAAAACCATCTATAATGGGATCGGATGCCCTCTTCTGGCCTTCAGGTGTACATGCAGGCAGAGCACTGTATACAAAATAATGAATAAATCTTTAAAAAAGAAAAATAGTTTTTAATTACAAAAATAAAACAGACAAGGAGCTGTTTGTTTTATACCATATGAATAATAAAATGTAAGTAATATGACTTTACCCCAAAAACAATGCTCATGCAAACACACATGTACAGACCATCCCACATAAGAAACATGCCAACACACATGCACAAGCCATCCCACATAAGAAACATCACAAAGACTTTCTCAGAGCAGCCCCCATCCATTTGCTGGAGAGATTTCCTTCATACCCAGGCCTTCATCTCCATTGCTGTCACTTCGCCATCTTACCTGTGTCACTGCCTCTTAGCCGGGGCTACAGGTGTTAAATGACCTTCCTGTGGTGGACACATTCTTCCCCTCCACTCCTATTTGGCATTGAAGATTCATATTCTGAAATACAGTCAACCTTTCTGACACTCTCATTCCCAGGCTCTGACGGCCAGTGCTCCTCCTGCCCCAAGGTCACTCCCCACAGCCCAACTTGGGAGACACGCCACACCCCATGACTCTTATCTCCCAGGACTTCCCCCACAGAATCCCTCTATGCTAGACAGTGTCTCATCTTCAGCACCAGCCCCCCCACCCCCACCCCCACTCTAGCACTTATTTCCAATTTGAATATTTAGCATCCTTTTCTCCTGACTCCATTTCCCCAAATCCTCCACAGACTTCAGGTTCCAGCAGCAGGTGATTTCTTCTCATTCCCTGGACTCCACTGAGGTAGCTTTAGGGAAACGGGATGCCTTTGGGCCTGTGCCAGAGCCTGCAGTGTGCAAGTCTGATAGCAAGGCTGCAGAAAGGGTGTCAAAGCTCCCATGGCCCTCTGAGTTGCAGGTGGCACAGATATCACATCCAGTGGTATCCGCTGGTGCCCTCCCCCTTTTGTGCTTTCTGGCTTGAAAAAATATCATCTTGTTACTATGAAAACCCCAAGTAATATGTTTTTTTTTTTTTTAATCAGTGGAACAAAGCTGCTTTTCAAAATGCCATGTACTGTAGTTACCAGTTCTGAATGCCGGTGTGAGCAGTATCCTGCTCCTCGGCTGAAAGCAAGAGACAATCATCTCCCATGCTTGGAGCGGGAACAACTTTCAACGACCCCCATGACGAGAAAACAGTAGCGTACACCAGACAGACACATGTCATAGAGTCTTGGCATTCTGACAATTGAGATGCTCAGAGGAATGGGGGCGGAGCCACCGGTGCTTGGAAGCCAGAAGGCGGCGAAATCTCAAGTAAAGCTGCAAACTGTTACATGTTTGTTAAACTCCAGACTACACAGAGAAAGAGGAATGCAAGCCGGCTGAGAGGTCAGGTCCCTTAAGCCCTGTAATAAACTGCCTTCCCCGAGGGAGCTACAAAAAGAAACAGGTTAGCCAGTGTTGGTCCACAGAGGATAACCATGAGGTGTCAGACTTCATCTTTAACTGGAAAAGACCATCTTTGGGAACGCAGAACCTTCAAACTGAAGGAAGTCGTCCCCCCAACCCCCACATCTGTCACGTCTGTCAGAAACATTAACCTGTAGCCAGATGTGGTAAGGCTGATGTGCCTGTACTCGCAATCTGTAGAGGCTGAGACAGGAGAAATGTGAGTTTGAAAAGGTGAAAAAAAATTTATATGTAACTAAATATCAATTCACAAGATGTTGCAAAAATTGTGCAGTGAGATCCCAAGCACCCACCATCCAGCCTCTCCAAGGGTGACACCTTATATAAGGAAAGGATGTTATCAAAACCAGAAGTTATTAGGGTACAGTCCGTCTCATCACAGCACTGTGTCTGCGTGTTTTGCTTAATGTAATGTTCCTAAGGTTAGATGGCACGTTTGGGCATGTGGACCATAATCCAGGATATTGGTTAGTAGGCTTGTAAGTTTTTAGTGATATACAGATTGTAATGACGTATTTGTGCATTGAAATGGGGCAGCTGTTTTCCACTTTCAAACTTTCCATCCTGTAAAGGAATACTTTATCTGCCAGCGCGACTGGCCACTTACTCACTTGACACCTGAGTCCAGGCTCTTTCTTCCTCTTCTCTGCCCTCTCTTGGGAAGCAAATGCCCAAGGGCAGCAGGTCTGAAGACACGGGAGACTCAACACACATGCTCATGTAATGCCTTGGGTTCTGAACTGTTGAAGGGTAGGACCCATTACCATGTGCGAGGGTGAATTTTATAGCTCAGTCCTCAAGTGCTGTTTACCTACCCCAGTCCCAGGCAATCAGAGAGGAGGCATGGGACACAGCAGGCAGGCCAGGAAGACCCAGGGAGGTAAGGATCCATGCTCACTGTTTGCAAAGAGCCATTTGCTTGCCTAACACTAAGTCTGCTCAGCCCTAAGCTTCCCTGTACTGTGAATGTACTCATGAAAAAATTTCACCAGTTTTAACATGTAATTGTGAAAGCCAGTGCTATCATTTCATCACTTAGTAGTTTTAGCTTTAAATACAATCTCTGGATGACCTGGCACTCCCGAGGACGCTCCTGTCTCTGTTCCCCAACTGCTAGAGTTACAACTGTATATGCCACGTCCATTTTTTCTCCAGAGCATGTATTATTTCCATATTTTGACATATCAACATTCTTGCAGTCTATACCATAGCCATATTCTTTCCTGTCTTTGTTTGTTTTGTTTTGTTTGTTTGTTTGTTTTGTTTTTCTAGACAGGGTTTCTCTGTATAGCCTTGGCTGTCCTGGACTCCCTTTGTTGACCAGACTGGCCTTGAACTCACAGAGATCTGCCTGCCTCTGCCTCCCAAGTGCTGAGATTAAAGGCCAATATTCTCACCCATCTTAACGATACATAATTATTAGAAGGATCACCGGACAATGGTAACACAAACCTTTAATCCCAGCACTTGGAGAGGCAGGCAGATCTCTGTTAGTTCGAGGCCAGCCTGGTCTACAAAGCGAGTCCAGAACAGCCAGGGCTACATAGAAAAACCCAAATAAAAACAAAAATTTAGAAGGATCAGTCATACATTTATTTTTCCTGAGGTAAAGTGACCTCTAGGCAGTTAACAAACACAGGCACATGTTAGAGTCTCAATGTAGGACATTGTGGGTGGGGGACGATAGGACCACTTCTGGCTGGAGACCTTCGGTAGGAAATGTGGTAGGGAAGCCTCAGCAGGCTTGTAAATTAGTGACACTTTTCCTGTGTGTATGCCTTCGTGGACTCCCATGAGATTCTTGGAAAAAGTTTGTCTCTAACATTTTCATGTGTGCAGTGTAATGCACTGTGCTGTCAGTGTCTTGTATTTCTGCCAGACTGTATTCACCATGTGAAACCTCTTGGGTTCCCACAGAGGCTTGGATTCAGGCACAGATGTGGTCTCAGTTGGGCAAAAGTCCAAAGAGTGAGTGTACTCTTTATTACTAGAGGGCGATGGGGTGAGCTGAGGTTAGTAACAGTGCAGTTTCGGTTTTTCAGTCATGAGGAGTTTGTGGTCTCTGGTGACTGAGTTTACCTTTCACAGCGGCAGTGGGAAGTGAACCGTTTTGCAATTGGCAATTGAGGTAAAACTTGAGGGATCTGAGGTATGGATCTCCCACAACTGAGGAATAAGATAAATGTGTTTAAGAGACAAATGCCAAATAGAATGGGGGCTGCGATGGGCAAGGCGTCCCGAATCCAGGACGTGAGGCTACCTGGAAGGTTGTAGATGTTCCTGCACCCCAGTTCCCTCATCAAAACAGGTAACATGATACCCTCCTTGCCTGCTCCAAGGGTTGTTTCAAGCAATTAGGGCAATGGCTGCAGCTTGGCTTTGTCACCCATGGATGAGCTTGAAGATCGTCCGCTTAACACTTTTTTAAAACTTTATTTATTTGTTATGTATACAGTGTACATTAGATCACATAGATGGTTGTGAGCCACCATGTGGTTGCTGGGAATTGAACTCTGGACCTCTGGAAGAGCAGACAGTGCTCTTAACCACTGAGCCATCACTCCAGCCCCAAAACCTTTTGCTATATCAGAGATTAAGATGTTCTCCTGATGCGGGCTGTGGTTGAAGAAACACAGCCATTTCCAGACTCCTTAATTGTGATGCGCCCAGAGGTTTCTTTGAGAGATGCTTTATACAGTTGGGAAAGTGAGTCTCTTATGGCAGTGTCCCTGACTGATGGTAAAGTTCCTGGGGTGCTCCCTAGCTTTTTTAGTCTCAAGAGCTAAGAGGGAGTTCTGAGATGGGCTGGTCATATTGCATATAAAAGGCCCTTTGAGCCTTAATAAATTATCTATCTATCTATCTATCTATCTATCTATCTATCTATCTATCTACCTATCTATTTATCTATCCTTCCTTCTTCTTTTTCTTTTTCTTCTTCTCCTCCTCCTCTTGCTCCTTTCAATTTTTTGAGACAGGGTTTCTCTGGGGAGCTATCCTGGAACTCATAGAGATCTGCCTGCCTCTGCCTCCTGAGTGCTGGGATTAAAGGCGTGGGCCGCCACCACCAGGCCCAATACTTCTTAATGTAGTTTCTTCTATTAAAGTGGGTTTCCTAGGGTTGAGGGTTTAGTTTCATGGTAAAGTGCTTGCCAGCAAGTACAGGGATCTCAGTTCAGTTCCCAGCACCAGAACACAAAATAAAGTAGGGATGGGTCCCCCGATATTGGTTGCATGGTGAGACCTCAAGACTCAACTAGTTCAACACAAGACAGGCAGCGTTACCTGGCTGAGGATGGTGCATCAGAGATGTGAGCAGAAAGTTCCATAGCAGAACTCAGCCATAGTTCAGTAGATAGATAGCCATGGCCAAGAGAGAATGTTTCTCCCTTGATAAGTGAAAAGAAAAAAAAAA
>OU015750.1:68321394-68334975 GCA_907169655.1 Acomys percivali
TTCTTCTTCTTCTTCTTCTTCTTCTTCTTCTTCTTCTTCTTCTTCTTCTTCTTCTTCTTCTTCCTCCTCCTCCTCCTCCTCCTCCTCCTCCTCCTCTTCCTCCTCCTCCTCCTCTTCCTCCTCCTCCTCCTCCTCCTCCTCCTCCTCCTCCTCCTCTCTAGCCCAGACTACCTGAAATTCACTATGTAGCCCATTCTGGCCTTGAACTCAAGGTAATTCCCCTGCCTCAGCCCCAGATGTTCTGATCTTACCTTTTTTTTTTTTTTTTTTTTTTTTTTTAAGAACAAGTTTAGAGCCTTGGGGGCAGGGCTTCAGTGGATAGGTACTTGCCCTAGCGTGCACAAAGCTCTGGGTCCAATTCCCAGGACAAAATAAAATAAAGTGGATTTGGCACCACACACCTGCAGTCCCAGCACTCAAGAGGTGGGGGCAAAGGACCTGGAGTTCAAGGTCATCTTTGGCTACATAGTGAGTTCAAGGCCAGCCTGGGATACATGAGAACATATTTCAGGAAAAGCCAATAAATAAGAACATCTCTCTATTATATGGCACATATACAGAAAAGTGAATTTACACATACGATGTATAAGCCAGCAAACCATTTTATTTTAATTTTTTTAAAAACCCATTCTGTTACTTTGTGTCTTTTTATTGGGGATTTTTTGTTGGGGGATGGTCTGATGTATTTTGATGTTAATTACTGCTTGCTTAATTAATTAACCTTTTGCTTAATAAAAAGCCATCTCGCCTGGGCAGGCAGGAGATAGGTGGGGCTAGGAGAGAGAGGAATTCTGGGAAGAAGAAAGACCCCCACGAAGAGGAAGGAGAGAGACCTGAAGGGAAGAGAGGAAGGCCGCCATGAGTTAGATGGAGGAGAAGCACATGGCTGGCGTGGATAGAGAATCCAGCTCAGATTAAAAAAAAAATTAGCAAGTATTTGAGATTATGGATGAGAGGTAGCCTGATAGAATTTATTAGAAACAGATGATATGGGACTGGAGCAGGTGTCACATACCTATACCACTATGGGAAATAGTGTAGAGGATTAATGTCTGCCCTGCCCCAGGTTAACTAAGGCCATTTTAAAATATAACAAGTGTCTGTGTCTTAATTAATTGATTACTAGCCGGGCATACTGATCATACTGGTAAATTAAAAACAATAATTTTTATTAAATATTTTTTACATATACATTTATATTGTTACACATATATACAATAAACTTTCTACAGCAAGAAGAACCATGAAATAATCAGGAATTATATATATGTTGCATTCATAGTGTTTTGGCTATTTGTAGAAAACATCTTTCCTATCTTGGTGAATCTAAAATTCTGAATGTAAATCAATATCATGTTTCCAGCAAACAATTTTAAATGTCAATCACGTAGCCACCACTTACTCCCAGAAGTAACAGTCACTCTTTTTACTATGGGTTCCTCAGTAGCACAGTGGTTCTAGACGTGGGCTACATGAAGAGACCGTGTCTCAGACAGACAGACAGACAGACAGACAGACAGACAGACTGACCTTGCTGCAAGCATCAACAGTGCTAAAACCAAGAAGGCCTGCTGTAACCAGTTCCACTATAAGGAAATGCTCAACTTTTGAGTGACCTTCTTCTGTGGAGAGTTTGGGATATTGAGGCGTGAGAGGAATTTTTTTTTTTTTTTCGTGTGTTAAAGAATTTGGATGCTCAAGAAATCTATTAGCTTCACAGTGTAGACTCACATGACATATTTAGCTCACTCAACTAATTGTTTCCAGGTTTTTAAAAAGACCACCCACATTTTGAGATGAAGCTCTCAGGCCTGGAGGAGTCCGTCAGTCCTGCATTCATTCAGGGCCACCAGGCGCCTCTAATCTCTTCTGTCACTTTGTACCCATCTTAGGACTCAAATGCTGCAAGAGACTTTGTACAAGCCAGATGTGATCCATTTTCCTATTAGTTAAGTTGTGCATAAATTAAACCACACTGTATTCTTTCCCCTGACTGCTCCAGCTCCTTTATGCTTGTAATGCTCTGTCTTTTGTTTATTGCAGGATTTAGTAATTCGAGTTGTTTTTATCCTTGGCAACCTGACAGCAAAAAGTAACCAGGCCCGGGAATTATTCTCCAATGAGAGTGGGAGCCTTGAAACCCTGCTCACACTGTTTCAGAACTTCTCCCAGCCTGAGGAGCACTCACCGAGGCTGGGGCTCTCAGGAGCCAGGCCAGAGGCCGAGGATGTGCTGATCAAGCTGACCCGCGTCCTGGCCAACTTAGCCATTCACCCACGCATCGGCCCCGTGCTGGCAGCCAATGTGCAGGTGGTGAGCCTGCTGCTGAGCGTTCTGGGTGAGAGCTATAGGCCCAGGACAGATCTGCGGGAGGGCTGTGGTGAGGGTTCGGCTCACTTCTTTTTTTTTTTTTTTTAAGATTTATTTATTTATTTATTTATTTATTTATTTATTTATTTATTATACAGTGCTCTGCCTCCATGTACACCTGCACACTAGAAGAGGGCATCAGATCACATTATAGATGGTTGTGAGCCACCATGTGGTTGCTGGGAATTGAACTCAGGACCTTTGGAAGAGCAGGCGGAGCTCCTAACCTCTGAGCCATCGCTCCAGCCCTCAGCTCACTTCTTAGAGAACCTCCTTAGCTTTCCTGTGAAAAGGAAAAACACTTTTGGGGGTTGGGTCACTTTGTAGAATGCTTGCCTGACATACACACGGCCTGGGGTTTAAGTCTCCAGCTGAACTTATCCTATGTTGAGGTGGCCGTGTCTGCAATCCCAGCACTCAGGCAGCAGAGCGAGGTTGAAAGCCTGCCTGGGCTATATGAGACCTGTCTCAAAACCAAACCAAACCCACCGCCACAAAACTGGGAAATTTCCCAGGATCAGTCCATATGAACAGAGTTCATCTCCTTTTCCAGATCTCATGTTACCTGTAGTTGTGTCCCCCCATCTTTCATGTCCCCACCTTTCTAGTTTATTCTGTCACAACAGAAATTGATTCTGATCTGTGTGCTCATGTGCCTGTGAGTATGCCATGTACACAAGTGCTTATAGAGGTCGGGGGTGGGGGGACATCAGAGACCCCAGCTCTGGAGTTACATGTGGTTGTGAGCTGCCAGATGTGGGTGCTGGGAGCGGAACTCTGGTCCTTTGGAAGAGCAGCGAGCACTCTGAGCTTTCAGCCGTCTCTCCAAGCTCCCACATCAGAGATGTATTTTTTACATATCTGGAGGCTGAACTTCACAGTCTGCCTTGAGAGAGAGAGGCAGGTAGATCAGGAGTTGCAGGTCACCCTTGGAGTGAGTTTAAGGCCAGTCTGGGCTACATAAAAAGAAAGAATGAAAAAAGAAAAAACAAACAATCTCCGCTAAATGACTATGATGGTATGTGAACAAATTTTTAGCTTAATACATGTGACCTTCAGTAATTTTTGTCCCTATCTCTCACTCTACCTCCAGACCCATTTTTATTTTTAATTTTGTTTTTTTGAGACAGAGTTTCTCTGTATAGCATTGGCTATCCTAGACTCAATTCTGTCCCTGGAGAGAACTCATCCTCTGGCGCTAGGCAGGGCCTTCTCATTCCCTGGGTGCTTGCGTGGTCTTTCTTTGGTGGGAGCTACCTTTGGGATAGGGAGGAAGTCTGTCTCTCTTCTTCTTTCTATTTTTTGGGTCAAAATAAATAAATAAATAAATAAATAAATAAAAGCAAAGAGGAGATCCAAAAGAGTAGGCCTTGATGGTCTCTCTGCAGGCCCTTGGGCCCTTTCCAATGAAACAACTTTCATATTAGACTGTCTCTTATTCCTGGACCAGCACACACTGGCAATGAACTGTTTACCACATGAGCCTTCAGAAGATGCTCATCCAGACCATATGGCGATCACTTCTCAGTGCTGAAGGCCTGGACCCTGGAGTCAGTAGGGCTTTCCCTCCTTCACAGTGGCATCTCGTCTTCAAGGGCACTGCTATCTGCCCATGTCTAAGGGGTGATGCTATCAGAGGCTCCCAATGCTCTGCACGGTGGCCCCAGCATCAAGAGATGGGTCTGGGAGCCTCTCCATGGCACACGCCTGTAATCCCAGCACTCGGGGAGGCAGAGGCAGATGGATCACTGTGAGTTTGAGGCCAGTCTGATCTATAAATCAAGTCTAGGATAGCCAAGGCTATACAGAGAAACTCTGTCTCAAAACAAAAACAAAAACAAAATTAAAAATAAAAATGGGTCTGGAGGTAGAGTGAGAGATAGGGACAAAAATTACTGAAGGTCACATGTATTAAGATAAAAATTTGTTTTTTTTATCATCATAGTCATTTAGGGGAGATTGTTTTTTTCTTTTTTCATTCTTTCTTTTTATGTAGCCCAGACTGGCCTTAAACTCATTGTATAGCCAAGGGTGACCTGGAACTCCTGATCTTCCTGCCTTTCTCTCATAAGTAATGGTTTTACATGTGTCCACCATCTCACCTGGTTTATGCAGTGCTGGTAATCAAAGCAGGGCTCCACATGCCGGCCAAGTCTGCTACCAACTGAGCGGCTATCTCCAGTCCTTGTACGTTTATTTGGAGCCCCAGGAAATGCCTAAAGTCCAAGCCCTGGGTTCAAAAAACTGGGCATGGTGGATGCACTTATAATCCTGGCACCCAGGAGGTGAAGGCAGGAAGATGAGTCAGAGGTGGGGCGAGGCTGGGGTGGCAGAGGCCATGCGAAGCCATCTGTTGTGTTTGAAAGACAGAGCTAATGGTGAGGGATGGAAAATGACCTGAGGACCACTCTGTTGGGAGGTATGAGAACTAGAGTCAGCCCTGAAGCCAGGGCGGGTGGGTGGGTGGGGTCAGGGACAGCTCAGGGCCCTGTGGTCTTGTCCCCTTCGCTGCAGATGCAGGGCCCCACCAGACTGTTCTAGACCTGGCTGTGGGAACCGAGTTAGCATGTCCCACATTGCTGCATCTCTCTGCAGGCAATCATGACATGGGTGGTAAAGCTTTCCCAAGCAGTATCTCTGGAGCCCCTACACCCAGCGTGTTCCCCAGCCTCAGCTTCTGTTGCCGTGAACGTGGCATCACTGGATCTGCAGGGCCAAGCGTTTCTGACTCCCTGGTCACTTGGTTTCAGAATCCAAGTCACTGGGCGACTGTGAGGAGCTGGTGATCAATACCACAGCAGCCATCAACAATCTGTCCTTCTACCAAGTGAAGAGCTCCGTCCTGCGACACAGAAAGCTGTATGTTGCTGAACGTAAGGCTCAGGGTCGGGCGTGGCTTCATAGGTGCCCATTCATAAACGCTGGGCGTGGCTTCATAGACATTGGGCGTGGCTTCATAGGCGCCCATTCATAAACGCTGGGCGTGGCTTCACGGACACTCATCCCTAGGCACCCCTGGAGGAGTTACTGCGGCAGCTCTCCCGCGCCATGCGTAAGAACCTTGAACATGGGAGTGATTTGGTTCTTAGTTCTTGTTGAAATGTCCCACGGTTTATATATATTTTTTGCACCATTAAGAAAATGTTCAGTTCTCAGTTATTTGGTAGGAAATTAGTTTTCATTCACTTTTAAACACAGTTATAGGAAGAAATACAGAATACTGTTACCAGTGTAAGCTTAAAAATGTGCAAGGCTCCCAGCACTCCAGAGACAGAGGCTGGTAGACCTCTGGGAGTTTAGGGCCAGCCTTATCTACATTGCAAGTTCCAGGCTAGCCTTGGCTGTGTCAAACAAATAGTAAAAACAACAACAAACCCACATAGACAAAAATCACACACACAGTAGTACCACCTCTGGTATTGCGTATGCACATGCATGTATGAAGTCATGGTAGAGAGTATAAGTGATGTTTGGACATTATTGTAAATTTACTCACTTTCTTTCTCTGCCAAACCCAGTGCTCTTAAAGCTCCTCGTGAGTAACAACATGGATGGGATCCTGGAGGCTGTGCGTGTCTTCGGAAATCTCTCCCAGGACCATGACGTCTGCAATTTCCTCATGCAGAAAAATGGTGGGTTAGTGACAGTTAAGATGCTAAGATTCTTGCCAACAGTCAGCTAAGTGACTTGGAACCTTCGGCAATTAGAGTGATGTTTCTGTTCTGAGATGAGCCATACTTTACATTTGTCCCATATGGGGGACCACACAGGATGCTGGTATACACCAAGTGTGTGTTCACAAACCCAGAGAGTGCCCTCTTGATCAATAAGGTGTGTGTGTGTGTGTGTGTAAGCATGTGTACATGTGTAGGAGCATGCTCAAGGGGGTTTGTGCACATGTGCATGTGAAAGAGTGTGCTTGTGTGTGCATGCGTATATGTGCTGGTGCATGTGTGCATGTGTGTATGTGCTGGGCATGTGTGCATGTGTGTATGTGCTGGGCATGTGTGTATGTGCTGGGCATGTGTGTATGTGCTAGGCATGTGTGTATGTGCAAGAGCATGCTCATGTGTGTGCACATGTGTGTGTGTGCGTGCATGCATGCATGCGTGCATGCTCCTGAATGCCTGCATGTATGAGAGCATGTTTGTGTTGTGTGTTTAATGGAATCTGCACTCATTATTTCTAGTCCAGGGGATAGGCTAGCAATTGTTTTCATTTACACACTAGACTATGTCACACTTTGCTTGTAGCTACTAAGTGTCCAACAACCAAAAAGACAGCTCCAGGGAGCATAATGTATTACGTTTTGTAAATATGCATGCTCATACAACGTAATGTTCCACAGTGATTCATTCATAGGTAGGCATGAATTAGACATAGGTCAGCATGATTAGCCAGAAACACATAATGTAGAAGTGAAAAAGCCAGTTATATATAATAAAAAATAGAAAATAATGTCACTGGTATAAATTTTTAAATATGCTCCCCTCTCCCCCCCTCCTCCCGCCCTCAGGAAGCAGAGTCAGGTGGATCTCTGTGGATTCATGACCATCCTGGTCTATATAGTAAATTCCAAGTCAGCTAGGCCTCAGGAAACAAGCAAAAAAACCAACCCCCCCCAACACTCACAAAAACTGCCTAAAGTATTATGTATCTACATTGATGTAGTAAGGATAGAGAACATAAACTGTGTTTGGAAATTATTGACTCCACATTTAAGATAGGATTTACCACTTAGAGGGAAAGAGGCATCAAAAGATGTAATACTAGATTTGCTTTATTCTTTTTTTTTAATTTGCCCCAATTGATGAATGAGAATTGCATATGCTGATGAAATATAACCTGTTTTGGACGCAGTGCTCTGATTGTTAAGCTAGCTGGGTGGCAGGTATCCAGATGTTGATTCGAACCATACAGAACTTTTTTTTTTTTAACTGTCTAGGGCTGGAGATCTCTCAGTGAGTGCTCGCTTAGCAATGCACAAGCCCTGTGTTCTGTCCTCTGACTGCATAAACCTGGTCTGCTGGTGCCAACCGAGGCAGGAGGATCAAAACTTCACCCCTGCCTCCAGCTACATAGCAAGTTCAAAGCCAGCCTGGGGATCCTAGTTAGAGTTACCAGTGCAGTGATGAAACACCATGATCAAAAGCAACTTGAGGAAGAAGGGGTTTATTTGATTTAAATACCCTGAATCACAGTGCAGGTGCTGCTGCAGAGGCATGGAGTGGTCCTGCTTACTGCCTTGCTCCTCTTGCTTGCCCAGCCTGCTTTCTTACAGTACCAGGGCCACATCACCAACTAAGAATGCCCTCCAGGCTTGCTAGATCTTATAGAAGCAGTTTCTCAGATGATGTTCCCTCCCCTCAGGTGACTATGGTTTGTGTTGAGTTGAAGCTGGACCATCCAGTACACTAGGGTACTAGAGACCCTTTCTCAAGTGAAACACGCCAGTCCTGCAAACAAAAGATGTCTAACCACGCTGATGATGGCAAATCTAGATCAGGCAAATACATCTGCAGCACCAGCAAGGTGCAGTCCCTCATGCCCGTGCCCTAAGAGGACTAGCACTTGGTGGTGCATCCTTTGGGGGTCTTCAGGATATTATATGCATGGGATGTAACTGTGGTCAAGCTCACTGTCAAGCGGTCCACAGGTCCACATGTATAACAGGGTACCCACTGTGCTCAGGTGCTTGGTAAATGGAATCTGGTAGTTTCCTCACCTCATCCACTCCGTGATCCCTTCGCTGGGCCCCTACTTGAGGGTGAGAAAACAGGACTTACAATGTGTTGTCCCATCTCCTAGGAAATGATTGGCCCACAGCTTGCACTGTCCCTGCACCAGCAGGCCTGTGCTGCGCTGGCCAGTTCCTAGTGGCCTATGAATCTCTTGTGTTCTGGAGGCTCAGAAAGATATCATCAGGACAGAACTCCGCTGCCCCAGGCTGTCCATTAGAGTTACAACTGGAGGTCTAAAAAGGCCATTGAGAACAAGCAAGGGGAAATGTCACCCATGTCCCACCAGCAGGGACTTATCTCCCTGGAGAGGGAGCTGCTGTTGGCTCAGTGATGGCAGGAGTAGGGCCAAAGGCTGTGGGAAGCAGGAGTGGGTTCATCACACTAACCACCGTCCAGCGTTGCAAGCCACGCCTTCCCACTTTCTATCCCTCCTCCACGCCCCCCCACAACCCCCACCCCATTGGTAAGAGTAGCTGCAGCTGGGATGCAGGCCTTCCTTCTCTGGTCTGCCAGCGCTCACGGGTCTGTGTACGTTCTCTGCCCTCCCAGTCCACAAGTTCATGATCGCATTGCTGGAAGCCAAGCACCAGGACATTTGCTTTTCGGCCTGTGGGGTCCTCCTGAACCTCACTGTGGATAAGGACAAACGTGCCATCCTGAAAGAAGGCGGTGGCATTAAAAAGTAAGTTTCAAGGCGTGAACTCCCGACTCCCAGGATGGCGGCGACATGTTTTTTTCTGGGAGGTTGGGCCCATCATTCATTCCACTAGAGGAGTTGGGCTAGAGACACGGGGTTAGACTCTCCTGGACGCTTGCCACAACTTAGAGGCGCATAGGTGGAACTTCGTGGTCAGTCAGATTTGTAGGCATGAACTTAAATGAAAGGTCTATGGAACTCAAAAGCTTGCAGACAGATTCTGGCCCCTTAACGTTTCGCCTTGACGTTCCTTACTCAGGCTGGTGGACTGTCTAAGAGACTTGGGTCCCGGCGATTGGCAGCTGGCCTGCCTGGTGTGCAAGGCGTTGTGGAACTTGAGTGAGAACATCACAAACACATCCGCATGTTTTGGAGACGAAGTCACCAACACACTTCTAGTTCTCTTGTCATCATTTTTAGGTAAGGGGCCCTTACCCCAGATCTGTGACCTTTACCAACCTGAGGCAAGAACACTGTGTCCTCTGGCGTGCTGTGGGAGAGACTGGCGCCCAGCCGCAGAATCTGAAAGGTGATGGTAACGTGGAACTCTCCTAAAGAGTTTCTGAAAGACACTGAGTGCCGTGGTCCGAACAGAAGGATTTCTAACTGCCTGGAACTGGATTTCTTCTTTTCCCACCCTCTCCATCTTCTTTGATTGCATAAATGTCAGCAGCCTTGTGCCTCTGCTCTTTGAAAGCATGTAGACTCTGTCATAATTAGGAAAATGTGTTTTGAATTAAGCCATGCTTTCAACTGAATATAATTAGTGATGCTAATTATCACATGAGAAGAGTCTATAAGACGGTTTGACACTACAGTGTGGGCTCCCCGCACTCGGGAAGTCAGAAAGCATAGAAACTGAAGATTGTTTCCTTCTTTAACTTTTTTTCTATTTTTAGAATTTTTTTCCCCCAACATGCTTTAGGTCTAAAAACAATAATTTAGGTCAGTTGATGACTGAATGATTTTACAAATTCTATTCCCTGCATGGAGGCGAGGCTCTGTGGTTTCCAGTTAGAGGGCCCAGCGTAGCTGTATGGAAAGGCTCAGCGTAGGTAAGAGGCTGTGGGCTTGAATTTGTAGTGTCATTTGAACATTGCATCTCTTTTATTGCATACCTTTCTATCTCTAAAATGGGAGTGTGGTAGGCCCCGTTCAGCCTCAGAAAGTTAACTGCGAAGCTTAAACAAGCATCACAACAGAAGTGAAATAAAAGACCCAAAGTCTCTCAGTCAAACAGCTTCAAACTTTAGATTCTAGCTTTATCCTTTGTAAGTTTTTAGACCTTGGGCTTAGCATCTTGGCTCAGTGACTGTTTTGTTGCTGTGAAGAGAGGATGACCATGGCAACTCCTAAAACAGGAAGCAGTTAATTGGGGCTTTCTTATAGTTTCAGAGGCTTAATTCATTGTCATGGCAGGAGCATGGCAGCACACAGGCAGCCGTGGTGCTGGAGAAGGAGCTGAGAGCTTCAGGCAGTAGGAGGAGAAAGAGAGAGACTGGGCCTGGCTTGGGCTTTTGAAACCGCAAATCCCACCCCCCAGTGACACACTTCCTCCAACAAGGCCACACCCACCCCAGGAAGGCCACACCCCCTAAGCCCTAGCAAGTAGCAGTTCCCCCTAATGATGGAGCATTCAGATCTATGAGCCTATGGGGGCCGTTCCTATTAAACCACCACACCTCTTTAAGTTTATATTTTAATTCCCTATAAATTCAGTTAGCTGATGCCTTCCCTTCAGGGTGCTTAGGAATAAATGTGCACTTACACCAAGAGTTTAAGACTGTGCCTGCTACCAGCCAAGACCTCCAGCAGGGCTAATATGCTTTATGAACACCAAGGGATGTGGCAGAATATGATTGAACAGGAACAGAGGCTCTGACGTTAAGTGAAAGAATCAGATCTGCGTGGCCATTGTGGAGTTTGTTGTGAAGATGTATGCAGTTTTGTGCATTAAAATTTAGAGTAAGAAGAGTGGGCCCAGCTGTAAACGACTGACATTCTCAGTGTCCTTGTGAGCACGGGGGATTCCCAGGTGGCAGGAGGCAGGGATGCCCTCACAGGCTGTCTGAGTTCAGTTCCCATGGGGCCTGAGCTTGGAAGTCAGCTGTGGAGTCCAAGATTGGTGCAGCCCTGGCAGTTCTGATTTCAGGGACTCTGGGCGCAGCCTGGAATCCATGATTTAAACGGTTCCTTGACTGAGTCTGAAGTGCAGCGCCAGACATTGGGGACCTCTGCTCTAGTTCCTGAAGACAGCTCAGGAAAGGGTATGCAAGGAGGAGGAAGCCAGGAAACCGGATATTGCATAGTCTGCCGGGGCATAGTCAACCCGTTCAGGACCAGGTGTCCCAGCCCTGCTCTGGGTCTAGTGTTCTGGAGACCCAGCTCTGCGTAAGCTAAGCTCCCCTCTTCCCCCTCACTGCCTCTAATCTAATACCTGCTCATGTGTTTTGCTACCTCAAACTCTCACTTTCCACACCCAGTGTTGGTTTCTTCTGCGTCTCCTTTGCTGTTGACACTCTTCCCCGTGTCAGGCAGAAGATGTGGCTGGCTTAGGGAGCCACTTATTAGTAACGTGAGGCTTCTGTCTGCTTCCCTGAAACTCTGTCCTCTGGGGCCTGATGGGGACAATCAGTTCTGAGTGTGTGAGGAGCTGCCCAGCCTGTAAGGACCAACCAGAAAAGGTATGGGTAGGGCTGGCTTCTGAGCAGGGCAGAATTCCCAGGGGGCACTGGGCCGTATTGGCCTACTGCCTACCGCCCCATTCCCACGGCCTTCACACATGCAGCACACCCCCTTGCAGAGTCTCACAGCCTTTGAACCCTGTGGCAATGGTCAAATTACAGGATCCCTGGGCTGCTCACATAGCATTTGGTCATGAAGCATGAGCTATGCATTTTCTCCTTTATGATGGTTTTGTAGGCTTTATTTCTCCACTTTTCATGGAGCCACTAGAGGGAAATCACATCACTTCATCCAAAGTGGATGCTTCACACTGTGATGTTGTAGCGATTGGCTGTTGAGTTGTCCAGGGTAGCTGCAAATCTGCCACTCTCTGGACTCACTTCCACCTAAAGGACCACACTTAGCTAATGGCCTCAAAAACCATACTGGGAGCATCAAATGAACCTAGGGAAAAAAAAGCAAAAGTATAGACATGCTTATGTAGTAGACTGAGGCCAGAGGGTGGCAGCCCCCAGAGTCATCTTTTACAAACTCAGTAGTGAAGTGCTCATCTTGGGACCCACCATGAGCCCCTTTAATGCAGCTGCCAATCAGAGACAATGAGAGGTGCGTTGTTTATTGTTGTGAATTTAAAGAATACCACTAGGATGGGCTTTGGTTATGGTGGAGGTAGTGGTGGTGGTGTATGTATATGTATGTATGTGCTGTGTGCACTTGAGCATGCCGTGATACATGTATGGAGATCAGAAGACAATTTGAGGAATCTGGGGATCAATCTCAGGTTGCCAGGCTTGGCAACAGGCCCCTTAACCTGCCGCGCCATCTTGTTGGCCCTGTCTCGGTTGTTAAGGGCTCATTCCCCGGTCCTCAGATCCTGGCATCAGGAGGGAGTGGGAGTGAGACCTGGCATTCCAGTTGGAGAATCACAACATGAGGACAGTATCGAAGTGCTATCAGGTGTGCCTGGAACAGCTGAGACTGTCCCCTCAAAGAGAGTGACCAAAGACACAGGAGACCTCTCCACCAGTGACCTGTGCTGCACAGGAAGCTAGGAATTAGTGCATCGAGTGGGGCAAGCTTCACTGAGTGCTGTGACACTGGGTGCTGCGACACTGGGTGCTGCGACACTGGGTGCTGCGGCACTGGGCGCTGTGGCACTGGGTGCTGAGGCGCTGGGCGCTGAGGCGCTGGGCACCATGGCACTGAGTACTGAGGCACTGGACACTGCGGCGCTAGGAGCTGAGGCACTGGACACTGCGGCACTGGGCGCTGTAGCACTGGGTGCTGTGGCTCTGGGTGCTGAGGCGCTGGGTGCTGAGGCACTGGGCCCTGTGGCCCTGGGCACTACAGCACTGCAGCACCACGGCAGTGGTGGTTTTTAAGTCTTAATCCTTTGAAGTACTTCACCCTAAGTCTTAATATCCAAATGTGCAGTGCGTAGAGAAAGCCTGGGAACAATTGGTTATCAAAGTCAGTCCTGCTCCTACTGTGGGTGAAAGTGTCAGTTGTGTCCATTATAACCAACATCTTTAACAAACTGAAGTAGCTGGGGCAGGAGATGTGGTTCTGAGGTTAACAGAACTGACTGCTCTTTCAGAGTCCCTGAGTTCAATTCCCAGCAACCACACGGAGCCTCACAACCATCTGTAATGTGATTTGATGCCCTCTTCTGGGATGCAGGTGCACACACAGACAGAGCACAATATACATACTAAACAAACAAACAAACAAATAAATCTTTTTTAAAAATTAGGCAGATATCCCTCACAGGTGTGCCTTAAAAAAATAATAAATAACTGAAGTAGCAAAGAAGATGTTAGTTGTGTCATTACACCATGTAGAAAAGGTAGCATTTATTTGTTACTTATATCATGTAGAGGGTCATGGAACAAAAGAATACTTCTTCCTGAGGGTCACAGCAAGTTTGATAGATCTGAGTTTTAGTTGGATCAGCTCCTGCTACTCCTTGCTGTGCAAGTTCAAAACCTAATACTCAGTATAGCCTGCCACCTTAATGCACTTTTTGTTTCTGCATTTTTCTTTTCTTTCTTTCTTTCTTTCTTTCTTTCTTTCTTTCTTTCTTTCTTT
>OU015750.1:68348981-68371158 GCA_907169655.1 Acomys percivali
TCTATCAGAGCTAGTGTGAACACTCTCCTAGTGTGAGCACTCTATCAAGAGATAGTGAGCACACTTCTAGTGTGAATACTCTATCAGACTTAGGTGAGCACTGTCCTAGTGTGAGCACTGTCCTATCAGAGCTAGTGTGAGCATTCTCCTAGTGTGAACACTATCAGAGCTAGTATGAGCACTCTCCTAGTGTGAGCACTCTTCTATCAGAGCTATTGTGAACACCTCTTAGTGTGAGCACTCTTCTATCAGAGCTATTGTGAACACCTCTTAGTGTGAGCACTCTTCTATCAGAGCTATTGTGAACACCTCCTAGTGTGAGCACTCTCCTAGTTTGAGCATTCTTAGTGTAAGCACTCTCCTAGTGTAAACACTCTCCTACTGTGTGCACTCTCCTATTGTAGCTGCTACTAGAAGCTTTTTGTTTTCAAGACAAAGTGCAAGTAAAGCCAGCAGTCAGCAGGAGTGGAAGCATTACCTGTCCAGTGCAGTCACTTACCAGGCTCACTGGTGCTGCTGTGGGAAAACAGCAGCTGGCAGGGGCGCATGCAAATCTATGGGAAGAGCACATGGACACTGGCTAACCAGAAGGATTTTCATTCTTTTTTCCTTTCCAGACAGTAGCCCAAGTTGTCCTCCAACCTCCTAGCTAGCTGAGGATGACCCTGAACTCTTGATTTGCCTGGTTCTACCTCCCAAGTGCTGGGATCATGCTGCACCGTGCAGTCGCTCAAACGTAAGACCACTTGAAGATGACTTGAAAGGTTCTCCCAGGGATATATACCCACTGTAGTTTGGGGTATATAGAGCTCGGTTGTGGGACCCAGGGGGACTGTGTGATTCACGGCAATGGCACTTGATCAGTGATGGTGACTTTTCACACAGGAATGGGTTCATGACCATGAGAGCTTGGCTCTGACCAGACATGGCTGTTGGGATCACTGGCTGTTCCTTCTGAAGACCCAGGTTCAGTTCCCTGCACCCACGTGACAGCTCACCACTGTCTGTAACTCAAGCTCCAGGAGTTCCCACACCTTCACACACCTTCACACAGATACACATACAGGCAAACACCAATGTTCATAAACTACAACTGATTTTTAAAAAGTATCCAGTTCCATGTACTGAGCTATAGTGATGCAAAATGAACTAACACACCATGGTTGACGGCAGGTGCCATACTGCCTCACACCCCTCCTGCCGTGCTGGTTAAAGCAGGCTTCAGAACGGCTTTGCCATTTAGTGCCTGCCATTCATCTGACTGCAGTGTACATGTGACTCTCCTTCATTTAGAATTCAAACTCAGCTTCTGCTACTAACTGGGAAGCTAAAGTATGACTTGGAAAATTAAGGAAGCAAATTGAGGAAAATTATTCTTTATTGAAAAATACCAATAATACTGACATACTTCAGAAGCAATTCATGGTTCCAGAATACAAAGTACTTAATACATTTTTTTTCAAACCTGTTTGTATCTCAAAGATAGCATTTTTGTAAATCAAGATACAAATTTGATAACCTCACTAAAATATTTTCCAGCTTTATTCTTTAAGGAGCTGCACAACCTTCAAGGTCAGGGTCACGAGGTCAACAGGAGCACGGGAGGAACGCAGCAGCAACATTTTCTACATTGTTGGTGTTGGAAACAACAATCCTGCACAAGGCAGCTGCCTCCCTGGGTCAGAGACTCTTGGGAAATAGCATATTAAAAGATAGTCTGTTTTTCTTATAACACTCACTCTTTCATTCTAAGATTGCTCTTTGGAGAAAATCTTTTAAGAATGCCACTATAATATCATCTAAGAACTGAAAATTTAAAAACTAGAATGAAAGAAACAAACTGTTACCAGCAACACGGTCTTTGCTGAGCTGTGAGTAATAATTCTATGCTTTTTTAGATGCAGGAAAAAAACGTGTACAAGTTCAACTGAAACCACACAGAGTACGCACATTGGCTCAGGTAGTGGCAGTGCTCACGTTAGTCACTAGCAGCTCAGCTGGACAGCCTCGTCCGCAGCCCCAGCACAGCAGCACCGGGCTCCGCTGGATTCCTTAGTACCCAAGGCCAGTAACAGCCTGCTTGTTACTGTGTCACAGCAGAGCAACAAGAGCTGGAAAATCACTAGTTGCTGTATTGAAACACGTTTACAGCATTTCATACTGTCAAAAAGCAAATCCTGTGACCAGCAGCTTCTCTTCACAGCTCTAACGCTGAGGCTGCCAGGTGCTCACTGCGACACAGGCAGTGGCCTCCCACAGTAAGAGAGCAGACACTAAAGGAATCATGGCACAACGGATTCTGGATTCTCTTATCTACCATTGGTCCTGGGGCTTAGGGCTCCACCCCGTCGTAGACTACACTTGCTGCTCATTCCAGGACATCGTGAACGGAGGACAGACATCAGGTCATATAGCGGGTGATGGCTCTCAGAGCATAGAGGAGCTCTGCCTGCATCCTAGCTTCTATAAGAAGCAGATTGACATGAACCTGAGCATAAAATACAACATGTAAGGGCAGGTTATAGACATCACAGTTTCCCAGCGCAGCCAATAAGAAAGCAAGTCCCAAGTAAGTACAATTATTTGTCCCTTGATAAGTAACTGGTCTCAGGATTCTCCTTGGATAACCAAATCCCTGGATGTTCTAGTCTCTTGCACTAACTAGCGTACTATACATATGGCGAGCATACAGCCTCCCATTACTTAGAATACAATATAAATGCCATGCAAATGGTTGTTACAGTGACTTAGTTGGCACAGATACAATCATGAATATTGGTGATCCTCAGCTAGCTCAATGTATGGATGCAGAAACATGACTTTGAAGGGCCAAGTGCATATTCTATGTGCTACCACAGAACTTAAGCCTGTGTATGTTAGCACACTGCCAGACTTCTTATGGGATAAATGTCTTATTCTATTTACATTTGACCACATGCCTTCCTGGATTTTTGTTATAGTTCAGAAAATCTAGGCACTGTTTTGTCAGTCTTCTAGAATTCTCTGCCAAACCATCAATTTCTAGAAAGATGCTTCTAGCCGTTTGAGCCTAAGCCCAGCTATGACGGCATTTCTGAGGGCAGAGCGCCCAGCCGTCTACTCTTGCTCTCATCTCTCAGGCGCCATCCTGAGGCAGCTGCCCTAGAATGACGGTGGAAGGAGAGCGACTGCAGACCACAGAGTGAAGCAGCCGCCAGGAGCACGTACCTTCTCGGAGTGCTTGAACTGCCTCCAGAAGCTGTCATACATTCTTTTGGTAACCTTTTCAGGAGTGCACACAACAGTTTTGATATAAACTTTAAAGCTACGATCCAACAGCTGGTTAATTTCACCATAGTCATAGTCATCGTATCTGTTAAAGACAGGAACGGGCCACTGTCAGTGTGCACGCTTCCTTCTATGTGCAGTACACACACATGTGAACACATACTTTCCCCCTCGTTGTATGGGCAGTTAGTCTAATACAGTTAGAAATGATCCAGCTTTATGATGTTTAAATGAGGTGGGATGAGAAAGCATAAAGGAGAGAACTAAGGAAGGACAGTTTTCCTGTGCTCAAGCAAGGTGGTCACCGCAGCGGTACTAACACCGCTGCACTACCAAGCAACCCACACTCACAACCACAGTGAAACCAACTCTGAACAGATGAGTGTTGAAACTAAGAATGTCTATTTATTACCGGTACTATCACACACCGTAAGATGGTCATTTGCGTGTGTCAGAGCAGTTTCGGATGAGGAAGAACGCCATGCATGTGTAAAGCAGGAGGGCTGCCTAGTGGCTAAGGAGCTCATAATGTCCCTTTTAGGAGAGGCTGAGGGCCTGCTTACTGCAATGTCTGGGTTGCAGGTCACACAGGCACGAACATTACCTACTGTGTTGTCAGTGGAAAAGGGAGACAGTTCTTAGCAAAGCTGGTCCTGTAACCATCCGGGGGCCCAAGTGTGGGCACTCATTAGTAGAAATTAGTTTAAAACTGGTTGGATGTACTTTAGAGGCCTAAGTAGCATAAATTAAAGAGAGCCTGTAGGTCTCAAACAATAGGTGAGAAAGCAGATTTTTCACTAAAACAACCAGAAAGCAAAAGCCATGTAGTGTAGGATTTGTACGTGAGGACCGTGCATGTTTCTATAGAACACAGCATGGTGGAAACCTAACAGGCTTCGAGAGCGTTCCACTGCAGTGAGGGCACAGGCTGGATTCCGAGAAGACAACTATGAAGTTGAGCAGACACAAAGACGTGCGACCATCAAGCCCGTCTCCCCTGTGTGCTGCGACAGTTTGCTTGCTCTGTCCTCTCAAGTCACTTTCCACCTGTCAAGACCTGACCTCTGAGAGGGAAAAGCCCAAGCTGTGATGATGTGGGCCTGTGAAGCTCAAGAGCTGTAAGAATAAGCTCGGGGGTGGCGGTGAGGGGTGAGGGGTGAGGGGTGCGGGGGGCGGAGAGGGAGAGAGCAAGCCAACTAACCGTATCCCAAACACGCAGTGGATGTAGTTCCAGATGGCGCGTCTGAGCATCGAGGTGTCCACGTCTTTATGCATGGCCATGGTGTTGTAAGTAAGATTGTAAGCGATGTGGAACTTCTCGTCGATTAGCTGGCCCACATCTGGATACAAACGGTTCACTAGAGAGTAACCGTGGTCCTCCCAGCAGTAGTCCTAAACACACGGAGACAGGAACTATGAATACTTACCATGTGGCAAAAAGCTACAGGTCCCCAGTGCTGCAGGAATGAGGTCCCGGCAGCTGGGACTGCCCGCTGACTTTGAACGTCAGGTTCCCTAGCACTGCAGTCCACTCTGTTTCCATACTGCCACATGAGAAAGTCAGGAATTGTGATTTGACTGAGCTAAGAACCGGGAGAGCCATTTCTCCTCAGCTTTCCACCTGGTCCTTCTCCCATGTCCCATCACTGCGCACATTCAAATGTTCCGCACAGTTTATGGATTTCCAAAGTCAGCTATGATAGCTGATGCCTATTATCTTAAGAGCCCAAAGTTAGAGACCATCCTGGACTATATAACAAGAACATGTCACAAAACAAAAATGAAAAAAAAATCCAGCTCAATATATACACACCCCATCTCTCTCTCCCCCCTCCCCCCAGCATCTGGTTTTCAGCCCTTTTAACCAAGTCTTTCAATTCTAATATAGTCTCCTTGATGCCTCTGTGCTTCAGACAACTCATAAACCCCTACAGAGAGGCAGGAGCTTTCTCTTGTCATCTGCCAGCCTCGCCCACTCAGCCTGCAGTGCACTGGGCTGGCATCCGAGGCACCCTCCCTCTTTAAAACTGCGCCCCGCTAAAGGAAGCAGCCACCTTATCTGTAACTCTCCGTATTCAGACTCCTCACAGCCTTCACTGGACCTAAACTGAGACTAAATTACGTCCAGCTCTCTTCTCCCTCTGATGGAAGGCCCACCCTGTGCTACCTGAGGCAAACCCACGGCGTGCACACCCTAGGAAAATGACTCAGCGCTGAGCTACATTCTCAGCTGCCCTGTGTATGTTAGCCCAAATCTTTCACATTCATCTCTCTCCATAAAACTTTTAATTCACAATAATCCTCTCAATTTATTTTATTTCATGACAGCTCATCTCTTCCTTGTGGCTACATTCTGTTCTTTTAAAAAGCTCAACTCTTCCTTGTGGCTAAGTTTTGTCCTTTTACACAGTATTTTTGTTTGGGTGGGGACAAAGAAACAAAAAGTCTTAGAAGTTCAACTAGTTTTATAACTCTAATAAAGTTATTAATAGCACTGGCCTATAACCAAAAACTGGGCAAGTTGAGTAATTCACCTGTTTGTTATTTACTTAGATACTAAACAATAAATTTAACACATATATTAGCTATAGCATAATTCTGCTGACAAACGGAAAACCTTACAAAATTAAGAGTGCAGAATAGCTAGTCTGTAAATGTTGCTAGTTACTAACTCTCACCTTTCACTCAGGCCGCCGCTCTATGGAAATAGTTTGCTAAGCACTGAGCACAGGTCTCAAGCCCAGGTGGCCCCTTCACATCCGGCACAGAGAGCTTTCTAAGCAATTATGTTATGCAGATTACGTTACCTGGACACGAAATGTTGGGACATGCATCCCGTGTCTGGCGAAGTCCTTATAGCCGTAACTGGTGTCCTCAAAGTGCCGGGACACATCCCTTGCTGGTGGAGCTTCGTCATCATCTGAAGTGATTAAAAAAGTCTTTTAAAAGCTTTTTGAAAACAAGATGTAATTCATCTTACCCGTAATAAGTACATGTAAAATGAACCACTGTTGACACTAAATAACAAATATGAACCAAAACACTCCCTTCGCATCTCATGTAGCCCAGGCTGGCTTCAACCTTGCCATGTAGCTCAACAGTATCTTCTTGCCTCCATCTCCTGGGAGCTGAGATCACAGGCATGTGCCACCGGGACTGGTGTGTGTGACACTGGGGATAGAGTCCAGGGCTTTGTGTATGCTGAGCAGTCTGCCCATTACACCCCTACACCACAATAAAGTCTTAAACACATCTCGCTCGTCACAAAGCAGAATGGAGGAAAAACAAGATTCTTTGAGGTAAGCGACACATTCACAGAATTCTGCATGCCTTTCACTCCCTCGTGGATTGACACTTCTCCCTTTGTCTTTCTACCCTAACAGAATCTCCAAAGTCTGGATTCTAAGTTAAGAGAACTAAATCATGCATGGGTTAAGGCACGTGCCACCAAGCCCAGCAAAGCTTCAGGAAAGAGCCTCCTGCAGATGACCTCTGACCTCCACATGCATGCCCTGGCATGATGTCCTCTGACCTCCACATCCATGCCGTGGCATGCACACACCCTGCCAGCCCCTTTGCAATAATACTATTTAAAACAAAGAAAAATGGGGAGTGTTAGTATATTAAATGTCGTGTGCTCCACTCTTACTCTGGGGCGGCCTTCCTTAAACGTCATTACCGGGAAGTAGAGAGAGCCGCCGCTGCCTCCCTGGAAGGGCACACTGCGCGTTGGCTCTTAAGAATGTATTGAGACTCTCTAAAGAGCTGGGCTTGTGAGAGAAGCCGCTCGGCGCGTTCAGGTTGCTCTCACCCGAAGAGAAGACAAGCATGCTCTCCCTCTTCTCTATTTCGAAGCGTGACGCCATCTCCTCCTGGCTGGCCTCCTCCTCGGCTCGGCACTCCTGTAGCTGCTTCATCTTTTCCATGAGGGCTTCGACTTCAAAGAAGGAGTCACTTACCTTAAGAGAGAACACTGATTGTACACATGGCAGGCACACAGTGAACAGCAGGAATTTCATTAAGTCTGTCTCAGAAAAACCTTTATCTGAATGTAATAAAAATAGATTTTCTTATGATATTAATAAATATAACAGCCTACCGAGTATAGATATTTAAAATTTAAGATTCAAGAAAAAATATTTCAAAAATTATACTGCAGTTTAACCTTAAAAAATAATAACATAGTAACTATTCACACTGTTTTAATGATTAAAACAACAGTCAATTTAAAGCAGAATTGAAAATTGAGTATTTAAATTTTAGTTTCTACTTGCTCAGGTAAATAAGTACACAGAGTACACACTGTCAACATGTCTGTCATTTTTAAAATAGCAATTGTTCTATTTATACAGTTTACCAATTACACTGTCCTCACATGGCTGGAGTTGGCCAGCTGAGCTCTGTGAATGGGGCTAGCAGCTGTCACTTGCTGGGACAACTACCACAGTGTCTTATCTATAATGTCAGGTGCTACCTGGGAAACAGCCCAGCAGAGGGATGACTTACACTCCTGTAACTCGACTACATCCTTACTCTAAATCCTGGGTCAGATCTATGGAAGACACATGAACCGAGTCTTAACATTTCAAATCTGAATGTTCAAATACAAAGTAATGCTTGTCCCTTGGCACCTCACACTTTGGACCCACCTCTGGAGGGCTGTATGGCACTTGTGCACGCTAGGCAAGCAGCCTGCCACTGAGCAACGCCCCTAACACCCATGCGTGTCTAAGACCTCCCATCTTCTGTGGCTTCCTGACTTCCACTCCTCGGTCCTTCAGGTGTCACTTACATATGCTGAGCGTCACACCTCACAGCTCTTTACCCTGTTCCTGTCACTCCCACACGGCACTCTGCTCTTCCCTTTGGTGCATCAAAGAGAACGTGTGATATTTACCTCCTGGCTCAGAGCCTGCCTCCCCCAGAATAAAGACATCTCTAAGGGTGAGGCCTGCTTAATTTCCTAAACAAACACATCTGCTGTATAGTGACTGTCAAGATAACTGGATATTAGGAAGTTTACATTATCTGTGCTTTGTGTTTTATATTTTATATATGGTGGAAATTGTGGTACAGCTAAATTATCCCACTCTGAGCCTGCTCTCTAGTAGTCTGTGGTAGGAAGTACTTGTAGGATGACACGGGAAGTGCTTCTGACACACTTTTCTACAGGCTCCAAGATACAGTCAGTAACCAAACCCAAAACAATAAGCCAAAAAGATGCACCTCAACCCAGATTGTTTTTACTTAATTTTTCACTGTGATAAAGTCTCATGTAGGTCAAGCTGGCCTCAAAAAATATATATACATATACATACGTATATATGTACATACATATATATATATATACATACACACACACACATACATACACATACACACACCCCTTTGGATTTCTGATTCTCTTGAATTTACTTCCCGGTGTTGGGATGACAGGTGTGTGCCAGACTACTTTTGATCATATTCATTGATTTACATTGCTCACTAATTCACTAAGAGAAATTACCCACATTTTTATTGTTTTTAGAAAAGATAAGTATTGGTATATTGAAAAAAATTTAAAGGGAAAGGAAAAACAAAGTATGTTTCTTTTGCTAGTTAATTAATCTGCAATAGTTGAGACAGTTTTAAAAAAAGTACAGATCACTGTCGTCTCTGTCTGAGAAAGTCTCAGTATACAGCTAAAGCCTTGAATTCAATGTGCGCACAGGCTGGCCCCACATCTGCAATCTTCCAAGCTGGGTATGGTGGTGCATGCCTTTAGTTCGAGAACTAGGGAGGCAGAGGCAGTTGAATTACTGTGAGTTCGAGGCCAGCCTGTTCTACAGAACAGAACAGAAAGCACTACATAAAGAGACAGTGTTTCAAAGAAAGAAACCAATTGATAGCCTTTCAGCCTTACTCTCAAGTGCAAGGCTTACAGGTATGCCTACCCTGTCTGGCAGCAATTCAATATTAATACTGTACATGGAACTCAATTCAGTGTTATTACTATATATATGGAACTTCTCTTTTACTTGCTATTTAAAGCACTTTCATTAAAAGTGAGGTTGTGTGTATGATATGCACCTAAAGAGCAGGCTCTATCGGCTCACTGTCCAATGCTATCAGTATAAACTATACACTATCTAAAAGATCCAAGTTCAAATCCACGTGTAGGGAGCAGATGAGTTAGAAAAATAAAAGCTCCCACCTTTTTACTTTTCTCTGTTATCTCTTAATAGAAAACAACCAAGAAAATCCCAAAACTTTACATTATCCTGGTACTAGGGAAAGGTACGAATTCAAGTCTCAGTTTCCCAGAAACTGATGCACAGTCTCTCAGCCACACTTAGAATCTCTGTGCTTTGGTAATAATTGGTAGCCACATGCAACCTATTGTTTAGTGATATGGTCAATCCTGGAAAAGTGGAATTTCTTCATATGGTTATTTCACCATATCTAAATGATAAACTCCAAACACTGAATGAACTAGGCATTTTAATTCTTTGGGGACATTTAAGATCTTAGCACAAGAACTTTATGTTTTATAGGAAACATGAAAGAACTGGGCTCAGAAAGGCTTGGTGACATGCCCAGCATCAAGCAAATGAACCAAAGTCTGTCGACCTATGCACATCTGCCCGTGTCCTGTGTACATCTGGCCGTGCCTGTGCACGTCTACCCGTGACTGTGCACATCTACCCGTGACCTGTGCACATCTGCCTGTGTCCTGTGTACATCTGGCCGTGCCTGTGCACGTCTACCCGTGACTGTGCACATCTACCCGTGACCTGTGCACATCTGCCTGTGTCCTATGCTAACAGTGCACAGGTGACCACTGATATTTCTGTGACTTTTCAAGTACAACATAAAGCCTTATTGTAATGTGAGAATTTTTTAACCACTGTATACAAGAATTAAAGTTATAGAAAAATTCAGCTTCTAGGCCACTGAAATGGTTCAATGGGTAAAGGTGCTTAAACTGAAAGCCTAATGACCGAAGTTTGATCCCTGGAACCAATGTAAGGAGGAAGAGAGCCAACTCCACAAAGTTGTCCTTTAAGACACACACACACACACACACACACACACACACACACACACACACTTTAATGAGAAATATCAAATTGTTCAACTCACTTTGAAGGAATAACAAAACAGAAGCTAGAAAGTAGAAGAGAAAATGTCTTAGTTACTATTCTATTGCTGCGAAGAGACACCACAACCAAGGCAGCTTAGAGAAGAATGCATTTAACTGGGAACTTGTGCATAGCTTCAGCGGTCAGTCCATTATCATCACGGTGGGGATACGGCAGCAGGCAGGCAGACTTAGACCTCATCCAGACTCACAAGCGCAGGCAGAGAGAGCTGCTGAGATTGGTGTGGGGACCTCAAAGTCCACCCCCCACAGTGACACAGCTCCTCCAGCAAGGCCACACCTCTTAATCCTTCCCAAACAGTGCCACCAGCTAGGGGCCAAGCATTCAAATATATGGGCCGTTCTCATTCAAACCACCCTAGCATTTTAACAAATATAAACTCAGCTGGTATTGTTAGATTCTGGAGAAAATAAAGTATAAAGAAGTAAAGGAAAAATTTGGAGAGCAAAGGTGACTTAATTTTCTAAAAGCCAAACAATTAAAAAGCCAGCCTTCTGCTGAAGAAAAAAGGAAGGGGGGGGGGAGAAGGGGAGGAAGCAACAACAACAGTAGCACAGCAGCACTGCGCCGGCAGGAAATCTCCGCTATCAGGGTCACACTAGCTTATCCTTCCCTTATCACAGTTGTAGACACTCAGTATCAGCTGGTCCTGGCTGGCCCCAGCTGAAATGACTTGAGTGTGACCTCCCAGAAGGGCTCCTAGCTTTGTCTATCACTTGGTAATATAGACTAGTGATGGGCACTGGAGGTAGAAACAAATTCATCCTTAAAAGATAGATCTAACTTGTCTATGGACTTGACAGGCTTTCTCGTAAGCCAGATGAAAAAACTAACCACAGTCACAGTAACTAGTCTCACTGCAATCTGACAGCAAATCACAGATACTTACTGAAATATTTCCCGCTGAGTTGACTTGCATCTCCTCCACACTGTGATTGCCATTTGTAATGTCACACATGCAGTAGCTACTGACAGAAGGAGGTCTGAAGGTGTGGCCACCATCACAGTGGATTTCTGGACTAATTCCACAGCCAAATGTGAATGAGGCGAGAGAGTGATAGTGTGTGAGCAGGACCACAGCGTGCACCAACTCTGCGAGAGACCAGCTGTGCTCCTCAGCCTTCAGAAGTCCCTGCGGGGGAGAACAGATTTTTACTCTGAGACGTGATGGTAAAAACATACCTCATTTTAGTATTTAAAAATCGACTGAAAAAAGGATTAGACACCATACAAAGCCTGGTTACGATTACAATTTAAAATACATAAAACCTGTACTTTGTTAAATTTTATTAAAAATGTATCTAGAAATAAAAACTTAACATCTGTTGATGCATTGTCACTTTAAATCTCCTAAATAATTGATTTAAAAAGTATTTTAAGGGGTTGGGGATTTAGCTCAGTGGTAGAGCACTTGTCTAGCAAGCGCAAGGCCCTGGGTTCAATTCTCAGCTCTGGTGGAAAAAAAAAGAAAAGAAAAAGAAAAAAGTGTTTTAAAACTGTTTACCATGTTCTATAACATGGATGGACAAGGCTGAAAATATATGTTGTAAGCGTTTCTATCATGTGGTGCACATTTTCAGAGAAAGCTGATATTTTGTAAATTTCAAGAGTCAGAAGGAACTAGTGTAAGATGTCATCTACAAGTCGAGACAAGTGGGATGTGACTTCCCACCTATAAGAGCAGCTGAACTCTAGGAGACTGCAGCTGCAAAGACTCAGGACAGCAGGGCCGAGCCATCGGGCAGCACTTTGGGAGACAGTTTCTGTCTTATAAAGCACAACGACATACTGGACAATGCAGCAGTCACACCCCTAGTTATTTTCCCACATAAGCTGAGAACCTTTGTCTACCTACACATTTACACATGAATATAACAGTTTTATTCGTAACTGGTCAAAACTGATACTTATCAGGAGGCCCCTCAAGTAGAGGAACAGGAGTATCATTCAGCAATAAAAGTAAATGATCTATGAAGTCATTAAAAAAGATAAGAACCTAATGAGGGAGCTCACAGCTGTAATTCCAGCACACAAGAGGGTGAGGCAGGAGGAGCAAAGGTTCAAGGCCAGCTTATGCTATACAGCAAGTTCCAAGCCAGCCTAGACTACATAGCAAGCCCCTCTCTGAAAACAAACAAACAAATATAAATAGCAAGCCCTTCCCTGAAAACAAACAAAATACATAAGTAAAAATAACCTCACGAACATATTACTAAATGAAAGTCTATAAAGTTCTGCTCTACATAGTTCCAACTATAGAACATTCTGGAAATGGTACACTGTAGATATAATTAGAAGGCAGCAGTTGTGAGGACTCAAGAGAAAGTACAACACTCTGAATACTTACTATTTTTGTATTTATTGTACAGTAGTAGTAACGTCACGTACTTACAAAGAGCAAGTCCCAGTGGGAACTATGGACTTTCCTTAATAGCAGTGCTATCAACAGCGGATCATTTCTTTCAGGAACTGTACCGCTCAAAGTCCAGATGACAGATAATACAACCATGTGTGTCTGTGGATTCTCTGCCTCCCTTTCCTTTTCTCCCTCTCCTTTTTTGTCTTCCTTTGTTTTTCTGAGACTTGGTGGTAAATACCCAAGGTCAGCTTCAAACTTGCTATGCAGCTGACAGTGACTCTGAACCCTGAGCCTGCTCCCTTGCCCCACCTCCCCAGTGCTGGGATTACAGGCTCTGACCAGCAGGCCCAGGTGTGCAGTGCCAGGACAGGAAGCTGGACATGCACTGTGCTGCCTGAGCCACAGCCCAACCTTCTAGCCAGCTTCCTACAAACCCAGCAGTATCATTTAAACACTGTGACCCTGAGACCCATTATTTCTCCCATACGTACCTCGATGTGCTCTTTGGTTATAAGCCAAGGCCTGTGGGCTAGTACTTTGTTAAGCTCTCCTAAATTTTGTAGTTTTTGAGGCGCATTCTCTAAACCATTGAGCCACTTGGGGTCCCCACCAACGTGAAGGAAGTCATTCACATGTAGATTCACTAGGTAGGAACACTGATGCCTTGCTGCCGCCTGCACAGAAAAGAAACAGACATTGTAATTATGTCAAAAGTTTGAACTATTACAAATCTGTTTTCTTTACAACATACAAAATAGATTTTCTGATTATTTGGTTTAAGTTCTCCAGACTACAGAAATACAGGGTTTATTTAGAAATTAAAAGAGACTTATATATCATAGAAAAGATGTCAGAAATATTTCAGAAAATATTGCTTTAAAAATGACATATTTAAAATGACAGATTATTACACACAAACTGAGCAGACTTAACACTGGGCACCCCACAAAGCTGGGATCCTAGCACTTGGGAAGTGGAGGCAGGAGGACCAGGAACTCAGGGTCACCCTCAGATATATATCAAGTTTGAGGCCAGTCTAGGTGACACAGGACTTCTGCACAGAAAGCAGGGGGCGGGGGACAGTGGAAGAGAGGGGGAAGAGGGAGGGAGGGAGGCAGCGTCTCTCACATCTCATGTTCTACTTTAACTTCTAAGAAAGAGTGGTTCTGGCCCAGCATGATGGCTCAGAGAGTAAAGGCGCCTGCCAGTGAGCCTGACCACCTGAGCTTAGCCGACGGGAGAGAGAGAACTGACTGCTTCACCTTGTCTCTGGAATGCACACGCGCGTGCGCGCGCGCGCACACACACACACACAATACATACACATACACACATGCACACATACACACACATGCACACATACACACACATATTAAATTTTTTAAGGGCATAGTTGTTGGTATTGTACAAAACTACATGTAGTAATATTTTTTGTTATATTTGAAAGTATACTTATGTAAAATCAGGAAAAATAGAAGCAATCTGGTAAGAATACCATTACAAGTCAAAATATAGATAATGTAAGTATTTATTGTTGTGTCAAAAGCATTAATCATCTTAAAGAAATTAATAAAGGGCTGGAGATATGGCTCAGAGGTTAAGGGAACTGACTGCTCCTCCAGAGGTCCTGAGTTCAAATCCCAGCAACTATATGGTGGCTTACAACCATCTGTACTGTGATCTGATGCCTTCTTCTGGCCTGCAGGTGTACATGCAGGCAGAGCACTATATACATAATAATAAATAAATTTTATAAAAAAGGAAATCACTTAAAAAAAAAAGAAATTAATAAAAACAGGCAGAGAGAAAATGTCACTGGATGTTTACGAACCATTATTCCAATGTAGTGCCGGTAGTGGAGAGGTAAGGGCCCGTCCATCTGCAGCAGGTAGTGTTGAGTCTTTAAGAAACTTTCTAAATACTGTGGATGGAAAACCATCACTAATGTGATGTTATCCAAACGACCCAGAGCAGCAAAGGAATCTGCAAATAAAGTGTGCATCTGTGCGTCTTCACTGCCCACCTGCAGAATCTGTGTAAAGGAGAGGAAAGCTACAGTTACATAAACTATAAACTGGTGTTACAGAAAATGTGAGTGGGCTGCATTGTTCCATTTACAAGTAGATTAAATTCTACTGAGAGGGGTTATGACTTTAAACTTGTAGCAAAACAGAAGAGTCCCTCCATTGTGTGGCAGGGGATAAACAACGGAGGCTGGACTGAGCTTCAGTTAAAGGGAATCTAGAGAGGCCGCCTGCAGACTTGACAAGAATCCGGACCAAGCAGCCGATCAGATTGTTAAATGCCCAGAGCTTGCAAGCAGACACTAAAATCTTCCCTTACAACACTATTCTCATTAAATGAAAACAACCACAACTAATAGCAAACAGTTCTCATGACAATAAAGCATAGCTGCGTCTACATATGTAGAATTAAAGGTCCAGTGTAGCGTTCTTACCAACGTGCGGACACGGACAAGGCTGAGCACCTCTGTTTCCAAGCAAACCTAAGCAAGATCTAAATATAAGCAGGTGCGGGACCAGTCAAAAACAAGTCTCAGTTTTACTTGATTAAACACAGGTGCCTAAAATGCATCATGAAATCCTAGAAATCAATGTGACTATGACAGCTTTCTAATCCCTTAAACTCACTGCCAAAACATGACTAACTCTGAAGAACTGTGTAAAACATGTTGTTGACCAGCAATTGTTCAGATGCCAAGATGTGGGTCATGAAAATGTTTCCTTAGCAGCAGGAGGTTCACGATGTACTTGCAAAACAGCATACCTCCTTCTCGGGGATGAACCTGCTGGGTCCGTGTCCTAGTGGCCGAGGAATTCTGATTCCAAGTTCCTAGAAAAGAAAAGTACACCATCTGAGGCGTCTAGCAGTAAACAGCACAAACCAGGGCTAAAAGAGCAAGAGGAAAAGCAGCCAGCTCAAAACAGACAGGCTTGCCACAGTCATTTGTTCTCATGGCTAAATATACACATCAGCGCCTCTATTTGCATCACGCAGCTAACACCTTCTAATATGATTCTGACTAAAAACAATAAAACCTGTTTCACTAAAGCCAGAGTTTTGCATAAAACACTTGGCAGAGAGTCTAGAACAGAAAGTTCAGCACACAGCAGCCAACCCTGTGGGTTGTCAGTGATACAAAACAAGACCAGTGTGTTTTTGCACATCTAAAATGCAACAAAAGCATCGCTCCCATGCACTTTGTCAGGAAATAAAACGAAAACCGATACCTTTATATAAACATCTTAAACAGGATGAGACCTAATCATTACTGTATTGATAATAACACCTCAAAATAAACAGGGACCTGTGACAAGTAAAAACTAGTTAGCTAAATCCACAGAAGAGAAAGCACCGACAGTAGGGTATGCTTTCTCTGTCACTGAGTGAAAACATTTCAGGGAAAGTCATTTTGTGTCTGTCTGTTTACCTTTTTAATTTTTGGCCTTTGACACAATCTAGAATTCTTTGTCCTATACTGACAGAGCAGCACAGTAGCAGGAACAGACTGTTCCTACTGTTAACTTCCTCCTCTGTACGAAGCTCTGAGATGAAGTAGCAAAAATAATCTTAATAATAAAACCTTTTGAGGGCAACCAATCCAGGATCACTTTAAATAGTTAAAGTAAATACAACTGAAGATTAACTCTTATTTATAAAAGTATGTTATACACAGATACTATTTTTTTTGTTTTTGAGACAGGGTTTCTCTGTGTAGTCCTGGCTGTCCTGGAACTGGCTCTGTAGACCAGGCTGGCCTCAAAGTCACAGAGATCCGCCTGCCTCTGTCTCTGAGTGCTGGGATTACAGGCGTCAGCAACAAATATGATTTTGTTTGTTTGTTTAAAAAGAAGAAGACTATTGGGGTGGAGACAGAGCCTGTGGCCAAGCATCATATGTGAGCTCCACCCCAGACTCCACATGGTGGATGGAGAGAACCCACTTCTACAGGTTGTCCTCTGACAGACAGACAGACAGACAGGCAGGCAGGCAGGCAAACAGACAGACAGACAGACAGACACACACACACACAAACACACACACACACACACAATGGAAAAAATTAAAACCATTACTACTGTCCTTACTGCTTGTAAAAGTTCGTTATATAAACCAAATACTCCTCATTGCCATTCTGTGTGTGCACTATGTATATGTGTATGTATGCCTGTGTGTGTGAACATGGGAAAGTGTGTACTGTGTAGCCCATATAGAAGTTGGAGATAACAGGGTCTTGTTTTCCACTATATGTTCTGGGCTAGCTGGCCCTTGCCTTCCAGGGGTTTTTCTATTCTCCTGTCTTCCCATAGGCCTGCTAGGATTATGCACGTTCACACTAAGCATCCAGTTTTTACATGAGTTTCCAGGATTTAATCTTAGGTCTTCACACTTGTGGGACACGTGCTTTTACCCACAAAACTAGCGATTTCCCCAGCCCAGCTGCTTTGCTTTAAAAGAAAAACTGGGTAGGAACAGAAGAAATTCAAGAAATCTGGTCTGAGCCAAAGAAAAAACTTTTGAACATAATGGATTTTTAAAAATCAGACAGGACACTGGGTGTGGTGGCACAGGCCTTTAATCCCAGCATTCGGGAGGCAGAGGCAAGTGGATCGCTGTGAGTTCGAGGCCAGCCTGGTCTACAAAGTGAGTCCAGGACAGCCAAGGCTACACAGAGAAACCCTGTCTAGAAAAACAAAAACAAAAACAAAACAAAAAAAACCCAAAACAAAACAGAAAATCAGACAGGGCTGGGAATGCAGCTTAGCTGGTAGAATGCTTGTCAAGTGTACACATGTAATGCCAGCATGCAGGAGGATCATAAGTTCAAAGTCATCCTCAGCCACATAGCCAATTCTGGCCTCCACCTCCACTCTAGAAACAGCAGGCAGAAGAATCTTCTTCAGAAGAATCCAAAGTAGAGTGCTTGCCAGCTGACTCCATGTATACCAAGTGTGTTGTTTACATTCAGTCCATCTCACTGGACACTGGCTGCTTCTTGCGGTGGTTATCCACGTCACACTGATGGGCACCTGCACCATTATAGTCACTAGAAGTGGCGCCTCATTGGGCCTGCCATAGTGTGCCTCTGTTTTAACAGTGTAAAGTGTCAGAAGAGATGATGGTCCTCTTGAAACAAATGTAGCTGTTTACATAAAACAACGACCCCATTAGTGTAACCAACTCTAACCAAACTGTGTGTATGTTAAAATTCACTGAGGAAAAGCACAAAGCTGAGGCCCGGATCCTTTTCCTTCATCTTACAGAGTATCTAAGCAACAGGTATTTAGGGTTTCAAGTATTATTCATTTGTTAACTCAGACACACTACACAATACTCAGGACTTTGACACAGCAAAGCATGTCATTTCCAAATAGGTTATCTGACAAGTGATCTTGGGACAACTGGTAGTCACCCAGAAAGAAAATGAACTTGACTCATATTTTAATCCATAATAATCAGAGTTAAACATAAAAAAAACCCAAAAAACAAATAAACAAACAAAAAACAGTACCAGCAAATGCTTGTAGAGTGAAATATAACCAAAAATGCTACAAAATCTAGACATCAAAACTGAAGATTGCTAAATCTGATAATAAAACATATTTCCAAGAGGGAAAAGTACACAGTCAAAGGTGAAAAGAAAACTTGAAACATACTTGCAAAGGGTCAGCCAGCTCCCAGGAAAGGACATTAGAACGACTGAAACCAAGCTGCAGTCTCCAGACAGCAACAACCACCACCACACCCGTCACACCCCACTGAGTGGTGGCACATGCCTTTAATGCCAGCGCTGGGGAGGCAGAGGCAGGCGGATCTCTGTGAGTTCAAGGCCAGCCTGGTCTACAGAGGGAGCCCAGGACAGCCAGGGTTACACAGAGAAACCCTGTCTCAAAAACCCAACAAAACCAAACCACAATACCCCACCACATAACTACAGAGATACTTTTTTTTTCCTTCAAGAAAGAATTCTTAAGATGGAAAAATCTGATGCCGAGTTTTGTGGCACAGGCCTTTACTCCCAGCACTGGGAAGGCACAGGTGGGGTGGATTTTGTGAGCTCTAGGCCAGCCTAGTCTATTTAGTGACAGATGAGGACAGCAGCAAGGTCTCTAACGACAGAGATCCCGTCTTAAAAAAAAGAAAAAGTGTAGCAGCAGGCTGTGTTTGAGAAGGGGTAGAGAAAACACACTTGCTGCAAGAGCATGCTGACAGCAGTCCTGTGTTTCAGGGTAAGGGAAAGTAGAAGCGAGCGTAAGGAATGAAATTGCTGCAGCCTCACAGGAGAGTGGTCTGCAGTGTCGGTGCAAACTAAAACGCCACACGCTTTCGGGATCAGTAACTCACATGGAAAGGGAAAACACTGCAATACTGTTTCTAATGAACACTCTCAGTGCTAATCAACAGAGGACTGTTGCCAAGTTGAACATGAGCAATAGAGCTGAGACCCTGCAGAAGAGTATGGTAGAGTGTGTGTGCGCATGCGAGCTACTGGGTAAAACATCTGGACAGTATTTCTTCTCTTTTCTTTTTTTGTTTCTTTTCTTTTCTTTCTTTCTTTCTTTTTTTATTTTTTATTTTTTTTGAGACAGGGTTTCTCTATGTAGCCCAGGCTGTCCTCGAACTCACAGAGATCTGCCTGCCTCTGCCTCCCAAAGTGCTAGGAATAAAGGTATGTGCCACCAAGCCCAGATTGGGTAGTATTTCTTTAAATGACACCAAGTTGACATCCGTATGACTTTCTAAACAAACAGTTGAATTATATTATTCTGGTCTTGTTTCCATACTAAATACATTATATAAAATAATTTTATAATTCCTATAAGATATCCACAAATGTTTCATTAAAATAGGATTTGCAGGGCATGGTGACAAATGCCTTTAATCCTTTCACTCTGTGAGTTCAAGGCTGGTCTGGTCTACATACTGAGTTCCACATCAGCCAGACCAAAGCTACATAAGAAGACCATGTTTTTAAAGAAAAAAAGAAAACAAAATTAGGGACTAGAGAGGTAGCTCAGTTAAGAGTACTAGGTGCTCCTCCAGAGGACCCAGGTTCAATTCCCAGCATCCACGTGGTAGCTCATAGCTGCCTGTAGCTCCAATTCAGGGATTCCATCACACCAGGCAAGCCCATGGTGCACATATCTGTGCATGTAGGCAGAATGTCCACACACATAAAATAAAATAAAATAAATCAATGTTCAAAAAGGAAACCAAGAAAAAAGTGTGTGTGTGTGTGTGTGTGTGTGTGTGTGTGTGTGTGTGTGTGTGTATAAATAAATAAATAAATAGCAAGCATCTTTTCCAATATTTCTAAGTAATTCTTGGGTTGATAAAATAAAATCCACTCTTGTAGACACATTTAGTGGCAGTGCTGGTATCATTTTTTCTTTCCCCTTAAATCTTCAACAGCCAAGGAAATGTCCCTGATTTCTTTAAAAATATTTTCTGCAAGGGTGAAAAACTATTTTAAAATATGTTTAAAAAAGGCAAGACAAACAAGAAATAATCACAGAAGCAGGAGGACAACCAGCATTCCTTGGGATGAGTGAGATGCCCACTGCACAGAACTTGGTTACTTCTATTCTAGAATCAGAGAATTTTACTCTCCTTATTTGGAGGCTAGGCTTAAAAGATGATGGACTAGGCACACGACAGAGATATAAAGACATGCTATGAACTTTTCTACCTAATTTTATTGTAATTAGAAAACAACGGGCTAGTCATCTGAGGTGTCCTTGATAAGTGCAGAGACTGCGCCTCAATCTACCTTAGTGACAGACAGGGTGGGGAGCGGCTCCATCCAGCCTCCCAGTACACACAAACTAACCGCTGAGAAAAGTCAACAGGTGGCAGTTTCTTTACAGGACCTGTTCTCACTCAAACTTGTATAAAGACTCATCTTGGAAAATCCCCGAAATACAGCCCACGTGGAATGATGGCTAGCTCAGCAGCAGAGTGCTCGCCCAGCGCGCGAGTCAGGCCCCGTGTTTCATCACCAGCATAACCCAGTATCTCTAAGCATCATCTCCTGGGAAAAAAGTTAAGGAGGTCTGGGTGAAAATAAGGACTTGTGTTACTGAGTTTGCAATTCCCATGAAAGCATTTAAACCCTGAAGCTGACAGATCTAATGTGCAGACTAAGGATGAGGAAAATAAAGGAACAACAGCACCACGCCAGCCTCGTGCTGCGTTAACAGGATAGTTTACAAAGCTCTTGAGGGTGTGCGTGTGCACATGAGACACATGAGAAATGTCTGAGAATCAAACTGCCTTTTAGTTTTCTGCTTATTCCTTACCTGATACAAACAGGCAGAAAACAACCTAGAACTGACAACGGTAATAAGAAATGGACAGCAGCACTAGCAGCTAGCGTAACATGCTAGGGATCAAGTACTGTTTTAAATACTATGTCTACAAACAAGGAACACATAATGTATGATATTAAAATCTAGAAAAACGTATAGTCCTCATGAAAAGGAAATCAATCTCTTTACTGCTTTCTCAGTGTGAGATGCTAAGTCGATGAATGCATTTTTCTAACTTCCTACGTAGGTTACTTCAATTATTTTTCCTTCTGTAGTTGTGAGAGCTTGTTAGGCTCTGAGCAAATTTAACAGTCTGGATTCTAGGAGGCAGAGCCCCAAGAACAAATGGCCTTGTTGAGAAGCTGATGCCAGTGTTTATCAGCATCACCCTCGCAGCATCTCTGTCAAGGCGGGGCTAGAAAAGCTAGAGTCATCACCCCTCCCCTCAACGATGCACAGCCTCCACCATCACAGTGCCATGGAAACAGAATGCCCTGTGTCACCATGTCAACACTGCTGTGTACCCAGAGCACATTTGAAATCACACGCATGGGCAGATCTACATCAGCCTCCCTAAGGACGAATGATCGGCTAAAAACACCTGGTCACTTAGGCAGTACCAATCTACCTTGTTGAAAAATTAGGTGAAAATAAGTAAATTATTTGAAGTATTTTTTTCTTTGTCCACTTGATGCATTAAAAAAATACCACCTAGAGATTTCAGCATGACTTATAATCATAACACTGACGTCAACCTTGTTTTGTTTTGTTTTTTAACTTACACAAGGAGAAATGGTATTTCAACAAGGCAAAGAAAGCAAAATGTTTTATAAGAAATGAAAGTCTTAACCTCACTCTACCTTTTCTGGGAGAATCCTTGTCTACTTAGCATTATGTAGGCTTTTTAACATTCAAAGTATTTCACTAGACTCGAGGAGAGCTGGAAGTGTTGTTCACATCTAGATTTCTTTAACTACAGCAAAAATGTACTGAGTTTCTTTGAATTATCATTAACACTACTATGGCATTTAAGAACACGGGAAGTTAGGTACCCCCCCCCCCCCCCCCCCCCCCCCCCC
>OU015750.1:68371258-68416045 GCA_907169655.1 Acomys percivali
TGTGTGTGTGTGTGTGTGTGTGTGTGTGTGTGTGTGTGTTCGTTCCATGGTTTAGAAAAAGAAAAACTTCCTGACTTCAAAGTAATTCAATTGGGTTGGGGATGTGGCTCTGTGGTACATTGCCTAGCATGTACAGGGTCCTGAATTAGATGGTAAGAAAGACAGAGGAGAAAGGGGTAGAGATGACAGCAGCAGCAGCAGCAGCAGCAGGAGGGGGAGGTGGGAGGACGAGGGAGGAGAAGAAAGATTTTTGGAAGCTTGCAACTTGAGAGAACTGTGCCAATGTTTCTTTTGTAAAGTGACTGGTTTTCCCATAAAGCATGACTTCTGGTTTATCTTACATGCTCAGTGTATTAAAGTGAAATACAGAGACACAAGGCTTCCTAGTTTGTTGAACACAATCTCAATGGCACTGTTATAATCAACATACAAGCTACTGTAAGTCCAAGTCTGAGGATATTGCACACAAACGCTGTCAGAAATACCTGAGCTGTTCAGGCATGACCACTGGGGTTTGTTTCTACTCAGGACTAGAGCAGACAGATCCCTGATGGCCTGCATACACAAACTGTAAATGCTAACTCAACACTTTCACACTGTGGCCTCTTTTTAGTAACGCTTCCAGAGCAATGTTCTAAATTTTATTTATGTATTGACGTTGAGTATAAAAGCCAGAGCCTTTCAAATGCTAAGTAGCAGTCCATTACTGGGCTTTAGAAATTATTTTTAAAGGTTATTTTGGTACCTGTAAACAAGCATGCAATGTATCCATGAATGTTAGCATCTAGAAAACACTTGTTCTACAGCCTTCATAGGGTCATTTAAGTTTTCATGACTATACGTAGTGTACCGAGCAACAGACTATTAAAAAATTAGATCTGCATTATCATAATGGGCAAAGCAACAAGGAGATTATTCACATTGAGATTTCTTGAAGTAAGACAACCCAACATTCTGATTTCAATTCCAATTTCAGTATTGGCTCTTATCCCTTTAGATTCAAAGCCTTTGAATGTTCAACTTTTAATGAAGGTTATATTAGCAATTTTTTTCGGTGGCACACGCCTTTTTTATATATATTAGCAATTTTTAAACATCATCCTATTTGCACCACTCAAACGGTTGGGCAGGCCGATTCAGGAACAGCAGGGATGGCTTAATAAACAAGGGCAAACGCGGCGCTGCGAGGAGCAGCACAGGCCTTGGCAGCGTTTTTTTATTCCAGGCAATATCATTTAACCGACTCAAATGTGTCTTGTTTCTAAATCCACTTCGGCGAGGGAAGGGTGACTGAACAATCTGTTTTGACCGAGGGCCAGAGGGGAAAATCCACAGGCTGTTTGATCTGAGACTTTAGCTCTGCTGCTCTGAGTAGTGCGCACCGGCACAGCTGATGTTATTCTGCTCCGAGGCCTCCACTTAAATGACTCTCCCCTGGCTCAGGCCGCGCAGCCCTGGGGGGCGTTCGCGATGCTACGGGTGTCAGCGGTGCTCGGGCCCCACCGCCCCCAGCCCTGGCCCGCCCGGTACCTCGTCCTGGCCGCGGCCCCCGCTGCACTGATGGCAGCCCAGCAGCTCCGAGACGGCCAGCGAGGTGGCGTACGCGTCGTTCGCCGCGGCGGCCAGGCGCATGTCGGCTGGACGGCTGCGGCCGCGGATGGTCGCTGCAGCGCCCTAGTCCTCGCACGCCGGGGGCGGGGCAGGCGGCGCTGACAAACAAGCCGGGAGGCTCCGCCCCGCGGCCGTCACTCCACTGCGGGCGGCGAGCCCGCCAATGCCGGCCCGTGGGGACATGTAAGCCCCTCCCCTAGGCGCCGGGGGTGGGGCGCGTACGGACCAGGCCAGCAAAAACAAGCTTGAAGGCCAAGCGCTTAGCGAGTCGCTATTACTCGATTTGGGAACCCGCTCAGTGGGTGGAACCCAGGCTGGAAGATGCAACACGCGCCCCGGGACTCAGGGAAAGGCGATCTACCCTCCCTTTCCCGGACTTGGGCCGGCCATTTACCTACAGGCCATCAGCAACGTTCCCTAGACGGGCCCTGGCAACACCAGGAAGAATCCGGTTTTCCTTACATTGTACAAACTACTGAAATTCACCTTCTTCCTTTCTGATGTCCAAACGACGCAAAACGGGATTCCGATGCAAAAACAGGAGACCATGGCCTACATGCAATGTAAAAATTATCTTAGGCAAGCGATGTAGAAACGATAAATATCACTTTGCTTGGCGGCAGGTTTCCCAATTGTCGTTCCTCGACTATATTCAATGGCGTTACAATTTCTAACATTCCCTCACAAATACCCTGAGTTACAAAGAAAAGTCTGTGTGAAATCTAATGAGGAAACTGGAAAAAGCGGTTTAGGACATAAATCACTGACACCTTTAGATCCAGAACCCAAATCTTTTTGTCCTGTTCCAATATTATTTCCTTCCTTTGGCAGCATTATTAATTTCTTAAGAGAGAAAAAAAACAACAACCAAAAACCAAAACTATGCTAAATTAGATCTCTTTCCCTACGCTTGTGTTTTCAAAAGTTTACATGTGCAGGTTAAGAAAAGAAAAACTTGGAACACATTCATGGAAAGAAATGGAGCTTAAATCACCAACACTGACAGACACAACTAGGGCTCCAAAATGTAAATAAGTTTCAGTCTTGGGAGTTGAAGTTACAGTGTGACCACCGAAAAGACGAAGTTGCGTTTTCAGCTCTTGAACCTCCGTATTTTCAAAGTGGCAGGTTAAAAAATGGTTACTCTTTTATTTCTTTCCTGCAGGTAGGATCAATGTTGCATTTACTTATCGCATCCACCCACCCCCCCCCTGTCGGTCAGTCCCTCCCTCCCTCCCTCCCTCCCTCCCTCCCTCCCTCCCTCCCCCTCGCTCTCTGTGTTTCTGTGTCTCTGTCTCCTCTCTGTCTCTGTCTCTCTCCCTCCTCCCTCCCTCCCTCTCGTTTTTCACCACAACGTTTCTCTGTGTAGCCCTGCCTGCCCTGGAACTCACTCTAACTCATAGAGCTCCTTCCTCCTCTGCCTCTCAAGTGCTGGGATTAAAGGCGTGCCCCACCGCTGCTTGGCTTTTCTTTCTGTTTTAACTAAGAGAAGCAAGCCACTCTGGGTTGATGTTAATACAAGGGAGGCAGCAGAGAGGTCTAAGCTCTCTTCCACTGATGAGCCACAAAAATAAATGGTACAATCAAATCTCCACTCAGCCATAAACAAACAATACCATCCATTAAGCTACCCTCTCAACTGAACTGGCAGTAAATGAGTAATTTAGAGAAATAAATGTAATTGAGCTGTGGGGTTGAAATCTATAAAAGCTAGTTTAAAAATGAGCAAAGTACATGAGAATTGATGAGTCTGGAATTGTTGAGCTGTGATTTTATTTTCTGAAGTTATAGTTTTAGTTTATCTGGTGGGGTACGCCATATTTATTATATTAAAATTGTTCTCCATTGCAAATATTGTGAGCATTTACCATACACAACACAAAGGAAAAGCATGAATTCATTGAATTCCAAGGTGGTTTAAAATGATTAATTGTCGAATTAAAGCTGAATATTGCATATTTAATGACTAGTATTTAGAGCTTGATAAGCATTTACAGAAAACACATTTCAGCTAAAATGGCCATCTCCTGAAACTAGGCAAGACTTCCAACGGAGGGACTGGGACACCAACCCAGCCACAAAACCGTCCACCCAGTCTGTCCTGCATACAAGAGTGCAAGTGTAAAGATGAGCAGAATTTGATGGAAAGGCCAAGCAATGACTGGTCCACACCATGATCGAGCCCCCATCCCTGACATTATTAATGATATTCTGCTGTACTTGCAGACAGGAGCCTAGCATAATTGCCATCTGAGAGGCTTCACCCAGCACTCAAAGGAAACAGATGCTGAGACTAATAGCCAAACACCAGGTGGAGCTTGGGGAATTTGGTGGAAGAGTGGAATAAAGATGGAAGGAGCCAGAGAGGTCATGGGCAGCACAAGAAAACCTACAGAATCAATGAGCCCCATAGGGGCTCACAGAGACCAAACCACCAAATAACCCACTAAATGCATGGGACAGGTGTGCAGCCTGGCCTTCAGTGGACTCCTAACCTCGGGAGCAGGGCCTGTCTGACTGTTGCCTGCCTTTGGCTCCCTTTCCCCTAATTAGGCTGCCTTGTCTATTCACAATAGAAGAGCACCTAGTTTTACTGCAACTTGATATGCCAAGGCATATGCCAAGGTGGGCTGGTATCTGTGGGAGTCCTCCCCATCTCTGAGGAGAAAGGGAGGAAGGGTGGATGTTGGGGAGGGGAGGGGAGGGGAGAGGAAGGGGCTGGGAGGAGAGGAGAGGAAGCTACGACTGTGATGTAAATAAATGAATTAATTAATTAATAAAAAAAGAAAAACAGTTCAGATATACTGAGCTAAATTAGAAGCGCCAAACAGAAAATTTCCAGAACTTTTCAATTATTTAATGCTGTCTTGCATGAAAAAAAATTTTTTAACTTACATTCTAATTCAGTACTTTACTGAGAACCTTCAAGCTATTAAATGTCCAAGATTCCTTTATGGTCTCTATAAAGACTGACCTAAGTACTTCCAGGAGTACTAACTTCTGCTCTCTTGTATAGACAGTACTATACTATGAGTTAGTGACTATACTGTCCACTAAAAAAACATTAAAAAGCACTGCCCTAAATAAATCTGCAACGACCATGAATTCCAACAAATGTATTAATTGTCCTGGAAATACCATGTGGCTCCCACTTCTGGGGATGATTTTCCTCCAAATCACTTAATCGCCATTTTGTGTTTTCCTAAGAATTTCATTTCTTGAGTAGGGCTGAAGTGTCCAGCGATGGGCACACTGAGCATGTCATAAACACAGAATGAACAGAGGAGCGTGGACTGAATATGCAGCAGCCTGAATGGACTGTAATGTCCGCATGTACTGAGAGTTATCAGCACAGGCCAGCTATTTTATAGTCTGTTATTTGAACATTTCAGTCCTTTTAGGAAGAATCCTGGCATCTGATTGATCAAAGAAGTAATAGAAATTTCCTTTCCTCCAAAAATGTTTTGGCCAAATCATGAGCTGTGGCAAAGTGAGATTCATTTTCTGTGCATGTCTGTGGCCTTAGCAGAATGCCTACAACCTTCATCTCTTCAGAACGAGCTGATACACTTATACAAAGTAGAGTGACAGCAAAGGACTTGACCCTGGCTTTGAACTATGAACTAGTCAGAGTCCAGGCATGGAGTGATTGGTCAAATAAGGTTTCCAGAGAAGAAACCCCTTGGATAGAGCTGGGAGGATCACCAGAGGCCTTGGTTAGAAACTTGAGGGGGCGGTTCTGGGAGCATGGAGGCAGTCCTTAGCAAAGAACCCAGCATGAGTGAAACCCAGACACAGCATCTTTTAAGGGAAGCAGAAGGAAGGAAGGAAAGCACAGGGTGTGGAGCCAGGAGAGGGCAGGACCCAGGGGGAAGCACATGTAGGCGGGTTTCAGGTACTGCATTCAACTTTTGTTAAGGAATAAGAGTTTCATTCGTAAGGGTGCCGTGGGGCTATTGAAAGGTTTAAACAAAAGAGTAACACCCTTCTGCATTTAGCTGTGGTTTAGAGAAATAACCTGGATGAGGCCAAATGAGGAGCAGAGAGATGTCTGGGAAGTAGCTGAGGCCACCCTGGCAAGACAGGAGGGCCGTGAGGAGCAAGGAGACCTCGGGCCAGGGTCGGAGGGGAGGCAGACACATGTCCTTGAGGGAGGCAGGGCCCTCATGGACTCTCTCTACCTCTTCAAACCTAGAAGACAACTCCCAAATTATCTGATCCCCTGGCCAAGTGTCCTTACTGAACTGTTAGGTCTTTAAAAATTATAACCAGCAACTACACCAGGGTTTCTGAAGATAATGGCTTTCTTTACCCAAGCAACCATAAATAAATTCCAAATGGAACTTAGCACCACCCTGAAGGAACTCTAACTTCACACTGTTGGGGAAGTTTACCAAGATGGCTTCAAAGTAGACTAATTTCACACAGCACATTAAAAAAAAAAAAAAAAAAAGACACATTTATTCAACGTCATGACCAGACTATTACATTTAGTAATCAATAGCACGGGTGAAAAAAAGGTCTACAGTAAAACCTTTTGTTGAAATGCTTTCCACTTTCCACGGAACAGAAACTGAAATAACCTGTTAGACAGTTAGTCACAAACACAGTCCTGGAGTTCTTTTTGCCTATACACATGAGTGTGGTCTAAAAACATGTCTTCTTTTAACAGCAAAAGGTAATCCAAGCAATGTTACAATTTGCTTATAGAATGGTGTTGGCATACCCTATGAAATATCAAAATTGAATAATGGTGTCAGATAAAATAACAGATGGGAATGAAGCTTGTGTATCATCCATTATCATGTGTAATCAATAAATGATTTAATTCTCTTGAAAAAAAAAATATAACCAGCCAGGCAATGGTGGCACACGCCTTTAATCCCAGCACTTGGGAGACAGAGGCAGGTGGACTGCTGTGAGTTTGAGGCCAGCCTGATCTACAGTTTCGGGACAGCCAGGGCTACACAGAGAAAACCTGTCTCGAGAAACCAAAAAAGAGTAAGTGCTGGTTTATAAGATTACTTCTGCTTACTAATTTTGTCAAAAATATTCTCCTCCAACTTGTATCTTCCTGTTTTTAAATATAGAGCTGTCCCACTAAGCACTTTTTCTTTTTTAACTTCATGTTTTGGGTACATTGACATCTTTTCAGCACTAAAATCAATTTTAATTATTCTTACTTGCTCTGTGCTTTTTTTTACTTCTTCAGCTGAATTTTCATAGTTATATTACTTCAAAGCAGCAAGACTGGTGACTAATCTTTGTTTTTACCTCTTCTTTAAGGTTTCTTCTTCTTTTTTCTTTTTTTCTTTTTTTTTTTTTTTGTTTGTTTCTTCTTTTAGAGACATCGATGTTTCAAATCCCTGCACAAAGGAGTTAAAAATATGGGCTATTCCCCATACTTGTAAATAAAAGTACTCTAAAAAGCCTTAGTGGTTTTAAATTAAATCGTTTTTACCCCTAAAAATTTGGTGTGTTGAAATATATGTTCACATTTCCCAGGCTGATGATAAAAAAGACCAGTAACCTATCAACTCTGTGTCAGACAATGCATGTGCATGCTACAGCAGCTTCCACTACCCCATTGTTCAAATTTGTGAAACAGAAACTCAGTGAACCGTGAGTGATTTGTTCAAGGTCATAAAAGCAGTAAAATGCAATCTGGAATTAGAATCCATGTCTTTCTGACTTAAAAACAGCAAACAAACACCCCTAAACAGCAGTCACTAGATGAAGCTGTTTCTTTTATTGAATATAAAGTTAACATTTTCTGCAGCAGCAGCTTAAGTTCTTGCTTCTAGGGCAAGAAAGGAAACGCAGGCAAAGCAAGCGAACTCCTTTGCCTTTACTCAGGTTGAGACTGGGAAAGTGGGGGAGGCTTTGGGTGACCCTGGTCTCTGTCTTAGAGCCTCTCTCCCAGCTCTGTCCCTGTCACTCCTCCTAGAGTTTCTTCTCAGACCTCTATGACCTCATGCTCTCCCAATCATCACAACTTATTGTGCCCACCAGACGCTCCACCTTAGGACATGGGCTAACTCACAGTATTTATTGTGAGTGACAGACACATTACGTAGGTTGTTGTAATAGACTGCACACCTGCTAAGCTAAGCATCTCCATTGCGTCGGTGTGCGGCCAGAGCATGCAGCTTCTGATGTGGTGTGTCCATTAAAACCATAGCTCAGTCTAGAGCTTGACATTTAGTTCAGTGTTGCTTTGTTGAGGATGTGGAGCTGTGGGGGCTGCCATATGTCCTCAGAGGCAGGGCAGCTCAGCCTGCTGCAGGGTTAGCTGTTTTCGGGCTCCTCTCTTCTCCTTGGGAAGCCACAGATGCTCCCAGCGTGCTTTGGTTTCTGGGCCTGCTTTCCTTCATTTGCTGGCAAGACAAGGCTCCGTAGCAGCATGTATGGCTCACTTGTTAAGTCAGGCAGGTACATGCAAGTCAGACACTGGCTGTGTACAGACCGTTGTCTGACAAGACTTGTGGAACATTCTGTAACCGAGCTTGGCTCCACATATCCTCAAGGCCATCTAGGGTGAAGTGATAGGAGGCAGCTCTGTGGAGACGTGAAGTTAAATAGCACTCATTCAGAAATACAGCAGTCAGCCACTTCTTAGCATCATTGGGTTATAAAGGAATGGATTTGATTTGAAATACAAGGTTCAGGAAAGAGATGGGTGTGCGGGGACTGACAGCTGCTCTTTACAAACCTAGTAACTACCAAAGGCTTCAAGAGACATGCTGACACAAGTCAGAGGAAGCTAGACACTAAATATATGACATAAGCAAGTAGAAAGTATTTCTTAGACTATCAATAGATAAATATTGTGTAATTTTAAAAATAGTTGTTGAGGCTAGGCTTCATGTACGCCTAAATATAAGAACTCACTTCATAGATGGTTTACCTGGGTTGGGACACTCTGCCCTGAGCCACATCCCAGCCTTCGGGCCTAACTCCCTTGAGCCTACTCTGAGCCCATAGACCTGAAGGAACCCAGCTCTCCAGTTCCATTTTCCTTATAGAATACAGTCTAGGCATGGTTAAAGTGCTTGGGCTAAAGGCATATTAACCATGAATTCTAAATATTTATTCACGCTACAAATAAATTTAATTCTAAAAACCAAAATAGGAAGGCTACCATTTTAAAATCCAGTTATCTTTTGTTTCTACCCACTAGGCAATGCCTCTCCTACCCCATGCCTGTTGGTAAGTGGGGGGTGGTGCTTTCTACCTGCTCTTTGTACAGCTCAGAGAATTCCCTCTCAATACTGTGATGATCTTTATTTCAGGCCTTTAATCTTTAAGACCACTTTTCTTTATTTATCTCTCTTTGAGCTCTGCTGTTTTCCAAGAAAGTATCGAGTTGCAGATTTTTAGCAAGGGCTCAAGGTACAGGGCTACATGTGGTGACCACTTGAATGTCCTTAAGTCTGATAAACAAATTGCCATTCATTCATTGAACTTTGCTACGTGGCCTGTTCTCCAAATCCTACTCAGCAGTCTGTGGACCATTTTCCTCTTTACCCCAAGACTGTGGGTAAATTCAGGGCATGGGAGTTCAACAAATGAATGCCTTTAGTTTTGCTTGTTACAACGCACTTTCTAGTTACCTAAAATGTCCTCTTAGAAGAAAGAGAGAACACTGTTGTTTGTAAAGTTATGCTTTTCACACAAAGTCAAATTTTAACAGAATTCAAGATCACTTCATTTGCAGTGATAAATCATAATTTTTGTGTCCTTATTATTTGGCAAATTAAAGAGTACTAAATAAAATTTTATTTAGATGATGACTTTATTATAACTTTAACTTTAATATTAAAGATGTATTTTGTTATAGGCTGTTATACAGATGCCAATGCTGTTAACTTTAGCAATTTACAGAAATCTTGGTATTATATAACCATATGTAATGTCAATCAGTCATACATTATTAACTGAATGCCAACTATACATTACTCTTTTAAATATCCAAGGTTAGGATGTAGAACTCTTGCACAGAAAGCAGGTGGCTTGGGTCTCTACAGGCAGCATTAGGTGGGATAGTCATTTAGGAGGAGAGAAAAGAAGGGAGAAAGAAGAAAAGGACGGCAGGGGCAGAGGAGGCAGGCAGGGGAGGCCTGGGAGCCCTCTATTAGCTAGCTGCTGCCCTCCCCAGCTCAAAACGAAGAACAAATGGACTTTCCAATTTAGACATTTTACTTTAACTTTGAAATACTACTCTTTTCACATAATTCTTGATTTTATCAAGGATTCTGTGTTTCTGACAGAACATGATGGTGCACATGCGTAATTCCAGAATTCAGGAAACTGAAGCAGGAGGATTCTGAGTTGGAGGTTAGCCTCTTTGGCCTCTGAGACTCTTTCTAAAACACCAAGATCAACTAAATAGAAAAAGGCCTATGCTTTAGGCTAGTTAGAAGCTGTCATTCTCTCTCTCTCTCCATATATATAATATATAATACACACACACACACACACACACACACACACACACACACACACACACACACATATATATATATAATTTTTTGGGGGTGGGCTAAGGTTTATCCTGGGGCATGCTAGGCACATTATCTTCCATAAGCAACACCTTCAACCCTCAAATTATTATTATATTTTTAAAATTGATTTATCACAAAGTATACTACAAATGTTTACCAAAGCTGGGTTAACTGGAGAGTGCCTTACTGGATGCCATTAAGATTCAGTAGCTGGTCAAGATAAGGCTTCTCCCACTGACTCTGTGAGCACCTGTGTAAACATTCTTACTAATGCATCTGACACCACGTGACAGACTGTTAGTAGGCTAGTCTTTTGGAGTTTTTCTTTTTTGGGGTCGGGAGTCAGGGTCCATTTAGCCCAGGCTATCTTCAAATCTGCTATGTAGCCTAGGATGCTCATGAATTTTTGATCCTCCTGTCCTGAACTCCCAAGGGCTACTGTTCTAGGCTTAAAAAATAATTATGCCTGTCCACATTACCTTGAGAAAAACCACAGTAGTAGATGGGTATTTTTCTTTAAAAATATGTTTGCTTAGTCCATGTGCCTCAAAGCACAGTACTGTCAGTTTCTGAATGCCAGAGAAATGAACTGCATACTCCATTATGATTATATAGTGTATACTCCAGCTTTTGGTGCCTCATGGTTTAATTTTATAAGAATGATAAAAGCATGTGAGCAGCTTTTTGAAATCAGTAGTCTTCTATTTTGTAAAAGCCTATGGATCAGTTGAACTGCAATGTCCTGGGAACCCAAGGGAAGCTACCAGAGAAGCTGTAAGGGCCCGCCTGTCACTCACTCAGTGGTCAGCGCTGGCTTAGCATGCAAGGTTCAACCCCCAGCACCACAAAAAAGACTTGAAGTTTCACTCAAGACCACAGAAAGTAGCCTCTCCCTGTACTCAGGTAAGACACGATAATGAAACTCACAGGGTCACACACAGGAAGACATGGAAGCAGGACGGGACTCGCTGAGAAGGGCTCCAGTGGGGGAAGGAAGGGGCGAGGGAGGGGAGACTCAGGGAGGAGTGGGTATGTGTGTGTGTCAAAGGACTAAAACTCATTATAGAAATGCATAAAACTCACACAACAAAAATTAAAAAAATAGCCGGGTGTGGTGACACACACCTTTAATCCCAGCACTTGGGAGGCAGAGGCAGGTGGATCACTGTGAGTTCCAGGGCAGCCTGATCTACAAAGCAAGTCCAGGACAGCCACGGCTACACAGAGAAACCCTGTCTCGAAAAACAAAACAAAACAAAACAAAACAAAACAAAACAAAAAAAGTGTTTCCTCTCTATGAGTTAGAACTTGCTTTATGTAAGCAAACCCAAATACATTAAACAATTTAAATAATAATAACTTATGCCCCACAAACACACAATTAGAACTTTAAAATGTTAAGATACTACAGGCTAACTTTACGAACTGACGGGTTAAAAAACAATTCTAAAGTTCAAAAGATGGGGCGGGCAGAGGTCAGGGGAAAGAGCAAGGCAGGCAAAGCCACAGAGTGCAGTTCAAATGGGTCACCCTCAACTTTTTAACTTTCTCTAAGAACAAAACACAAGCCTAGCAACACTCCAGCCAATCAAAAAGCAGACAAACAAGTAGGGCTCAACTGCTCCAGATGCCAATGAGGTCCAACCTTCAGGTTTTTTTTTTCTTTTAAATTATATAGTGTCAGATGTCAGAGCAGAACATAACAACTTATAAAACAGGATACATTGTCCCAGGTTAAAAGTAACTGATAAAAATCTCTTCATCAACTCTTGACAAAATACATTAATATCATACTAATAATTTACTTCATCTTTGTATAGCATATATAATATACATTAAAACTGCTACTACTACATGTTAAATAAAAATGTAAAATTTATGTGAAATTTTCTTAGTATAGAATGAAAATAAAGAGTACAAATCTCTATAAGAAAAGATTCTTTTCTTCTTAAATTCCCTAACAATTTCCAAAATTCATAGAGGGACTTGATTGAATAGGAAAAGGTAATAGTCTTTATCCAAAAATAAAAGACAACCAGATACAAACATGAGCTTGAAAGGGACTGAAGAGAACTGAAGGGCAGTTTGGTTCTGGCACTTTCCTTGCTATTTCATCAGCATGTATCTTTCTTGGAGACACTGAGGATTCTGAGGTGGTTTTCAAAATGCTCAAAGCTTTCAACGTCACTGTCATGTATAGGTCAGACCTCAGCATTGTACACAGGCTAATTTATAATACAGACAGAAACACAAACAGAAGTTAACAGTTTCTCTCAAAGCGTTGCTTTGTCTTCCCAAATTTAGAAAGGAATCTAAAGCAATTTCCAGTGACAATCTTCAAGAGCTATGCTTAGTTTTCTCTTTATTTTTGTAGATGCACACACATGTGCATGATGTGTGTTGTGGGCGCATGTGACATGGTGTGGGTGCGCAGGTCAGAGGCTAATTTTGTAGATTCAGTTCTTGTCCTGCTACCTGGACACAGGTGTCGGGGTGCTGGGGCCCTGGTGGGGTGGTAATGGCCACCCAGCTGGCAATACCACTGTTCTTACCCTTAGCCACTTCGCTGGCCCTCAGTTTCTCTTCAAGTACCACAAGTCCTTTGCTGGGGGTCACGGCTGCTCGGAGAGCACATGCCAGCACGTATGACACCCTACGCACAGCGCCCCACCCCACCCCCGCCAATTGCTAGTTTTAGTTCCCTAAACTACACTATTTTCGGTAGACTGGCTTGACTTGGTGTGCTCATCCATTATTTCCTAAATTTGTCAGACATGTTAAAACACAGGTTTGCTAATAATAGTGCAGGCTGCAGTTTAAAAAATTGCATGTGTTATTTTCCTTTGATACAGTATGCTACACAGCCTCCAAAGGGTGGGAGGAAACATAAACATTTAGAAACAGTAGCTTTAGCTTTAATTTACAAGCTGACATATCTTTATGTCACCCTTCTCTGTGGCTGTCACTGAGAACTAGGCCATGTTAAATTAATAAAGAAAAAAAAAGATAGCATTACTATATCGTTTGGGAAAAAGAGGATCTATGTGAAACTCAGTTTTCAATGGGCTATTAAACCTTACTAAGTTATTTCATTTAAACATTGATAAAAGTTTGGGCAGTGCTGCTCCAATTTATGACATAGTCATCAACTGTTAGGGAAATATATTATAAATTCGGTTGCGTCTTCCAGTTTCTATTCTTTGAGAATAAGATAAAAAACTTTTTCCTTTCTTGTCTTCTTCAGGTAGGGTCTCACTGGGTCTTTTGCTGGCCTCAAACTCGCCTCCCTTTCTCCTCAGCCTCAGTTTCTCAAGCACCGGGGTCACAGGTGTGGGCCACCTGAGATGCCATCAGGCGCTCGCCCTCTTTTGATTTCCTACAGTGACCTGCCCACGGGAGATGTTTTTGCTCCTTCAGGGCTGCCTGGGCTGAAGCTTTCAGTTACAAAGGCAGAGGGACGCAGGAGCACGGCTGACAGCACGGGTCCATGCTATGCTGGAAAGATGGCGGCTGCTCTGGTGCTTGGATCAAGTACCAGCTTACACTGAATGACGAGCAGAGTGTGTTCTAACACTGGACATCACAGCTAAACAGAAACTATACATCGTCATTTCAGGCTTGGTAATATTCAGGGGACAGCTAAAATATCTGTAGTTACTAGGGACCAGGCACTGTTTCCCTGCAATCTCTGACAGACGGTGTCTCGATTATTTAATTATACTTTCATGGCCTCATATGTATGTATGTACATGCACACAGGCACATGCAGAGTCAGTTCTCTCCTGCCGGCACATGGGTCCTGAGGATGTAACTCAGGTTGTCAGGGTCAGTGACAAGTGCCTTTGCCCACTAAGCTATCTCACCAGCCCTATGCACAGTTTTAAGGCATGGGCACAAAGAGTTAATACATCTCTTTTGTCTGCACTGAGAGTACACTGTATTTCAGATAAAAGCATTTGAGGGATTATGTTTGTGAACATACTTTATTTTGCTTTGAACTAGTTGCCACATATATGTAGGAATCTAAAATACATTTCTCATTGTGTTACAGGTACTGCATATAAAACCCTAGGGAGAAATCAATGGGGTTGAGTCTTATAAGAATCATTAAATGAATACAATTACTTTTAGTGTAAATAAATGCAACATTGTATATAAAAGGAAAACAGAGATGAAGACGTAAATTAGCAAATAATTATCAATGTCATTTTACAGATTTAAAATGAGGCAATACTACAGTCTCTAAGCATAGCATTGCCTATTCAAAACAGTAAGAGAATTCAGAGTGAGTGTTTGGTAGAATTAAATCTAGTGAGCACAAAAGTAGACACAAACGCATACACACTCACATATTTGCACCACTTGATGTGATTCCTTGCACTTTTAAAGATAGGCATGTGAAAAAATTACATGTTGACTACAGATATAGAGTTTTACTGTACCTTAATTCATTTTAAAAAATAATCTCAGATAGACTCTAGTAAATAAGTTAAAATGACATCAATGTCAGAGAATCTACATAGCAAAGTAAGTATATTATGCTCAGACAAAAAACCTTTAGTCTACCTCCCTGGGAGACAATTCCCTTGCACTTGAAAACTCTGACCAGAGGCTGGGGAGATGGCTCCATGGGTAAAGTACATGCTACGCAAACAGCAGGGCCAGAGTCTGGATTCCTAGCACCCACATAAATGCCAAGGAGACGTGATGGCCTGTCTGTAATTCCTGCACTTAGGAGGCAGAGATGGGATCCCTGTGATGAGCTGGCCAGGTAGACTAGCCCAGCTGGCGAGCACTGGCTTTGTGAGGGAGCCTGCCTAAATATATAAGGTGGAGAGCAATAGGGAAGACACCTATTGTCAGCCTCTGGCCTCTATATACACCTATATGTACATGTGTGCCCACACACAAGTGGATATGTGCACGTGCGCGCGCGCACACACCCCCCAAAAGAGAGAAAAGAAAAGAAAAGGAAAAAAACACTACAAGAAGCTTGTTGATCCAGTTTCTAAGCAGACAGTAGTTTAGAAGGGAACATATAGTCTCCTTCTCCTCTGACAGCAGAAGAAAAAAGGATAGGCAGCTAATGACCAGGGAAGAGTCAGGAAAAAAATACTCTTAAGTATCCCCAACAGTACCACTATCACAGATGAGGTTAAAAACAGGTTCTGGTGGTTTGAATAGGTATGCCCCCCACCCTCCCAAAATGCTTGGCCTATAGGGCACAGCATTATTAGTGGGTGTGGCCTTGTTGGAAGAAGTGCATCTCTGTGGAGGTGGCTTTGAAGTCTTAGATGGTCAAGTTAGGCTTAGTGTGGCAGTCTCTTGCTGCCTGTGGATCAAGATGTAGAGCTCCCAGCTCCTTCTCCAGCACCATGTCTGCCTGCACACCACCATGCTTCCCGCCATGATGATAATGGACTAAACTTCTGAAACTGTGAGCCAGCGCCAATTAAATATTCTCCTTTATAAGAGTTGCTGTGGTCATCCATCTCTTCACAGCAATGAAACCCTCACTAAGACACAGGTCTAATTAGTGTTTTTTTGATTCATGTCATAAAACATCTAAAAATATTCTAAAAAAATATGATTTTAGAAGACCAGACTAGAAAATAACAAAAGTTCAGTTATAAACAACAACAATAACAAAAATGAAACCAAACCAAAACACACTACAGAGATGGCTCAGAGGTTAAGAACACTTGTGGCTCTTGCAGAGGACACAGGTTCAGTTCTTAGCAGCCACATGGTGGTTTATAACTGTAATCCCAGCTCCAGGGGAATCTGATGCCCTCTTCTGGCTTTCATGGGTACTGTATGCACATACATGGTTCATAGACACACATGCAGGCAAACGACCTAAGTATGTAAATATTTGTATCTTAAAGCAAAAACAGAAGTTGTTGGAAGTCAAAATTATCAACAGGAGGAATCCAGGGAGACAATGAATACTAAATATGGCAGCTATAGGCCACTGGTGACCTGCAGCAGCAGCATGGGAAATAAATGGCAGAAGTCTAGCACTCAAAGCTGTAGTCCAGAGACCCACCAAACAGCCAATCCACACGAGACCACACTGACTGAATCATGGCCCAGGAAAAATGCCTAATCTACAAAAGAAGACAGGGGAAATACGCCTGTATTAACTTCTATTCTTGTTAGAACAAAATCTCCCTGAACATTAATATATATAGATATATACATATATATCTATAGATCTATTATATATTAAGAGTTGGATTCTGAATTTCCCTACTACTTACATGATTTTAAAACAAACAAAACAAACCCACCACCGCCGCTGCCGCCATCACCACCTCGTCACCATCACCATCACCACCACCACCACCACCAAAGCCTGAGGCAACAGGGGCTGGAGAGATGGCTCAGTGGTTAAAGGCACTGGCTGCTCTGGAGATGATATGGGCTCAATTCCAAGCCCCCACTTGGTGGCTCACAACTGCCTTTGACTCTGGTTCCAGGGGATCAAGTGCTCTCTTTCGTCTTCCACAGGCACCAGACAATCAAGTGGTGCATAGACACAAGGGGAAGCAAAAACATTCATATACATAACATTTAAAAGACCAAACAACAAAACCAAAGCAATGATTTAGTTCATATATAGTCTGGCTCTAACCTCCACACTTTAGTCAGAAATGAATGCAAAACTCTCTGGCTTTTTCTTAAGACAAGGTCTCATGCAGCCCTGGGCTGGCCTGGACCTCACTGTGTAGACCAGGCTGGGGGATGAGATTAAAGGTTCTCAGAAAGAAAAGGCATGGCACCCACAAAGGAAAACCAAAGCCAGAAAGTGATGCACTTGTATAGTCAAAGCCTGGAAAGATAACGGGGTTATTTTTAGTTTGGAGAATAAGAGACTACCTTTCAAGAAAGTAAAAAAGAGACACATTTTATGGGATTAAAAAGTCTACCACCAGCAAATCCTCATGCAAAAAGTCTCAATTCAAGGAGAAGCAAAGTGATCCCAGAAGAAAACATGAAAAGCCTAAGGAGCAGTAAGCAGAGAGTCTTTAGACCCAAGGCTTCCTCTCCACGGGTAAGACGCATCTGTCTAGAAATCTTAAGTTCCTTAGTGACTCTGGCCAGCTCTCTGTATGCGTGTCTTTTCCTCATTCTTGGCTTTGAGACTGGCTGGATCATACAAGACGTTTCACATGCTCCGACACAGGGGCTCCCCAGTACTTAGGCTCCTTTATATTCTTCAATGCTTTAGCTTGCCTTTTGAGACAGGCTCTCACTAAGTAGCCTTGGCTGGCCTGCAGTTCACTGTGAAGGCCAGGGTAGGTGGCCTAGAACTCCTGAGATCCACCTGCCTTGGCCTTCCACTGCCCTCCTATGGTGACAAGACCCAAAGCAGGCATGGCCTCTGCTGCTTGGGCAAGTATTTTAGCACTTATCTATGTGCCAAGCCTCTTCATGATAGGTTTTTGTTGTTTATTTTTATTTTTGCATTTTATTTTACATTTGGTTGGCTATCTGTTTCTTGAAATTGAGTCTTTCATTTTGTTTTATTTTAAAGACCGGGTCTTGCTATGTAGGCCAGGGTAGTTCCAAACTTGCTATGTATCTCAGGCTGGCCTTGAACGATGATCCTCATATCTCAGCCTCCAAATGTGGGATTACATGCATTTGCCATATCTGTCCATATGTGTTCTTTATATCTTCCAAATGCCAAGAACTTTGCTTGATCTATATATTGGAAATAGTTAAATATTTTCTTTCAATCTATGGCTTATCCTTTCATTTTGAAGATTATAACTTTTAATTTTGATGTGGTCCAGCTGATTAATTTTTCTTTAATGTTTCATGCTTGCTTCATTGACAAGATCTCACTAGATAGCCCTGGCTGCCTTGGAACTCTGAATAGACCATGCTGCCCTCAGAACTTTTCCTGAGTGCTTAAAAGCAGGTGCTGGAGTGCCCAGTTACTGTAATTAATCTTTCTTTCAGAGCTGGAGATATAGCTCAGTGGGAGAGCACTTGCCTAGCATGTTCAAGACCCCAAGTTCAATCCTCAGAACCACCACAAAACAACAACAACAGGAAAGAGAAAGTTTGCTTCGAGGTAGTTTTTTCCCCTGTTGTTTTATAGAATTTTTAGTTTTTGCTCTTCATAGATTAAATAAACTTTATTCTGCTTGAAATAGAATTGCTAAAGTGTTTCCAAAGAATGGGATTGTGGGTAGAGGGCAAATAGGGCGTTCAGAATAAGCACTACACTACAGCCCCAATCTTTGGCTCTTAAGCATGTCTATTATACTTGGTTGTCAGTGGGGAAATGTCAATATTCAACTTTTCATCATTATGATGAAACACCTGATAGGTTACATATGAAGAAAAGGGTGACCTAGCTCACAGAAGCTGGGTGGAGCCAGGCTTGCTCTTCTTACAACAAATTCGTGGGAGAGTAACCCTGTCTAGTTCCCATGCACACCCCGAAAGGTCTCTCCCACAGAACCTCACCTCTGCAGGGTTTCACAGCTCATCCTAATGCTGTTGTCATCGTCCTTAGGACCTGACAGACACACAAAGTGAATCCACAGCATGGAGAAGAGGGGAGGAAGGCACACAGCTCTAACTGTCCTGTCTGAACCTAGAGACTTTAGGCATATTTGCACATAAATTTCACACTCTGGCTCTCTGCTACATCCATGCAGTATCAATCTGACATTTTAGAGCAGCTGCCACATAGCAGCTCACAGTCATCTGTAACTCCTGTTCCAGCAAATCCCACTTTTCTGGCTTGTACAGGCACTGTACACATGTGGTCCTCATACAAACGTGCAGGCAAAACACTCACACACATAAAATAGAAATAAACAGAATCATTAAGGACAGCCATAATTTGCTCAAGGACTCAACCCCAGAAACCCAGGTCTCTCTCAAGCCGGCAAGATAATACTTTCCACAAACCATACCACACAGCACGGCCTTCCCAAGCAGTGCCAAGAATCTGAACTAATTCCAGCCTTTCCTCTATAAAGGAAAACAACCCGACCTCTTCCTATCTTGTGAGCAGCCAGCAGGAATCCAGTTTTCTGCTCATGCTCCCATAGGGTTTTTTTTAAGGGGTGGGAGAGAAGCAGGCAACAGATCCAACCCAGGGACTCACACCTACTGAGCCGTATGGCTAGCCCAACTAGATCTAGCCATGTTAAGCAGTTACTAAGTGCAAGTCTGTGCAGTGCCCTTCCCTAGTATACAGAAACGGTAACTCCTAGTTAGGTGATTTAGGAATGGGGCCTTTGGGAGATCATCAGGTCTGAGGATGGTGTTCTCAGAAGAAGGAGGACCCAGCTCTTTCTTCTGGCCACACGAGCAGTATGCAGCTAGCGGCTAGCAGAACTGAAGCTGAGAAGGCTAGGCTGGACCCCAGTTGCACTGTCACCCTGACTGGACTTTCAGTCTCCAGAGCTCTGAAAGAACTTCTGCTTTTTTCTTTTTCAATAACTAGTCTACATTTACACAATGGAATACTACTCAGCTATTAAAAACAAAGAAATCATAAAATCTGCGGGAAAATAGATGGAACTAGAAAAGATCATCCTGCCAGGAGGTGGTGGCGCATACCTTTAATCCCAGCACTTGGGAGGCAGAGGCAGGTGGATTGCTGTGAGGTTGAGGCCAGCCTGGTTTACAAAGCAAGCCCAGGACAGTCAAGGCTACACAGAGAGACCCTGTCTCGAAAAACAAAAACAAAAACAAAAAACAAGAAAGAAAGAAAGAAAGAAAGAAAGAAAGAAAGAAAGAAAGAAAGAAAGAAAAGATCATCTTGAGTAAGGTAACCCAGACCTAGAAAGACATACATGGTATATACTCACTTAAAGTGGATATTAGCCATACACTACAGGGTAAGTATATTACAATGCACAGCCCCAAAGAAGATAAGCATCAAGGAGGCTCCAAGGGAGGATGCTTAAAGCTCACTCAGAAGAAGAAATAGAACAGACAGAGGTAGTGGTTGAAGAGAGGGAACAAAGTAGGAGGGATGCAGAGAGAAATGAGGGTGGAGACCAGACCTGGGGAGAGAGGGGGCAGGAGGACAGAAGACTTGCAGAGGAAAGAGAAACTGGGTGGGGTATCTCTGTGACAGGCTGGAGACTTAAGGCAGGATAGGCTCCTGGGAGGCTACAAGTGGGACTCTGGCAGAGACTCCTGGTAGCAGGGGCCATGGAGACTGAAGAGGATACCCTCTAACCAGACAGGACTCCTAGAAGAAGGAGGGGAACACCAACCCACCCACAAAAGCTTCAACCCAAAATGTACCCTGCCTACAAGATGTGCAGGGATAAAGATAGAGCAGAGATTGAGGGAATGTCCAACCAATGCTTGGCCCAACCCAAGACCCACCCCATGGGAGAGAGCCAACCCCTGACACTATTAATGATACTCTGCTATGCTTGCAGACAGGAGCCTAGCAGAGTTGTCCTTTGAGAGGCTCCATCAAGCAATGTCTTGAAACAGATGCTGAGACTCAAAGCCAAACACTGGGCAATCCATAGGGAGTGTTGTGGAAAAGTGAAGAGGAAAAAAGGACCTGGAGGTGACAAAAGCTTCACAAGAAGACCAACGGAACCAACTAGCCAGGACCCAGAGGGACCTGATGAGACTGAAGCACCAACAAAGACCTTGCATGGACTGGACCTAGGCCCCCTACAAAGATGTAGCCAATGGGCAGCTCAGGCTTCATGTGGAGAGCTGTCTCTGACATGGACTCTGTAACCTGCTTTTCCCTTTGGCAGGACTGCCTTGCCAGGCCACAGCGTAAGAGGACATGACGAGCTGGGGTGGGTGGGAAGGGAGCCCCCCTTTTCTGAGGAATAGGGAAGGGGTTATGGGAGAATCAGGGAGGTTGGGACCAGGAGGTGAGGAGGGATGGGGCTAAAACCAGGATGTAAGGTGAATAAATAAATAAATTAATTAATTAAAAAAATAAATCTACACTCCTTCATTGCTGGTGGGAATGCAAACTAGTACAACCACTTTGGAAATCTATCTGGGCTATCTCAGAAAACAGAGAATAGGGCTTCCTCAAGACTCAACTATTCCACTCCTTGGAATATACCCAGAAGAAGCTCGAGCACACAATAGGGACATATGCTCTACCATGTTCATAACAGCCTTATTCATAATAGCCAGAGCATGGAAACAGCCTAAGTGTCCCTCAGTTGAAGAACGGATAAAGAAACTGTGGAACATTTATACTACAGAATACTACGAGCTATTAAAAACAAGGATTTCCTGAAATTTGTGGACAAATGGATTGAGCTAGAAATGATCATAATAAGTGAGTTAACCCAGAAGCAGAAAGAGTCAAATGGTATATACTCACTTATATCTGGACACTAGCCCAAGGGGCATGTCCCATGAAAGTCTTCACTTATCAGGAAAGTGGGACAGAGGGGAGGACATCCTGTTGGGACTTTAGGCGAGAGAAGTATGGGAGAATGGGGAAATAGAAGGATCCAGAGGGTCCTACAAACCTACAAGAAGAACATTATGACAGGCTGATTTAGGCCCAGGGGTCCTGCTCAAACTACGGCACCAGCTAAGGAATATACATGCAGTAAACATCGAACCCCTATCCAGATCTAGTCAATGGTCAGGACATTCTCCAGAGTTGAGCAGAGAATGGGGACTGACTTTCACACAAACCCTGGTGCCCCATATTTGATCACGTCCCCTGAATGGGGAGACTTGGTGGCACTCAGAGGAAGGATAGCAGGCTACCAAGAAGAGACTTGATACCCCATGAGCATATACAGGGGGAGGAGGTCCCCCTCAGTCACAGTCATAGGGGAGAGGAGTAAGGGGAAAGCGGGAGGGAGGGAGGAATAGGAGGATACAAGGGATGGGATAACTATTGAGATGTAAAATGAATGAATTAATAAAGAAAAAGAATTCAACTGGAAAAAAATAAGTCTAAGTACTTGGTTATAGCAACCTGAGAAAAGACAGACAAACAGGCTTCCTTATACTTCCTTCAAATGCTTATCATACATGACGCACACACACTTTTTCTAACTTCCAGGGTAGATGAAATTATAGACCTGGAGAAAAAGACAGGCTAGGCCACAGAGATAATGGAAATATCATGTAAGGATAAAGAACCTTTAACATTCTATTTATTTATTTTTCTTTTTTGAGTATGCATGTGCACGTATGTTATACATGTATGTGTGGGTACATGTCTGTGTTCAATAGGCTAAAGTTCACACTGGTGAACTGTATTTGTCGAGGTCGGGTCCCTTTCTGAACTTGGAGCTTGCCAGTTTGGCTAGTGCAGCTGGCCGGCTTGCCCACATTCCATCCCTGCCTTTTCAAATGCTGGAATTACAAGTACAGCCAAACCTGAGAAAACAACACCAAATGAAAAAGTACTGGAGTCACACAATGATTGATGTGTGTGTGTGTGTGTACACGTGTGTACATGTGTACATGTTTACGTGTGTACCTTAAAAGTGTACATCTGGCCTGGTGTGGTGTGGCAGTGATCCTAGTACTTGGGAGGCAGAGGCAGGCAAATCTCTGTGAGCTCAAAGTCATCTTTATTTACATAGTGAATTTTAGACAAGCCAGAGCTACAAACTGAGACCCTGTCTCAAAAACAGAACAAAAGAAAAGTATACACTGGGAGTCTGTTTAAAGTAAACTACATGCAATCACTTTAAATACAGCTTTAGAGTCTAAATCACTCACTTGGTAACAGTCTAAAAATCTCAGTCAACACTGCGATTGTTTTGTAGCCAGCCTTCTAAGCTCCTTGAAAGAGGGCGGGAAGCACCCTGTCTTTCCAACACTGGCTCCCTCAGCACACCATGCGTGTGCGATGAGAAGAACACAGGGTTAGGGGCTAACTTTCCCCACGGTTATATGGACAGGTGGGAAGACACATGACATATATGCAAGCAAGTTAAAACAAAAGGTAAGCAGACTGCAGGATTGCCTCAATCTCTACAAAAGGCCTGCACATGTGCGGTTCATACAAAAATAATAATTAATAAAAAAATATTTTAAAATTAATTACCAATCAGAAGAAAATTTGTTTCTCCAAAAGGTTTTGCTTCTTTATACACTAACGCTAAATCAAATACAAACAAAGGTGGCATCTTTCGAGGCAGCTTTGACATAGATGTTCATAAGTAAGGTTATTTTCATTGTAACAAATCACTTGCAGAAAAATCCAGCTGTGTGTGTTATCTTCAGTGCTCAGGGCAGCACAATGAAGGAAGGGAATCAGAACTTTACATGAAATCTGGTTCTGGCCTCAGGACCCTGTTTTACCTCACTGTACTTAGATGTTTGTCATCTGTAAAACTGAGGCGCTGATCTCCACAGAGTGGTCCTAAGAACACAGTGTGATAATCTGCTGAAGACAAGCAAGTTATTATCTGACAGAGCCAGTATCTTGACACCTTCACACTGTCAGGTTGCTATCTATAGGAGAAAAAATAACATGATAGATTAAGAACAAGCATTCATTTAATATTGCCTCTCATATTCCAGCTGTGTGTCCATATAGCAATAAAATGAGGGGCACAGATGGACTCTGCGTTAATCATTTACAAATGCGACTGGCTCAGCATATTCGTATTAGAACTTAACAGCCCAGGTTCCAAGGATAAATACAATCTCCCCTTTTTTAAATGACTTCACCCACACAATGGGAAATGACAATAGAATGGGAACCACAGGATATATAAACCATACAGTGACTCACTGGTGGTCAGGAACTGTTACCTGTGGGAGTGCAGGCCTGTAACCTCAGTGTGGAAGGCTGGAGACAGGAGGATTCAGGCAGTCTGGCAAACTGGGAAGCTCCAGGCTCAGTTAAGAGATCCTGTCTCAGAACAGTGGTAGAGAAGCGACAGCTGGTGTCTAATTCTGACTTTCAGAAGGGCACAGAAGGATAAGTGCATCTGCATGCACATATACATACACATATCACACACACACACACACACACACACACACACACACACACAGAGCGAGAGACAGAGAAACTCTTAAATTGGGGTTCTGACTGGCAGTCTAATAACCTAGATAACACATATAAAACTTCAAATTCACTATGTTTTGGGGAGCAGGAATGCTGGGGATCAAATCGTGAATCTTCGATGTAAGCAACCTAGGCAACATTCCCCTTTGGAGGAGGTATGTCCCTGAAGTGGGCTTTGAGGTTGGAAAAGCCCCTGCCAGCCTCAGGCTGTCCCTGTCTCTCTGCCTGAGGAGCAGGATAAAAAGCTTCCATTTACTGCTCCAGCACCATGCCTGCCTGCCTGCAGCCATGCTCCCCACTAACCCTCTGAAACTGTAAGCAAGGCCCCCAATGAAATGTTTCTAAGCATTGCCTTGGCCATGGTGTCTCTTCACAACACTAAGACACTAGTTTGTTTGTTTCTGTTTTGTCTCTTTCTTCTCACTCCTACTGCAGACTTGCATCCTCCTGCTTGGCTCCATCCTCCAGTGTGGCTCATTTCCAGCATTAGGGAAAGAAAGGGGGCAAGCCAGCCCCCTGGCAAGGTATCACTGTTACAGCACTCCTAACCCAGCTTCTCCACTCACCCACCCCGGACCCACTTTGCTCTTTTTCTCATTTGGTTCGTCTCTCTGTGTAGTCCAGGCTGCACTCTGACTTGCGGCTCCCCACAGCCCACATCTCTATTCCCCAATTGCGAGTTTCCAGGCATGCGCTACCCTGCCTGGCTCCGCTGCGCACACTACGCTTGTGACAGCCATGCTTCATCATCACCCTGACTATATCTGGAGTGAACTACAATTCAGAAATGGTGGGTACACCTGAGAGAGGCTTTCTGCTTGCTTTGAAGTGGATGAGTCCACTTCTGGTCCAGATCTTTGAGGTAGGAAGAAGACACACCTTTAATCTGGTCATACCTTCAGCTGGAAGCCCATATACGGACATGGAATAAGGAAGGTTTTGCTCTTTGCCTGCTTGCTCTCAGCTTGCTAGCACACCCATTCTTTCACCCAATTGGAGCCTACTTCTTTGGGATTCCAGCACACGCTAAAGACCAGCTGAGATACCCAGTCTTATGGGACAGAGCAGCTATGAGAGTCTCAGATTGGCAGCCATTGTTGGATTAGTTGAACTGTAGCCTGTAAATCATTCCAATAAATTCCATATCTATGGAATATATATATATATATATATATATATATATATATATATATGTATTCATTCACACATTAAAAATATATATTCATTTCTTAAGTTCTGTGACTCTAGAGAACCCTGATTAATATAGTCTTAGATGTTCAACTCTAAACATGAACTACCTCAAAACCAGAATTTTTCCTTCACTATTCATTCAACATGTTTCTGTTAAGTGTTCAAGTATTAGGAATAATTGAATGATGAAGGTATAAGAAATTCTTTATAGGGCAGATCTGGACCCAGGGGTTCTGCTCAAACTATGGTACCAACCAAGGATAATATGTGCAGTAAACACCGAACCCCTACCCAGATCTAGCCAATGGACAGGACATTATCCACAGATGAGTGAAGAGTGGGGACTGACTTTCACATGAACTCTAGTGCCCCATATTTGACCATGTCCCCTTGATGGGGAGGCCTGGAGGCACTCAGAGGAAGGCTAGCAGGCTACCAAGAAGAGACTTGATACCCTATGAGCACATACAGGGGGAGGAGGTCTCCTTCAGTTACAGTCATAGGGGAGGAGAGTAGGGTGAAAGCAGGAGGGAGGGAGGAATGGGAGGATAGAAGGGATGGGATAACCATTGAGATGTAATATGAATAAATTAATAATTAAAAAGGAAAAAACAAAAAAGAAATCCTTTATATTGTTGGTGAAGGGACTCCAAGAGACTCCCAAAATAGTATAGACTTTTGCTGTTGCTTTTAGTTGCCTCTAAGAGGTTGAAGGTAAGTCCCTATTGCAAATGATATTATGTACTTTTTCACAGAACTTGGAGAAATAGAGCTGGATCTGACCCAAAAGCTTCCTCCCTGGGGACTAGTTTTCGTAGTACCAGAAGACAACACACATGCTGCCAAGGGAGGGCAGTAACCAATATTCCTACATTTGTGACCGCTGTGGGCTACAACAATGCGCAGCATAGCAAGATACCCCTAGAGGTGCAATAGTGGTTCTTAGGTCATCGTAAGCAACAACTATCTAATGGGATGTTAGGCCTTCTCAACAGGATGGCAATAACGCCTGATGCTGTAAACTTAGTCCACCATAGGTAGCTTGTGAGGTCGTGGATCTTGGAGGAGAGACACTATTGCTACTCTGTCAAACCAGTAACATTGCTAACCACATTCTAAATACTTATCCTTACACCCACAGCTAAATGTAGCACTCATCCCTTACAGCAGACGGAGATCAGGACAGAAAGCCACAACTGGTCACAATGCAGAAAACAGCTAACCAGGAGGTGCCCAGCCCTAGTGGATACATTACATACAATACAACCCCCACCCCTAAGGCTCAGGGAGGCCAAAAGATTGGAAGAGCAAGAGCAGCAAGACAGTGTCTGCTAGATATTACAGGAAGCTACACCCAACTAACCTTAACAGCATGGCTGCTTAAACAAGACCTGGACGACGCTGTGGTATGCATGGTTTGTGGGCTATTTGTCACTGGATAACCACTTAGGGGTCTCATCCTTGGGCAAGACTAAGTACCCTTCTCCCTGCAGCCCTGAACTGCCTGTAGCTCTTCATCTGGGGGTGGGGCCACACGGGATGAAGCATATCCACTTTGGCTTGTCAACTAGCCATGGCTGGTTAACTGTTCTCTGCATTGTAACCAGTTGTGGCTTTCTGCCAGTACTCAGTAAGGTATGGGGGGGAGACCTCTGGGGACAAAGGCATGTGACTCCAGAACAAAAGACAGAACCAGAAAAAAAAAAGAAAAGAAAAACAAACCCAGAACCTCTAGGCCAGTGGCTCTCACCCTTCCTAACACTGCGACCCTTTAATGCAGCTCCTCACATTGTGGTGACAAACCATAAAGTTATTTTCGTTGCTACTTCATAACTGTAATTTTGCTACTGTTATGACTCATATGTGAGACGTGATTCCTATGAAAGGGTTGTCTGACCCCTAAAGAGGTCACAGCACACAGGCTGAAAGCCCTGCTCTAGAGCAGGTCAGTCACCATTCTCCACGTCAGAGCCTCCTTGGCACTGCTACAGTCAAGACCTTCAAAAGCTCCTGAAGACTGCCCACCATTCCTCCCCACTTCAAGCCTCACACAAGATGTCTGCCGCCCCCCCTCACTGGAGGGTTCTGTAGAACGGGAGGAAAAAGAGCCATATTGGAATTACAGGGGAGCTAAGGGGTAAGATATGATCAAAATATATTCTGAACACACGAGCTACTTTTTTTTTCATAGAAGCTGCTAGACTGCTGAGACTGCTTGATGCACAAGCCTGAGGGCCTGAGTTCAAGTCCTCAGTACCCACAGAGAAAAATCCAGGGGTAGACTCCTACCCAGTGCTGGGGGATGGGGAGACAGGAGGATTGCTGGGGCTTGCTGGCCTAGCTCCAGGACAATTTGAGATCCCATCCTAAGGGACAGATGGAAGTGACGGAGCAGGACACTGATGTCCTCCTCTGGCCCCTGTGTGTGTGCCCCTGAGCAGACACCACACTCTCCCACCTGCACCTACACTAACAGAAAGGAAAGAAACTGCTAAAACAGAATCTAAACATCAGGGCTTTGCTACCAGCAACTTCAGGCAGCTAAAATCATTTTCTGTTGCTTCGGGGTGGTTTTACATTTTGCCAGTGAGAGAATCAGTTCAGAGGGAGAAGTGACATGCGTGCACTGTAACTTCAGGCTGTAGGCTTTGTGAGATGTGAAAAGCCTGAGTGTTTTCCCTTGTCTGGGATGAAGCCGACACTGCCTCAGACATGTGGCTCCACAGGATGCTGCCAGCACAGGGGTTTGGTTTTGTTACCTTTTGTTTGCGGGAAAGTGAATGCAGTAAATTCCACAGAACTCGTGTGGCTGCGACAAGCGTTCTTAGCACTGTGTCAGCTGCATTTTCCTCTGGAGTTGTGGTTTTGGCTCTTCCCAAGCAGCCCCTGTGAACTTTCCGGCAGCTCTGCTGAACACTGGGGGAGGCGCTGCCACAGCTCAGCTGAGCGGCGGCTGCTGTTGCTCCAGTTGAGTATTTCGCTCAGCTTTTCTCTGTCATTATTGTTTGCTCACTTATAGTTCTCTAACTTAATAAAAATGCTCTTAAAATAATTATGATGAAGTAAGACAACTATAAATCCAGAAAAAAGACACACTTCCCGTCCTTGTTGACCTGGGGATGCAGAGGCTTTCTTTGACCTTGGTTCAGCATCTGAGTCAACAAACTGACTGACTCTTTGCCTCTTGCCATAGGCCCCCTACCCATAACATTCTCCATGATTCCAACTGCTCATACGATACAAGATGGGCAGATAATATTCTATCTTACCAGGGTTCTATTGCTGTGAAGAGACACCATGACCAAGGCAACTCTTGTAAAAGAAGGCATTTGATTGAGGGCTTGCTCACAGTTTCAGGGGCTCAGTCATTCTGGTCATGGTGGGAGCATGGCAGTGTGCAGGCAGGCATGGTGCTGGAAAAGGAGCTGAGAGCTCTGCACCCTGACCCACAGCTGAGAGACTCTGGCCTTGGCTTGGGCATTTGAAACTCTAAGGCTCACACCCAGTGACACATTCCCTCCAACAAGGCCACCCCCCAGTGCTTTCAAACAGTGCCACTCCCTAGTGACCCAGCATTCAACTCCATGAGCCATGGGGGCTAGCCACTCTCTCATTCTAAGCTCTAAACACTGATCACAATCTTTCTCTCCCTATGGACCATAAGTCCAGAAAAACAGTTTACTTCATTTGTGAGCCATGCGACTCAGGACTGTGACACTTGCGACTCAGGACTGTGACACTTGCTTTATGTTTTCCCATTTAAAAAGTTCCTTCTTAGCCAAAATTTTAGTTCAGATGTTGTCTAGCCAGGCTCTAAAAAATAAAATAAAATAAAATAAAATAAAATAAAATAAAATAAAAAATCCCCACTCCCAGCCTTTCAAATTGGATTTATGGCACACACAACAAAGTATGCCTAGAAAAATCACTAGGTCCTAGAAGCCGAAAATCTCCAGCAATTAGCATCTGTGCAGAGCCAAGGTTAGGGCAACCTTCACTCACATCTTTGAAGGACTCCATAAGGTTAAAAATCCCTTTGGATGAAACAATGCAATCACATTCCAGTTCATATCTGATGCAAATAATCAGAGTTTCAGAGCTTAAATATTTATTAAATAAACTGACTGAAACTAGGAGTTTGTAGTATCTAAGTACAGACTCATTCTTTACATGAAAACTGAGAAACAGGTTAAATGCATAAATGTAATATCAATATATTTATTGTAGTTTTTTATTTTACAGATTAGGACAACTATGCACAAAATCAGGGCTGATGTCAGAATTGGCTAGCTAAATAACAGCTTTTAAAAAAGATGACTTCTGAATTGCTATTTTAAAAAGTAAGACGTGCTGGGGTAGAGGTGGTGCAGAAATTGTGGGAGTGGTCAACCAATGTCTGGTCCAGCTTGAGACCAATGCCATCAAAGGGAGCCCACCCCTGACACTGCTGAGAGGGCCAGGACAGCCCAGAGACCCACAATAGAACCAAACATCAATGGCAAAAAATAAAAAAAGTCAATGGAATAATTCCTAATGCCATTCTGCTATACTCATAGACTGGCATCTACCCAATTGTCATCAGAGAGACTTCACCCAACAACTGAGGGAAACAGATGCAGAGACCCACAGCCAAACGTCAGGTGGAGCTTGGGGAATCCCAAGGAAGAGGGGAAGGAAGGACTGTGGGAACCAGAGGGGTCAAGGACACCAAAAAGCAAACCGTAGTCAACCAACCTGAGCTCACAGGAGCTCACAGAGACTGAATCGCCAAGTGGGGGCCTGCATGGCGCTGACCTAGACACTCCACATGTGTGACAGCTGTGTAGCTTGGTCTTCTTACAGGACTCCTAATCGTGGGAGCAGGGGCTGTCTCTGACTCTGCTGCTTCCTTTCAGGGCCCTTCCCCACTTCGGGGCTGCCTTGCCTAGCCTTAATGGAAGAGGAAGTGTCTAAGCTTACTGAAACTTGATGTGCCATGGCTGGTTGACATGCACTGAGGCTAGCCCTCTTCTGAAAAGAAAGGGAGGAGAGCGTGGGAGTGGGAGGGGAGGGAGGGGAAACTGCAGTCAGGATGTAAAATAAATAAAATAAAAAAACATGAAAATCTGTGTGTGTGTCTCTGTCTCTGTCTCTGTCTCTCTCCCTCTCTCTCTCTCTCTCTCTCTCTCTCTCTCTCTCTCTCTCTCTCTCTCTGCAAATCCCTCCTCAGGAGTCAAGGATAAAATAGTATGTAGTTCTCTTTCCATTACATACTTAGGTGAGGTTCAAGAAAGCCTATAATTCATAAGCACATTAATTTTGTATCTCCTGTTAAAAAGCCAAATGCCTTGTAAAGAGAAACACAGTGTTATGGTCTGGGTGTGGCTCAGCTTCCGCAGTTTGACTGCTGGGAGGCTGTGCCCTGGCTGAACAGGGAGAAGGTATTAAAGAGAGACTACCCCATGCTTCAGCAGCGTCTGCTCCCACTGGTCTCCATCCACTCCTTCTCAGCCGGGGCTCTGCCTCCATTCTGTTTAGATTCTAGTATTTGTCTCGTGATGTTGAGGGAGTATCCGAGATACACACCTGACTGTCAATAACCCTCTTCCTAGTAGTAACCCAGTCTCGGGTAGTTTGTTACAGCAACCGAAATGGGTTAAGACAACCACTGAGCCACACGAGGAGTTGAAATGAGAGGCAAACATGTGAGACCAACACGTATACACAGCTAACCTGAAAAACTGGGCACTCCACGGGAGATGAACGCACTGCTTCTTAGTCAGGTCTCACCGGGACAGGCGACTTTGCTTCAGCACTTAGCTGCAGTCATTGACTTTGTTTAGAAACCTGTATTAAGAAGTGCAATGAAGAGCCGGGTGTGGTGGCGCACGCCTGCAATCCCAGCACTCGGGAGGCAGAGGCAGGCGGATCACTGTGAGTTCGAGGCCAGCCTGGTCTACAAAGCAAGTCCAGGACAGCCAAGGCTACACAGAGAAACCCTGTCTCGAAAAACCAAAGAAAAAAAAAGAAAAACCACCACTACCACCACCCACACAGGAATTTAGCTTGTTATCTCTCTGTCTCTCTCAATATATATTATATATATGTTAATGAATAAAAGGTTGGGGACAAATTGGATAGAGAAATGATGGAAAGCCTGTGTGTAACGTTTGAACTCTTGATTTCTCTGTTAACTTAGTTATTAAATGCGAGGAAATGGTTATGAATTTATCATTTTAGTTTACCACTGTTGCTTTTTAGGCAAACATTCATGGATTCTTCAGCAACTCTAGCCAGTGGCAGTAGGTACTCTGTTACAGCGACTATATTAAAGCAGGAGTCATTGGTACCACGTCCTCAATTTTATTTTAACATCTTGAAAACAAATGTATCCTTAGCCATCTAGGTGTGAGCTGATATAAACTGCTACAGGCATATGCTTGGTTTGTAGAGCACACACCACTGTCAACTGGAGGCACACAGTTCTTAACTATTTCTCTTCTCCAAAATGTCAGTACCCGCCACACCCACTTACACGAAGACTTGAGCTATGAACAGTAACTATTAAACCCAAGGAAGGATTCTGAAGTGATGAAGGGCAAAAGTTTCCAGAACAATGTTGAAATTGCTGAGGTTGTGGGAATAATAGGGTCCATCATCAATATGTGAATGATTCCAAATGCTGTGCTAGTGTACAGAATCTACAGATTAGTACAAAATTGATTACTTTAATCAAAATCCTGGGATTAAATATATCATAGTTTCTTAAATATTAAACTTCATTAAAACTATCCTAAGATAACATTAAGAAAACTTGAAACATTCAGCTATAATTAATGAATGCAGTAATTTTCCAAGCATATACTGTCCTTATATACTTAAGAGCCTATATATGCAAACCTCTTGGAACACAGTTAACTGTGTGAATTTAGAATACAGGTGGATATTTAACTATGTCTGGCTTTGTGCTAAGTGCCACTGAAAAACGGTACTTCCACCCCCTACTAAGTAGTAACCAGAGCGCCCAACCCTGCCAGGTGCTAGGACTTCATCCTCACTGCCACCATCGGCAGTGGGGAGGGCCGCACAGGAAGCCTGACCTCCCACGAGCACCCAGAAGCAATGGCACCCCATCCACTCCCTGCCTGAGTGCTGGTGACAAAAAGGCCCAGGCAGAGTCAAAACTTCAGACGCTGCCAGAAGTGATGAGGCCACTTCAACCCTGTGGTGTCTTGGGAACACTAAGAAGGGCTCCTGTGTCTTCTAGACAGGGAGGTGTCACGGGGGACCCAGCGGAGAGCTGACACTTGCACCTTTGCCCAGAAGTAACAAAGAGTCCCCCTGATACGCAAAATTTCTGGGTTTTCTGGCAAAAACAAGGAAACAGAGGGTCAGAACACAGCCAACCACTGCAAAACATTTAAATACGATCCAGAGTTCCCTACATTAATATCCAACAGGCGCAGCATCAACTGAAAATTACTATGTGAATTTTGAATACAGATGAATCTGTAAATATTTCTGGCTTTTTTGCTAAGTGCCACTGGAAATTTGGGAGGGCTCCTGGCACACAGATATATTTCATTTGCCAGCATGGACACAGCAGAGATGCTGGAAGTGTTTTAAAACATCCACCAGGAAAGCACAGCAGGAAGTATGTCCAAGGACTTGTAAGAAATGGAAAAAGATAAAGACCCAGTGGAGACACAGAAAAGCAATGTGAACCAAGAAGCGAGATGAAGGAAACCATGCCAAGGGACAATCAGAGCTGGAAAAGTCGGTAGAACCAAGTCCTGGATCTTTCAAAGAAAATGGGATTTACAGTGTGTAGCAAGACTGCCACAGGAGACAGGAAACCTGGGGTCTAACTACGAGCAACGAAACAGAACCGGACTGCAGAACCCACAGGCTGAAGACAGCGTGCGTGCGTGCGTGCGTGCGTGCGTGCGTGCGTGCGTGCGTGGCTGTGCCACAAAGTCTGAAAATAAGACAAGTTGGGTCAATTCCCACCCACAACCAGGTAACAGCAGCCCCCTGGGGACCATGCCTTTAAACATAGGCATTTTATTTGGAAATGTCTAAAATTCTGTTAAGAGTGGCAGTTTGTGGTTTCATTTCATGTTATAGAAGCCATCTGCCATGAGCAGGCAGTAGGCGGGGCCAGCTCCTCCAACAGGGCTCATCCCAAACCTCCCCTGGTAGAATTGGGGGGTGGGGGGCAGGGACTGTGGCCTGGCTCTGTGGAGGAAGACTGTACTGAATCCACTAGGTCTCTCTGGAGGATTTTTAGAGGGCCCTTGAGGCTGGGGTCAGAAATGGGATATACAGAACTCCCAGCTGGGCCCCTGAGTCCTTGCTGCCCCAGACCCAAAAGAACTGGGAAGCAACATAAGCTGGCGCCTGAGAGCTGAGGCGCTAGGTGAAGTGCTGCTCCTGTGAGGCCCTGGTGAGGTAAGTCTGCAGCAAGCAGAGGCCGTGGCTCCCTCACATGGGGCCTCCGGATCAGCATCTTCAGAAACAGATAACCGGAAGCCGTTAGTCTGTGTCTCTGTTGCTATGATAAAGCACTCTGGCTAAAACCAACCTGGGGGAGGAAAGAATGCATGGCTAACAGTTCCCCACCACAGTTCACCATTGAGGGAGGACATGGCAGGAACCTGGAGGCAGGGAGCCGTGTAGAGGCTATGGAGGAGTGTGGCTGACTGGCTAGCTCTCAGGCTCATATACATTTCGTACACCTCAAGACCACCAACAGTGGCTGCGCCTGCCCACATCAACCATTAACCAAAAAAAAAAAAAAAGTCCCAAGAGAGACGATTTTTTCATAGAAAGCCTTCAAATCCAGATGGATTCGCTGTAATTTTTATTAAAGAGGAATGACTCTCTGACAGGAAAAGCATGGTGTTCCCTAAAAGGCTGTGGAGGGACAGGAAGGGGCTGATGCCTCTGAATCTGAGTTGAGCCTGGCCCCTGAGCAGCTACAGGATTTTAGAAGCTGAGTCAATGCAATCAAATGAGTTAGAATCCAAAGCAGAGCTCTCGGCTCAGTTTGTTCTGAATTCCTAAACAAGGGCTGTGGAGTTGGAAACTGAACGCATTGCTTGCTTATCCCTCCTTCCAGTGATGAGGCCTCGGGATGCAGTTGGTGACTAACCCTCCAAGGAGATGCCTTCTTCAGCTGTTGTGAGGAGCCTTCAGATGAACGTGGGCCAGACTGAGCAGAGGCAAAGGCTCAGGCTGCTCAGAAGCCCCTGGAGCCTCTGACCACCTTGTTGCAAGGTCTACAGCCAAGTGATAGCGCTTCTTTACCCTTAACCCCATCAGGAGCAGGCCTGGGTCCAGATGAGCACCTAGTGTTTGCCCAGGATGAATCGGAGGATTCAGAAAACTACTTCCTCTCTGGTGGGAGCACAGAGGGCAGTATCCCATGGTTCCTCTGGGCTCAGGAACTGGCCCGTGCCAGTTTGACTGCTGCTACTCATACACAGCTGGCAAGGAAAGCAAACCCCAGCAGCCGTGGGGAAAATGTCCACCTTGGTGCTGGTGGACAACCCAAATATCCTGGGCCCCTTCCTCAAGTGGCAAAGAAGTTCAAGTGCACAGCTGAAGGCTGTGACTACACATCTGTGTGGCCAGGTCACTTCAAGTAGCACCTTGAAACATAAAACCACAGAATCTCATGAGGAAGTTGGGTTTTTAAGATGCCTTGTTGCTTTGAAGAAGGGTGTGATGGCATTTATGTTGTGGCATTTGTTCTCCCTTTATCAATCTGAGCAAAAGACTCAGGCCCTGGGCTATAAAGATAGTTACCTGACCCTCCCCTTGGTGAGGGCTGAATGGACCTTATTTTGCATAGCTCTACTTGATCATTTTTTCATTTGTATATAGGACTAAAAAAAAAAAAGTTATGAGAGAGTTTTATTTTTTTTTTTATAAATTAAAATTACATGATCTGAAGTTTCAGTTTTCCTTAAAACAAACAAAACAAACCAGTCCAAAAAAAGAGAAAATAATATGGATGTAAAGATCCTTATAAGAATATTAGCTGGGAATTGAACTCAGGACCTTTGGAAGAGCAGACAGGGCTGCTCACAACCACCTATGCTGATATCTGGTGCCCTCTTCTGGTGTGCAAGCTCATATACAGGCAGAACACTGTATAAATAATAAATAAACAAATTTTTTAAAAAAAGAATATTAGCAAGCAGAACTGGAGAAGAGAACAAATATTATATCCATTTACTTATTAGTGACTTATATAAGCTTGGTTCAATGCCTAAAATTCACCAATGCAATCTACCACACTAACAAAATAAAGAAGAACAATCACATATTAATAATTACATCATTTGAACTAATACAGAAAAGGTATATGAGCAAACTTGGCATGGATTAGTTATTTTTAAAAACTTTTGGAAAAACAGGAATGTAAGAGATAAAAGAAAGTCTACACTAACCTACATCCGGTTTTCTACCTACTAGTGAAGGAAAATCACATTGTAATAATTAAATGCCAAGCATAAGAAGAAAATAAGACTACTTGGTCTGAAAAAATGGGTCAGTGTTAAAACATTTGCCTAACATGTATGAGGCTGTGGTTCAATTCCTAGGTCTGACAAAAAGACAAAACCCCAACAAAACACGTTATGTGTGTCTGATGTTGGTTTGAAATGGTGGAGAATTATAAACTGCGCACGGATATGCTCACCTGTAATCCCAGCAGAGACAGAGGCAGGGGATCAGGAACTCAAGGTCGTCCTTGGTGACAGGGCAGGGTTAGGCTGTCTGTCCTAAGCAATGTGAGACTCACAACTCAAAAATAATTTAATTTAAAAAATTGAAAGGAAATTAAGAACTATAAAAGGGATCATTATAAAATGCAGCAATTGCAGGCAAATTGGATAGTTGGAACTCAGTGTATGAAGTCAATACATTCACCCATCTAGTGAAGAGCCCTGTAGCTATGAATTACCCACTTTAACTACTTTCCTACTTTTGCACAGATTCTGTGGTATGGCGCAGCCTTGTCCTAGTCACAATGGGAGGTAGGAACTAAACACAGAGAGACAGAGCAGCTACTAGCCCAGCTGGAAGCCTCTCCAACACTGACCAATGACACTACTGAACAAGGTGTTTCTGTCTGCGGGGCACCATTCAACAGCAATAAGTGCAATTTGGGACCTAGACTCAGTGAAATATCCCCAATCTTCACAGGATGATGATGTGTGTGTGCATGCACACGCTCGTGTGTGTGTGTGTGTGTGTGTGTGTGTGTGTGTGTGTGTGTGTGGTTACAAAAAGAAATTTCAATTTATATGACTCAGATTTGCCAGCTTGCTAAGGGCAAGGATAATACGGCATGTCTTAAATATTAAAAATAGGTTTTACATTAAAATGTAATGTAATGGGTGTAGTGATGTGCCTACAGTCTTAGTGCTCCAGCTGCTGAGGCAGGAAGATCTCCAGCTTCAGGCCAGCCTGGCTTCAAGTGAGATCCCCACTCAAAAAATAAAGTCCTTACCTACAGCTTGTCTCTGCTGAAAGGGGAATGACTGGTTGCCATGGCCTGAAGGCGATGACGGAACTTTCTAAGAGGCAGCTAAACCCCACAGCGTTCCCGGCTCTGAAGTCACTTACCTACACGCATTGACAAGCATGGAAGTCCCTTCCTATCCTGCTCACAGACTCCACGGTGTGAAGCCAGGGCAGCCCCACTCAGGCCGAATTCTGTTTTCCACCCTGACCACAGCCTTTAACTAGTAAGCATGACACTGTGACACGGTGGTGCCGGCAAATATGAGGTCACTCACCACTGCCTCCTGTCCCCTCCAGTCGTCAGCTGCAGTCTAGCACAGAGGCAAGAGGGACTAGGACAGTGTTTAGAACTCAGAGGCGCTATAGTCATCAAAGTGTAGTGTCCAAAGGAATAAGTAGTAGATTGTTATGGCAAAAACTGCCCAGTTAGCAAGACTTGTTCAAATGAGATGAACTGAAGACCCTTTAGTGAAACCTTCTCTCAAGTATTTTTTTAAAATTTACTTATTTATCATATATACACAGTGTTTTGCCTACATATACACCAGAAGAGGGCACCAGATCTCATTCTAGATGGTTGTGAGAATTGAACTCAGGATCTTTGGAAGAGCAGCCAGTACTTTTAACCTCTGAGCCATCTCTCCAGCCCCCTTCTCTCAAGTATTAATGCAACATTTACACAAACAGAATGAGTGTTAAACAAATGATTTGTAAACTAATTTCTGGGGCAAAAGAAAAATCTTTTATGAAAACATAACTAATTTTTGAGATCAGTTTCACAATGGCTTAAATTTGGGGGGAGCTGGGATACGATTAGTGACAGCAGATCTGCCTTGCACATATGAGACCTGAGGCTGACTATAATGATGCTTCTTTAGTGAAAATGCAGTAAGTCATATGACTATTTTTGAACAAAACTGCCTTGCTGGCTATGTTGCACACACCTTCAATTCCAGCAATCAAAAGCGGAGGTGAAGGCAGGGGGAATCTCTGTAAGTCTGAGGTTAGCCTGGTCAACAAATCAAGTTCCAGGACAGGCAGGGTTAAATTGTGAAACCTGGTCCCCAGAAATAAGTGAGTGAGTGAGTGAGTGAGTGAGTGAGTGAGTGAGTGAATGAATGAATGAATGAATGCCTTCATGAATGAGACCCATATCAGCAATCCTAGAAGGGCGAATGAGTTGAACAAGCTACAGCATTGTAACATTCTATATTAATGATAACGCTGCATAGTAGCTCGGCTCCTTCAAACAGGAAATTAATTGTTTAAGGGGTTTTTAAAAATAGGTCTCTTTTAAATTCCCCCTACGGGTGTAAGATAAGGTATGAAGTAAATTTGGAAATGTTTATGATCCACGGGGTTTTCTTAGGAGAGAGAAAGGGGAATTGGGCCTTTTTACATTGTCACCTTCACTTTTTTTTTCTCCTGTGTGTACAGAAATTCTGTTATTTATTTCTTGCCTTCTTGCTCACATTTATTTATTCATTGGAAAAAAATGCTGGATTTCTAGAGTCATTCTTAGTGTTGTGAACACAGAGTTGAATAAAACCAATCCCCTCACCTCAGGGCAAACATCACTAGCATCCCCCTTTTTATCCCATTTACACTATTTCTAAAATGCACAAGAAGATTAGACAAAAATATTCAAAATAAGAAATAAAGAGAAGGAAGGGTAGTAAGAGAAAAATGGGAAGGATGGAGGAATGGGAGGATACAAGGGATGGGATAACAATTGAGATGTGATATGAATAAATCAATAAAATATATTTTAAAAAAGAAAAAAAAAGATAAGGTATGAAGAACATCAAGGTGGCCGTATTCAGTCTTCCTCCAGCCCCTCCAGCCTTCCTTTCTTTCTTGGTCTTGAGTAGGAGTGAGTTGGAGGTAACGGACATGCGCTGTGAAACAGTTCTGTCTCTCATAGATTTGTTGGTTTGGGTGGTGGATAAGTGCATAAGATATATTTGATACAATATAAAATTTAAGGTAAGGTTCGTTCCCCAGCTTCCATCCTGAGTACTCTAGCTGTGTAAGCGGTTGCTGAAACGTGGAGAATTTGTGTCTGGTAGTTTTAGTGTGCAATGTTTTTATATGAAAGAATTTTTTTTTTAAATAATAAAGTTTATAAAACAAAACTGTGACCAGAAAGAAAAAGGATATATTATTACAGGAGTCACAGTTACTGGTTCTTTCTTTCTGTAACTAAACACAAGATAAAATGATAAATGCCCTGTCTCCAAGACTATCATTTAGGGGAAAACAGAAAGCTATTTCTCACAGTAGAAGACTGGGGCATAAAAGATCAAGGTTCTGGCATTTTTAGGATAAGAGCCACATGTCCTCCCACAGCAGCAGGGCAAGCGGAACCAGCTCCCTGTTTCAAGGCCACTCCTCCACAAGGGCAGCCTTCATGGCCTCACTAGCTCTTGAAGAATCCATCTCTTTGAACTAGCACATTGGCAACTCCTGGATTTTGGAAAGGATGGCTTTTATTTATTTTTTGTTGTGTAGGTATGTATATGTGTGTAGCGTATGTATGTGCATACAGGAACGTGTGTACATGTGCACACCCGTGTATGGAGGCAGAGGCTGACATCAGGTATCCTCCACTGTGGCTTTCTGGGCTCCACCTCATCTTTTGAAACAGGTCTCTCACTGGACCAGGACCCAGCACCCATGAGACTGGAGACTAGTGAGCCACAGGGACGTCTCTCTCCACCCTCTAGCACGGGGATTGCCAATCTAAACTCAGGTCTCCATGCTGGTGTGGCAGTCACATTGCTACCATATGACTTATCATATTAGGTCAACAATAAATATTTGTTGCCATTTCTTCAGTCCCAGGGGCTTTGCTTTTTACATGGGCGGGGAAGGATCCAAACTCCAGTCCTCGTGTGTGTGTTGCAGGAACTTCATGGTCTAAGCCACTCCCCAGCCCCTCAGTGTTTTTAATGAATATTTTATAAAGTTGATATTAAATATCACTTTGAGTGGCCCATTGAGCCTTCATTTTTAAATAAAATTTTTGTTTGCTACTTTCAACGTTACTAAAAATGAAGGTATTCTTTAATATGCTTGTTACTCGAGGTGTTTGAGACAGGGTCTCATGAAGCCCTGCCTGGCCTTTAGTTCCCTGGGAAGCCAAGGATGACCTTGACTTTCCGACCCTTCTGTTTGTACCTCTGGAGTGGACATGATGAGATTATAGATATGTGCTACCAGGCCTGGTTTTGTGAAGTCATGAGAACTGAAGCCAAGGCTTTGTGAGTGCCAGGTATAAGCACTCTACCAGCTGAGCTACATCCCAGTCACTCTTTAATACTTTATGATGTGATCGTCAAGTATTTAAAGAGCCGTAAAGATACTTTAGTGACATAAACTTTATATAAAGTTTTGATGCTACATCATTCTCTAGTAATCAGTGATGAACTTGGACTTTAAAGGCAAACTGTCCTATTGGAAACATCATTACCATCAGTACAGTTTGGAGAGCGAGAACGCACCTCTACTTTATTTACATATTGGTCCACTCAACAACTATTTATTGTTGACCTACTATGGTAAGCCATATGTATGGCTCCTCCTCCAAAGTCCTGGGGTAATAGAAGTGGGCCACCATATCTGGCTCTAATTTTAACACTCTTATTGGCCAACTATCATTTTTTTATTTTGGGGGGCTAGATTTGAACAAGGCTGTTTATATATCGTTCTGTGATTGTTACCTGCATTTTCTGCTGATTGTTTAGACCAATGATAAACAAAAATGTACTTAAACCTAGAAGTCCAGTAACTACTGAAAGTTGTACTTAGTGGGGGAAGCTCTCTCCTTCCACCTTCCTGTGGGTTCTGCGAGTCAGACTCAGGCTGCCAGGTGCACACTGCAAGCTCTCTTTTACATGCTAAGCCATTTTGCTGGCTGGAGCTTCCTCAACTCTTAAGGCAGCTTACTGTGCAGCCCAAGGTACGCTGCTGCTCACAGTAGAAGGAGCTCCTGTCCTCAATGACCCCCGTTAGCGCGTGCCCACAGGCTGAGCTGACCTAGACGCCCCTCTGAGATTCTCCATCCATGTGATTCCAGGTGCCACTGGACGCTGAAACTACCAGTCATCCACGTGATACATGTTTTTTGTTGATGCTGAAAAGTGTGAATTTACTGTAAAAATTTTATGCAAACAAATATAGGAAAATAGAGAAGAAAAACACCAAAATCTTCCTCACAACAAGATATCTTATATTTCACAATTCAGTAAACTTCAGATAGTCCCAGTACTTAGCACCAATGAGAACTTTACTTCCATAATGAGTATAGTAATCGAGTATATTTTTAAAAACTAACTTCAGCTGGGCCTGGTGGCACATGTCTGTAATTGCAGCATTTTAAAAATGAGGCAAGGTTTAAGGATAGCTTAAACTATTTAGCAAAACCTTGTCTACAAAAGAAAAGAAAAAAAAACTGTTAGGGTTCCTTTAACCCACCAGGTTAACCCTCTATCCAGCTAAATGTTAAAACTGAGAAGCGGGGAGGGGGGGGAGGGGGAGAATTAAAAGTAACCTCATTGTAGTGCAGGAACATAGCATAATCAGAATGTCTGCTCAGTATGTGCAATAAATACCCTGAGTTCTGTCCCCGACACTGCAAGGAAGCAACAGTGCTCACCACCATCAAATGCCTGCTGGTGGCAGAAAATGGACAGTATGCTATCCCAAACTCCACTTCCAACTCTCTACTCACGCCTACCCCAGATGCTATACAAGTTCAATACTTGACTCCTAGCAGCTTCTAAGAGGCCGTGCTACACTGCTCTGGCTGGTGGGATGCTCGCACAGCCTCCTTCTCCTCCTTTCTACCCGGGGCACATCCTGAGATGTCTCCCAATGACTCTTGCTTCCTAATACTAAAACCTCCTGTAGTTCCCTTCCAAACTCTATCAGGATTGTATGAACAATCGGATATGACAAAAATGACATAGAAGACACTGAAGCTTCCTTCTCATCCTCAGCTCTTCTCTCCCCTGCACACCTTAGAGGTATCTTTTAGGCAAGTGTTTTAGGGGAGGCCTGCTTGAACATTTTGGAGATAATCTGTCAGTGCAGAGCTGAATCCTTCTTCCAATATGCACGTGGCTATTTTGGAAGCACATTTCTAGCTTGGCTGCCCTTCAGAGACCTTAGCCCCCATTGCGATCTTGACTTCAACCTCAGGAAGGACCCTGAGCCAAAACCTCTTAGCTCTGCCACCTGGAAATGCTCCCCACTCAGAACTCTGTACAGGATGAAGGCCTGCTGCCTCAGGCTGATGCCCCAGCTGTAACTGGATACTCACAAATAGATAGAAACACGGTGGATTCTGACAATCTAACAGCCACTGTGAGGCCTAAGGTTAGCAAAACATCATTATGGCCAACAGCACGCACCTAAATTAAGACTTCCTGCATCCTATCCACTTACTGCACAGGCTATAGCTCCTCACTCTGATAGCCAGATTCAAACACACTCCTGACTCAAATATGCAACCATACCCAAGCCCCAGTTAGAGTTTCCAAAGAACTTCCTTTATTCAAGACTCTTGCTTCTCCTCAGATGTTCTAACTTCTCTTATCTTCTGGAGCACAGATGTTTATATTTTGGCCCAGGATGCACTGCAGGCACTCCTTGTATCTAAACAGTAGCTAGGATTAGAAGCCCCTTCACTCAGAAATTGATTTCAGTTATTTTAACAGAAGATTCTGTTTGATCATACTTTTGTTTTGTTTCTTTCTTTCCTTTCTTTTTTTAGTTTTTAGAGACAGGGTTTCTCTGTGTAGCCTTGGCTGTCCTGGACTCACTTTGTAGACCAGGCTGTGCTCGAACAGAGGCAGCGATCCACCTGCCTCTGCCTCCCGAATGCTGGGATTAAAGGTGTGCACCACCACGCCCGGCCTTGTTTTGTTTTTTTCAAGGCAGTGTTTCTCTGTGCTGGCTGTCCTGGAGCTCACTCTGTAGACCAGACTGGCCTCAATCTCACAGGGATCTGCCTGTCTCTGCCTTCTGAGTGCTAGCATTAAAAGCATGTGCCACCACTGCCTAGCTTGACTTGCACTTTTAAAAAATTCATTTGTTTGTATATCCCTGAACCCCACTCCACTCTGCCCAACACAAGTAATCCAGGAACGGATTCTAGGCTCCAGGACAATCTGCTTTGTCACATGGATCCTAGGAAAGTGCTCTAGCCAAGATTAGGCTAAGACTGGCTGTGATGAGAACAAGAGTTTAGCTGAGACAAAGTTCTCCTAAGAGCCCAGAATTCCCTCTCCACACTGAACCGCTCCAGATGTCAGGATACCAAGAACCGCTCACACGTAGCAGAAGGCAAGTTTCATTTGGCACAGAAGTAAAGGTAACTCAGATGCAGTGCTTGCTTTGTGTTTTCTTTTCAAGCATACAATAGCTCAGAGATAGAGGCTACCGCGTCCCAGAAGAGGAAGAAAAATTACAGGAAATCCTGATCCACATTTGTCCAAAGTCATCAAACAATCTAAGCAACTGGTAGGCACTCACACGGTAGCTTTTTAAGTTGTCAGCAACTTTTGGCAAACACAAGAACAGAAAATAACTTCAGCAAACATATGTGTTAAAGGCTGAACATTCTCACAGGTCTCTCGCCCTAGGCAAGATGGGCACCTAGGAAAGGGAATTTTGCAGGAGTGCAGCCTCCTGCTCCATGAAATAACACATACCAAGATATCAAGTGTGCTGTCTTTGAGGAAAGAGCAAATTTCAGTTTCCCAGAATTCATGTAACTCCATATGTACCACTACATACGCATATAATTTAAGGAAAATAATTTAATATTTTAACCAACCCAAGGAGCCATTTCTTATAAATTAACTTTAAGAAAATGTAAATTTAACTTTGAGGCATAAAAAACAATGTAGAATCTTTGAAGCCAGTTGGTTGCTAATAAGATTGCTTAATCACAGTCAAACGGGCAGAAAAAAAGGCTGTTTCATAGAAATATGATAGCTGCCAGTCCAATAATCACTAGTTTTGCTTTTAATATTTATCCAACGACATCTGTTCAGAACTAATGCAATATGGGTTGCTAATCCAGAACAGATCTTTGATACTAAAATAGAGTCCAGGGCTGGAGAGATGGCTCAGTGGTTAAGGGAATTGACTGCTCTTCCAGAGAACCCCAGTTCAAATACCAGCACCCACATAGCAACTCACAACTGTCTATAACTCTAAGATCTGACACTCTCACATTGATATATCTGTAGGCAAAACACCAATGCACATAAAAGTAAAAATAAATAAATAAAAATAAAGTACAGTCCTTTCTACAATGGCTACATTAGATGTGTTGAAAGAAAGGAAGGAAGAAGAAAGAAAGACCCCAGAAAAGCAGATGAAATCTTAACGCTGGTCCCCATCACAGAGAAACCCACATGCCTTTCCTTTTACCTTACAGTGCTGTTATGTTCATGCATATTTTTGCATGCGGAATGAAGATGAATTCAGTTCTAATATTTCACGCATGTGTGGGGTGTACATGCATGGGTGTGTGTTGGACAACCACAGGTTTATCCTCAGGAACTTCATCCAGTCGGTGACCAGCTGGTGACCGGGCCTTCATATGAGTCTTATGGTGGGACAGCAGACCACGTCTACTCTGGAATGGACTAAGACCCAAGCAGCTGGGCACACCTGTGAGGGGTATTTCTTAGTTAAATCATCTGAAGTGGGAAGGGCCCCTTTTAGTCTGGATTTTTTGAGGTGGGAAAATCTGCCTTTAACCGAGGCCAAAGCATCCACTGTCCGCTGTCCGCTGTCCGCCAAATGACACAGAAGGGACACTTGCTCTGTCTGCTTTTTCCCACCCTCACTGGAGAGTCCATTCTTCCACTAGTACTCAAAGAGCCCAATTCTTTCGTATTCCAGCACATCCTGACAAGCAGCTGAGACATC
>OU015750.1:68424732-68494443 GCA_907169655.1 Acomys percivali
GACTTAGAGCATGGCCTGTCTCCATCTCCTCCACTCTGCGGAGTGCGCTCTCGGCCCACGCCTGACAGATTGGATTCTCACCCAAGCTGTGCTGCTTCTCCTCTTAAACTCTAATAAAACTGCCCCTGAGCTTCCCTGAGTCCGTTTCTGGATTCTCGTATCAATGCTGTAGGACCCCACGGGAGGAGCCTCATTTCCTCTGTAGGAAGAAGGGAGAAGGGAGGGGAGGAGCATGAGGGAGTCAGGCGATAGTCATGCACACTCGGTGTCAAGCCTCCTCACTGCGCAGTCGCTGAGTTATCTTTCTGGACCGGGTTGTTTTGTTAGATTGGTTTTGGTTTTGTTGGTTTGAGACGGGGTTTCTCTGGGTAGCCCTGGCTGTCCTGGAACTTGCTCTGTAGTCAGGCTGGCCTTGAGAGCCACCTGCCTCTGCCACCTGAGTGCTGGGATGAAAGATGGGCACCACCACCTGTCCTGAGCCTGCTTCCTTATCTATAAACATGTAAAGCTTACACACAGCATTGTAACTAAAAAATTATAGAAGTTACAGGGAAATGTTTTTCAAAGAACATGCAAAGATAGTTGTGTGAATTATTCCAGAACATAGATGCAACCTCCAAACACTCAGGGCACACAAATCAACCTTAAAAATCCACCACCACCACCTATGTCTATGCACTTTACTGGCAGTTACACTACGTATTAACACACTATCATACAGCTTTTAACTCTAAGTCTCCATCTTGATTTATTCTTACACTGCTTTCCTTAAAGTCACTGACAAGTCTTAAGAGCATTTTCTACTTAAAAACAAAAACAAAACAAAAACCCTTTTTAGTGACAGAGTGTCAGATACAAAAACAGATTTTTAAGAACTTATTTTAAAAAGCATACTCATAAGACTAAACAAACAAACCCCCCAAAAACAAAAAAACTCAGCCAGGTATGGTGGCGCACACCTTTAATCCTAGCACTCAGGGAGGCAGAGGCAGGCGGATCGCTGTGAGTTCGAGGCCAGCCTGGCCTACAAAGTGAGTCCAGGACAGCCAAGGCTACACAGAGAAACCCTGTCTTGAAGAAAAAAAAAGCATACTCATTTAATGATTTGATGAAGGGGTATAGGATTCAGAAAAAAACCGCAATAACCCTATTAATAAGTACTTTATTAAAAGAAAAGAACCACAATTTAGTTTCATTACAATCAGCAGGCAGTATGGTTCAAGAGGCACACACGCCTGCGGCCCAGCCTGCCCAGCTGAGTCTGACTTCTGGGACCCACGAGATGTAGAGAACCGGTTCATGCAAGCTGTCCTCCAACTTCCACACATGTGCGAAGGCTTGAGAGCAGAGCACATACACACACACATAAAATAAATAGGTGTAATTTTTAAAACTTTTTGAAGAAATGGAAGATTATTACTCAAAATTTGAATCTTTGGATATTATTACTCAACAATTTCTAAAACTTAAAGAAGCCATCAAAAATTATCACAGAGTGGAATTAGCAACTGTTTGTCTCTTCTTACTTTATTTTTAGACAGAGTCTTGCTATGCAGCCCTGGCTGGCCTGGAACTCCTTATGTAAATCAGGCTGGCCTTCAGTTCATAGTCATCCGCCTGCCTGAGCCTCTCCAGCTCTGGGACACCAGGCATGGACCACCACACATAGCTTAGGCAGCTCTTTATCTGAATCATTACTACTAAGGGAATAATAAAAACATACTTAACTCATTTCTTGGTACAAGGCCAAACAAAATTCTAGCTTGGGGTCAAGGTTTTGCCTAGAAAATTAGTTTTCTGTGTTAAACTGGTAAAGAAACAAAATGGCTAGCCTGACACTGATGCTACAAGACTTGATAGAGTTGTGTAGGATATGGTTAAGTTTTCAATATCCCTCCATGTACTTGTATCATCTCTAGATTGCTCATACAGTGTAAGTGGTAGCTGTACCACATTGTTAGGAAGTGACGAGAGTGTACATGTTCAGGACAGATACAAATCCCCCTCACCAAAAGTTTGGTTTTTGTTTTTGAAACAGGATCTCGTGCAGTCCAAGTTGGCTTCAAGCCACCATTAGCTGAGGATGGCCCTTACTTCTGCCCTCCTTCCTTTCCCGTCCACGGCCGGGGTACAGGCACGCACCACCATGACGCCAGCATGTCAGGAAACACTGCCAACCGAGCCATGGCCCCTGCTACATGCTGATACGGAACCAATGGGCATGGAGGGAAAAGTATACTTAGAAACAAACGTAATCCGCTGTGGGTAGGTGCCATTACTGAAGTATAGCACAGTGCTTAGAGATGCCATTTGTCTTTGACACAGTCATTTGTCCTATCGTGCTGTAATGGATTTGTAGTGCATATGCCATGGATACCAACTCTCACCTAATAAGCGGTATGTGAAACTTAGTCAAATGGCAATTATGAGTTGGTAACTATTTTATGCTTATTGGTACAAATATACTAGGATTCATAATTTTAAAATATGTAAAATGCTTAAAATCTGTTTTGTATATTTGCAAAAAAAGTTGTAAATAATTGCATCAGGCTGGGGGGGGGGTGGTAGACAGGTAGCATCAGCACTTGGAGGTAGAGGAAGGAGGATCAAATATTTAAGGCCATCCTCGGTAGCACAAGGAATTTGGGGTAGGGATGGAGAGATTATATGAGGCTGTCTCAGGAAAAACAAAAAGCAAAAAAACCAAACTCTAACATTGGATCAGATACCCAATCAGGTAAGTTCTTAAAGTCACTGTATAATTAGGTGCATTTACAATGTAAGAAATGAGTACAGTGAAATGTAATAGTTTAAGCAGATAAATACTGAATATGGAAGTCATAAAAAAGATACTATTCTGCTTAAACACTATCCTTTATGGTTCTAATGATAACTTTTTCATAATATCTAAAAAAAGGAATCTAAAGACTTCAGAGTATGAACGAGAGACAAGCAAATGGGGGAAAATCACTCTATATGAGCTCGGTGGAGTTATACAATCTGGGCTTGATTCCTCACGACAATTGAGGGCTTTTTTCTCATGTGGTAAACAACCCGATGTCTGACTTGTAATGCAATACCATATTTTGGTAGATTTCAAACATTCATAATCCACAGGAAAAATACTCAACACTCCTACGCTATTTTTTTTAAATGCACAATAGGACAGCCTTTTAGCCACAAAGCTCAAAGCCAGCTATAAAACCAGTACTTTTCCACTAGAGGTTCTTGTGGGGCGGGAAGGGGACTTGCAGCACTTAGGAACATTAGGGTCTAAAATAAGATCAGTGCAAGGAGTGACTACAACACTCGCAGTGCCAGCACTGTCATGGCAACAGTGAACTACCTGGGAGAATGCTCTTCTAACACTCAAAGCTAATCTTCGGCCGATTACTCATGGAAATATACCAACTTTTCTTTTAGGCAGTGCATTAAAGGGACCGCCTGACATAGAATCTTTGGACACAAGGATAAAGCCTAGCATCAGTGACTCCAGGCATTCTGTGGAAATGTATAATGACAATGTAATGAAAGTTAGATACCACAGTAATGCATGAAAATTCACCAGGGCTCAAATGCAGTTTCAAGATGGCTCAGGGTTCAAGTAAAAATTTGATTTTACTTTTAAGGCAAACTAATTCAATAATATACTCCGACTGCTGATATTTTATTAACTCTTTATTCAGATCATGTTGTATACTGGTGAAGAGTCTCATGGCCTGCTCTGAAGCAGAGCTCCTCCTTAACTAGCTATGATGTCTTGACCAAGCTGTTTAATCTATCTGGGTGTCTTTAATGTATAAAATGATGATGCCTGTAGCCATGTGATGCCGAAGGCTAACCCATGCCCATAAGTAAGTGAACAGGACTGAAAGCCAGGCTTGGCACACAGGATGCCCATCTTCTCTAGTCAAAAACCATATATCCTGTAGAAAACGGCTTGAGGCATCTTGGCTCCAACCCTACACACATTTGAGGTGGAAAGGTTTGCTGAGTTGATGACTTCCATGACTGTGTCACAGCCGGATGATGGTGTCTCCCAACCACGCTCCTTGTCATTCCAACTCTTCCATTCTTTCTTCACCTTTCCCAGTGTTCTCTGGGCCTTACCGGGGTGGGGTGGTATGACTGCCTCAGGCTGAGCACTCAGCTCTCACGTTCTCAGCACCTGAGACTCCTCAATCTCCAGAGTCCTTGCACTCACTTCATTTAACTCTGCCCCAAACCTGCTTCTGCAGCTACCACAGGGGGATGCAGGACTCCATGTGCCTTGATGCCTTTGTCTTTAATTTTTCTCATCACATCACAAGATAAATAATAAAATGTCAATGCTTAGATGAGGAAACTGAGGCTGTGGTGGCTAACTAGTAAGCACGTGGCTGCTGAAAACCGTCATTGTGATTTATAAGCCATTCTGAAATAATAATTTAGCCTTCACAACTCAAAGTGACACTATGGATACTTATAAAGATACCCAGAAATTTAAAAGCCCAAGAATAAGGAAAATATAAGGTTGTGGCTTTGTTTTGTTTGTGTGAAGTAGAGGCCCAATATTTAAAAGGCAAAAACCTATGCCTTGTCTTCCCTACATCGAAATAAGAATGATGACGGCCAGTACCTTTAAAGCAGCGCTCTCCCTCTTGAGGCCAGGTATGAGGGTCTCTGTGAGCCTGAGGCAAGCCTGGTCTATACAGCCAGTCCCAGGCCAGGGAGCACTACAGAGCTACACTGTGAAACCCTGACTCAATAAAACAAAACAAACCCCAAACCTGTAAACATAGTGCTTGTTATGTATTAGGTACACAACAGATTCTGAATGAACAAAATAAAATGTTTCAACAAGAGCTGGGTGATGGTGGCGCACACCTTTAATCCCATCACTCGGGAGGCAGAGGCAGGCAGATCTCTGTGAGTTCGAGGCCAGCCTGGTCTACAGAGTGAGTTCCAGGACAGCCAAGGCTACACAGAGAAACCCTGACTCGGGAAAAAAAAATGCCAACAGGTTCAATAGTAAAATACACTGTCTCAATAAAATTTCAATTATTTTTTTCATATTCAGAACCTCTGTCATTAACCAAATAAAAGATAAATGCTAAATTTTATAATCAATCTGCCAACGCATCTTTCCTGTCTTGTTAAGATTTAAAACAGATATATCTTAACTTGATGTGTAATCACTATCAAACCCTGAGAATCAGTGACTTTGAGAGAAGTTATGCTGTGACAGCCGGCCTCCCGACCTTAAAGCCCCTCCTGAGTTTTGAAAGGCTCCTTTTAAACATGCCCTTCAGCACCACTGAAGACAGCACTCTACTACTATTTTGGAAGGCTTGGTCTTTATCACATGATCGGAAGACTTTTTCACTGTGTTTAGGCTATGAATAGCATTTGAAAAATTACTCAGCTATAATTATAGACAGTGAACACCTGCCAATGTGCTGGAAAATGAAATCATGCAAAATTAAGAGACAAGTGCACAACGTTTGTCAGATGCCAAACTATCAACATAGTAAATGTGTACTTTTTGTAAACTAAGATTCCAATAAGACTACTAATTATTACACATAGAATTAGCAAAGTATCCTAGCCACATGGTTAATTATTTTTTAAGGATAAATATTTATCTTCTTGTCAGTTTAAACAGTTTGTAATGTGAAAATACTAATGAAAACTGTTCACTAAATGAATTTATACTTATTAAATGACTACATATGTTTAAAGTTGAGTTTGGTACTATATGTCATAAAGTTTCCATTATAAACTTTTGTTTCTTAATCCTAATGAAACTCACACAGATACAGACATACACATAAACAGAGACATGAAAGAAAAGGGGGGCGGTTGGAAACAGGAGGGGGAGGAGGACAGAGATGGTAAGGGGGGAAAATGATTGAGATATATTATGTATATGCATAGAAATGGCCAAAACCCCACTACTATGTATAATTAATATATGATAATAAACAAATACAGTCAGGCCAGCTGGATGGCTCCATAGGTAAAGGAGTTTTGGCACACAACCTGACACGCTCAGCTTCAACTCCAGAGCCCACCCACAAGGGGAGACCCAATCCACACAAGGTGCCCTGTGACCACACATGCAGCATGTCACCTCCCCACAATAAAGAATTCCAGTAAAAAGCTGAACATTGTAAGTAAATAAACTTTGTCTCCCTTTAGCATGGTTCCAAGGATGATGAAGGATGTGAGTCAGCGGGGGAGTGCTTGTGAACCATCCTCAAGGCCTCGAGTACACTCCAGGAGAAAGAAAGGTGCTTAAGAATGCGTCTTTAAAATTTGTTAATATTTTTTAGGGTTTTTTTTTTTTTTTTAAGACAGCGTTTCTCTGTGTAGCCTTGACTATGCTGGACTTGCTTTGTAGACCAGGCTGGCCTCGAACTCAGTGATCCGTCTGCCTCTGCCTCCTGAGTGCTGGGATTAAAGGTGTGCGCCACCACTGCTCAGCTGTTAATAATTTATAATTCTATAAAGACCTTTTTTAGCCTAACTTTAAAATAAGGTAAGATGTATGGGGCTGGAGAGAAGTCTCAGTGGTTAAGAGCTCCTGCAGAGGACCATGTTCTGTCCCCAGAGCCTACATGGTGGTTGACGACCATCTCTAACTTCGGTTCCCAGGGATGTGACATCCTCTTCTGACCTTCATGGGCACCAATCACACATGTAGTACACACATATATGCATATACATGCAGGCATATATGTATATGAGTGCATATAAAACACTCATACATGTAAAATAATAAAAACAAATATAATAAATGAATAAAATATGCTCTAAAATAAGGTAAAATTTAATAAAATACAAAACTAAAGCATCTAATCTTTCCAGGGTATTTTCATATTTCTTAGTAACCTATCAGATTTTTAAAGTATACAGTCCTGAAAAAATACAGTATAAGAGAATGGACAAATTCTTGTGTTGTTTAACTTCACATGACTTTTTCTTTTTATAAACTCAAATTTGTTTTAATATATGTATTTGAAAACTATACCACAAACTAAGTGATACAGAGACATTTAACAATAAACTGTCAGCTGGAAAAGTCCAATAAATGATCCTGTAGTCCTTCTATACAAAACTCCAAACCATCTCCAGCGAAGAGACTTTAAAACAAGCATGTAAGCCAGGGCCCTCTCCAAAGCCCTTCTTTCCATGCGTTATCCTGCAGGCAGTGTGCATGGGCCGCAATGGCAAGGCTGCATACAGTAACAACAGTAAGAACGCCAGGCATGAATTATGTATTTGTATTTCTTTCTCCTGCTGACCTTAAAATATAATCACCAAATATTCTGAGACCTCCTCCTAATCTGACGCCCAGAGGGCACTATGCCAGTGTAACTGTAGAACACAGTAGGCCCTTCAAGGTCACTTACAGTCTTTTTCACTTTGTGTAGTAAGAGCTAGAAAGCCTGGGTCACAGTAAGTCCCACTTTCCATTGACTGCTATAAAATAAACCCATTTACTGCAGTGCTGAACAGAAAGCCTGAGAGAAGCTGAGGAGGAGGACCACAGCGCCTGTGGTAAAGGCTGCAGATGTGCTCCACAGCGCCTTCCCTCTTGATGCTTCTAAAGTCTCTCCACCGTCTGCTCCAACCTTCCACAGAGTCTGAGACCTGCCTATGTCTATGGTTTTTTCCAATCTATGCTAATTTCTACAACATAAATACTGCCTACTGCTTGTTTTTAAATATGAAAACTGTTTAATTATACATACCATTTAAATAGTGCCTATCTTGTTAACATTTTAGGTAATTAACATTTTTTTTTGTTTTGCTTTTGTTTTTAGAGACAAGGTTTCTCTGTGTAGCCCTGGCTCTCCTGAAACTCACTCTGTAGACCAGGCTGGCCTCAAACTCACAGAGATCTGCCTGCCTCTTCCTTCTCAGTGCTAGGATTAAAGATGTGTGCCACCACTGCACTGTTAACATTTCTTTATTGTCTCAAGATTCTACCAGAGAAAAGGCTTCAAGAAATTTTTAATCAGCCATGTTAATTATTATGTATAACCTATGCAAATTTCTTATGGCTATCAAAAGGAAAATAAATATATGGTAAAATAAAGAGTATGCTACACCTTTTACATAATTCTTTGCATCACGAACCATCTGCACACACCAGTGTATTAGGGCAAAAGTACTGGTGGTGAGAAAAAAATTTTAATTCAGCTATTGCTTCAAAGAATCTTCCACGATATCACAAATAATCCAATGCCTTAGACTGAAATTTAACACTAACTGTTTAACATCCTATCTTTGTACAAAACAGCACATTCCACTCATGCACAAAACAAACATGCTATAGTAGCATGCTTAGACAGTGTTTTTCATGGTAGAGGCCATCCGAAGCACCGTGACAAGAGCACAATATATGAAATTTGAGAACTTTTTTAAAAATGTATGCTTTTCATTTCAACCTTTCTGAAGATACACAGCAAAGGAAGAGCGCAGACACAGTGAGCTGCTATCTTGCAAAGAGGACATGAGGGCAGATAAATAGATTTGGTTCATCCTGTCAGCAGGAGGGAAAAAGGGAGATTGGGAGCTGAGTGTAGTTCACTGGTACATGTGCAAGGCCCTGGGTTCTATCAGTAGGAGGGAGGGAAGAAGGAAGGGAGAGAGGGAGGAAGGGAGGGAGAGAGGGAGGAAGGGAGGTAGAGGGGGGAGGAGGGAGAGGGGGGCAGGGAGGGTAGGAATTAGTTAGTTCTACCTAGTTGGGCATGGTGGCACACACTTCTCATTCCAGCATTCCAGCAATCAGGAGCCTGATCTCCAAAAGTTCAAGGCCACCCTGGGATTCATGGCAAGACAAAGTTGTTTTTGTTTTAAGTTCTCTATTGGTCTCAAACCATTGAGGGAGAGGAGGACTCATGAGATTCTATCCAAAGAGGACTCAGAAGCTTGAGAGTAAGTTTTTTCCTCATAAGGATAGGAAGCGGCTAAGGCTAGGGATGAAAGAAAGCAATGAACAGAGAAGGCACCCACAGAGCCTCTGCGGGGAGCCTGAGGGCTCAGGGTATAAGACAGGGCAGGCCAGAATACACTGTGGGCGCGCAAGAGAGAAGGTTCTCAACAATACCGAAAGACGACCAAGAATGAGGGATGCATGTTTGACATGTACTAGCTTAAACTTCTGGTTTTGAGTATGTGGCAATAACAAAGAAATCAAAGCAAAACTTATTTTAAAAGAGTAAATCTGCTGGGTGTGGTGGTGCACACGTTAATCCCAGCACTTGGGAAGCAGAGGCAGGCAGAGCTCTGAGAAACCCTGTTTCAAAGACAAACAAACAAAAAACCAAAACAAACAAACAAGACCAAATCTGTTTCTAGAATGTTCCTACTCTGCTGCTATTATATTTTATAGCCCCCATAATAAATAAATTTAATATATTTCTAAACTAATAAAATCCAAATTATAAATAGACCAAATGATGTATTATCCAGTCATGTGCAAGTGCAGCAAGTTAAAGGGCACCTCTAACTGGACACTGCCACCTCCCATCTCCTTTCTTTTTCACCATCATACATGCTGCTCAGTGCTGGGAAGCTGTCCCTGGTCCTTAGGGCCTGAACGCCTATTTACCCAAATCAAAGTAGAAAAGCCCAACATCCCTGCCATCCACAGGCGTAGAAAGAAACACCTGGCCCCTTTGGTCAACAGAAACTGAGGGAAGGTTTCCATGGGGGAAAAGTCTTCTTGGAAGAAGTCACAGAGGCAGGTCATGACTGCAGACGGAACGCAGGAATGGCAGTGTGGCTAAGCCAACAAATCAATTAGTCAAAATTAACTGCATAACAGGCAATTGTTATGGAATTGTTCTCATGAGAAATTATATACAAATAAAAAACACAGTTTGTGTATGTATAATAGACATCCATATGCTGTATGTTACTCGGATACCAATGAGAGACGTTCTCACAAGCATGCAATGCTTCAAGCTTCACTTCTCCCTGGGAGATAACACTCACGCTCAAATGAAACCCTCCTCACCTCACTCAACAAAGTATTTAATTACTTGATCTAAATCTACTACCTTGAGCCAAATCATTTGCTGATTACTAACAAGTTTATGCACTTTTTCTTTTTATAATCTTTGATCAGATACACACCTAACATTTTTTACCTTAATTTTATTTACAGATATCAAGCCTACAGCTCAGTAGTGACTTGTACTGGTAACCGGGCTGGAGTTGATTCCTCTGTTCCTTTATTTAGAGTATTCAAGAGGTGTAATGGGATTTCTTTTAAATTCAGGAAAAATGAGAAAGGGGACCTGCTGAGAAGCAAGGGGAAACTTTTCCTTGCTCCTCCAATTCCAAGTACACTGCTTGGTACACAATAATTCTTGAAAAATATGTTCAACCAGTTTTTGTATGTTGTTGATATGCAATCAACAAATTGAGAGCAGATGATAAAGATGTTGTCTACTAATATGGTAATATTAATAGGTCTAGTGGTTATTTGGCATTGAGCCCATCCTTCTCCCTTGCTGTCCTCAGAGCTAATCAAAGTAGTTACAGGCCTTGAGGAGTGGCTCCAGAAATCTTATATGTAGCTCAGCTTTTGCTGCTGGTACCAACGAGTAACAGAAAGCACTAGGGAGCATTAATTGGAATTACTACTCCAGATCCACGCGAGACTGACGCAGTGTGAAGACTGAGGTGGGCAGTGAGGCTGGAGAGGGAAGTGGAAGGCAGCCATGTTAAGGCTATATTCTATCCTAATGGGTTTTAGACAGGAGAGTAATGCAGTCAGACTTGTGGGACACATAGATGGCTCTGCAGCTGTGAGGGCGGCCAGAAAGGTGAAGAGTGGGTTGAGGCTGGAGAAGAGAAAGGGAGCTACAACAGTGGGGGCAGAGACACAAATCTATCCGTCGAGGGCCAACATCCTTTGGATACCTCAGAGAAAAGGTAACCTCACTCAGTCTCTATAAAGAACTATTTTTTTCCTAAATGGACCTGACAGTCATCTTCTTCAGAAATCATCACATTATTTACTAGTTTAAGTCACAAAATTTGCTTTTATTTCCTTCATGTTTTAAATTTATTTAAATACCATATCCTGTGGATTCTAACTCCTTGTTATCACTCAAATTCATTTGCATCTTTCTCTTCTACCACATCCCGACCTACTACTGTTTTTGCCACAGAACAACCTTGTAACGGATACAACATTCACTCCTGACCCTGGAAACATATTCTCCCTTGCTTCCAGAATGACCCTGCGCCATTATCAGTCACGTTACCATCCTGCGCAAAGCTTCGGTGGCTTCCCATTGTCCTGGGATGATGTCTACATTCCTTAAAATTGCCTACAGTTCCTCTGCGGCTTGGAGCCTGCCTGGTCCAATGAAAATGTCTACCATTACAACGCCCGTCTAGGCATTGTGGAATGCATAGCAGGCTTTATTTCATTTCATTCCCACAGCAGCTCTGTGAGGCAAGAACATTAGCATCACCCCATTTTGCAGATAAGAAAACTGAGTCAGAAAGCAATAGGGAACTTATTCGTAATTGTACAGATAATGTCTAACCTCAGAGCGCGTGCCCTTAAATATCACACTCCCCCAGACTGTGACTGTCAACCATCCGACTCACTGTCAAGTCTTAGAGCTCAGAAACTCAGTCTTGCCATGAGGCCTTCCTACAAGCTATTGTCTAGGTCTGGATGCCTATAACAATCTCACTGTATGGATAATATTATTCATAAGAAAGGAGTGCTGATGTATGCCCATAATACTAGCACCTGGCAGGCTGAGTCTGGAGACCCCGTCTCTGAATGAATGAATGAATTAATTAATTAAATATTAAATTTCTCTTTAAAGGTGTTTGCCTCAAGGAACTTTCCCCTTACTGTATAAAAGTAAATGTTTGTTTACTTCTTTATGACCTGTCTATCTTTGGCAGAATTCGTAAGTAGTTACCACTGGTCCCAGTTTGCTATGGCGTTTACTATTTGTTGTTTAAATGAATGCATGAATGAATGCTGTGGGGGAGAAACTCCATAAATTGGAAATTTCTTTTATGCAAACTGATGTGAAACAGCACGAAGGCAAATACATTTGTTTATCCATAGGATATTTATTTAGTAGCTTCCAGGTCCCAGCCAGCACCCGAGAACTTAGAGCCCTTCTGGGGAAGAGACACACATCAACATGAGATTACAGAACAATACATATCAAGTAGCTCTTACAATAATGATAGAGCAAACCTGAGAGAGAAATGTAAGTCTATAGGAAGCCACTACAGTACAGAACAGCAAATCCTTCTGCAGAACAAATTACTCTTGAAATACATTTTACACATTCTAAATATTGCACTTGAAAGAGGAGAGGGTGCAGTCACTAAATATGACGGCATTTTGCATGCCATTTCATTTCCACAAAAGCTGCATTCTTATCCCACTTTTAATAGATGTAAAAATCAAATACAAGGAAAGCCAAGCAACTTACCCAAGGTTGTTGCAGTTCATTACTAAGGAAGCAAGGTCTGACTCTAGTGCATTCACTTACCACTGGTGCTGCAATTCTTTGACACAGTACTCCCCAGAGCCTGAACCTTTTTATTTTCAATATAACTTCTAACAAAATTCATCATCTAGTTTCCCACTCAAAAAATAAGCAGCCAGGTGAAAGGCTAAGAAGAGACCAAACTGAAGTAGAGTAACAACATGGGGAAGGGCAGCCCCTCCTCCAAACACTACATGAAAAACTTAACACTCAGGAGGCATGTGGTTCCGTACAATCTACAACAATATTTGATGTGCACAAAGATGACTCCATTATTTAAAAAAAAATACTAATGTGGCTATACAGAGCTCCAGAAGAAATAGTTTCTTATGTCTAAGGGACAGAATATACATATATTTGAAAACTAATTCCTTCCTGTAAATGGATTATAATGATTGATTCTAGAATGTTTCCAGAGCTTAGCTTTTTAAGATCATCATTTTACTGAGCTGAAGATCTAGATGGCCCAATGGTTCGGGACACTGACTGCTCCACCAGAAGCCCTGACTTCAAATCCCAGCACCCATATGACAGCTCACAACTGTCTGTAGCTCCAAGATCTGACACTCCACATAGACACACACAGGCGAAACACCAGTACACATAAAATAAAGGCAAGTAAGTTTTAAAATGTCATCATTTTACAGATATGATTCTTTTTTTAAAGTCACTACAGAAAACTGTCATATTTGAATACACAGTCACTGAACAGTTTTCATATCTATAAACATTTCCCCAGTGCCTCCAAATTCTAGCACACCTTCTAATGGAACAGGATAAAGTGACCATTGGAAAACTGCCAGGAGAGTATAGTATTTTAAACCTTACTACATTCACAATTTAATTAGTTTGCATGTGAAAAGAGAACAGAAACAATTTAGGGAACACAGAAAATAATTTAACAGCAAAGCATTTCTACCAAATGGCTTACCAGGATTCAACTTTTCTTTCTTTCTTTTTCTTTCTTCCTTCCTTCCTTCCTTCCTTCCTTCCTTCCTTCCTTCCTTCCTTCAGGCAGGATCTTGCCATTTACCCATGTACTGGCTTGGTACTCATTATGAAGCCAGGCTGGTCTCAGACTCCTGGCAGTACTTTTCCTGCCTGACCCTCCTGGGCGACTGAGAGTAAGCTACTAAACGCCCAACTTTTGGTCCAACTTTTCAGCCTGAACATGTTACCTTCTCTATGATTTAAGCTGATTTTTATTATTATTTTCTAGTTCTGTTTTAGGATGCATTTAGAAACCCAAACCCTGCCTTTGTTGTTAAGAGCCAGAAAAAAATTATTTCAACAGTTACCTTGAACAAATATGAAACATTTAATATAAATTCTCATTTTGGTGGTCTCTAATGTGACACTTTGCACATAGAACATTGTAGCAATGTGAAAAGTATACTGGCTACACTTGGCAACAAACAAAAAGAAATACAAAGACTTGACTTGTAATTAACTATACCTTTCATACATATTATTTTCCATCATCAATGCCACTTCTGCCTAAAATGCTGTAAAAACAATTCTTATTCATCTATTTTTGAAAAACCGTGTTTAGTTTATACTGTTCAATTTGGGCCTAACAGTCAATGTTTTACCAACCCTCTACATGCCTAGTCAAGTCATATTAAGAGCTCACACAATGGCACAGTGGCACACGCTTGTAATCCCAGTACTCAGGGAGACAGAGGCAGGGGAATCTTTGTAAATTCAAGCCCAGCCTGGTCTACAAAGCCAGCCCAGGACAGCCAAGGCTACACTACACAGAGAAACCATGCGGGGGGGGGGGGGGGGGGGGGGGGGGGGAGGGGGGGCCCCGCGGGAAAGAAAAAAAAAGAGCTCGCACAATAACTCGTTACCTTTTGGAAGCAAAAGCAACAAGAATAACTGCAAGTCCAATTTCACCATCTAGTTAGTTGTTTTAATAATGCTCTTACCAAAATAATAATAATAATAATAATAATAATAATAATAATAATAATAATAATGCTCTTACCTCGACGCTCTTCAGAATGAACCCACTTCTCTCTCTCACGTCTTTAAAGGGACACCTCTTAGAGAGCATAAGCAGGTGAGCAAGAAGTTTATTCATCCCATCCAAAGAAACGGCATTTGAAAGCCCGTCTGAAGGTCTATAAAGCGTCTCTTTCATTGAACGAAGGTATTCGGTTTTTCTCAAAACGACCTGCCGAATATTTTCCAGGGCTGTCTCTCTAGTAGTCGAATCTCTACTGCACAGCCCATCCCACCTCACTTCGTTCTCTCCTTCAGCCATGACAATCCGGGACTTTTCTTTTGCAGCTTTCAGTTACCTTTCAGCATTCCCCCTAAAGCAGTTTGTCTTTTTTTTTTTTTTTTTTTTTTTTTTAAGCGAGAAACGTTCAGAATAAAGTCAGAGAAATCAAGTCGTCATGAGAGCAGGCGTCTGGGTGGCATTGGGAACCACACGTGCCTCTTCAGTTGATGCTTTCAAATCGATCCACTAGGCGGATCACCCTCGCACCCTCTCCTACACGAAAGGGCAGTTCTTCTTGGACAGAGGTTGGGGGGGAAAAAGTTGCAAAGTTGCAAGCTTACAGAGCTGCTTAGCTGGAGTCTCGGGGAAGTGTTCTCTGTGTCGCAGGGTCAGCGGATATCCTCACGTTGTGGAGCTGTCAAATCCGTGCTGGGTCCCAAAAGGCTGGTAACAGTAGAAGGCTATGCAACCATTCGGGATTTTTTTTATTTTTTGTCTGTGCAGCGGCCGGTTCTCAAGAGCGTTCCCACCCCGCCCCTCCTCCGACTCTAGTCTCCGCCCCCCTCAGCTCCTCCCAGCGCCTCGGCAGCGGGCCGGTGCTGGCGGGGTAGGCGGCTGACCCTCGCCCCTAGCTGCCGGGGCCCGAGGCTCTGGCTCTTCAGCGGGTACCGCAGTGTCCACCGGCCTCTGTACCAGCGGCGACGGAGGGCAGCATCCCCGATCCTGCCGGCTCCCGTGCCCCGGGCTACGCCGCTGCTTCTCCTACCCCTCTGTCCTCGCCCACCGCCGCCGAGTCGGAGGGCACTCCGCGGACCCAGCAGCAGTCCCTCGAGCACCGGGCCGCGCTGCTGAAGCCCAGGGCCCGAGGCACAGAGCCCGCCCCTTCGCCCAGCCCCGTCGGTGGGGCTCGGCCCAGAGGGCGGGAGCAGGGAGGGGAGACGGGGTCCTCACCCCCAGCCCCACCCCTGTCCCCGCCCGGGACCGCCGGGAGCCGCCCCTGCCCCATGCCTGCCTCTCCGCCCAGGCACACGCGACCCGCAAAGGCAGCCATTGGAAACAGCCCCGCCCTCGGGCAGAGTCCCTCCAGACCCCGAGTCCACCGCGCGCGCCGCCGAGCAGTGCCGGCTGCTGCGCATGCGCGTGCTGGCCAGCGCGCATGCGCTTGCGGCGGCGTCCGTTTCCCGACGTTTGGAGGCGCTGCCCTGAAGGGGGAAGAACAAGTAAGGAGTATAGATGGCCAGATGTGTTTACCGCACAAGAAAGACACAAAAAATAAAGGACCCGGTGGTAGTCCTAGTAGAAATGGGATATAGTTGAAAATTAGCCTAAAAATTTGTGACAGCCATTCCCCCCGCCCCAGATTAAGTAGGCAGGGCGTCTTTGCGTTGGCTTTTGGGAAATGTAGTTGTAATGCTACCGACGCGGTCTGTTTGCGACAGAAACTACAACCCCCAGATGCCACCGCGACACTTCTTGTCGCTGCCCGCGAACCAACGGTTCTGGAGGCCAGGGCTAACTGGGAGCGTCTGTCTGGTAAGCTTGGTAGGCTTGGCTGCGACCTGTTCATTGGAAATGTTTTTTCCTTCCTCCATTTCCTCTGATATTTTGGTGCCGAAGCCATCTGGGATTGCTGCCTGTTAGTCCCAAGGCCTTTTCCAGGGGCTTGCTGGGAGAGAATTAGTGCAGGTACCCAACACCTTTTGGTGGATATGGGGATCATCGTCTGAAAGGTCGAAGAGCCACTGGAAAAGGCTCCACGCTGCTGCTTTCTGCTCTCCTCCTACCACGTATGCCTGTGCATTGCAATTGCACCTTTGCCCTTTCTGGATGTGCTTTGTGTTATTTTCTCGGGCATATAGAATTCCGAAGGGGAGCTTTTTAAGGAAGTGCGTTTTCCGTGAGACTGGAAAGAACTCCCAGTGTGCTTACGATTGAAGTCTTACAAGCTTTAAAAGCTTCTGTATGAAAAGAAGCCTAGAAAAGCCTCCCAAATTGATTATCTTTCACTGATTCAGTTATTTCTCCAAAGGTGTTTTGAAGTCTTTATACTTGAGAAAACTAAGGTTTTTTGTTTTGTTTTGTTTTTTGTTTTTGTTTTAATTGACTGATAGTCTGATTGGATTTTAATCCTTTGCTTTGCAGAATAAATGTAGTCATACAATATTAACCAGAGACTAGAGAGATGGTGTCGCAATTAAGAACACTAGTTCTTAACAGACTGACTGAGTTCGATTCTCAGCCTCAACATGGCAGCTCACAACCATCCATAGCTCCATTTTCGGAGCTCTCAGTGTCCTCTTCTGCCCTCAGCAGACCCCAGGCATACACACGGTGCACAGGCACACATAGGAACAATGCACTCATAAAATAAACCTTCGAACATAATAACATGGGCCTTTGAATGCATACAAGAGTGGAAAAGACAGAACCCTTCATCTTGTCAGAAAAACAATATACAGTAAATATACAGTTGTAATACTGTTTAATATTGTTGGCTAGAGGAACATTTAGCCCAGTCTTAGAAAGTCAGAGAAGTCCCCCCCCCATTTACTTTTATTTTATGTGCATTGGTGTTTTGCCTGCATGTATGTCTATGTGAGAGTGTCTGATCTTGGAGTTACAGTTGTGAGCTGCCATGTGGTTGCTGGGATTTGAACCCCGCTCCTCTGGAAGAGCATTCTGTTCCCTTAACCACTGAGCCATCTCTCCTAACCCCGCCCCCAGGGAATTCTTCATCCCAAGGAAAATGAAGACCAAATGAATCACATCAAGGCTTCAGCCAACATGTGCCTGCTGACTGAATGCCTTCTGTGCAGTAGGACATGGCTGAGGCAGTAAATAAGTAATGTATATAGACTACATAGAAGTGCGACAATGACAGCCAGTTGGGAAGGAGTGGAGAGTGCTCGACTGTGGGAAAAAAGGTTCCCTCTTTAGTCTGAGGAGGATTGTTGCTGGAATGGATGGACGCACTGGTTGCCTGCCACCACAGCTGTTTAGAAGATGAGCCTGCAGGGCGGAAGGTTTGCTATTAGGGAGTTAGGACAGGATTGTTGGGGGAGTGTCACACAGACGGTGAGAGGATGGGGGAGGCTGAGTTTTCTAGGGCTGGTTCTGAATGGGCCTAGAATTCTCTAGAACATCACACTTGACCTCTGGGACTGTGGGTTTTGTTTGTTTGGGAGTTTGGTTTTGGCTTCGGTAGGCTTTTCCAGTTACTTTTCTTCAAGTTACTGTATGTGCTTTGCACTGGTCGAGGCAACGACGCATCCTGTTTGTAGTAGAACCAAAGAAAGAACTAAAGAAAGAGAGAAACATCATCAGCTAGCGAGGGTTCTGAAGATCCCCCAACAGCTAGCACCTTAGTCATCCAAGTGGGGTGTCTCTTCAGTTTAAGGAGTAAGGGGGAACAGAAGGAGGTGGCCGAGGAGCTGTGGGCAGACTAGCTCAGAGGAACCTGTACTACAGAGCGAATTGAAAATGAGCCTTTTGAGACGGGCCTAGGCGGTGCACGCCTGTCAGCCTTCAACTAGGGAGGTGAAGACAGGCGTTGGGAGACAGCCTGGGGGACATAGTGAGCCCTTGTTTCACGGGCAACGAAACAGTAAAGCCAAAGGAAGGAGCTGCCACTTGCTGTCATGGCAGAGTGTGCACATTGGCGTGTGGGAGAGGGCGGGGTCAGCAGGTTGCCCACTTGCCTTGGAATATGGAGGAGAAATGAGGAAGGCTCGGCTGTAGATACAGTTTGAGGTTTCACTGTAGTGGTTTGGTTATGGTCGTTTATTTCACCTAAAGAGGCGCACTCTGTGAAGTTCAGTGGATTTGAAGTTGTCTGTAAGTGTGATTCTGGAAGGGAACACCCCCAGTGTGTTGTCCTGGTAATGCTTATGTCAGTGAAAGAAGGACAAATTGACCACCACATTTATCACTGGAGGCTATCGCATTGCCCCTGACCTCTTGTACTGCCCCACTCCTACCTGAGATCAGATACCCCCCCCAATAAAAATGGCTACCCATGCTAATGATCCACATTTCCAATCTGAAACTGAGTTGTTACCTCACCTGAGAAATCAGGGCAGTGAGAGGGAGGGAGTTTCACAAGAGCCGTTCGGCGCAACAAGCATGCTCCTTCTGCTTTGATGCCTGTGTTCTTCAGTCCTCCTGAGTGGCAACATGAGGTCATCAGATGTTAACCAGTTACTCTTTCTTTTGTTCTGCCTCCCTACCTCTCTTTTTGGCGGAAAGTAACTTTGAAGGGACCAACCTGCCTTCGTTGTTTCTGCTCTGTTTTAGCCTCCCTACGCAAGCAGCTAACCTCTGTGCCACCTATTGAAACACTCAGCTTATTTGCCCGAATGACGTGTGGCTCCGTTCCAAAGGGGAAAATATAGATAATTTAAGGTTTTTAAATTGCAACTTTGCTGTTTGAAAGGTCACTGGCCATCTTAATAAGATCAGTTTGGGTGAAGCAAGTGGGGTTTTTGTTGTTGTTGTTGTTCTTGTTTTTTTGTTTTTGTCTATTGTTTTAAATCAAAGACTGTAGCTAGAGACACAGAATCTGCCTTTGTTTTCTTTGTGCCTGATCATGTCTTTGACTCATCTTACCTTCCTTTGAAGATCTTAGCTCATATATTTCTTGCTCAGAGAAGTGTCCTCTTACTGCAGCATGTTTTTTTTTTTACTGGCTGATGTGTTGCCAATACAGTTTTCAATTACATTTCCCGTAATATGAAAAACACCTGGCCAGAAAGCGCTTCGAACCTCAGAGCGCCCAGGGCCTGGCTCTGCTCAGCCTGGCTTCAAGCTCAGTGTATCACTTGGGGCCCAGTCCAGCCCCAACACGGTCTTGGTGCTTGGTGTGTGCACGGACCCTTGCTCGTTATCCCAGCACTCTGGAAGCTGCTGGTACAGGAGCATCAGCAGTTCAAGACTAGCCTGAGCTCCTGAGCAAGCCCTTGTTTGGGGAGCAGGAAGGGTGGACAAGCATGGAAACATTGATGGTGCTTTCAAAAGCACTGCTGCTGTTTACCCAAAAAACCTAGGTGGCTGCTGGATGGAAGCAAGTATAGTGAAAGCATTTTATGAGATGTTATGAGACATCTGCAGAGCAGACGATTCTTAAAGCGTGACTCAGGTGGGACCAGCGTCATAAACATCCCCAGAACAGGCACACCCACAGAGCCCCACTGCAAGATCATTTCTATGTCTGTTCTTCTGTCTTTCCTTCCTAACAACCTCTTTCTGATGTGGCTCATAGTAGAATTTGTCCTTGTGAATTTAGTCACGTATGCCTTCCTGCACAGCTTCATCCATGTATATTGTGTCATCACTCAGGAACCATAGTCTGCTGAATTTTGCACTATTATAATGCCATTTGTAAACACCATCTAGCCACTAGCCTGAGCTGCAGCAGCAGCAGGCCTACCCAGTGTTTAGCTCCAGAAAACAGTTGCTTTGTTTTCCTTTTGAGGGTGATTTTAATTAAGATAATGAGCCTCAATGTCTCTGGACAATGTTTTTAAAGACAGTAACAACTAGCACCAATGTTAGTTGAACATGTTACTGATGTGGTGCTTCCTACAGTAAGAGCACAGGCCTGGTGATGGCTGCTCTTGGTTGTCAACTTGACTACATCTGGAATTAACTAAAAACTCAAGCGACTGGTCACACCTGTGTAGAGGAATGTTAATTCAGAACACGGCTGCTGTGGCAAGAGATCGCATCCAAAGACCTCTTGGGTCTGTGTGATCCAGCTGAAATACAGACATGCCTTTAATTCCAGGAGACAGAGGCAAGCGGGTGTCTGCATTCAAGGCCAGCCTGGTATAGAGCAAGTTTCAGGTAGAGAAAAGTGCATGCCTTTAGTCCCCGCGCTCAGGAGACAGGCATGCAGATCTCTGAGTTCTAGTCAGTGGCGTTTGGTTGAGTCAGAGCAGAGAGACAGCGCAGTGGAGTTGAGTTCGTGGCTGTTCAGCTCATAGAATTTAGTTTTACAGCGACAGATTGAAGAGAGGAGAAGCTAGACACAGGTAGAGACAAGAGTGAGAGGAGCCAGGAGATTAGATCCAATAGCCAGAGTCACCATGAGGCCCAGCAGAGCAAACCGTCAGAAGCTGAGAGAGAAGCCGGGTGGAATCAGTCAGCTAGGAGAGGCGTTTGAGCCAGAATAGCTGAGTTGAACTAGCCAGAGCTCAGAAAGAACTGAAAAGATGAGTTTATTCAGCAGTAAGTCTCAGAGGCTGAAAACATTCTAGGCCCCGGTTAGATTGTACGAAGCCTAGAAGCCTCTAGAACTTGGCCTAGGTTAGCAGAAGGAGGCAGTAAGCCTCCCAGACAACAGTTACCTTAGGGGAGTAAACGTTACTGTTCACACCTCTGATATTTAGTCAGTTGGGTCTTTTGAGGCTGAAGATGCCCTAAGTCTGGACTACAGCTTCTCCTGGCAGCACAGACAAAGGAGGAGGCAGGCGGACACGTTGGCGTTTGGCCTGCTTGCCTTGTTCTCACTGCGAGTTCACACACCTGCTGCCAAGGCGATTCTTCGCTAGCGTCAGAGCATGCTTTGTAAGCATCTAGTGACATGAACTGAAGACCACCTGAGACAGCTGGCATCGTGCACTGAGCAGCTATTGGATTCTTGGACTTTCTGCTAAGAAACAGCATTTGTTGGACTAGCTAGAAAACAGCCTGTAAGCCACTCTAATAAATCATATACATGCATACACGTATATACACGCATGCATGCACACACATAAATATACACACATATATGTGTGTAATATACAGACACATATATGTGTATATACATATATGTATGTGTGTGTGTATATGTGTGTGTGTCTCTCTCTAAAAGTTTCCATGTGATTCTACACTGCTCCCCGACCCCTTTTTAGGAGTTCTTACTGAAGACACTAAGGCAAAACTTGATCATTTATTAACATACTTTGAAATTCCTGCCAAGTAACTAGCATACTGAGTTTCCTGCTAGTTTTTTGTTTGTTTGTTTGTTTGTTTTCCTTTCTGTAGGAAATTTACACAAGAAAGCATCACATGGCCTCAGCACTTAGAATCAACAGCAGAAATGAGGTATATGATGCGTCACTTGAGATTGTTAGCGCTGAGAAGCCTCCATGGCAGAGCTTCTCCTGCTTCTCCTGGCCTCCTGAGCTGCTTCCTCTCAACTCCATTCCTCTGTAAGGAGTGCCTTTTGTTGAGACATGTTCATATTGCAGTCTTGTCTCCGGTCCTCTGTCTGTGAGCAGCTTTTACACACACACACACACACACACACACACACAGGTTCATGTAGCTGCCTCTTGAATGACTGACAAGTCTTTTTTGTGTGTTTGCTTGACACAGTGCTTGACCTAGGCCTAGGCCTTCTTTGAGATCCTTCAGCCTCAACCTCCTGAATGCACCATAAAGTCTGCCAGAGCAACATACTTAGGGAAGTGAGTGAGTTTTCTGTGTTTGTATGTGTGTGCCTGTGTGATATGTATGTGTATGTTAAGTGTTTAGTGTATTTATGTTTATATACATATGTGTGTTTGTGTATGTGTTTGGTGTGGGTGTTCGTTTATGTACATTTGTGTGTGGTGTGTATTTGTATTTATGTACGTGTGTGTGGTGTGTGTATATATGTATGTTATATGTTTGGTGTGTGTGCTTGTGTTTATGTGTGTGTGTGTGTGTGTGTGTGTGTGTGTGTTAGCAGGCTTTGAACCGTTGCCTTGTGCATGCTGCTGAGCAGCTCTAGCCCACTGCCCATGGTTTGTGGTTGTTTTGTTTTGTTTTGTTTTGCTGTGTGGTTCTGGGGACTGAACCTAGGGTCTCACCGTTCTATGTGAGCTCTCTAGTCCCGGGTAAGATCCCTAACTCTCTTTCCTTTTTCATTGTGAGACAGGGGTTTAGTTATTCAGGCTGGCCTTGCTCTTATCTAGGTGGAGGCCAGCCTGGGCCAGGGGGAAAATATGAAGCTTATCAGACTAACTGTAAGACTGTGACGCAATCAGAGTTTCATAGCAAGTCCTGCTGCTGTGCTGAGCGGCTGCTGTGAGTGTCTGCTTGAGCAGCTGCTGTGACGCCACACCCATCAAACACACTTGGAGTCCCAGCCACGTGGGAGGCAAATACTTTCTGTCACTAATGATTTGCATATGAACAGCAGTCAGTCTCTAGTAAGTCCTATTGCACAGTAAAAAGTGACCTACTGATATGTCACCAGGCACAAAGGTAGGAGAGGGAGGGAAATCCTGTGCCTGCAACACACTGCATTCATGTATGGGATTGTTCAAAATGTAAGAAGTGATCTCGTGGGTGTAGCCTACTTTCCACTTTGTAAAACACGCATAGCCAACAAAGTGTTACACGAGGAACTGTGTATGCCACTGAGTCAAACGATGCTGATAGTATGTGGGGGTGGGACAAAGTAGCGTGACACGGGTTTGGTATTCCTTAAAATTGTGTAAGGATTAAATATATAGTGATCTCCGCCCCCCCATGTCTTTCGACTTACTGAAAACTGTCTTGTTCATGTCAGCCAGGTTGTGTATTGTGTATGTACGTACGTGTGTGTGTGTGTGTGTGTGTGTGTGTGTGTGTGTGTTGTCCAGATGAATCATAAAGCTTTACTCTTAAGAGTTTGAAATTTTAGATTTTAAGGTTTTAACAAACCTATTTGAATTCCTTAGCAGTATCGATTTCATCAGTGTTTCAAAAAGGCTCCTTTCAGGTGGCCCCACAGGCACTGGTCTCAGGGCCGCCCTCTCTCTTCATGTGATTTGCCTCCATCTGCGGGATAAATGAATACGCCACACTCAGAATCAGACTGTTTTCTCCATATTGTGTGTGTCTCTTTGGTATTTCCAAATTAATCTAGTTTCCTTTGAATGCATGACTAAAAATCCCATTTCTGGCATATATTAATGAATAGATTTTTTTAAAAACAATACTTGTTAAATCTGTGTTCACTGTGCCTTTCTGGAAAGATGTATTTACCAACTATAGCATATCCGCACACATTATAACAGATTTTATAAATTTATCTTATTCCTGGCTCTATTCTTTTTCTTTTTAATTATTTTTCTTACCCACATGTGTACCCCTATATGGAGAGGTTAAGATTCAATTTTATGTAATTAAAAATGGAAAATAGTGGGCATAGTGTTACATACCTGTAATCCCAGCACTCAGGGTGCTGAGGCAGGAGGATCTGAATTTGAGCCAAGCCTGGATTATATACCAAGAACTAGTCTCATAAATACATACGTAAATAAATGTAAAAATAAAACTTTAAAAATACCAGTAAAAAAATATAAACTCTACTCTCTGCACATTCTAACAGTGTTAGTATGTTGGCTTCCTGGTTTTTGTGTTATTTTCCTAACAAAAAGGCGCATTCCTACAGTGTCTGAGTGCCCCTAGCATTGCACGTGTTGTTTTCAAACAGTCTGACACAAGGATATCTTAGAGCGCCCATCATTTTCTAACTTGTAGAGTTTGTCTATGGTGCTGTTGTGAATGTGTTAGTTTTTAATTTTAGCTGTTATAAAATGCTTCACTGTATGGGCAGAAAACCATCAGAACTTTATCGGTCTGTAGCTATGTATTTATTGATTTCCATTGCAAGCAGAGCTACTGGCTGTCATTATACAGCTCTCTCAGGAGGATGTACCTTTATTCTAGAGTTCATGCATAAATACTGACAGCTGGGATTGCAGAATCGGGTGGCACAACATTGCATGCCTATCGCAGTCTTCAGTTTGTTCTCCAAATCTCTCACTACTATAAACCCGCACTCCCACCAGCGTTATCCAGCGGTTCATAGGGATGTCCGGCTCCCTGTGCCTTCCAGAGCTCAGCCATGGCACTCTCCTGAGATGTCCTGCCACCTAATTAGTGAGAAATGCTCTCCTAGCTGTTACTTAATGTTAATAATAGGTAGGGTGACCTGAATTCTTCCGAAGCTCCATCACCCCTCCTGCCTCAGGCTTCTAAGTGGGAACCGCTATTGTAGTTTTAATTTGCATTTCCCTGAGGAGTTGAGCTGTTTCTGGTCTTTTTTCCATCCTCATGTTTTCCTTTAATCCCTGTTCAGTACTGTTTATCTGCCAATGGTGGTTCTGATATATGAAAGGTTTACTCATTTTAATATGTGTTTGTCAGTGTACTTGAACTCATGAACTTCCTGCCTCAGCGGCCGAGTACTGGACTTACGGCCATGTACCGCCAGGCTTGCTCATTGAACTTTTTTTATTTTGATTGTCATATTAAAGCCATATCTTCTTAAAGTCTGAAACACGGTCTTTGTTTTCTTCTACAACAGCTATCCATTCCTGTCCACATGTCTGGTTGTAATGTGTGTTTGTGTTTGGCATGGAGAAGATTTATCTAGTTTTATAGTATGGATAGCGTGTTATCTTGGGATAGGTTATAAGCAGCCAGTTCTTTCTCCATAAAAATGCCTTCTTTTTTGTGAACACATTGCCATATTTAGGAGCCTATATCTAGACTAGTCTGTTGTATGAGCTTCAGAACAATACTGCTAGTCTAATTAGTTTTAATTGACATTATCCCTACAGCTCCTATAGTTTTTGATCCTGTTATGTGTAAATTTACTTTTTTTTTTCGAGACAGGGTTTTGTAGTGTAGTCCAGGTTGGCTTTTCCACTGGCAATCCTCTCGTGCCTCAGTCTGAGACTATGGGTATATGACATCATGTCCAGCTAAACAAAACTCTTAAAATTACATTTCTTAGATTTTTCTATTAGTCATATTTCTTGCAGTTAAAAATTATACTGATTTCTTCTACATTTGTGTATATGGTTTTTATTTTATTTCTTTGCCAGAAGTCCCCAGCGCAGCATTAAATACTACTATTACTAATGTGATGGATTCACCTGTAAGTTCTCTGTTTGGAAGGCAGCTGTTCTCACCACTGCCCACCAACGCCACATCTAAATTTTAAGTGTTTGAATTCATCTGTCTCTTTTACCTTGTTTAAATTAGAACTAATTGACTTAACTGTAACTTTTTAAAGTATTAGTGTGGTCTGTGTGTTTGCGTATGGGTGTACGAGTCCCAAGCATGGTTGAAGTGAAGAGGACAGCTTTGGGAGAGGGCTTCTTCAGGCCCGACTCGGGTTGCCTGGCTTGGGCAGCTAACACTTTTACCCTCTGCACTATCTCGCCTACTGAAGTTACAATTTGTTTTAAATGTGTTTTTCCCTAAGCCTATGAATTTGACTTAAATGTTACTAGGTATATTTTTTGTCCGTTTTTGGTTTTTGGTTTGCTTTGTTTTGTTTTTCACTAATGGTGTTTTGGATGGAAAAATATAAGAATTTTCATATTCTCTTTGATTAGTGTTTGACTGACTGTCTCTAAAGGATTAAACCCTAAAGTATATACTGGCACTTATAAATTTAAAGTCCTCATGTGTTCCAAATACATTTTCAATTGGAGTGTAATTTCTGAAATACTTAACAGAAAAATTCTAATACGAGGTATCTTTCTTAGTGACTTTTGTGACTAACAAATTAAGTCTTATATTTCAATAAATCTAATTTTGGTGATTATTTTATTACAAAGCCCAACTCCCACTCACTACTCTAGTTGAATTTCTTTATGTTTTAGCATCTGAGCGTTTCCCCCTTTGCTTTTGAGCCCCTCCTGCATCCCCTCCCTCCTGCCCTCCTGCCTGTAGCCATCTGTATGCCGCCCCCAACACCCCCCCACACACACGCTGGCTAAGTTGTGAATAGTAAAGAGAACATGTGGGTTTTCTTTCTGAGACTGTGTGACCTACTTAATATACATTTTTAATGATATGGAGAAGTTTATTATATGAGCATGGGGGGAGAAAAAAGGGGGGACGAGGGAGAGAGAGAGAGAGAGACAGACAGACATGCTGGGAGGGAAAGAGGGAGGGAGGGAGGAGAGATAAGAGAGCAAGAGCTTAATATACATTTTTAAGTTCGTTTTTCCGACATTTTGTGTGTTGTTTTTGCTGTTTTGTTTTGATTTTTGAGACTGGGTCTTACTGTGTAGCTCTGGCTGGGGCATGTAGACCAGGCTGGTCTCAAAACTCACAGAGATCCGTCCGTCTCTGCCTCTCAAGTGCTGGGAATAAAGGCGTGTGCCACCATTCCTGACTTCTTGCAAATTGTTTAACTTAATTTTTCTTTAAAGCTGAGTAACACTCACACACACACTGATAGATGCAAAGCGAGCTTTTATTATCCAGGTGTATGTTGAGGGACACCTAGGTCGACTCCAGTTCTTTGCTTTAGTCGTGAATAAAGCAGCAGTAAGCATAGGGTGCAGCGGCTCCGTGGCAGGCTGTGGAGTTAATAGCTGGGCCCTCTGGTAGGCAGTTCCCTTTGAAATCTTTTAGAATCCTCCAAGCTGATCTCCACACTGCCTGTATTAATTTGCACCCTCACTAGCAGTAGATAAGGATTCCTTTCTCTCCATATCCTCCTCAACCTTTGTTGTTAGATTTGATTCTAGCCTATCTAATTGGATGAGGTATCTCAGAATAATTTCAATTTGTATTTCCTCAATGGCTAAAAATATTGAACTCTTTTTTAAAATAGTTATTGTCCATTTGCATCTTTACAAAATTATCTACTTAGTTCATTTACTCATTTGTTGATTAGCAGTTTCATTTCTTTGCAAATTCTGGATATCAGCCCCTTGTCTGAAGTGTGGCTGGTGGAGACTTTCTCCCATTATCTGGGCTGTCTGTTAACTCTGCTGGTTGTTTCCTTTGCTGTACAAAAACTTAATTTCCACGTAGCCCCACCTGCTGCTGCTTGGTAGTTGTTGTGCTGCTGGTGGTGATCTGTTTAAACAGTTCTTGCCTACCCCAGGATCTCGCAGGGCATCCCTTTTGTTTTCCTCAGTGTCAGTATTTCAGGTTTTAAATTAAGGTGTAGCCTTGACTGTCCTGGACTCCCCTGTAGACCAGGCTGGCCTCGAACTCACAGCGATCTGCCTGCCTCTGCCTCCCGAGTGCTGGGATTAAAGGCGTGCGCCACCACGCCCGGCTCGAATTGGTTCTTGAATGAGGTAGAAGGTAGAAGGCAGCTTTGCCAGCACCATTTAGTCAACACGCTATCCCCACCCCCGGCTCCATGTATGTTTTTGTCTTGTTTTTGTTTCTGTCAAAACTTAAATGGGTGTAGTCTTGCTGCTTTACTTCCTACATTCTACCCCACCGAGCTTCCTGTCTGTTTATAGCAGTACAGGCTGTCCTTGTCACTATGGCTCTGTAGTGTAATTTGAGGTCAGGTATCTTAATACCTCCAGCATTTTCCTACTCCTTAGCATTTCCTCGGCTATTTTCAGTCCTTTGTGGTTTTATATGAGTTCTTGTGTTATTTTTTCTCAATCTCTGAAATATGACATTAAAAAATTTTATAAGTTCTACACTAATTCTGTACATTTAATTTTAGTAGTATAGACATTTTCTTAATATTAGTTTTGCCCATCTAGGAACATGGAATATTCTCCATTGTCTAATGTGTTCTGTGACTTCCTTTTTCAATATTTCGACATTTTCATTGGAGAGGTCTTTCACTTCTGTGCTTAGATATATTCCTGAATCCTTGATGTGGGGGGAATTCTTCTGAATGGATTTTTTCCCTGATTTCTTTTTCGAAGAGTAGACTGCTAGTATAAATGAAGTCTGCTTTTTAAAAAAAATATTGATAGTAATATAATTTTCTTTGCAATTGTGCTGGTTAGTTTTTGTCAGCTTGACACAAACTAGAATAGCCTGGGATGAAAGAGCCTTAATTGAGAAAATGCCCCAACCAAACCAGCCTGTTGGCACGCTCCAGCCATTCTCTTGATTAGTGTTGGGTATGGGAGAACCCAGCCCTCAGTGGCTAGTGATCCCCTAGGTAGGTGGTCTTGGGGTCGATAAGCAAACAAACTGAGCAAGCCAATAAGCAGCATCCCTCCACAGTCTGGGCTTAGTCTCTGCATCCAGGTTCCTGCCCTGAGTCCCTGCCCTGAGTCCCTGCCCTGAGTCCCCTCCGTGATGGACTGTTGCATGGACATGCAAAACGAAATGAGCAACAGAAGCCTGAGACAGTGGTGTAGCTTACACTCTCTTAGCCCACATGTCCCTGCCGTTTATTAAGTCTGTCATGCATTTAATAATAAAATTCATCTTAGTTAGTCTCCTGAGAACGCATACTAAAACTATAATAATAAGATCTTTTCATCCTTTACACATTGATGTGATGAGCAAGATCGCCTCTTGCATGTGTAACCCATAATGCCTTACATAGTTATAGTCACCACTTCGGACATTTGCCCATTTATCAAACAGCATGAGAAAAATGTTGTTTAAAGTTTGTTACATTTTTATTTATTTTCCATGTGCATGTTTGTGAGGGGTGCATGTGTGCCAAAGAGAGCCTGTGGCAGCCAGAAGACGGCTGGCAGGCTTCCGTCATGCGGGTCTGTCTCAGGGACTGACCTGAGCTTGATGGCAAGTGTCTTTACTTACCGAGCAATCTCACTGGATTGCCCAGAAAAATGTTCTCTTTAAATTTCTAGATGTGGGAGTGTTTGCCAGCAAATATGTGTGTGCACTATGTGGGTACTGAGTCCTCTGCAAGAGCAGCAAGTGCTCCTAACTGCTGGGTATCTCTCCAGCCCCCAGAAGTGTTCTTGGTTTATGTCTTTGTGAACATTTTATTCATTAAGTGTAAGAAGTCAGAGATTGTAAATCACAGATTATTTTATTGTCCACAAAATAAGGGAGAGGCTGCCAAATGTGACTTCAAGGTAAATCTAAATCTCAGAGATGTTACATAGGAGGTACAGTGGAGTAGTCGACGTGTCAAAGTATTAGTCATGGGCATATGTTGTCTTACATGTTTTTACTACATTAATTGAATTAAAACTAACAAATGCACCAAGCATAGTAACAAACATCTTTAATTCCTGTACTCAGGGGGCAGAGGCAGATAGAGCTCTATGCAAGTCTAGCCTGGGCTACAAAGTGAGTTCCAGGCCAGTCAGGCTATATAGTGAGACCCTGTCTCAAAACAAACAAGCAAGCAAGCAAATGCTTATTGAACAATTACTAAGAAGTCCAGCTGATAGGTGATTAATGAGTAAAGAGCTATAGAGGAGAGTAAATGTGTGCAGCCATTGCTAAAATAATGCTGTGTTTAAGACACTGCACTAAGATAAACTATAATATATGCAACAAAATACTTTTAAATTAATGACAGTTGGCTTTGTAAAAGTTACAGTGAGTAACTTCAATAACCATCTGTTGTTAATTTTATTCATTGTTACAGGAAATAGAGGGGCATTATTGGCTGGGGGAGGGGAGGAAATATGAGTATATATGTGTGCGCTTTTTTAGTGGAGAGAATAGAATTTCCTCCAGAGTGTTTGTCATTTTAAAAATGTTTCATGTTTTTCCAAGTTGTGATCTCTGCAGTAGGTCTATTTGTTGGGAAATAATTCTAGTAGTTCCAATGTTTGTTTTCTCTGGGAAATTTACAATTTAATTGTGCCTTACCATAAACATTCCTCTGTTTGTGTATGTATAGAATGGAACAGTGTTAAGCTTCAGTTGGCATATGTGTGCCTTGAGCAGCTGTGATAGTTGACCCACTTACTCAGGGAATGCAGAGTTACCAAATTGTAGTAAATAAAATATTTTAAGAAAATAAATTAGTATAAAATACAACATTTTGAGGAAAAACATTGGTGTTTTTTTCCCCCTTAAGATTTACTTGTTTAGCTGGGCGGTGGTGGCGCACACCTTTAATACCAGCACTCGAGAGGCAGAGGCAGGGGGATTGCTATGAGTTTGAGGCCAGCCTGGTTTATAAAGTTAGTCCAGGACAGCCAAGGCTACACAGAGAAACCCTGTCTCGGGGAGAAAAAAAAAGATCTACTTGTTTATTTTAGGTGTATGAACATTTTCCCTGAATGTATGTATGTATACCACATATGTTCCTGGTGTCCTCAGAGGTCAGAAGAGAGCTTTGGATCCCCTGAAACAAGCCACCTTGTGGGTGCTGGGAATCCAGCCCAAGTCCTCTCAAGAGCAACAAGTACTCTACATGGAGCCATCTCTTTAGCCCCTGTAGTAAATTTTTTTTAAATCTAAAGTAAGAGATGGAGGATATTGGGTTCTCTCTGATTTCACTTGTTTTGGTCACTGTTCTATTGCTGTGAAGAGACACCCTGACCAAGGCCATGCCTTAGGATAGGAAACATTCCACTGGGGTCTTGCTTACAGTTTCAGAGGTTTGGTTCATTATTCTCATGGCAGGAAGCATGTTGGCACACATGGTCCTGAGAGCTACATCCTGGTCAACAACCTGAGAGAGACCTTAAAAGCCCACCTCCAATGACACACTTCCACCAACAAGGCCACATGTCTTAATCCTTTAAAAATCCTAGTGATTTAAGCATGCAAATATATGCATGTGAGGGCTATTCTCATTCAAACTACTAGAGCAGTAACTGTCAGAAAGAATACTACATGTAATGCCTGAAGACCTTTAACCAAATCAGCTAGTCATATCATGTTTCCTTATGTGTGAAAACGTTACTTGAGAATAGTAACTACATTTTTAAGATTGTAAGCCAAATGTGATGTGTAGATACTTTGTACATAATAATACTTTTCAAGTGCTAGTTGATAATTTTTACATTTTGTGTTTTAGTATACAAAATAGAAACTTCTTAATGTTTCATATACTTTTTATTAGTTCACTGAGAGTTTTATAAAGTGTGTTTTGATTGTATTCATCGCCCCCTAACTCTGTCCATATCCACTTCCCCTCCCCTACTCATTCAACTTTATTTATTTATTTATTTATTTATTTATTTATTTATTTATTTTTGAGGCTGGTCTCTCTATATAGCCCTGGCTGTCCTGGAACTCAGTATGTAGACCAAGCCTTCCCTTAACTCACAGAGGTCCACCAGCTTCTTCCTCTCAAGTACTGAGATTAAAGCTGTGTATCACCAGGCCTGACTCTCCTTATTTTTTAAAGCCTTCAAAACCAGTGTGTATTGCCCATATATTCTTGGGATATGGGATTCTGGAGCATGGTCAACTTACCAGGGGCTATACTCTTAGAGCAAACTGTTTGTCCTTCTCCCAGAAGTTAGCAGTTGCCCATAGCTCCATGGTTAGGAGTGGGCTTTTACGCCCAATTCCTCTCTCCATGCTGAGCTTGGTATTTCTGGGGCTTGCACAGGCCTAGTACATGCTGTTGCAGCTACTGTGAGTTCAAATGTGTGGCTGCCCTGCTGTGTCCAGCAGACACTACTTCCTCATAGACATCCACTGCCTCTGCTTCTTACACTCTTTCTGTCACCTCTTCCACATGAAGCCTGAGCCTCAGAGTGGGGGTGGAGCGGGTACAGTGTTCCGTTTAGGGTTGAACAGTCCGCAGCCTCCTAATCTCAGCACCTTGGCCAGTTGTGGGTCTCTGTGTTGAACACTGTGTGTTATAATTAGACCCTTCTCCACTGAGGATTGGGAGACGCAGTATGGGTACGACAGTAAGTCTTAGGAGTTGTTTTAATACTGTATTTATTTAGCAAAATAACAACAGTAGGTTCTCTCTTAGGGCCTATGACGTGTCCAGCCATAGGTCCTGGGATCATGGATTTCATCATATACAGCTTAAATCCAAGCATTTCTCTCCTAATGTTCACATCCCTATTACACCAGGGGGGATATCTTACCAGGCCAGTCATTGTAGCTCACAGGGTTTACAGCTGGGTGACTACTTTTCTCTTCCAGTAGCATGGCACCTTCCGGCACTATGAAAGCTAGCTGGTAGCCGTAATCTTGAGTAATAGAACATGGAAAAATCAGGCTAGTATTGACCTAGAAGCTTCATTCCTAATTTTTTTCACTTATTTTTTCCTTTATTTTTATTTTATGTGTATGGGCATTTATCTTTATTGTATGTCAGTGTACCATATGCATGCAGTGCTCACAGAAGCCCTAAGAGGGTACTGGATCCTCTGGAACTGGAATTACAGATGTTGTCAGCTTCCACACAGCTGCTGGGAATCGAACCCTGGTCCTCTGGAAGAGCAGCCAGTGATCTTAACAGTTGAGCTCTCTTTTCAGCCCCTCATTCCTTTTTTTTTTTTTTTTTTTTAAATAATTTTTTAAATAGATTCCATTTTCTCAGTTGTAGTTTTCAAAAGCATTTGAGAAGATAGAACTTAGAGAAATTTTTCTAGATTCGAGTGTTTTTGGTGAGAGAACTAGCTAGCCATGGTAACAACTGAAGCCTCTAAGTCCTGAAAGGCTCTCGTAATGCTTTACTGGAAACTGGTTTTGGCATTGACAGTTTGACAGGATTAAAAGCATTAAAAATGACACACACCTATAATTAGTTAATTATATCTTAATGAGAAGAAAACTTACATAAAATTTACATGCTCATTTAAATATCATACTTTAATCAAATAGTGTACATATAAACATCTATTATGTTGCATTCAGTAAAAAGAGCAACTGACAAGAACATGTATCCAACCTCAACTTTGGTTTAAATGATAAGACTGAGCCAACATGAAAATGTTAATTTTGTTTGTCTGTTTGTTTGGTTTTGTTTTTCAAGACAGGGCCTCTCTACATAGTTCTGGCGGTCGTGGGATTCACTAGATAGGCCAGGATAATATCAAATTGGTATATTTTACAATGATTTTTATTTTCTAGTATAATCTCCAAGTTCTAAAGAATGAACATTTATTCTTTTTAAATCTGGATTGTGTATGTATTTGTCAAATCTCTTTCTGGACACACTCACTTTAGTGTCTGAGCTAGCACAGTGAAGTATCACTGGCTAAGGTATGGTTTAAGTATGAGGAACTGTAGCAGTATTCATATACAAAACTACTGTCTATGATTGAACCTAACATGGCAGATGCCCCTTTAAGCTTTGCTGTTTTACAGCCTTTCTTTGTGTTTTATTAACTGTAATTTGTAACTGGATAGCAACTGGATAGCAAGTTTCCATCTGGGATGGCAGGGCTGGGATGGCTCCAGGCTGGCCTTGAACTCACTATCTCTCCCTACTTGGCCTCAGTTTCTTGCCTCAGCTCTCTAAGTAGTGAGATGGAAGCCTGTGCCACTATACCCAGGAGGACACGTCACTGAAAGATAAAAGTTGGTCATATTAAATAAAAGATGCCTTGGCCTTATTTTAGCCACGGCTAATCTGGCCCGGGCTGGCAAATTTGCCTAACTGCTGTAATAAAAGCAGCTTTGGGGCAGTCCACCTTACCTCTTGTTGGAGTACCAAGTTACCTTGTAATAGTTTACAGCAAGTTCCGGGCCCAAGTTGTAAGCATTGCATTTGTTTCTGCCATCATCACTGGCCGCTTCCTCTTCCTGCCTTGAGCTCCTAGCAGCTTGGCATGTGGTAGACATAATAGGAACTGAGGGAGAATGAAAATTCAAAGTTACACTGATTTCTAACATTTTCACTGAAGTCTCCCCCCCCCGCCCCCCCCCCCACTGATCTGACACTCAGCCTCCCAAGTGTAAAGGCATGCACCACCATCACTGGCGGAAGTCCCTGTGTGGAAAGAGAGCTCCCTGGGAGAAGTAATAACCTGCAATGTTTAGCTACCTCTAAACTAGGTCTCATGAGGTGGCTTTTTCTTCCTTTCATTCTTGGCTGGCCTGAAAATCACTATGCAGACCAGGGTGGCTTTGAACCCGTAGAGATCTGCCTGCCTCGACCTCCCAAGTTCCAAGGTGTGTGCCATTCTAGCCAACTCAGGGTGGGTTCTTTTGAGACAGTGTCTTCACTCTATTGTTAAGGCTGGGCTTGAACCCTGAACTCAGAGTAGACTGTTTTTACTCAGCTGCTCAAGTAATAGGGCATACAGGCACTTGCATGAGAGACAGTTTCTCTGTGTAGCCCAAGCTGTTTTGAAAAAAGAGCTGAAGACCAGGCTGACCTCAAACTCACAGAGATTCCCCTGCCTCTGCCTCCTGAGTGCTGGGATTAAGGGCGGGCACCCTCACCGCCTGTCTGGGCACCCAGCTCTTAGAAGATAGTTTGTTGTTGTTGTTGTTGGTTGGTTGATTTTAGAAGTGGGTTCTCCTTATATCTCTTGCTAGCCTAGAACTCACCTATGTAGTGATGCCAACAAATGTGATTTCTGTCTTCAGTCTCCCAAGCAGTGGATTACAGTCATGTGCCACCACACCCAGCTCACAGGGTCTTTTCTACTTGGCTTTCCATTTTGGCTGCTCGGTAAACATTAGCAGCAGGCCCTCAGCATTTCAGCATTGGCCTGGTCAGCTAAATAAAGGAGGCAGAGTGGAAACTAATGCAGAACAAGAGTAGTATGCTCTTGGATTTACATTTTAAATAAATGTATTTTGATTAACTTAAGCTTCCTCTCAGCTGGACAAGAAAATCTAATTTTGTCCTTACCTCTGTGGGAGGCAACAGTGTATTCCACTCCTGGTACAAAGACCTTCACAGCTGTGCCAACAGGTCTGCTTGAAAGAAAGTGCAGGCTTAATGCTGTCTCCCCAGCTATGCAGTCAGTAACCCTCCTCCATCAGTAGATGACTTCAGCCCCTCGGAACACTTGCTTATCTCAGAGGAGTCCAATGGCTTTTAGTCCGTTCCAGTTTAGTGGGCACTTCATTATGACCCTGTCCTCAAGGCCTACAGTTTAATGAAGAAGATATGAGTGGGTTTCCTCCCCCCCCTTTCTCCTCCTCCCCCCTCTCTCCTGTCCTTTAGTTCTTGACAGGGTTTTATATATAACTCAAGCTAGCCTTGAAGTAGCCAAAGATCATGACCTGAGCCTCTGATCCCTCTTCCTTAAGAGTGCTGCAGTCACAGGTGTGTGTGTGTTCTAGGAAGAGAGGACAGCACGGACAGCAGGGGCACTGTGTGGCCCTGCAGAGCTACCTCAGCTTGGTTCTGAGGGCACTGGGGAGTCACTGAAGAGTTTTAAACTTCGAAACAATGCCCCCCAGGGTTTAATGTTGCTGCACTGCAGAGGAACAATAAGATAGTTATGCTAAGACAGGATTAGTAGGGGAACTCTCCAGAGGCCACAGACTCAGTGATGGAGGGAGTTGACTTGAGAAAGGTAAGGTGGTGATGCAGTTCAGTGAGATCAAAGCTATGGGGGAGGGCCAAGGGTTAGACACTTCACTCAGAGGTTGAGAGCACTGGAGTTCAATTCCCAGCAGCCACATGGTAGTTCACAACTATCATAACTCCAGTATGAAACTTGACAGCTCTTGAGAAGAGTTAGGAAGACTGGACAAATCCAGGAGGCTGAATCATTGCAAGGACGGAAGGCGACCATGCTGCAGGTGATATTTGTAAGAATTCAGTCCTAAGGAAACTGAAACACCAAGAAAAGAGTGGTAACTTTCATATCGTGACTGCTCCTTCCACCTACACGATACTTGATATGCTCAGAGAGGAGAACGGAAATGGCTTAGCTAAGATTATATAGTATGTAACTATCAAACAGGAAAGAGCCCTGCTCAGGAGACTTGGCCAGAGCCCTGTCCATTCAGCTTAGTCCTTAATGAAGCTGCGGAGTCAGCCCCATTTGGCCCCATAGAGATGCCTAAGGAAAGAGTTATAACTAAATCCCACAGTAGCAGCCATTCAGCGCTGCCTGTGGCCTTTGAGATGGGTCAGTGGACAAGAGTGCTTGCTGCCCAAGCGCCATGTGAAATCGGCTGGGCTGCATGTATACCTTTAACCCGTGTTACTGTGGTCAGAGATAGGAGGGTGACTCGCACTTGCTAGCTATTAGCCCAGTACCAGATTCCACAAGTGTCCCTGTTTCAACGGAATAAGATGGAATGATGGAGTGGAACATTGGACATCTTTCCCTGGCCTCTGGCCTCCACATGTATGTACACTTATATGCACATACACACCTGCATATATGACACGTGTATACTAACACACACACACACACACACACACACACACACACACACACACCCCTCTATAATGGCAAAAATTTAATTAATGCACTAACAAAAAGATTTACCTACTTCTAGGTTCTGAAGAACATATTTCTGCACTACCTACTAATTGACAGGAAAATCACAAAAAGAAAAGTGCATTCATGTAGTTCACAATCAGCAATCCAGAAATACCTTTTAATGTGTGCCCTTTATGTGAGATTTTTTATTACCTATAGATATTTTTCTTTTTTTAACAAATTTCTAGGAGTTTCTGAACACTATTATTATGGGCCATTTTTTAACACATTAAAGTTTTATTAGTTCTTTGAGAATTTCATAATTTTCTCATATCCTAACAGCCCTCCCAGGTCTACTCCCACCTCCTTACCCCAAACCCACAACTTTTTTTTCCCTTAATAATCCATCAGCTCCACTTTGTTCATACACTCCTGGGTGTGGGACCAGCCACTGGAGTGCAGCTGACATACCAGCAGCCACACCTTTACACAGAACTGTTCCCCAGTCAACAAAAGCCATCGCCTATCCATAGTTCCCCAGTTAAGGCTCGTGAACCCTTCTCACTCCAGGCTGTAATGTTGACTGGCCTGATCTTGTGCTGATCTTATGCAGGCAACTGCAGCTGCTGAGGCTTCCTGCACTGGTCCCAAAGCATTAGGGTAGGGCTATGATATTGATGTCCTTTTTAAAAGGGTTGTGCATTCCATGGTCACTTTTTCTCTGCATTTTGTGAGTTTCTTTGTTAACCGTCATCCACTACACAAAGAAACTTCCCTGATGGGGTCTGAGAGTTGCACTAATCTAGAGGTAGACTTAGAATTTAGAAGGCTATTTGGTACTGTGTCCATTTAGCAAAGTAATAATATGTTTGCTTCTGGGTCCTGTGAACTCCCCTACCAGATATACAGTACCAAGTGCTCAGTCCCTCCTGTGGAGTGGGCTTTAAATTCAAGGAACCCAGAATACAGACAAGAGGCTGAATTGTTTTGGAGATCTCTGGGACCCCTCTGACCAACCGTGTGAGGGGAGGTACCTAACACCTGGCACTGGGCTTTTTATTTGTCAACCTGTGGCATCTGGGATGACATGATCCTGTGTGGGTGAAGTCAACAAACTATTTTATATATGATTGACTCTCTCTCTCTCTCTCTCTCTCTCTCTCTCTCTCTCTCTCTCTCTCTCTGTCTGTCTCGTGTGCCTGTCTGTCTGTCTGTCTGTCTGTCTGTCTTTAGGAAGCTTATAAAAGTAAGTTTCCATGTGGCTCTTTCAAGTATCCTTAGTGTTAATTAGCCCTCAAAACCCCTCCTCTGATTATGAGCATTTTTAAAAACACTTTTAATTCAGTATTATATATGTTATACTAAAAGATTTTATCCTAACACACTCAGTCGGATGACACAGACATTAAAAATGGGCTCTGGGGCTGGAGAGATAGCTCTGCAATTAGGAACACTGGCTGTTCTTCTGGAAGACCTAGGATTGGCTCCCAGACCCACCCACACAAAACCAGATGTAATTCTAATTCCAGAGACCTAATGCCCTCTTCTGGCCCCCGTGGGCACCAGGCATACTTGTAATGCACAGACATATATGTAGGAAAAAACCCATATACATAAAATAAAGATAAGGCTCAATTTAAGAAAATAGAATTTCCTTGGATCCACATAGAAACAGTACTGTATCATGGCTACAAAAGCAACGGCATGTAGGGCCCATGTCCCTGTGTGTCTGTGGGGATAGAAACTTTAGCTAAAGATAAGGCTGTGGGAAGTGTCACTTCCTTTCTGTGTCTTCCATGTTTATATCCATGGATGTGTCCATACTTTATTCTAGGTGAGACACAGCTTTCCTGAGTGAGAGAGGTTCTTTGGGAAGGATAGAAGTCAGTTCAAATGATAGGAACTGTGAGATGTCTGAGGGCTTCTACCTGCTGCCAGCTGAGAAGAGCCTGCTTGGTTGTCTACCTGGAAAGTGGCACTTCTGACCTCACAGGCTCCCTGCAGTGACCAATTACCAGCCACTGCTCATGTCATTGATGGACTTTTAGTCATCTAATATAACTGTCTGCCAAAGTGCTTGGCATATATTGGAATTTGAGGTTTTACAAGCTTCCCAAACAAATGTGATATGTAACTTATTCAGTGTTTATACACTCTTTGGGAAAAAATGGTAAATCTGTTTGAACCAAAACTGCACTTTAAAAAAAAAAATGGTGTCATTGAGAAGAGGTTAGGTTTTGTTTTGCTTTGTTTTTTATAAAGAGCCAGGGTACTCTGAATATAATGAGACAATTAAGTTAGTGGCTGTGAACTCAAGGAAGAATACAGCTTGTCACACTGGGACTGTAAATCATGATCCTTGGCAAGAACAAAGCTTATTCCTAATCCTGTTATATCTAGACCATTCAGGACCTGTGCAGCACCGTTTCCAGGCCTACATGGGACCATTCAGCACTGTGCAGCCCCGTTCCCAGGCCTACACGGGACCATTCAGGACCTGTGCAGCACTGTTCCCCGCCTACCTGGGACCATTCAGCACTGTGCAGGACTCTGAGTCTGTCAAGTCCCAGAGAGTGTAATCAATTTTGTGGACTCAGGGTGCTGGTATGCACCATCTAATCTTGCTCTGGTTTTTGTTTGTTGTTTGCTTTCATGCGAGGCTGCAGTGATGGTTTGGCAGCCAAGAGCACTTGCTCTTGCAGACATCTGGGTTCTGTTCCCAGCACCCAGATACTTAAGGCCTTCTTTAACTTCTATGACTCTGGCTTCAGGGGACCCAGCTCCTCTTCTGGCCCCTTTAGCACTGGCACTGGCGCGCGCGCGCACACATACACACACACACACACACACACACACACACACACACATTGGAGGATGGTCTGATGTATTTTGATGCTAATTACTGCTTGCTGTCTCTGTGACCCACCTTTTGCTTAATAAAAAGCCACATACCAGGGCAAGGCAAATGAGATAGGCATGGCTAAGGTTCCCGGGCATAGAGAGACAGAGAGAATCTTGGGAAGAGGAGATACCCAAGGAGGAGGAGAAGGAAGGAGGTCTCGCCATCATGGGTTAATTGGAAAAGAAACACATGGCCAGCATGGATGGAGGATTTGGCCCAGATGAAGACATTAGCAAGCATATGGGATTATGGATGGGAGGTAACTTGATAGAAATTATTAGAAACCGATATCATGGAATTGGGGCAGGGATCCCATACCTGCCTCACTATGGGAAGTAGTTTAGAGGATTAATGTCTGCCCTGCCCCAGGTTAACTAAGGCTATTTTAAAAATATAACACGTGTCTGTATCTTGATTGATTGCTACTGGGTTATACTGTTATAATAATAATAATAATTATAGGTCTGATAATAAACAATTAATACGCCCTATTGATATATTACAACAACAACAACAGCAGGAGAGAGAGAGAGATGCATACATACAAACAAACAAACAAAAAAACACTTTAAAATGGCTAAATGTGATGAGAAGGAAGAAGAATTTTTGTATGTTTTAATAGTCTGTCATTGTTTTATACTTATAAAAGCAAACGAGAACCTAAATATATGTCCCACACTTGAGAAGAAAAGATTCTGAGCATTCAGACTGTAGTTTGGTGTTTTGGCACTTCTAAAAATTTCTAAAGTAGGGAGACAGTTTATAATTGGCTCAGATTAAAGACAGGTCACTTTAGAAAGGGTCTGTTTGCGTCTCCTAGTCTTGCGCCACCAACCTGATACCTTCCTTCGGGGAGAAGAGGTACAAGGTGGTAAACCAAGGACCTTCCACGTCCTTACCCATCGGCACTTTTTTAAGTTAAATTCCTGCCTGAAACGTTTTTCATTTACTTTGTGGTTGTTCTTGGCCTTGCTGACAGCACGAACTCAGGCCGCAAAGTTGTGGTAACTCTTTCCTTTTTAACCTTTATATGTGTGTTTATGTGTGCATGTGTGTGTGCATTTGTGTATACATATTTGGAGGGGCCCCTGCCATGGCTTGTATGTGGAAGTCAAAGGACTGCCTCGGTTGTGAGGCCTTTACTTTGAGACTGGTCTCTGTGGCTCCATACACTGGACTAGCTGGCCTACAAGCCTGCAGGGACCGCGCTGGTTCTGCCTCCTGGCCTGCTGCAGGAGCACAGCATCACAGACACTAAGCACGCAGCTTCATGTGGTTCTGCCTCCCCAAGCTCGGGTTTCCACACTTGCATGTCAAGCCGTTTACCCACTGAGCCATCTCACCAGCCCCAGAGTTACCGGTTTTTATATAAAAATCTGTCATCTGGTGACTAGATAGAAATTCTCAGGCTTCCTTTGTATTATTTATTTATTTATATTTGGGAAAAAAAGTTTAAAATGTTTATGACTGGTGTGTGTGTGACAGGGGTTGCTGTGCCATGGCATGAATGGGACGGGGGTGCAGGTCAAAAGGTGGCTTTATGGAGTCGACTCTGCTTCCACTTTTCTGTGGGCTCCAGGGCATGAACCCTGGCCTTTGGCAGGAACTTCTGCCCACTGAGCCATCTCTCCTCAGACTTAGCTGCCTGCATTCACAGCCCTGCTCTTCTGTCTAGAACCTGCATGACCTTAGGCAAGTTATTTCTCAGTTGCTGTATGCTTGTTAGAAACGAGCCCACCATCCCAGCTGAGGTGTCTGGGCCAGGCAGCCTTCACTTCTGACCAAGAAGGTGTGCTCCAGGAGAGCCAGCATGCACAGTGCAGGGAGCACGGTTGGTTTCTAGTCTAACTTGTGTGACGGCTGCGCTTTTCCCATTGCCTGGGATCCGACTGCACACTCTTGTTCAGCTAGCTAGTCTGAAAAGATGGGTGCACAGAAAGCGAAGGAAGGGAAAAGGGGTCACTGCTCCAGCCTATCAAATTCCTAGAATGGAACAGTGGGGGGCGGGGCAGAAATTAAAACATCTGTATAAAAGTCTTAGAAGGTAGGGGAGATAAAGATTTAGTTAGTTTAATTTTTGTGTTTTGATGTTCTTTGTGAATTTATTGATTTTTTTCTTTTATTGAAGATAGTTTTTTTCCTCATATAATATATCCTGATTACAATTTCCCTGCCTCTGCTCCTCTCATTTCCCCCACCTCCCTTCCCATCCAGATCCGCTCCCTTCTGTCTCTCATTAGAAAACCAACAAGCATCTAACAGATAATATAATAAATATAATTCATATTATAACATAAAACAAAAATGAACACATAAGAATTGGACAAAACAGAAGGAAAAGAGAAATAGAGACCCACTCATTTACACACTCAGGAATCCCGTAAAAACACTAAAGTGGACACCATAGTATATGCACAGAGGAGCTGGTGCAGACCAGCACAGGCCCTGCGCTCACCGCCTCTGTCCCTGGGCTCATGTGTGCGGCAGTCCTGTTGTTCTATAGTGCTTGGCTTCTTGGTGTCCTCTACCTGCTGTGTTATACTCTTACCAGCTCCTCGGTATACTTAGCATTGCTAATTTAGGGGATTGACCCAGGGTCCGTTCTTTGGCCAGGGCCTGGTATATAACAAACTCCATGTGCTGTCTGTTTTTATGTTGTTATTCAATAAAGACCTCAAACATGTTAAATATTAATCTTTTTATTACCTCCATCTCCTCCCAAATCTGTTGCTTGCCTTGGCTACAGCTCTTTTTCATTTCCCCTTTGCATTAATTCTGCTTGTTTAGAGCCTGTGTCCTGGTAATTGTTTGTATTCCGTACCCTCCTTTCCATCTTTTCATGTTCGTTTTGTTTTAGACAGGATCTCGCTCTCACTATGTAGTCCCAGCTGGCTTCACCATACCAAGTGCCGCCACCACACCTAACTAGATTTTAAAGTAACAGTGAAAATTATCTACAAGAGACATTTGCTGTGCACATAACCGGAGACCACAGTTGTAGCCTCTTTCTGCCTGTGCAAAACTTCTGTTGGGAGGAGACTGTGTTAGTAGATGCTTGTTTCATATTGCAAGTATTTTTTACCATTTTAAAAGCAGGTTATAATAAAACATTTGCATTATTCCTCCGTAGTCACTTTACAGTAGTAACTCAGGAGGATTTTCTTGTGAACCGGGTAGTCATAGTAGACCTTAATACAGATGATGGGGAGTCATGGGGCTGCAGCAGTGTCCGAGCAGATACTGAGCAGACACCGAGCACTTACTGCTCTTGCAGAGAACCTGGCTTCCATCCCAGCACCCATAAGGAGGCTCACAACCATCTATTCCTACAGTTCCAGGGAATCCAACAGTCTCCTGTGACCTCTGTGGGCACCAGGCATGCACACAATGTACACATATACATTGCAGGCAAACATTTATATACATAAAATGAAAATAAATCCTTTTTAAAAAGATAATGGGGAATTTAATCTTTTACATGATTTTTAAGTTCCAAACTTACTGGACCCATTAAGGAAAAAGGTAATTATTAGATAAAACATTCTTGAGCCTAGTATTTTTTTAAATTGAATATTTGATAACTTTGCTTGGAAATTGGGTAGCGCTTGGGCCAACAATATAACTCAGCAGGTTAAGGTACTTTCTGCCAAACCTAACAGCCTGAGTTCAAGCCCCAGGTTCCACTTGGTAGAAGGAAAGACCCAGTCTCACAAGTCATTCGTGACTGCCTCATGGTTGCTATGACACGTGTATATATACACACACATGCACACACATGAAAAATAAATACATGTAAGAAATTTTTAAAGAAACTAGAGAGCTCATATAGCTTGGATTAAGCTAACCATACTATATACATAAACAATTTGATACTATATGATAAAACTCTAAGAGACTAACATTACTTTGTACTCTTTTTTTTTTTTTTTTTTTTTTTTTTTTTTTTTTAAGTGGTAATATGCCCAGTGGTAGAGGAGTTACTGTGTAACGTGGGCAAGGCCCAGAGTTCAGTTCCTAGGAGGACCAGAGAAACCAAACCAACGTAAAACATGTCTTACACTTAAGGACATGAGTTTGGGGAACTCTGAGTAAAAGCCTAGTATTAGTTATGAGGTCAGCAGGCCGTTTTGACTGGTACCTGTTGACTCGTCTGTGTGCTCCCCACTCTTGCTGTGACCGTCAGTTTTATTCCTCGATGCCTTAGCAGCCCTCGTGTCATGTGAACAGAGAATGTTCCACACAGACAGGACGTCACTGCTTGCTCTCACTTTGATTCCGTTTGTTACCATTTCCCCCGCCCCACCCACACATTTGATGCATGGGTTTTGAACTCCTTAAATGGGTTTCTTCCTTCATTTGTTTCTTTGTGTTAGTGATCTTTAGTGTTCTGAAACCAAGCCTTTTTGTCTCCAAAATCTACAGATTCTTATCTGCAAAAAAATTTGCCGTATGAATTTGAGTGCAGCCAGCACTGTTCTCCAGTGGGCAACCTCCACTGCCTACCTGGATGCTGACAATCTGCTCTTTACTCTCTCCTGGAGACCTAGGTACCCAGCAGATAAAAGGCTCTGGGTTCAGCCTCGGCTGCTCTGTTAACCTATAGGTCTTACTTCCATCCGCTTCTGCACAGGTGCTTCAACCTGGTACCCTGGTGTCTCCCAATTTAAAGATACTCTAATTTCCTTTTCAAAAGAAAAGGACAGCCCGTTGTGGGGGGAGCGCATAAAAAAGAAACTAAAATTTCCCTCTTCCCCCCATGAGGGTATGGCCCCCAGAGGAAGGCTGGCTGCTGGAAGGGATGGAGGCAGGGGGTGGAGAGTTGGGCCTGTGAGAACTTCTGCGTTTCACCCAGTTCTCGAGTCTTCGCTCTTACCTAAGAGGCGCTGCTGTTTCCATACACCTGGGCTTCTGAATGGTAAATTTAAGTCACTCTGCTTTTTTTGGGCTGGGGCTCTGCATTAACTGAGCCTGCTTATTTTATTGGTGTTTATACATCTGCTTGCTGTTTTCCGGAGTGTGGTAGTTGCTCTCCTGATCTCTTTGCATGTTTATGGTTTTCTTTGTTTTTAGTGGGTCACGAGAAAGTCAGTGACTCTGCTGACTCTGCCATGTTGGCCTGCATGGCCCTTTTCTGACCCCTCTGACTTTGTCAGGGAAGGCTAAGGGATATGCCCTCTGTGCTCCATCATGCGTCTCTGTCCGCTTTTGCTCTGGACCACATAGAATCTTATCTCGTTTTTTTCTGTGGTTCTTCCCCCAGCACACACTGCCGTGCATCCAATCTCCAGAAAAAAAGGAAACTAGGACTCGCTTGTTTTCGGGGCTGCCATCCTGCCTTGTGTTTCTGACGATGGTAGATCCTCATATCCATGAAATGATAAGACATTGTCCTTTTTGTGTTTGGCTTGTTTGGGATCATTAATGTAGCTCATGTCAGAACTTGCTTCCTTTTCAAGGCTAGCTAATATTCTACTTTGTGTGCACCTTCATGCTACATCCTATTCACCTGACAGTGGAGATTTTTAGGTTGGTAAATGTTTCTACCTATGTTTTTCTTTCTGTTGGTTAGTTTTCCACAGGGTTTTCCTTTGTTGCCCAGGCGAGGCATCAAATTCACACTCGTCATTGCCTTGCCCTAGAGAGAGTAGCGCTAGGATGGGGCGTGCTCCCGGGCCTCGGCGCATGTCTGGACGTATGGTTGTCTTTTGACACTGACACTTTGGAAGAGAGCAACCACCACCCACCTCCTCACTTCCCAAAGGTGAATGGCTGCCATTTGGGCCTGGGTAATGCTTCCGCATTTGTGGGTGCAGTCCTGGTCAGCTCAGGTGCTGCCGTGTGCTTCTCAGGACTGCCAAGAGGCATGCGGTGACACTTCTCACAGATGATGTTCATTTTAATCATTTGATCGGTCTTATTTAATTTTTCTATATAATTATTTTTTGTACATGTTATTAACAACCAATGTGGGTTCTCTATGGGACCATACAAAAGAATTTATCAAATGTCGGCCCTAGGTTTATCACCTACTGATGTTTCTTGCCAGGATCCATTCTACTGTGATGGCTCAAAATGGGGACTTTTTTCCTTTCATATACAAAGGCTACTTTTAAAATTAATTATAGACAATAGATTATTTTCACTGTCACAAGATCAGTTTACTAAATATAAGATAAGCTGATCCTATTAACCCCTTTATGTAAAAGTCATTGAAGGGTTAAATTGCTTCCAAGTTTCTGGAATTTAATAGGCATTGTGGGTAGTCCTATAAAAGTCACCATGTATCTTTTAAGCTTGAAGTTATAGCATGCTTATGTTTATAATTATGCTCTGATACTTCTTATTCAGCGTGCGGTTGTTTGCAGTACACTCTGTTTTCCTGCAAATCCACTGTTTAATGAATGATCAATCACATTTACTTAAATGAGATAGAAGGAGAATACATTCCCCCCCACACACACACAGGGTTTCTCTGTGTAGCCTTGCCTGTCCTGGACTCGCTTTGTAGACCAGACTGGCCTCAGATTCACAGAGATCAGCCTGCCTCTGCCTCCTGAGTGCTGGGATTAAAGGTGTGCGCCACCATGCCCAGCTGCAAAGCTTTCATTCTTAAAGCATAAATATTCTCTGTATATAACCAAAGCTGACTTGTCTGCAACAATTGGTAATGCTAAAGGATTTGTAAAGCAATTTTCTCAAGAAATATACAGATTAGATAGAATTTTCTCTGGTAGAAATGTGGGAAAATGCTGTACAGAAAGCTTTTAGAATATCTGTTGTTTTTTTTTTTTTTTTAATAGCATGACTGGATTGTCACCAAAGTAAGAGAACAATATGACCGTGCAGATAACGAGACAGTCTGTGCACATATGGGGTAAGTGAGCCACGTCTCCTGCTGGGGCCCTTCTCATCCTTCTTGGCTCAGAATGTGGCCTTTAAGGAGGAAGCTGCTCGCATGTGAGAGAGAGGCCACAGTCTAGGCACTGTCAGTTAGAAGTTCAGGCATTGTAGTATACAACATACAGCATGTAGTATGCAGTATGCAAATACAGCGTACAGCATGCAGTACACAGCATATGGTGTACAGTATACAATATATAGTAAGGATGCCTAAAGCATCAAGCTTTGAATGGGGTAGTTTGAGATCAACTTCAGACCCAGCCTCCCGCTCTCACCCTTGGCTCTGACTGGAGTGGAGCTGTCCTGAGAACATTCATCACAGTCCTTGCTCATGTGAACTTCAAGTTTGAATTTATACCTCTGCCAAAAAAAAAAAGTCTCCATCTAAAAGTTTGGTTTACTAGGCTTTGGATGTTTCAGAAACCTAACAGGAATGAACAAAAATTATCTTTCTGGTGTGTAGTTATTTTTATGTAGGAGGTCACGTGCTAGGCAAACACTCTACCATTGAGCCACATATCTAGGAAAAAAAAAATGCTTTGAGCATCAGCGTCCAAGAGTTCCTCACTCCTAGGACACGTGAGTTTAAAGCGAGGCACTGCGACAGTGAGGACCGCTGGTAGAGCGCCTGTGAGCAATGCGCAGAGCCCTGGCTCTAAAGCAGAACAACAACAACAAAAACAAAACCAACAACAACACACACACACACAAAAACCATGTAAAACGGAAATCCCAAGATGTATTATGAGCGTACCTGTAATCCCTGCTCTGAGGCGGGGCAGGAGGAGGGCACTCATGAGCTCATGACCAGTGAGGTGCATGAGCAAGACCCACTCACGAGAAAGAAACCATTGACCATAGTGAAACGAGTCACTGCAAACAGATAGCAGAAGCCACTAACTGCAATGGTCGATTCCTAAAATTATCAAAGAAAAACACTTTCCTGTTACTGGACTGGAGCACGCTGACAAAATGGTACTTCAGAGTCAGTCAAGTGGGAAAGCCGTGGCAGCCAGAGCCTGAGAACCTACCTGGTGGTCAAGAAGCCCAGATTAAGAAGTTCATGCATAGAACAGGGTATGTGGCTAGGAGCCTGCCTTCCCCCTCCTTTCCCCCCCCCACCCTCACCTCCCCTTTGACGTACCTCCTAAAGGTTTCAGAACATGCTAGAATAGCTGGTGGGTGAGTGATCATCATTCAAAACTGGGGGCCACTGGGAAAGTGGAAGTCACATGTCCAGTTAAACCAGAGAACAGAAAAGTACAGAAGCAATACTCAAAAAGATAACCACTGGGAAATCGATAGCATTGATTTAGGAGGATTTTAAAAGACAAAAGTCTCAGGCGGGGTTAATAAAAGAAGAGAGTCACAGCGAAACACATGACAGAGCAGGACAACACTGCAACAGTGTCCAGACCTACAGCTGACCTTGTAGTCAGAAAAAAAGGCAGTGGAGAAGGACAGTAAACTGAAAGCAGAGGGCCAGCAATGCCGGGAAGGTGGAGTGTCATGGTAAGAGTTAAATGATTTTTTTATTTATATGTATGTATTTACATACATAAGTATGGGTGGAGGCCATAAGAACATGTCTGATCCTATGGATTTGGGGTTCCAGGGGTGTGAGCCACTGTGTGGGTGCTGTAACCAGAGCCCAGGTCCTTTGCAAGAACAGCAGATGCCATCTCACCAACTCTTGCAAAATTAGCTTTTAAGGGAACATAAAAGACACATTATGATACAAAAACTAATAAAATGTACCCTAGATACTGACTAATCTAGACTTTAACATCTAGGCTTTATGAGGAAAGAGCATAGACCAGCAAGGAAGTGTGAGAAGAACGGTCACGGTTGCTCCCGGGAAGCCGACTCCAGACGGACGAGCATGGATTTCTCAGTGTTGTTGTGATCAGCTGCTGTGGGAGGGGGAGGAAGGAAGCAGCCACCAGGAAGTGTGAAGGGAAAAATGTAGCGAGGTCTCCAAGCTGATTTCACGGATCCCGTGGGGGTTCTTGGGCTGGGCTATTCTTCAGGTCCTTGTGTTAAGTTGGAGCAAGAGGGACAAATTTATACCCTTGGGAGGCCTGATACACAGTATGTAGGGCAGGCGTGGCAACCACAGGAGAGCTGAGCAAAAGCTTTCTCCAATCTGTGCTACACGCAACAGTGGGAACAAATGTCACAAGTGCCAAATACAAATACTTTAAATGAAAAATAAATCCATTTATGTAAAGTTTAAAATCCATACATTAGGGGTATGCCAATGTAATTCCTTTAGCTACATGTATTGTGGTAAATATTTTAATTTTAGTGTGTATGGGTATGTTGCATGCATGTATGTCCACACATCATATGTGTACCTGGTACCCTCAGAGGCCAGAAAATGGAGCCAGAGCCCTGGAGCTAGGCTTACAGGTGAGCTGTCATGTGGTTCCAGGAACTGAGCACCAGTCCTCCAGAAGAGCAGGCCGGGCTCTTAACTATTGAGCTATCTCTCCAGCCCTAGAGACACAGATTGGTTTTTCTAAAATCAGATTTTAAGACACCAAGAAGAAATCAGCAGACTGTTCTTCTTTGTCTGTTTTCTTTTTGAAATAGGTCTTAGTGCGTAGTCCACACTGACTTAAAAGTCACAGCCCTCTTGCAGAAGACTCACATCAGGCAGCTCACAGCCATCTGTGTGTAGCAACAGATGCCACGCCTTCTTCTGGTCTCTGAAGGCACCCGCAGATACGTACACCTATGAATAAAATAAAAAAGAATGTTTAAAAATACTGCTTTGACTCTTTTAGGTCTTTAGATTGTGCCTTAATATTTCTGATTTTCTTATGGCTTTACTGTCTAGTTTATATGCCTAAAGAATGCAAATGGGGCTGAAGAGAAGGCAGTGGTTTAGGAGTGCTCTCACAGAGCACCAAGGTTCAATTCCCAGCACCTGGAATTTGTAAGTCCAGTTTGAGGGACCCAGCACCTTCTTCTGCCTCTGGCAGCGCTGCATCCAAAGCTCTCATATATGTAACATAAAAATAACTTTAAAAAGAATGTAAATAGAAGTAGCACCATATGTATTAAACAATGAATAATGTTAGAACTTTTTTCTAAAATTCATGTATGTATGTATGTAGAGAGATAAATACACCAGAGGGAGGCAGGGAGGGGAAGGCTAGAAGGGAGGACGGGAGAACGAGAATGAGTGTGTGTACGCTCAGGCTTACCTCCAGCCTTAACTTACTGGCTGAGGGTGGCCTTGAACTCCTGACCCCTCTACCTCTACCTCTACCTCTACCTCTACCTCTCAAGCGCAGGCTTACAGTTGTGAGCCACCATGCCAAGCAAACTATATTAGCTTTATAGAATGCAGAGGTGGTGAATGACTCCTTATATGCTCACAAGCTGTCCCCGATGGCTGCAGACATAACCATAGTTTCCTTGGCCTTGATTCAAATCAGCCCCACATTGCCCTCACTTGCGTCTATCCCAGAAAACTTCACTAGATTTCCTCGGGGCCTTTCGGGTCTGGAGTCTATTTTGTGTCGTTGTTTGCTTGCTTAATATTCTTTTTTTTTTTTAATGACGTATATGGGCATATATGCAGCTGAGTGCAGGTGTGTAAGAGGCTGCAGGTATTGCATCCATCTGGAGCTGGAGTTACAGGCAGTTAGTTACAAGCTGCCCCTTATGGGTGCTGGAGACTGAACTCCCATCCTCTGCAAAGCAGTAACTGCTGAGCCATCTCCCCAGCTCTGATTGAGTCTAGAGGCCTTCTAGTGACTGGTAGCTTGGCCATTTGCCAAATAAGCAAGACAGGAGCTGGGGCCTAGGTGTCTTTCTGTTGTTTTCAGAGTCCCTCACGTATATGCTTGTGAATATGCCCATTACAGATGCGCCTCACCCTGCCACCCTCCTCCCACGCCTTCCTTTTCTTCACCTTCCCCCCTCTTTCCTCCCTTCACCGTTCCCTTTTTTCCCTCACTCTTTCTCTTTTCTCAGGGCCCGTGGGCTAGGGAGGGAGGATTACAATGACCTGACTATATGCGGTTCAGAGCCACCTTAACCAGGTTTAAGGCTTTGGTCCTTAGACCAGACTCTTTGCAATTGTTTATCTTCCATCAGAGTGAGTTTTCCTCCTAGGATTTCGCAGCTCTTTCTGTAAATAAGCAGCGTGTAGTGTGTGCCCTTGATTCTAACCCAGGGCCAGGGGGTAAGGGGTAAACTACAGCACTCTGCAGTGGGGACTTCTGAACCGTAGCCTATTGTGCTCCTCCACAGAGCAGCTGAGATAGTCAGTTATAAGCAAAGGTGGCCAGGTGGGATGGTGCTTGCCTGGAGTCAACCTGGTCTACTCTCACTCTCACTCACTCACACGCACACACACACACACACACACACACACACACGGGCGTGGCTTCACTGTGGTTGGTTAGCTGTCCCCTTTGGGCCTTTGGGGAGACAGCATTTCACAGCAGCCAGGTTGCTGAGAAGACCTGCTAGTGACAGCTAGGAAGCAGAGAGAGGAAAGAGCGAGGGTCTCATCACCTGGGAAGGTGTTCCCTCGCTTTCCTGCCTTCCTTTTACTAGGGTCTTCCTTCTAAAGGTTCCATCACAGGCTGGCCAGGAAGCCTTTACTTGTGGGCCTTTGGGGAAATTAGGATCAAAACCACAGTGCCCGTCTTCTCTCATTTCCTTGTTATGTCCTCTTTTGTACAAGGTATTTGTTGACATGTGGTTATGGTGAGGTGTATGTGTAGAGGCTAGAGGGTACCTTTAGAGAGCTGGCCCTCTCCGATGCCTTTACTTGGTTCCAGGGACCAAACTCAGGATTGCACAGCAAGTGTCCTTCATCTCACTGGTGCTTGCTCCTTTTCTTTCTTTTCATTCTGCAGTTTATTGCTGTTTGTATCTACTTGTCATGTATTTATACAAGCACGTGTATTTACTGACAGTCTTCTGAGCAGTTATGATTTTATCAACATTAAACTCGAGCCAAGGTGTTTTGTTGTTTGTTGTTATTTGAGCCAAGGTCTCATGTAGCCCAGGTTGGCCCTGACTCTCTAGGTAGCAGAGTGATCCTGAGCGTCTGCTTCTCCCTGGTGCTGGGATTGCCAAGGTGCACCACCGCCCTGACTTCTGTGTAGCTAGAGATCAAGCCCAGGCTTTCTGCATGTCAGGCAAGCATTCTTCCAACAGAGCTGCATGCCCCGCCCCCAGCCAGCCCCTGAAACAGACTTTCTCTGTGCAGCTCTGGCCGTCCTGGAACTTGTCCGGTAGACCAGGCTGGCCTCAAACTCACAGAGATCTGCCTGCCTCTGCCTTTCGAGTGCTCAGATGAAAGGAGTATCTTTTAATGTGTGCCAAAATCTGATTTGTGAAATACGTTGTACTTGGGTCAGAAGAATCTTAATTTCTCAAATTGTGTAAGACCTGGGGGGTAATTTTTTTTAAATCAATTCCATTATTGGAGGGATACACCAGGACCTGAGAAGGGAGCCGTATACTGAATAACTACAGTGTTTTGAGGAGTTTCAGTTCTCTCTCTCTCTCTCTCTCTCTCTCTCTCTCTCTCTCTCTCTCTCTTTCTGTTAGAAGTTGCATACCCATCTCCAGAACTTGTATACTCTGGGGTAGACTCCACTTCATAGTGAGCCAGTGGTGACTAACTTAATATCTTGTTTTTTTGCGGGAATAGCCCTCATGGGAGAGAGAGTGTCTGAACAGCTGTGCCTGAGGGGATGGAGACAGGGTCAGTAAGTTGCAATCAGAGCAGAACCTGGTTGTCTCCCAAGAGCAGGCCAGTATTTCCACAAACCTTCTTCAGGTGTATAACCTGCAGTTTAGACAAATGAGATTGTCACGGTAATAGCGACATCTCCCCTTTGCCCTTCTCAGAAATAGTCATGGGGAAGTGCCAGATTTTGTCTCTTGAACCAAGAAAGCCCAAAGTCAGAGAAAATATGTAATTCAGAAATAAAAATTACTATCTTTATGATGGTACTCTTAGAGTTACGTTTATAAAAAACTTCTCTGGCATAGAATTGTGCCCAGTGATGGATTCTTAGTCAACAAGTATCACTTTGTTTTATCCAGTGTGGCTGTGGACCGATAACACCAACTAGCATTAAGTAGACTAGATCTCTAAAATATTTAAATTATGAAAATGGAATGATTTTGAAAGTGTGATAAAGAATTAACCCACCAAAATAGTTAAAAAGAACTCACCTACAAAAAGAAGGAAAAAAAGGAAACCCAAACAGTCACACAATAACTCTACTCTGATCCCTCAGGTCTGGAGTCATCCAAGCTAGACGCTTGGTCTGGAGGCTCATGAAGTGGAAATGTGCTTCAGCCCAGGACGCTGTTCAGGGATTTCATATATGCTGAGTTCCTGGGAAACCCATCTGTTAGTAGCCAATAGTATTATTTTATTATATATAGTATATAATAAATGTATCCCATTAAATATATAATGCGGGTATCCCAGCCACAAAATATGATTCTAGGGTTTCAAGTGCTTAGACTAAGAGACAATACAGATTTTCAACAGCAGCCATCAACAGAACACTATTATGCTATATTATATATTTATGTTATTATAGTATATGTCCTGTTATATGTATTATATAACATATAAATTATATATTTATAATAGGTTATGTATTTAATATAATATTTGTTATAGTGTATGTCATATTATATAGGTTATATATTGTAACATGTTGTAATGTGTACTGTAATGTATACGTAATAGATAATTGTAACATAACTAGCATACATATATATATATAATATAACAAAATAGTGTTCTGCTGGTGGCTGCTGTTGAAAATCTGTATTGTCTCTGAGTGTAAGTACTTGAAACTCTAGAGTCGTATTTTGTGGCTGGGGTACATGTAACGTAGGGACAACTGAGAAAATGGCAGCTTACATCTCTTGCACACACTTGCTTACTTAGTTACACAACAAATAACGTTTCCTTTTTGTTACTGCTGAGTATAATCTAGTTGAAATTGAGATAATTAAGTTTGCAAAGCTACAAGTATGTCGTGCATAACTATTTTGCATCATTTTTATGTGCTGCGTCTATCCTTGAGATGGAAACAGTGACACTCTCCTGTGTCTCTTTCCTTTTCCACAGGCGATGGATTCCGAATTGTCACACAGTGTACTTGGGAGCTATCTTAACCCTCCAGAAAGAAGGTTTGCACCACCGTTCCCAGAGAAGGAAGCATCTCAGAACTGCCACCCTGTGAACTCTGCTAAAACGTTTAATAGTCCAAACAACCAAGGTAATGCAGATATGCAGCTTTACAGAGAATTAGGAGCAGCGCATGGCCTGGACATGAGCTTACTGCTGTCATGTAGAAAATACTGTGGTCGTGTATTGGATGCCCACAGGACCACAGCCCCGAGGCTACGCTATTCCCCAGGAGCTTACACAGGCCACTTAGCATTTTTAAAACATTGGCTTCTTCAGCTAAAAGCTACGGATTATAGTTTTTACAAGATACACCATAGAAAATGAATCCCTTTGTAGTATCAATTTTTATTTTATTATTTTATTCATATTACATATAAATATCATTTGTATTTATTTATATTTGTTTTATTTTATCATATACATTAACTTGTGTGTACTTTCTAGTTACTAGCAAACATAACTTCATTTTTTTATTGCTACTCAGGTTATTATGATTGTTAAGTCTTCAAAACATTTCTCTTAAAACATATAGCAAATTTCTTTTCAATAGCACTTGTTTCAGCATTAAAGACTCTCCAGGAGAAGATTCATCGTCTGGACCTGGAGAGGACACAGGCTGAAGACAACCTGAACGCTCTGTCCAGAGAAGCAGCAGAGTATAAAAGGGCCCTGGAGAACGAAACAAGTGAGCGGAACCTGGCGCACCAGGAGCTGAGTAAACAGAAGAAAGGTCAGCGATCAATCGGGGGTCCTCAGGCATGGGGGTCGCAGGGGTTACAGTTTGAAAACAAAAGCCCAGCTGAAGCGACTCATTCAAATATCTCTGCTCCTATGATCTGAGCAAACTTGAGGCCTCGGTCTTGGGCATTTTGATATTTGTGGGCAATTAATGTAACTGTGAACTCACCTGCATTACATCTAGCTCACAATTACATTTTGGGGGGGCAAGGGTCTCACATGTATCTCAGGCTGGTCTTGAACTTGCTTTCACCAAGGATGTTCCTCCTGCTTCCACCACAAGTGCTGGGATTAGAGGTGTGCACCGCCACACTTGGCCTGTGCAGTGCCAGGACTAAAGCATTCTTTCAGTTGAGCTGTAGCCCTGTCCACAGGTCAGAAATATTTACTATTTAAATACATAATTAAAGAAAATACCTAGGAAAGTTGTGTTTAGAAATTAGAATATTTTTAGAGTGAATAATAAAACCCAGCTAAGCCCATGATATTAAAATGCTTATATTTTCATTAACATTAATTTAAAATTTTTGAAATATAAAGCAATGGTAGTAATTAAACAATATAAAAATAATAAAAACAAATGGAAAATAATTTTACTCAAATTGAGGAATACAGAATTAGAGGAGCTAGGTAGATAGGTAGACTTCTGTGGAAATTAAGAAAAGGATATTAGATAAGAATTTTAAGAAATTTAAGAGTGTGAGTTCTTTGTATAATTTTTTTTCTAAACATTTTTGTTTTCCTTCTAAAACATTGATCCATGTAAAGCTTCTATTTGTGTTTACCTTACAAACAGAATGAAGAATGAGAAGAAAAAAAAAAAATGAGATAACTGAATGAAAGTAAAACTGATGAAAGTAAGAGGGTTAAAATTGGTTACTTGCCCTGATAGAACTGAGTGCTCAGCAGTTAGGAAGGAGTGAGCCAGGCATGGTGGCGCACACCTCAGTCCAGCATCTGGGAGGCGGACGCAGTCCAGGCTCTGTGAGTTTGCAGCTAGCCTGGTCTACATAGCAAGTTCCAGGCTAGTCAGGGCTACAAAGTGAGAGACTGTTTCACACACACACTTTTTTTTTTTTTTTGATAAAAAGAAAAATAGTAAAGGAGTAGAGGAGAGAGCCAGTGCAGTGGCTGCTTGCTGCCAAACTTGATGACCTGAGTTCAATTCCCAGGACCTAAATGGTAGAAAGAGAAAACTGACTCCCACAGGTTGTCCTCAGACTCCCACATAGTCTGTCTCTCTCCCCCCTCACCCCCCTTCTCCTGTTTGAAGTATACCTTCTGTCTTTTTAGGGGAAGATATTGTCAAGCCGCTCGTATGTAATTAATATTATGTATTACATAACAGAATACATAGCATGTAATAAATAATATTGCTTATAATAATAAGTAAACAAACGTATGTTTAATACTGAGTAAGAGCACCTGTTGTAAAAGAATGAGGCCCTGAGTTAGAATCTCCGGCACTGCAGCCCCCGTCTAAGAAAGCCAAGCACGGCTGCGAGTGCCTCACTCCAGCTTTGGGGGTCGGCGGGAAAGAGGCAGATGTTAGTTACTTGTTGGTCGGCCAGGCACGCTGAGCCAATGAGCTTCCAGTTCTGTGAGACCTGACTGAAGGAAATAAGGCCAAGAGTAATAGAAGACAACACTGGATGTCCTCCCCTAGCTTGTGTATGTGCACACACATGCATGCACACATGTTTGCATCACACATATAACAACACACACACACACACACACACACACACACACACACGAGCTTACATAATAAGTAAACCTCTGGCCTATGTGATAAGCAGCTAATGGACGCGGTTTTGTCTTTGCGTAGATATAAGCATTCAGTTAAGCTCAGCGCAGTCTCGCTGTTCTCTTCTGGAAAAGCAGCTGGAGTACACAAAGAGAATGGTTCTCAACGTAGAGCGGGAAAAGACGATGATCCTAGAGCAGCAGGTAAGTGTGGCTCCCTCTGAGGCATGCCAGCATAATTTAATATGGTTTTGAAGAGTATAATACGGGAAATGTTTCATATTATAACCATAGCAGGGATGAAGCTGTGTCTAGGAAATGTTCACCTACAGTGATGGTAGACTCTGCCATGTAGGCCAACATTTTTGCAATGAAAACAAGAAAAACTTAACAGCGGCAGCACAGGAAAGAAGGAAGGAGGAGGGAAGGGAAGAAGAAGAAAGAAGATGGCCTAAGGAGGTGGCGAGCAGTCACCGAGTCAGACTCTGTGTGTGGATTTAAATCCCAAAAGTTCTGCCCGATGTTGAGGCATGTTTCTGCTGAAGGCGTTTGTGACTTCAGAGCGGAAGTTGGGACAGTGCTTCCGACAACTGCCCTTCTGGGTCAGGAAATCAGTTGAAGTCTGCATGGAGCAAAAGGCATAGGAAACCTCAGGCTGAGTGCTTTGTGAGGTTGAGTAAAGAAGCCAGCAGCCTAGATCACAGCCCTGTTCCAGGTCGGAGCAGCCTAGGAAACCTTAGACACTGAAATCAGATTCCAGCCATTCTAGACTACCAGTCATCTATGTGACCTCAGGGCATGTGCAAACCCCTGTCCAACACATGAGAGACTTTCAACCCAAACTAACCAGGCAGAGAATGGAAGTCATGACAGGGAATCAGCATCCACAGAGACCACATGGACATGCCCACAGGAGAGCACAGGACACACCCACAGGAGAGCGCAAGGACACTCCCACAGAGACTATACCGTATGCCCGCGAGTTAGTGCTGAGTAAGCGGTGGCCCTGCCAGACCGCAGCTTTAAACTGGCATGCTTGCATTAGTCAGGAAGGGGGCGCTGCAATGAGAGCGGTCGGACCCCTTGGGTTGAAAAGCTTGAACCCACTCTGGATAACAACCCGACTCTATCTCAAAAAGAAACAGGTAAAGGAGGAAAAAGAAAATTTCTGTTGAGTATTAGAAATCACCATGTGATCAAGCCAATTTGAGAAAGAATAAAATACTGAAAATGAAATTTAGAATTAATAGATCTACTACATAGTTACCAGACAGAGTTCGAGAAATGGACACACACCACCCAGACCAAGAAAGGGACAAAATTATAGCAGATTCAGAAAATAAGAAAAGACACCATGTCAGAGTAAGAAAGATCTAACTGAATATATAGCTGGAGGCTAATTGGAGAGAAAAAAGGACGTAGAAGTAATACTTGGCTGGCGCTGGTGGTGCATGCTTTTGGTCCCAGCACCAGGAGATAGAAGCAGGCAGATCTCTTTGAGTTCAAGGCCAGCCTGGTCTACAAAGTGAATTCCAGAATGAACAAGGCTACACAGAGAAACCCTGTCTCTAAAAACAAAACAAAAGAAAATTAAAATCATACCACAAGTCCAGAGGCACCTAGGACCGTCAGCTTATCTGAAAAGGTGCCAGGTGCAGTGGCACAGCCTTTAGTCCTGGTGCCCCAGAGTGAAAGGCAGGCCCATCTTTCTGAGTTCAAGGCTAGCTTGGTACAAGGCGAATTCCAAAACTACATAGACAGACTGTGTCTCAAAACAAAACAGAAACAAAAACAAAATAAGTAGATAAAGTGTTTAGTGTTTATTTCTGCTTACACATTTCCATCGTGGTTGTCGTGACTGCTTTGGGCCTGTGGTGTCATAGCAGGGACACACAGGAAAATAAAACCACTCACTGTGCTGGAGCCGTGAAGTGTGGAGGCCGCAGTCCCGATCCCAGTGACAGCCCACACCTCTCAGCCTATTCAAAACCAACACAGAGAAAAGCTGGGTTTTGTATTGATTTTGTGGCATGTGTGTCAGGTCTCTGTCTTTCACAGTGTCGTCTTAGTGGCCATAAGTTACTTGAGTTTGTGCTTTTTAAACATATTTCTTCACTACTTTTAGAAGAGAACTTTTCTGGATTTGATTCCTTCCTGCCAGGCTTGGCGATGCATCGTTCTGTGCTTTCCTGGCTGTTAGGACTCCGCAGAGAGATTTGATATTACGCTGGTGGGCTTGCTTTTGTTGATGTTTTTCTCTTGGTGCTTGTAGTATCATTTCTTCTGTGGTTCTGGTCTTTTAACTGGGATGTATCGTGAAGAGGCTCTTCTTTGGGCATGCCAATTGGAGTCCTAAGTGTCCCTTGTATTTGGAAGTTGGGGAAAAAAAATAATCTCAGTGCTGCACAAAGGAACATATGACCATAGAAACACGAAATTGTGCATGATTTCTTTTTTTAAAAGGGGGGTCTTCTTCAATCCAAACTAGGCTAGCAAGTAGCACCTCAGCCAACAGGCCTGTCTTTTATCGCTATTGTAGGTGATGATTGCATTTTACCCCATTAGTGAAAGCTTGAGTTCACAATCTAATGTGATTGGCTAACTAGTAGAAAGGAGAAAGGAGGCTTCAGGAAATACAGATCTTGTTTGGCTAACAACCTTTGTAGGGGGAAATTGTTTCTCACACTGGCTGTCCATTTCCTTCCCTAGATTTGGGGACTGTTTTGCCATAACTTATCGACTGTATAACTTTTCCTACTTATGTGATGGTATAACTGACCAAAGCAACTGAAGCAAAGGAGGGCTATGTTTGGGCTCATAGTTTCCCTGTGTATAATCCGTCACGATAGGACAGGCAGCAGCTGGGTACATCGCATCTTCTTCAGTCAGGAGGCAGAGAGAGACAGGTGCTGGCTTTCTGCATCTCCTCTTTTTATTCACCTCAGGACCCCAGCCACCTTTGCTCAGGGTAGGCCTTCCTCCTTACTTAAACCTTTCTGGAAACACCCTCATAGACATACCTATAGGTGTGCCCACAGTGATGCTAAGTCCAGTCAAGTTGGCAGTGAAGATTGACCACCACAGTTCTGCCCCTTGTCAACTCAACACCCATGCACTCATCGCTATCCACACCACGCATCCGAAAGTCTCATTTTCACCTCATAACGTAAACTACTTCAGCCCATCTCTAAAAGTTTCTGTAATCTGCTAACAGTCCAAAACTGGTCCAAAGTCCAAAGCCTCTTCTGAGACTCAAGACCAACTCTTCACTCTGAGCTCCTGTAAAACCCAAAAGAAGTTATGTTAAAAAAAATAAAAAATAAAAAAAAAAGAAGTTATGTACCTCCAGTACACAGTAGTACAGGGTAAACACTACCATTATAAAATAGAGGAGCGGGCCGACAGTACGCCCTGTGCTGCCAATGTGGCAGCTAAGGACTGTGGTAGAACCATCCGAGCTCCAGCAGCCTGGGGCCTGCCCTGCAGGTCAGCCTTCACCTTGACTGCTTCATGCAGTAGCCTCTCAGGGCCTCTTTGCAGGGACTTGGAACCTGTCACATGTTGCCTAGCTTCAGTGGCCTTCAGACATTTTGGTACAAACCTTGATGACCTCTCAACCATCTGAATGGCACTACCAAGTTTTTCTGCCAGCCCAAGATGTAGTCTGACCACTTGGGCCAGAGTTGCAGTGGTCTCTGTGTGCCTACACGTTGTTTTCAATGAACTTGTATTTTTACAAGTTGGAACCTTCCATGGTCCGGGCCTTGCCCTCATAGCACCTGTCCTGTTGTTCAAGGAAGAGGACCAGGTTTCTCTTTAATTGTGCTAATATCTGTCCATCCCCCTTGGCTACAATGTTTAATTTGCTCAGTGCTCTCTTGACTACACTACACATATTTATATTTTCCTGGTCTGTTTTTTTTTTTTTTTTTCCCTCTCTCTCAAAGTACAATCTGAATACAGTCTTCTCTTGAAATTTCTTCTACCAAACAAATTTTTAAAGAGTGCTTTTTAAAGATTTAGTGTGTGTGTGTGTGTGTGTGTGTGTGTGTGTGTGTGTGTGTGTGTGTGTGTGCTTGTATACACACGTGTGGGTGTCCAAGTAGGCCAGAAGAGGGCCTTGGATGTCCTGGAACTCAGGTTACAGAGAGTTGTGAGCCACCAGATGTGGGTACTGGTGCAAGTCTTCTACAAGAGCAGCAAGTGTGCTTAAGTGCTGAGCCATCTTCAGCCCTGTCCTTCATGTTTGAATTCAGCCTCAGCTGAGTCCTCAGGACATGGGCAGAAGGAGTCGCGACTTATCACCAGACTGCAGTGTGAGGAGCCTGCAGCTCCATCCCTCTGATCGCGTCCTGCTCCTTTTTGGGATTGCATGAACTTGGGTGCATGTTTTTCCTCCTGGCCTCAAGCTCCCAGAACAATGACTCCTAAGACTCAACATATGTTTACAAATACCTAGGCCCCACTCTGACCCACTCATAACTTAAAAGAACTCATTGATACTAATCTATATTCCACCACGTAGCTGGTCACCTCTGCTCAGGTGCCATGCTCACATCTTCCCAGGTGACTTTCATGCTCTTGGTTCTATCCCAGAATCCTTTCTGCCTACTAGATGGTCCACCTTCTATCCTACCCTTTCCTATTGGCCATAGGCTCTTAATTGACAGGCTTTACATCTATTTGGTACACGAGATGTTCTCTCTACAGACACCACTTTGTATTTATCATTTTTCATTTTCTAACCCTTCGCAGGATGGCCACTAAGCTCTGCTTATAGGAGCCTAGGACTCCTCTAAGTCACAGCTCCACACTCTCACATTTTTCCTATAAAGTAGTTTCAAACACCCAAGAACCTATGGAGTCAGGTTTGTCACGCAAGAGCCCACTCCCTGGTGTCAACTTCCTTTGTTACTTTTCTTGTGACAAAAGGACTCAAGAATTTACTTTGGCCCACAGTTTGAGTGTACACGTCATGGTAGGATAAGAAATACTAACTATGAGGTTTCCCATCAAATACAATGAAATGTGTTTAAGACAAAAAAGTCAAATGTTGTTATCTTTTCCACCTTATAAAATTTTTTAGCAATGTTTTAACTACCCCTCTCTCACACACACACACACACACACACACACACACACCTAGTAAAATTTCTGTTTACACAAGCCCTGCTACATTCTCAGTTGAATGACCCCTACCCCTTTCATTTCCTGTACACTGTTTTATTTTTTGTTTCAGACTAGCCAGTTGCAAAAGACTGAGGTTGGACCCCAGCCAATGGGAAAAAGACAGTCACCTCCTGAATTAGCATAAAAACCAAGTGTACTTCCTGTCCCAGTGCTTGTTCCTCTGTTTGGGGAGCAGCTCGCTTTGTCCCGACACTTCAGTTCCCAGGGGTGGTCTCTTTCTTTTCCACCCCACACTTATTTCTAACAGTAGCAGAAATAGTCCCTGCTGGTCAAGTTGCATCCACAGGCAGGAAGCTCTGCTTCTGTTCTTTTTATTCTGTTTGCGACCTGCATCCTGTCCTCAGACCCTGAACCTCCCTGTAAACACCCACACAGGCACACCCAAGGGTGCATGTCCACGGTGATCCTGCATCCATCGGGTCGGCAATGAGGATTAACTATTAGCTTTTATCTCATGTCCTTCTGCCTGAGGGAGTCTTAAATGTGATGCGTGCTCCTGTCCCAGAGTTCCTGAAGGTGCGTTCCTGCGTGCACGGCGTCTTACTGAAGTCCCAGTGTGATAGTCTCTCTGCCTTTTCTTCCACTGCTGATACTCTTCATTCTACCAGACCTAGTGTGTCTGTGATGCTCCCCCTGTGTTTTCTGTTTGGCTAATTGGGTTTTTCGTTTCCAACATTTCTGCTTGTTTGGTTTTTTTTTTTCCCCTCCCCCAATGTCATTTTCTTTCCTGAGTTTCTTATCGGTTTCTTACTTTATCAACCACATCCCAAACTGATTTCCTTTCTTTGTTGATTTGCTTGCTTTTGTGTTCTTTGAAGTCACTGTGTGTTTTGTTAACAAGTACTATTGGAGTCCTCTCCCCAGCATCTCATTATTTTTAGATGTGCTAATTGAGGGGTTTTGGTCTTTGGAGGTTTGTAGTCCTGTTTTTATGCTGTTCGTGGTTTCTGTGTCTGTAGGTACAGACTGTCTTCTGGTTTTGTTTGGGGATCAGAGAGGAGAAAAGAGCAACACCACCAGAACAAACAGGAAGTAAAAACACAAGAGCCATCTCCTGTTGCACTAATGACACAGGATAGAAAATGATGTCAAGTAAGCTATGAAGTTAACATTCGTTTAGGTTAAAGTTAGACAGCAGGTGAGTAGAGGAAGCAAGCAGAGCACTAAATCAGGTCCGTGCCTGGAGGTCTCCTTGATTTCTAACCCAGCTCCACATGGATTGTCCTGCAGGAGACACACAGCTGTGTCATGTACTCTGCTGGGGAGTCAGAGCTCCCTCTTGCTGGCCCTGAACTACATGGTACATCGGTACTCATGAACTACATGAGTACCAAGGCGGTTGAGTCTGACGGTGGGCTGGGAGCCAGGCACTGATTCCTAATACAGGTTCCTAATATAGGTGACTCTGGTCCCCAGAGACCTTGGACTCAAGCCTTCCGATGTACACAGTTATCCTTAGGCAGTGGAGTGTCCTCTCATCCTTAGGAGAAGGCAGAGCTCCATCCACCCCATCCTCCCCTGCCAGCACTCAGCTTTCTGCAGCCTGAACCTCTTAAGTCCCAAGTCCCCTCTTTCACCGTGCTCCCTCCCTCATCGTTCTCCCTCCTTTAGAGTGCTCCCTCCCTCACCTGCTGCCTCCTCCCAGGGGCTATAGCATGTACCGCCAGGCTACTGCCTGCCTTGTTGTTATTACTGTTTTTTTCAGGTCCCCAGAATAGCCCAGTCTTAAAACAATAGGCTAGCTCCCTTGCAGAGAACCTGCCACGGTCCTCTGAAATGGGCACTAACAGAGGATGTCCTTGAGTGTTGACCTGTCACACAGGAGGAGTCACCATCTGAAAGATTCCCCAAATGGCTTGGTAGCTTTCAAGAGCTCCCTCACCATGCAGCCTGCCTGGCTGACCTTTTGGGCTAGGGTCTCCCTCCTTCTGCCTCAGAGCCACAGCTGAAGCCATGTGTTGCCCACTTCCCTTTTTTTTTTTTTTAAAGATTTATTTATTATTATGTATACATTGCTCTGCCTGCATGCCAGAAGAGGGCATCAGATCACATTATAGATGGTTGTGAGCCACCATGTGGTGGCTGGGAATTGAACTTAGGACCTCTGGAAGAACAGTGCTCTTACCTTCTGAGCCATCGAGTCCTGCATGGTTGACTAATTGAGCAAGAAGAGTGGAGTAAGCAGTTAGCATCTTACAACCCTGATGGTGTGAATAAACGCATTCCGCGGGTTTACCCTCGTTAGTGTTAGTTTTGCCGTGCTGCCCTCCCTATGCACTGTTGTATAAGGCTACGTAGAGGACTTTATTCTGCCAGTGCTAAGTCAGCAACATGTTCATTGCAGAGTATATTGGCTCCTTATAGGGATTTGGTTTCCTAGTTTTCTGCTCATAAATGCCTAATGTATATACATGTATGAACATGTTCCTAGCATCCGATTTATGTTATATTTTGATTTGCTATCCTGACCCATAGTCATCACTGGCCAAGTGTAACTTTTGTTTTTCCTCTTTTCCAGGCCCAGCTCCAGTGGGAAAAAGAGCAGGATCAGATGAAGCTGCACGCCAAGCTTGAGAAGCTCGATGTCTTAGAAAAAGAGTGTTTTCGACTGACAACAACTCAGCAGACGGCAGAGGTAAGTCCCTGCTTGTCTCGGAAGCAATGGCGCCAGGAGCGAAGCAAGGCTGGCATTGTACGTGAGTGCACAGGGATGAGAGCAGTTCGTGTACAACTCTCATAACCCGGGCAATTCCTGCCGTGGAGAGGTGTGTTCTGTCACGGCATGAGCGAGCTTGCCTTCTGATGCTAAAGTATTCAGGCTGCTAAGATGGCAGAACATTTGTGTTCCACTGGCATCTGACCTTTGGGTATTGGAAGACAGTCTTCACTGCTTATGCTTATGCCTGTCCTACATCCCTCGCTCCTCCCCGCGAGTCTGTCTCATTTCACAGAATTGTTCTAGAACCTCTTTTCCTTTTCATAGCCCCTCTTACATGCTTCAATACTCAGAAGTCTCTCCCTTCGACACTTCTGCCATGGTTCCTGTTAGAGGTAACACACAAACATATAAAATGTGTCCTTTTCAGATAGCTCTCATCGCTTTGCAGTTTCACGTTTCCTGTTTGTTACTCCTTTACATTTGTTACTGTGCGTGGGAATGATGGGGGTGGGGCGCATGTATGCCATGGCATGTGTGTGGAGGTGAGAGGACAGCTTTGTGGCTTGGTTCTCTCCTCCCATTTCTGCGTGGTTCCAGGCATGGAACTCAATTGATCATAGTTGCATGACAGACTCTTTGCCCACTGGGCATCTTGTTAGCTATTGTGTTTATTTTAAATCTTATTTGACAGACTAAGATCTTAAGTAGCCAGGGCCATGCCTACCATTTCTGAGGTGTCTTCCTGCCCTGCCCTATCACATGCATGTGGCCAATATTGTCCCTTCATCACATGCATGTGGCCAAAGTTGTCCTCTTGTCATGTGTACATGGCCAAAATTGTCCTCTCATCATATGCATGTAGCCAACGTTGCCCCCCATCACATGCATATAGCCAGAATTGTCTTCTCATCACATGTATGTGGCTAAAATTGTCCCCCATCACATGCATGCAGCCAACATTGTTCCCCCACCACCATGCATGTGGCTAACGTTGTTCCGCCATCACATGCCTGTGGCCAACATTGCGGTTGTTTGGTTTTGAATGAATGTTGAGACCCAAGATCATAATAGCTTGAGCTCTAAAAGTTATAACATTCTTGGAAGCTTCACTGTACTTCTGTTGGTGGGTGGGAACAAAGCTGTGGGTTAATTCTCTGTGGATCAGTGGTGGCCATGGATAAAGCTGTGGGTCAATTCTCTGTGGATCCGTGGTAGCCACGGATAAAACTATGGGTTAATTCTCTGTGGATCAGTGGTGGCCACAGATAAAGCTGTGGGTTATTCTCTGTGGAATAGTGGTGGCCATGGATAAAGCCATGGGTTAATTTTCTGTGGATCAGTGGTGGCCACGGATAAAGCTATGGGTTAATTCTCTGTGGATCAGTGGTAGCCACGGATAAAACTATGGGTTAATTCTCTGTGGATCAGTGGTGGCCACGGATAAAGCTGTGGGTTATTCTCTGTGGAATAGTGGTGGCCATGGATAAAGCTATGGGTTAATTTTCTGTGGATCAGTGGTGGCCACGGATAAAGCTATGGGTTAATTCTCTGTGGATCAGTGGTGGCCACGGATAAAGCTGTGAGTTTGTTTGCTTTTGCTTTGCTCTCCTCGTGTCAATAGCAAGGAAGGAAGCATAAGTAGAAAGCCAAGACAATTCTGATGTCTTTTGCTGTTGGCTTTTCTTACTTTCTGCCCTAACTTGCTAGCTCTTAAAGATCTAGACCCCATATAATGCTCTTGGACAGGGAATGGGCACACTTGGCTCTGTGTTCTCACATCTTCATCCTCCACAGGATAAGATCAAGTATCTGGAGGAGAAACTGAAGGAGGAGGAGCACCAGCGCAAGTTGTTTCAAGACAAAGCGTGTGAGGTCAGCAGCGCCCTGTGGTCCGTCACACAGACTGCGTGGCTTTGCATACTGCATCCCCGTGGGCCAGTCTACACTCAATTTGGGTATTTCAGATTGTACCGCTGCCTCTGATTTGCTGTAGTAGCAAAAGTATCGCTTAGCCAGTGTATCTATATACTTGACTGCATTGCCAAAAGGCCTTGCGCATACACGTGTTCTCAGTTAGGGTAACTGGTGGCTCCTCGCCTACATTAGTTTCAGCTTGAGATACACACCCAAGCCAATATATTATTTCTCAAAGATTTTTGGGTTTGGGGCTTTATTATTATTAAGTTTTTCTTTTCTTTCCTTTTTTTAACATGGAGTGTCACTATGTCTCCCAGACTGGCTGTGACCTCCTAGGCTCATCAATCCTGCTTTCGCCCCAACCATGTAACTGCATAACTGCAACTAAGCAATGCTTGGCTCTCAGAAAGTACTTCATCCTTAAAAGCTGAGGTCTTATCTTTTATCACATATGAAGAAGCTTGTTACAGATCAGTCTCGTGAATTGTCTCCTTAATTTTATAGCTTCAAACTGGACTTGAAATCAGAAAAATCTTAATGTCCACGGTTTCAAATTCAAAGCACTGTAAAGAAAAGAAGAAACCACCAAAGGTACATATCCCTGCCTTTCCCAGATAATACTTCCTAACTTTCTGGTATATGTTGATTCACCCTTTAAGCTTTTCTTTCCAGAGAGGTTTAAAAGATCTCTGCGATAAAGGACATTGTCTTAGTTGCTGTTATAGCACTGTGAAGGGACACCATAAGCAAGGTAGTACTTATAAAAGAAAGCACCTCCCTGGGGGTTTGCTCGCCATTTCAGAGATTTAGTTCATTGTCATGGCGGTGGGAAGCAGACAGGCTAGAGCAGCAGCTGGGAGCACTGCATCCTGACCTGCAGCGGAGAGAAAGAGACCCTGGGCCTGATGTGGGCTCTTGGAACCCCCAGTGACACACCTCCTCCAACAAGGCCTTAACAGCCCTCTAATAAGGCCCCCCCACTGCCAGCTCGGCTTTCTCCCAGGCCTCAGTTTCACTCCCTGGTAACTGCGCTTTCAAAAATGAGCATGCGGAGGCCACTCTCATTCAAACATCAGAGACATGCAACGGAAATGCCAAGTGATGGTGATTTTCATGAGGACACGAAGTTCCCTAGGAGCTAGACTAAAGAAGAGCAGCATCAGCAGTGTGCAAGGCTTAGCTCCCAGTTCGCTGGTCAGCCGAGAAGAGCCTGAGGTGGGAGCAGCTAAGGAGCCCAGTCCTTTTTCTGGTTTTAAACTCTTAGAAAAATGTATTGGTAACACTGTTTAAAGGGGTACTAAGTGGTGTATAGTGGCACACACCTTTAATCCAGCACTAGAGCAGCACAGACAAGCAGAACTCCATGAGTTTAAAACCAGCCTGGTCCACATAGAACCAAGCCAGCCAGGGTTACATAGTAAGGCTCTGCATTTAAAAAAAAAAATCTAAATGCAGCTTTATATAAATACATATACAGTAAAAACAAAGATTTTAATTTTATTTATTGGTATTCGAGACAAGGTTGTACATTGGTAGCCCAGGTTGGCTTCAGACTTGCCGTGTAGCTTGGACTGACCTTGAATTCAGTCCTCCTGCCTGGACCTCCTGAGTGGCTGGGATGTGGGATTATAGCCACGTCCTACTTATTACATCTGGCTATCTGGCTACATTTGTTTCTTACATTGTATAGTGTGTGTGTGTGTGTGTGTGTGTGTGTGTGTGTGTGTCTGTGTGTCTGTGTGTGTCTGTGTGTCTGTGTGTGTGTCTGTCTGTCTGTGTGCACATATGTGTTTACATGTGTGCATGCACACACATGCACATGCCATGGCATGCATATGGACATCAGAGGACACCTTGCAGGGGCTGTTCTACGTTGTGGGCTCTTGGGGATTTTTACAAGGAGCCATTCACACTGAGCCATCTCACTGGATCCTTAATAATTTTTTAAAGAATTCTATAAATGTATTTGGAGTTGAGGAGACAGCTCAGTGATGGTTACTGTGTTTGCTGAGCAAGCATGAGGAACTCAATCCAGATGCCACTTCCGTGCCTGCTGGGCAAGGAGTCCCTCCATCCAGCTGACTAGAGAAATTAGCCGCATCGGTGAACTGAAGGGCCTCGCCTTCAGTCAGTAAGGTAGAAAGGCAATCTAGGCTGATAATCAACAAGCTTGGGCCTCCACATGTATGCACATACATGTACACATGTACTCCTCACACATGTGCCTACAAACATAAATATGTTCCACAACTCAAAAAAAGAAAGATAAAAAATAATTTTATAATTATAATAATGACAAACACTTGTTTATTTCCTTAATCTGTTTATAATGTTCTGTTCGAATAGTGGGATTTGCACTGGAAATGTAAATAGAAAAACATTATAGATAATTTGCAAATGGAACAGTGACTTTTATTAAATATTTCTTTAGCATTATCTTTTATCTGATAAGAGAGAATTTTATCTTCATGTTTATTATAGAAACTATGAGATGATAAAAGGAATATCAGAAAGAAAATATAACTTCTGAAAGAGACAAGAGTAACAGCAAATCATTTTGTAAAAGGAACTCTAACGTCACTGGAGATAGGGTTAGAAGTCAGGAGTTGCCATTCATCTCCAGTGCTGTGTCTCTCCATGTCCTCAGTTGACTATTCAGCTCATATCATGTTGTACTTAGACCAGTGTCTATAAGCGCTAGAGGCAGGTAAGCCCAGCGTGATGGCACTGGGGCTGAGGCAGCAAGTTTGGGAGTTCAAAGACAAAAAGGGATGTGTTGAGTCTTATAGCACTATGCAGACAGAAGAACACATGAAGAGAGCCACAGAGCCCCTACACTGCAACCAGTCTGTGAATCCTCAAGGCTGACACACGGGAGAGAGGAAAAGTGTCCCACAGTCCCAGCTGGGGACAGACGTGCACACCTGTGATCTCAGTATTTGGGCAGGTGTAGTGATGTACATCTGCAATTTGTATACTCAGAAGGCTAAGGCAGGTTTAAGACCAACCTGAACTACATAATTAAATTCCTGGCCATCCTGGGAAACAGCGAGACTCCTGCCTACACAGGGCCAGCAGGGGGTTGGGGGGTTAATTTGAACTTTTACTCTGTAAATAGATTGCACCCATGGAAGGCTTTCAGGAACAGGAGAGACATAGAGGTGTAATTCTAATGGTAACTGAGAGGCGTACAAGAGAGTTACATAGATTGATTACATGTGTAAGGTGTTCCTTCCTAGGCACACAGCCCTCCACCAGGCCCCAGCAGCTGTCGCTCTGCTCATCGGCTCTGTAGTCTCTGTGTTTCAGGAATGTTCTATAGTCAGGCACCGTGGCCCATGCCTGCAACCTGAGTGCTGAGGAGTTGAAGGCAGTGGGGGCACCATGATTTGAGACCAGCCTGCACCATGTACATAGTGTGAGAAAGACCCAAAGAGAAAAAAGCCAAATAGAGTTTTACAGTTTGAACCTTTGGGGTCACCTTTCCCCCTGAGTCCCATCTGAGTTGTATGTTTACTTTTCCTTTTACACATTAGTCCATGTTAAGGGTCTGCTGCAGTTTAACCAGTCACCTGTTGAAGGATATATGGGTTGTTGTCACTTTTCAGTTATTACAATAAAGCTGTTGTGTGCACATATTGGTGGTTTTGTGAGTGTGTGTGTGTGTGTGTGTGTGTGTGTGTGTGTGTGTGTGTGTGTGTGTGTGTGT
>OU015750.1:68494453-68536991 GCA_907169655.1 Acomys percivali
TGTGTGTGTGTGTGTGTGTGTGTGTGTGTGTGTGTGTGTGTGTGTGTACATCAGTTTTTATTTTTCCAGGCTAATTCTTGAAGAGTGCAACTGTTAGGTCATATGAATAATATATGTTTCAGCTTATAAGAAACTGCCAAAATGTCATCCAAAGTGGTTTTATCAATATGCAAGTGATGTAGTTTCTCTTCATTCTTGCCAATATTTGATGTCATCCCTTTTCATTTTGCCCATTATAATAGCCATGTGGTGGTGTTTCCTTTTCATTATTATTAACTTTTTATATTTCATATAAGCTTGAGTTTTCCTAATAACAAGATCGTTGACAAGACTTTCTTCACGTGTTTGCTTGTCACTTGTCTTTTATAGTCAAGGGTTTGTTTATTCACTTCTGCTGCCTACTTCTCTGGTTGCACTTACACTTACTGTTGATTTCTGAGCGTTTTCCTTATCATAAATATACTTTAATATAGCACTTTGCTTCCTTTTTCCCTTGCCACTCTTTAGAAAACTAAGTGTTTAAAAACAGAGCCACCTCTGCAAATGGACCACAAGATCAGAGTGCCGACTTTTGCGAGGGAGGTGAGGACACAAATGAAGATGGTTGTTGAACAGCTTGGTTTGTGAGCACTGTTTATACCCTATCCTAGTTAGCTTCTGTTGCTGTGATGACCACCGTGACCACAAGGGGAGGCAGGGTCGATTTCAGTCTGCAGTCCTCCATGAAGGAAAGTGGGGACAGGAACCTGGAGGCAGAGACCATGGAGGAACAGTTCCAACTGGCTTGCTTCCCATGGCTTGCTCAGTTTACCACCCACCCAAGCATGGCTCTGCCTCCAGTGAACGGGGCTCTCCTACATCAATTGTTAATCAAGCAAATGCTCCCCAGACTTGCCTATGGTCCACATTCTCTCAGTTGGGGTTCCCCCTTCCGAGATGACAAAACCTAACCAGCAGAGATACTATGAAGCACCAGTTAATTCATAGCTATTTTTCTCCCTTCAAGTCACCCCGTGCAGACTGTTGTGTTCACTCGCGCTTGTGAACCTTCTGCAGATGGTGTATCCCTGTGGGCTGTATAAGCTTCAGAAGCCTTTCCTAGTTGCGGAGGCACGGTGTCCCTCCAAGCCTCTCGGAACAACTCCCCAGGCTGACGCTGGGCCTCATAACTCAGGAGAGCCGGTTTCCATTTGTGACAATTTGTCTGAACTCTTGTTGGCAATGCAAGATGAGTTGACCCAAATGAGTGTGTAAGTGTTTATTCTTTATTTAAAAAATAACTGTACACATTTAGGTACCATTTTTCGACACTCTTTAGAACACTGCCACCTATAAATTCATGTCTTTAAGACTTATTTTAGCAGTTTAAAAACTGTGGGTGAGAGTGGATATGTGCCATGGTGCAGGTGCCCACAGGGTATGGCAGAGGAGCTAGGCTCTATGCAGCTGGGTGACAAAGAGTTGCGCTGACCCCAGTCCTCTGTAAGAGCAGGACACGTTCTCAACCCTTTAGCAGTGTCTCTAGCTCCCACTGATAAATCCTTAAGTCCCATTTGGCTATTTCGACTTACTTTGTTTTGATCCACAAACTTGTTGTTATTTTTCTACTGTATTATTTTCTACTGCATTATAGTGCTATTATTGCTACTGTAGTATTTAATTTTTTAAACTATGTCTAATTACTACCAGTCCAGAGATCTAGACTGACAGATAAATATTACATATCAAATGGATGGATTAGAATGCACATCAGAGCTTTTCGAAGGAAAATAAACTTTTATTTAAAATCTTTTAGTGATGTGAGTGGTTTCATTTTTTATTTTAGATTTAGCCTGGTCTGCATTACAAATTTGAAAGCATTACATTTGCATTAAAAATTGCTCATTAAGGAAGATCTGCATGGGAGTCAATGTGTTGTATCCCACGCTTAGCCATATTTCAGCAACTCTATCAGAACTATGTGCTCACTGGCAGGCTCACTGCACTTGTAAACACTGCTGCACATGTCACTGTTCTCTTGGAAGTATTAACAATCCCACACTTGGAACTGCAGAGAGCCATGTGCTGCCTCTAGCCAATCACTGTAGAACTGTTCACTACTGAGCTGAGAACACCAAGAATTTAGATTATTTTTAGGATATTGTGCAGCTAGATACTGAGATAGCTCTACATGTATCTAATCTCAAATGATAAAAGCCTGACTATATTTATCATGACTTACCCGTGTTTCCTAATGATAGAGACTATTTTTAAAGATTAATATTTTATTCCTTACTAAAATTCATAGTCGAACAAAATAATTAGTTGTGACAAATAGATAATCTATAATCGTATATGATGTTTGCTCTGTTTTTAATCGTGAAAAATATAGTCTATGTATCATGCCAGACATTGCTGCTCTGCAGTCTTTATTTATTGTCTTCTTATTTATTAGTTTTATCAAGTATTGAGCACCAGATGTGCCATGCAGACAGGCCCTCTGATTGCGGTACACCCCAGCCCTGACGTTTGCTTTCCTCTGTAGAGAGCACAGAGAACTGCTGAAGCGAATGAGGCAAACTGGAAGCCTGTCCGTCTCCGAAGACATAGAGCATGAGCTGGATCAGCTAGTCAGGAAGATGGAGAGCAAAGGGGACCAGATCGCCAAACTCAGGAAGCATCAAGACATTGTAAGAAGACTCCTTTAAAAACAAACACACACTACTCCTCTGAAACCTACTGGTCTTCAAAACACAAAAACAATTGCCATATTCAAAAAACCTGAAAAAAAAAAAATATATATATATATCTCCCCATATGTATGTGGATCCAGTGTCACATCTCTGTGTGGCCTTCCAGGTGGAATTCTGGGGATATGATGTACTAAAAGATACACAGGAGTCCCCTAGGCCTCTTACGGAGGAGAGCCACCCCTGCATGTAATAGGCTTGCTATAGAGTTCTTCAAGATAAGAAAGAGGCAGGTGGAGTCAGGTCTTGGGGAGACTGTAGGGTAGGCTATCCTGTTAGCATCCTTCCAGTTACCCTCCAGCATTCTTTTCTCTCACCCCTCCTCTCCTTCAGTGATGTCTTTTGTGCCCACAGAGGCAGTACCACACAGAAACCTGATACCACAGTCGTGAAACTAGTCTCTCCCTCCTCCTGAAACAAGCTGAGCGTAGCCACCTATAGTCAGTGGAACTCAAGTACGGAAGACTCCATGCTTGTGTTCTAGTAACTAAGGATAACACACCCTTTAACATTTAGCCCGAGAGTTATGAGTGTGGTATCTCACTCCAACGCAATGACCCCATCCATGGTTGAACGTAAAGCACTATGACGTCACTGAAGCGGAGGAGTCTTTCCAGGAACCTCCACATCACATGCGCTCTGTACAGCTCTGCCTGGGGATGCTCAGCATTCTGATAAACCGCCAACTTTCAACTCCTACACACACACGCACATGCACACGCATGCACGCTTCTATAAGACAGTGATTTGTAAGAACTCTGAATATTACTGTATTTACTATGCTATGGCCAAGATAGAAAAATATTTTTTTCATTTTACTGGCTTTTAAGGCTGTAGCAAACTTTTAAAATATATATATGATTGTGTTGGGGTAAAGATTATACAATTTAGCCAGGTGCAGTAGTGCACACATTTAATCCCAGCACTCAGGGAGTCAGAGGCAGGTGTATCTCTTGAGTTTGAGGCCAGCCTGGTCTACCAAGAGAGTTTCAGGACAGACAGGGCTGTTATACAGAGAAACCCTGTTTTGGGGGTTAAAAAAAGCCTCCTAGGCAAATAAATGCTAGTGCCTAAGCCCAACTGTTTACTTTGCTATTAAGATCACCTAAAAAGTGCCCACTCTCTTGGAGCTATAGTTCCCACCTGTCACCTCAGCCTCCAGCTCACACCCGTCTTCCCACTTTGACCTTGTCATGCGCACAGTAAGAGTCTCCCCAGCTTAAGTGCTCTCTGTATACTGGTTCCTCTGCAGTGGGAGGGGTGAGCTGTGGAAGGCAAGTGTCAGCCAAGGAGCCGCTGAGCTGTGAGTGACTAGCCGAACTGAACCTTCGATGTAATGCGATCTTTAAGCCACCAATCTAGTCACCTACTTTAGGGCATTCTTATATTAATTTTTACCTAAATTATTAAATTTCCTCTTCTCTACAGGTCTGTAAACTGCAGCAAAAAGTTCAGAGCTCAAGGATGAACAAGTCTTCAGGTATCCATCAAGAAGATAGCAGCCCTAAAGGATCAAAGAACATGAAGAACAGCCCTAGGAAATGTGTGAATGAAACGAACCCTTTCCAGAAAAACAGCAGCTCTCACCCAGTTCAAGTCCACAATGTCCAGCTAAAGCTGAGGAAAGATGACATCACCTGGGAGCAGTGACTGACGGACGCGGTAGCAAACTGTCACCTTAAATGAACCTCGCCAGTGAGATCTCACACTGTCTACGTGGTTTTTATTTCATATACTTTTGGGAACCCTTGAATTATGTTTCTGGCTTCTATATAATGTGAAGTTGTATATTTTCGTAATACTGGCTGATGCCCTGCCAGGAATCCCTGACTATAAATGATTGCTTTTTGTTGTTATTAACCAAAGGCCCCTGGGCTCATCAAGTTTGACACGCATTCGTTTTGCACCTCCCTGAAGGTAAATCTAAGATGCTGTACTGAGTGGACACTCAGCTAAAATCAAGTTACGTCAGACTCTGGGTGACACTCCACAGCCCCGGTTACGCAGGCTGTCACCTGCAGATAACACAAAATGAACAGAATCCCAAAAGTGGTTTGTTTCTTAACTTCCCTGGAACCACCACCTTACCATGTTTTAAACCAGCAGTGGTTTTGTTTGTTTTGTTTGGAAAGGGAAAAACAGACATTCTGCACTTTTGTGGAAATGCCTTTAAGTCAGCTTTGACATGACAGCTACAAAATACAATGCACAATTGATTACTTTTTTGAAGACAGCAATTCAGCTTTCTTCCTCTGCTGTTCTCCCTTTCTTTCTTTCTTTCTTTCTTTCTTTCTTTCTTTCTTTCTTTCTTTTTTTCCCCCATTTTTCGAGCAGGGTCTCCCTGTGTAGCCTTGACTGTTCTGGACTTGCTTCATAGACCAGGCTGGCCTCGAACTCACAGCGATCTCCCTGCCTCTACCTCCTGAGTGCTGCGATTAGAGGCGTGCACTACCACTGCCTGGTCCCCTCCTCTGCTATTCTCACTCTCTCTTACTACCCTGCTTACCTTTTAGACACCAACAGTTGATTTTATCGTACTCTTTTATAACAAACTTTTCCTGGGTTTTTGTTTGTGTTGTATGTGATTTGCATCCATATATAACAATGTGGATGTCTAGGATCCAAGATTTTATAAGAAGCTAGGCACTTAATTAACTGTCTCCACAGGAGAAAATGAATTAGGTAAACATGGTATCTCTTTTTCTACTTTAAAATCAGTGACATCACAGTGGATTTATTTGTTGTATACATGTTATATAATAAATGTATACTCTGGCCTTTCTAGAAGCCTATGGAAATTAGTATATCTCTTTGGAACACTTTTCTTTCTATCTCCGGGACAACTAGAAAATCGACGCCATCAACTGAGAAAGAAGTAGAAACTAGACAAAAAGCTGTGATAAAGGGAAAAGCTTGGAATTAGGGTAGAGGTGTAAGAAACGGGCCAATTCCAAAGCGTCAGGTAGAGTTGTGTGTACCTGAGCCCACAGTGGGCAGGAAGTATGCAGGCTGAGTTCATAAACACTGGAGATCAGGAGCCCAAAGAGCTGCTTCCACAACAAAACAAAGACACTATTTTCATTTTTTTGAGACAGTAAGTCAGGCTGGCCCTATGGATCTGAACTGGTTTTTCTGTCTACACCTCCCACACGCTGTAGTCAGGACATGTGCAGCCATGTGTGGCCATAAAAGGCAGTTTATGTATTTTACATCCACATTTGAGACAGGGGCTACCTCTATAGGTAGCCATGGCTGGCCTGGAGCACCCAGAGATCTGCCTGCCTCTGCCTTCTGAGAGCTAGGATTAAAGGTTTGTGTCACAGGGGGCTGGAGAGATGGCTCAGAGGTTAAGAGCACTGGCTGCTCTTCCAAAGGTCCTGAGTTCAATTCCCAGCAACCACATGGTGGTTCACAACCATCTGAATGAGATCTGGTGCCCTCTTCTGGTGTGCAGGAGGAGTACATGCAGGCAAAAACACTATGTACATACATACATATGTACATACATACATACACATACGTGTGTCACCATGCTCTGCCTAAAAAATGTAATTTTTAAGGACAATCTATTTTCTTAGAAAGTAGCAAAAGGTGTGTGTAACAGAAATAGGGCAACTGTGGGCGTAAGGGAAGCAGAAAACTGTGACTCTTCGTGGTGAGAAGTGCCAGGTTAGAAGGACCATCCCACTGGCAGTTTGCCACAGGGGCTGTGGTTGGAAGAGCGCGTAGCAGAGCAGCCCGCCCCCTCTGACTGGAGCAGTGTCTCTCCTGTAGTCAGTCAGCTTCTCAGCCTGGAAATGTCCGTAGTGTATTCTACCCAAACTCCATCCTGTTTACTCCCCAGTCTCACTTTTCCTCCTCAAGACTATGAGCTCTGTCATTTAAATTTAGAAAGAAGCTTTTTAAAAAAGAAAATCCAGCCAAGGCCATAACACAGCCCTTTAATTTTTGTGCCTTTGTTTCCTGAGCACTTAGGAAAATAACCCAACTATTTTATTTACTAATAAAATCACTTTGTGCAAATATAGGGCTGGATTTTATTTAACTCGGTGGTAAAGGGTTTGACCTAGGATCAACTCCCCAGCACAGAATTTAAAAAAGAAAAGAAAAATATGTCGGTAAAACAAAAAATTTAGCTATTTAGAAATACCTGAATATTTCAATTGAGAATTGAGAACTGTCTCATAAAAGTATAAGATGGTTAAACAGACACTTAAGATTTGAAAGTGAAAAGACTTGGTTCAAAATCAGTCTTCACTGTTGAATAATGCCATAGAGCCTTGGTTTTTCCTATAACGTGGGGTAAGAGTTCTCCTAACCCTGCCTCACTAGCTTGCTGTGAGAAGTACAGCATCTGCAGAGGGTCAGCACTTCAGGGAAACTAAGTCAGTGGTTCTCAGCTTTCCCAGTGCTGTGACCCTTTAATACACTTCCTCATGTGTGGTGACCCCCCCCAACCATAAAATTATTTTCATTGCTGCTTCATAACTGTAGTTTTTGCCACTGATATGAATGGTGACATAAATATCTGATATATGACCCCTGTGAAAGGGTCACTTGACATCCCCTACACACACACACACACACACACACACACACACACACACACGCACGCACGCACGCACACACGCGCACACGCACGCACGCACTCACACGCACGTGCAGGCTGAGACCCACAGGTTGAGAGCCACTGCATTTTAAATGTGTGGGTTTTTTTTTTTAATCTGAGCAGGGTTGGGAGGGGGAGCAAAACACAAGTTTCCATGGGCTAAAGTCTAAAAGCAAAATTGAGGATATATTCTTAGTAACTGAGATGGAGTGTTGGAACTTGTTTGCTTATCTGTGTCCTCTGTGGTGGAGGCATTGGCTTGTTTCCTGCCCTAGGGTCCCAAAGAGAGAGAAAAGAGCATGGTGGGGCACCATGGTGCAGAAGTAACAGTCATACAAGCCACTGTGGAGTTTGTTTTGGTTGTTGAGGTGACATTTAGTTACTAAGAGACGAGGAAGAATGGTTTTGTCACTCCACCATAGCTACTGAATAAAACAAATCTTTCTTTGCCGTCTACCTGCTTGCCAAGGTCAAGACTCTGGGTGGCTGGAGCCAAAGCTTCTCTCCTGGATGGGGCATTCTCCAGGCAGCCTTGGCATGGCTAGGGCGACTTCCGCACTGAAACAGGAATGATTTCATTAATGCTATCACTTCACCAAAAAAGGATTGTTTGGGTTCTATTTAATTAGAAATTGGGGGCGGGAGACGCAAAGGAGAATTGGAACTTTCTAGCCAAGGCAAGTCTCAACTTCCAAGAAAGTGTGAAGCCAGAAGCCAGAACATTGCTGTTTGGAGCAGCCGTACTGTGAGTCTTCTAATCCTGGGAGGAGGGGGTATCTAGAATTCACTGTCCTGGGGCGGGTCACGGGCATTGTGACCATTTCTACCCTGTTATAGCTGAAGCTGATCTTGATCCTCCTGCCTCACCGTCCTGAGTCCGATGCCATGTGGCCAGTTTATAAAGTAGTATTTTTAAGCCATAACAAACTATCAAAAGATTAAATACAAGTTTGGGTTTTGAAAAAGATGTATTCTTTTTAATTAGGTATATGTGAATGTTGTGTGTGGTTAAGTGCACATGAGTTTAAGTGCCCACGGAGGCCAGAGTGCCGGGTCCCCTGCAGCTGGGGCAGCTGACAGTGGTGTCCGGAAGAAGACAAGCCCTTTACCCACTAAGCCATCTCTCCAGCCCCTGTATGTTTGACCTTAAACACTGTGAGCAGTCTATCGGGGTGGGGCTGGTTAGTTCTGAAGGAGAGGCTGTATGTCACAGCCAAGGCTGGCAGACGCACTGCTGGTGTTCCTGCTGTGGTGTGAACAACTCCTGAAGTGGCTTCCTGATATCAGCGCTACTCAGCACTACCTAGAGCTGAGCCACTGGGAACATTCCATTCATCATATGTGACGGTGGGTTAACGCCTGTGGACCCCAGACCTCCGTGAGCAAAAGGGCATCTCTGATATGGGAGCTCTTGGGACCTTTGCATCTTTCCACTAGAAAGAGCTCGGGGTGAATAAATATCCATCAATCACCTGAAAAGGACTTACTCATGGTGATCAACTAGACCTGGGCAGGGCCTCACACTTGTGCTTGAATCCTGACTGCTTGTTCCCAGAGAGCATCCCTCTTCCAGGCTCAATATCCCTCTAACAGCCTCCTACCGGACTTTATTATGTGAGGAGAACCTGACATAAGGTTATCATTTCTAAGCAGTGGGTATGATGCCTCTATCTCCAGCCGCCAGGCATTGTGCCCTTTCAACCTATGAACCAGACTGTTGACCTGGTCGTTGACAAGTCTTATGTTGTCCCAAAAGCTGCCTCAGAGCATAAAATAACAGAGCAATTTTCTTCTTTACTGTTTTCTGCTAAAATTGTTAAATAGGTATTTACAGAACTCTCTGCGTGAGACTAACAGTGAGTGTGATGTTGGCGTGCTGACCGTCTCAAAGGGGAATGCTGTGAGGCTGTGTGAATGAGACCACACCTAATACACTTGTGAAAGAAATGAAATCTAACTGTGAAAAGCAACTTTAGACTCTGTGTGTGTGTGTGTGTGTGTGTGTGTGTGTGTGTGTGTGTGTGTGCATTTATACTTTGTTTGTTTGTTTTGTTCTGTTTCAAACTTGGAGACCTCCTGCCTCCATTTTTGTAGTGCCAAGACTATAGGCATACACCACCACGGTCTATTGAAGTGAAATCCTTGACACATTCTGCCTAAACTTCTTTGGAGTTTGCTTCTCTAACTTTTTGTTCATTCTTGAGGTCTCAGGATCTGAGAATCCCTCCTTATTACCTCATCCCACTGCCCCCCCCAAATCTAGACTGTCTCCTCTAGGTGTTCCCTCTACCTTGTGCCCAGCACACTTTTGTGTTTTGTTGTGTGTGTTTGTTGAGACAAAGTCTCATGGCGTGCAGGCTAGCCTTGAACTCACTGATTCTTTTTGTCTTTCCCATAGGCTGAGAGCTCCGGGAGGCAGGGTTCTTTTTCCTCACCCTGTAGCATCCAGCACAGGGCTTGGCCCAAAAGTGACCTCTGGCCAAGTGTTTGTTTGGTAACTGCATTCTGTCGCATAAAGATTACAGGAGGCACTGCTTTGAGCTGCACAGGCTCCCAACATACCAGACCAAAAGTCAGTCAGTCAGTTACTCATGCTGACTGACACACACTCGTGCTGCCAAGACTAAGTTACTTGGCCTTTCAGAAACAAAAGGGAACAATAATTGATATCCTCCACCCACCCACCCAAATAGGCCAATTTTGTTTGTTTGTTTTGTTTTTCGAGACAGCTGGCCTAGACTCGCTTTGTAGACCAGGCTGACCTCAAACTCACAACAATCCATCTGCCTCTGCCTCCCGAGTGCTTGGATTAAAGGTGTGCGCCACCACGCCAATTTTAACAGGCACAATAATGAAATAATGAAATTTACCTGCTTTAATCTTTACAAAAGCAAATTACCTAAAATAACCTAATGTATTTTGTGTCCTTACCTGCCTCACATAGAAAGTAGGTTTGGGGGGATGTTGCTTATTTGCTTAATTTTGTGTGTTTGAGTGTTTTGCCTGCACGTATGTCTATGCAGTCTGTAAGTACAGTGCCTGCAAGGTCCTGAAGAGGACATTGGATTCGCTGAAACTGGAGTCAAATGGTTGTGGTGGGTGCTGAGAATTGAACTGAGGTCCTCCAGAAAAGCAGCCAGTGCTCTTAACCACTGAGTCATATCTCCAGCCTCCAGGGTTTTTGTTTTGTTTTTATGAATCTGGGAAGTGAACTCAGGGCCTCACACATACCAGGCAAGCATTGTACTATAGAAATGCACTCCCACCCACCTCAAGGAAATTAGCTCTAAAATTGCAGATCCACTTTTTGCTTTTTGTGCTTTCCCGGCCCTTTAATGACTATGAAACTAACCCCACTGTGCAGCACATTGGAGCACCTATTTTATGTAGTGTTTCCTGATTCAAGATTCACAAAGCCAATTAAGATCTCAAAACTAAAGGATTACAGTTCATAAACATATTAGACTTATTTAGTGTCTAGGCACTGAGCTGGGTACTGGGAGCTCAGGTCAGCTGTTCTGCTAAGTTCTTCCAAGAACTTGAGACCTATTTATATAGCCACAGAGAAAGAAGAGCCCAACGTTGTTTGCATGGGACAGGACTGGAATGGCTTTCACAGCCGGTGGCCCCTCAGAAGGATGCTTCCTTTGAAATAAAGATGCCACACTGAAGAGACTTGAGTGCCAAGGAGTTTTGATTGGATATTGCTATGTTTGCCTTGTTCATTTAATAAGTATTATTCTTTAATAAACTCCTATTCATGTCAAGGTATTAGAGGCTATGACAGATTGCAATTCTGAGAGATGAGATAAGGGACAATGCAAATATAATTAAGGGGACAGTGGATGACATGAGGGACAATATTCATTCAGATACTCAACAAGTACATGCCTGTGCCGGGTTTCTTTTTCCTAGTCATAAATGCTTAGGGCTTTGCCTGGTTGTGATTTTTTTCATTCCCCCAACTTAGTTTATGTAGTTTCCCCCTGCTCTTTTCCTGATAGCAGCATTGGTCTTCCTCTTACTGGGCTTGTTAATTTTTTGTTTTGTTTAGTATTTCAAACATGTCCACAGCTAGCCCTGTAGCAGTGTCACATTCAAAGGCATGACTAGAAAATCAAGGTGTGAAACATTAAGGAGAATGTGTTGGAGAGAAATGTAAACATTAATGACTTAGATAAAAACTGAAAAAATAGGGTAGGAGAGATAGAAGGTTAGTGGGAAGAGGGGGCACTGAGATCTTTGTAAACTACTCCTGCCAATTAGGAGAATGGAATTGAGTTCCTTGGGGCAAACCCAATCTTCATCTAGTCAAACAGTCTTCTTGTCTCTTTTCTTTTAACCACTTAACAACCAGCAACAGCAGGAGAAACAGCCGCAACTTTTTTCTTGGTGCTCTGGTCTTTTTAGACCCTCTCTAGGATCCCCAGAAGTAAACTATCTTCAGCTGGCAGAATCACGCCCCTGTCAGAGCACACAGGACACACATAGTCAGCTGCTGTGGACAATCTGAAGCAGCCCCATATCCCACACTGGGATTAAAACAAAAACATGTTTATATGACATACCCGGGGTTTTTAAGAAACCAAAACTTGCCCTTCACCTTTCCTCCGCCATCACGCGCTGCGCGTCAAACTCGGCTTCTCGTCATGTCTTCTCACAAGACTTTCAGAATCAAGTGATTCCTGGCCAAGAAACAAAAGCAAAACTGGCCTATTCCTCAATGGATTCGGATGAAAACTGGTAACCATATCAGGTACAAGTCCAAGAGAAGACACTGGAGGAAAGCAAAGCTGGGCCTGTAAGGATTCAGAGTGGCGAGACTGAGGCTTTATACTGAATCAATCAATCCTATCAGATGGTGTTCAGCATTTTTAACCCTGGGGGGACTTAGTCCTATCTAAATTGGGGATGTGGCTTGTCCAGTAATAAAATGTAGACCGTTTCAAGCCAAAAAAAAAAAAAAAAAAAGAAGAAGAAGAAGAAGAAGAAGAAGAAGAAGAAGAAGAAGAAGAAGAAGAAGAAGAAGAAGAAGAAGAAACCAAAACTCTCATTACAGCGAGGGTTCTATGGGTGCTGTGGTTTGTTTTATAATCCCTGAAGAGACGAGACTTACGCTGTGCCTGTCTGCAGTTTGAAATGGGCAAAGTTGGTCTTTGACAAACCCTATTTGTCTTGGGAGCAACAGTCAGCAACATCATCAGAAAAGCCTGCAACGGCACCCCTGTAGCAGTCCTGATGAGCGTGACATTTTGCTGAGCAGTCTGCCTGCTTGGACTGCCATCACGGGTAGGTGGAAAAGACAAGTGGCTTGGTTGAGGACCTCCTTAGAGGGAACCTGTGTTTCTGTGGCTTTTAGTTCTACCTTCTAATTCTGTGGCCATTCCGTGCTACGCATTTCCTTGTGGTCACATCCACTTTGCTCTGAGCTGTGACCAGGCAGGAAGAATTGCTGTAGAGAAACAAGCACGAGAGTGATGCTCTTAGCCCTGCCCACTTAGATGCATTTTGTCACGCTAAGGTTGCTTAAACAGTAAAAGAGAGGGATCTGGGCTGGTGACATGACTCGGTAGGTAAAGGTGCTTGCCACTAAACCTGACAACATGAGTTTATCCCCTGGGAGCTGCATGGTACAGTGAGAGAGCCAAGTCCGGCACGTTGTCCTCTGACCTCCAGGCACATACTGTGGTGCATGTGTACACACACACACATGTGCATGCGCGCGCACACGCGCACACACACACACGATGTCAAAAGATATGTCTTTAAGAGATCTTAGTGTTTATGAGAAGGGGTTTAAAGCAAGACAGACCTTCCAATCATTGCTAAAACAAAAACAAACAAACAAAAACAAAAACAGACTCTTGACCAGACTGCTGCTTGTGAGTCTGTGAACTCAGGCTCAAGTGGACGTGTTCCGCGTGTTTGTTTCTTATTGGCTTGCCTTAAAGTTGAATGTACAGCGAATTGTAGGGCACTTCTTGGAAAAACCTATTACTGAGCAAGTACAGAACGTGAATCATTCCTCGCCTGAAATACAGGACTGATGTTTACAAGGCAGTTGTCCAAAATATCCTGGCTGGGTTAACAGCACTTCACTTTTCATCACTGTTTGTGTTACTTAAAATACAAGCCGTCTTGGAAACCCACTGAAGATTACATTTTAAAAATTCTCCTGAGAATCCCATAGAATGCTTATGGTTTTATGGATGATTATCAAATGTATCTTTTACAGCCTTAAGATATTTTCAGAGATGTGATATATGCAGGAGCCCATCAGTGCCCTTCGTATTAACACGCCTGAGCATGTGAAAAACATCATGGCCTTCAGCTTTCCCAGAACTGAGCCAAGCTGAGAATGTAAAGCTGAGAAATCCAGTACTGAGTAGAAAGACATTCTTCCTAGAAAGGGATGAATCTGCCGCTGCTTGAACCCCAAAGCACTGGTCTTCTCAAAAGTACCCCATTATTATGTGCAGAGCTTCTGTTTGACAAACTTGGCAGCGTTCATAGGAGCAGGACAGGCCTCGATCCACTCTCGTCATGCATTTTTTTTATTGGCTTTGTTTAGTTTTGCTTTTTGTTCAGACAGGGCCTTGTTTTTCTCTCCTTTACAAATTAAGCTTGGTGATAGTTTTTCTGTAACGGAATTCCTGAGAAAGTCAGTTCAAACACTGGCTTCATTTCAGAGGTCTCTCAGCCTGTGCTCACTTGCCCCAAGCACGGTGGCTCTGGGGTGAGGCAGAATGTCACGGGATGGGGGCTGTGGTGGAAGAGCAAGCCGCTCAGCTGTGACCTCTGGGGAGTACAGAGAGCTCACGTTTATAACAAAGCCTTTCCCTGCTCCAACATCCACAAACGAATTTCTCTGCTGACGTCACCTCCCAAAGCCCCCGTGTCTTGAGCACGCATGCACGGGGGGACTGCCTTGCTGTCCTTCCATTGCTGCAAAAAAGTCCCCTGAAGAAAAACCTTCGGGAATAAGGATTTATCGTGCCTCACAGAACCAGAGGAATGGAGTCCATGAAGGCGTGGTACCAGGAACAGGAAGGTGGCTGATGGTCAGAGCCAACACGGACCTCACAGCCCGCCCCTAGCGGTTACTTCCTCCCATAAGACTGAACTGTGCGTTGCACAATATTCCCAGACAGCGCTGCCAACCAGGCACTAAGTGTTTAAGCACATGAGCCTATGGGGGACATTTGTAATCAAACCACAGCAAAGACCACACTCAGCACAGGAGTTTTAGGGACCACTGCAGTTCTAAACCATAACAAGCTCCCAGGCAGAAGGCTACAACTTTATTGCATGGGTAGACTTATTTTATGATCGTTTTGTCCTCAGTCGCCAACTTTGTAGATACGGAATGATGTCCTAGTGTCCTAGTGTCAAAAGGCTAGACACCAGATCTACTAAAATACCGCTGGTTCAAATGACCATATTTTGATATATATATATATATCAAATTTGATATATATATATATCAAATATATCAAATATATATATATTGTTTCTGGGCAGAGATAATGTAAAGGAGTCCAAAGACAGAGTTATCAGGTTAAAAATAAGAAAAATACCGACAGAATTACCAAAGCCACTAAATTGATTTTTTTCTTCACAGTAAAAAAAAAGTTCAAATGATTACCATATCTAAACTAGTCATGTATCTTTAGACATAAATATTGCCCAAATTGGGGTACAGTGTAAAGAGAGATAAGGTTCATTCGCCTCAAGAATGAACTGGCCATGGTGACTTTTTAGAGCTATTTTGCGTCATATTTTGCCTCACATGATGCCCTAAGATCATCTTCCGGCTGGTGGTTTACTAGCAATACTCCTGGAACCCAGGATGTGTCATGCTCATAGATACAGAGTATTAGAGGCAAAGGCAAAGGATAGGGTAAAATCACCAACTGATGGTGGTTGCACGTAAGGGGCCTGGCATGGTGGTTGCACGCATGTGTAAACCTGGCACTCTGCAGGCTGAGGCAGGAAGAGTTCAAGGCCAGCCAAAGCTACTCAGGAAACCTGTGTCTAAACCTCCCTCGCCCCCAAAGCCACATAAGCCAGAGATAACATCGGTCAGACTCAAGCTTGTAGCCTTCCATTCGCCAGCAATGTTTGTTTGTGATAGCGTTCTCTGAGTTTTGCCAAGAGGAAGCGCCTCTACGCCTTGGTGCATCAGCCACATGGCCAAGGCTGGCAGCCTGTGCAGCTGACCTTCAAGTATCCAGCCCCATCTGCGGTCAAGCCGATACCACCCACGTCCCCACCATAAATCACACTGTTAGCTTAGGCTATCTGCCATAGCCAAAGGCCCCAGGAAAACAGAAACACTCCGATCAGGCAGAGAATTCTAAGAACTTGAAAGCCACCTTGTAGGAGCTGGAAGCCTGGCCTTGTTTTAGAGCTGCGCTGATCCTCTCTGCTAGGCTCTTTTCTTTTCTGACCCTGGAGTTGAACGTCCACTGCTGCTCTCACGGCTTCTCCCTCACGTGTCCATTTTACCTCCAGATTTCCTGCTGTGCAGATCCCTTGAGCTGTTTCTTTGACTCAGGGCTGTGTTAGGACTTCTGTTGCTGTGAGAACTCACCACGACCAAAAGCAACTTAGGCAGGAAAGGGTTTGTTTCACCTTGTGCTTTATTCCATGCGGGGAAGTCAGGGCGGGAACCCAGAGGCTGGAGCTGATGCTGGAGCTGATGCAGGCAGAGGCTAAGGAGGGATGCTAACTACTGCCTTGCTCCTCATAGCTTCCTCTACCTGCTTTCTTATGGCACCCAGGACTCCCCTGGCCAGGGTGAGCATAATGCTTCCAAAGAAGACCAGCTTGTGACTCCAGTTTTAGGGGATCCAGCATCATCTTCTGGCTTCCAAGGGCATGCACACACACCTATGCACATATACATGCACACACATATGCACACACACATACACATGCACGTGCACACACATGCACATATACATGCACATACATGCACACATGCACATGCACACACATGTACATGCATACATATACATGCACACATACACACATGCACACACACATGTAATACACACATGCACACACACATATACATGCACATACACACATGCACATACACATGCATACACACTTTAAAAAATAAGCCTGGTGGTGATGCTGCACGCCTTGAATCCCAGCACTTTGGGAGGCAGAGGCAGGTGGATCTCTGTGAGTTCAAGGCCAGCTGGGGCTACACAGAGGAAACTCTGTCTCAAGAAACCATACATTAATTAATTTGGGAGCTATTGCTTATCTTCTGAACAGACAGCTCACAACCTCCTGTAACTCCAGGGAATTGGATGTCCTTTTCTAGCCTCCATTGCACCTACACACACACACACACACACACACACACACACACACACCAAAACAAAATAAAACAGAATCTCCAAGTTCTTTTAATGCATGGATTATCACCTAGGTACAAATTATTCCCTTTAAATAAATTTATTTTAAAAACTTAGTTACAAAATAATGGGCTTATGACTTTATTTTTCTTTTTTTAAAAAGATTTATTTATTTATTATTATGTATACAGTGTTCTGACTGCCTATATACACCTGAAGGCCAGAAGAGGGCATCAGATTACATTATAGATGGTTGTGAGCCACCATGCGGTCACTGGGAACTGAACTCAGGACCTTTGGAAGAGCAGGCAGTGCTCTTAACCACTGAGCCATCTCTCCAGCCCCATGACTTTCCTATATGTATGTCACTATATGTTTCATATGCCCCGTTCTCTGATCCCTTCCTTTGCACTACTTCCCTTCCTTCCCCAAACAGTCTTCTGTGGTGATTAACCCTGACTGTCACCTTGATTGGATGTGGAACCAACCAAAAGGCAAGTCCCTGCAAGGCCTGTGAGAACGTCTCCTGGGAGGATTACCTGAAGGGAGACCCTCACCAGACTGGTGGCATCTTCTGGTCAGCAGCCCAAATATAATATGGTGGGGAAGGGACTGTCTCCCTTTGCCTGCTAGCCTTCACCTCTTGCTGGCGAGTGCATCTACTCTATTAATGTAACTACAGCTTCCATCCTTTACTGACATCAGAACCAGCTCCTCGGGCCTTCCAGTATGTGGGGGGGGGGGGGGGGTGTGGGTGTGTGGGTATGTTGTGATGTGTGTGTGTAGTATGTGTGTATGGTATGTGTGGTGTGTGTTCACTACATATAATTAAATCTAGATTTTACATTTGAAAGGAAAACATACTGTTAGTTTAGTCTACCTCATTTCACTTAACATGGTCATCTCCAGCTCTATGTGTTTTCCTGAAAATGACGTAATTTCATGTCTTATGACTCTATTCTGAATGAAATCCTCTTGTGTATGTGTGCCACACTTTCTTCACCCATCTGTTAATGCATTTCGAGGCTGGTTCCTTTACTTGGCTGTGGAAGAGTGCTGCAGTGATGTGGTGAGCAAATGCCTCTGGCGTGTATGCTATGCCAACTTCAAGGATATACCCAGGGTAGTAAAGCTGGGCTCTGTGGTCGTTTTTATTATTTTGGGGTGAGCCGCCACATGGCTGCTCCAGTTTGTACTCCCACTAGCAGAAGTTAAGTGTTCCCTCTTGCCCTGTCCTCCATGGTTACTTTCTTGATGATAAGCATTTTGGCCCGGATGAGGCGTGTCCAGTTTCCTTTCTGTTACTATGATAAAAACCTCTCCGGCTGAAAGCAACAAAGAGCAGAAAGGGCTGTTTGGCTTCACTTCCGGGTTAAAGTTCATCACTGAGGCAAGTAAGGGCTGAGTTCAAGCAGGAACAAGGCAGAGGGATACAGCTTGCTGGCTCACTCAAGACTCATGTTTAGTTAGCTTCCTTATAGATTCAGGGCCACTTGACCAAAGAATGGCACCACCCACAGTGGGCTGGGCATTCCTACATCAGTCAGCAATCAAGACCATCCCCCACAGACACGCCCACAGGCTACTCTGATGTGGACAGCCACCTGAGAAGTTTCTCAGGTGACTCTAGGCTGGGTAATGTGACAATTAAAGCTATGTAAGACAAGACAAAGTGGACAAAACTACCAAAAAAAAAAAAAAAAAAAGTAGCTGTGATTTGCATTTTCCTGATGGCTAAGGATGTTTAATATTTTTAAATATGTAGGCCATGTGTATTTCTTGCTTCGAGAAGTATTTGTTCAATTCACTTGCCCACTTAGGAACTGAACTGTGTATGTGGTTTTTGTTTTATTTATTTATTTATTTATTTATTTATTTATGCATTTTGGATATTAGTCTTTGCATTTAGATGCAAAGCTCTTCTCCCATTCACCAGGCCCTCTTCAGTCTTCTAGTGGTTTCCCACGATGCAGAGGAGAACCTTTGTAACCTCATGAGATCCCACCTATTTCCTTGCTCTTATTCCCTGCACTCCTAGACAACAATCCTGTGAAGTGTTTCCTCTAGCAATAAGAATTACTTTTATTAATCCCAGCTCTCGGGAGGCAGAGGCAGATGGATCTCTGTGAGTTGGAGGCCTGGTCTACAAAGTGAGTCCAGGACAGCCAGGGCTACACAGAGAAACCCTGTCTCAAAATTACACCAAAAAAAAAAAAAAGAATTACTTTTAACAGTTATTATGTGTGTGTGTGTGTGTGTGTGTGTGTGTGTGTGTGTGTGTGTGTGTGTGTGTGTGAAGGCCAAGAATGGTGCCCAGTGTCCCACTGTATCACTTTCCACGGTGTTCCTTTGAGACAGGGTACTCACTGAATTTGGAGGCAGGCTATGGGTCCTCCTGTCTTTGCCCTTACGCCTGCAGCGCTGGGGTTACAGGCGCGCATGACCATGCCAGAGGCTTTATGTGTGTCCTGGATTTGATCCTAGATCCTCTTGCTCACTCAGCAATCCTCTCACTGACTGAGCGTTCTCCAGCCCCTCATATATACTTAGGCAGGAAAGAACTTTCTGCTATTTAGGCACTGAACACTTTTCACTGTGTTTGCCCTGAGTAAATATATTATATACTGAGCAATGAGTTCTTAGTTTAGCCAAAGGGAAAGCCAACCTAGTTTTATCCTCCCCCCCCTCATGTGTGCGCCTGTCTGTCTGTCTGTCTGTCTGTCTGTCTGTCTGTCTGTGTGTGCTGGCCTTGGTTTCTGTGTAGCCAGGTTGGCCTGGAAACTCACCAGGTTCCAGCTTTGGCTGCCTGAGTTCCAGGATCACAGGCGTACAGTCTTGTGCTTTGCTTAACTCTTTTGAAATACTCTTTATATTTTGTAGGATAGGATTCATAATTCTTTATCTTGTGAAAATAAATTGATTTTTGTTTAGTCAACCTTATGAGGTCTGTCTTATCCTGCTTTCAGCTTCCTTTACTTGAAGACATCAAATGCAGACAACAAATTCATTTACCCCTTAAGCCGTCTGCTTATACCATACTCCTGTCTTTAATGCTTTTCCTCTCATAGTCTTACATAATTGGACAAAATTAAATTTTTACTTTTAGGTAAAATTTAGACTAAAATTTCCCTGTTAACTTGTGGTCACATACAATGTCTAAAAACAAAAGGGTATATCAAACCTATAGTTAATGAGCTAGGTGTTTTTTGTTGTTGTTTGTTTGTTTTTGTTTTGTTTTTTGTTTTTGTTTTGTCTCTAAAAATTACTCAGACATTGAAATTTTGCTCAATGGTTGCCAAATGATAAACTTGCTGTTAGTTTAAAAATTAGGAAAATTTTTATGTTTAATTAGGTTTTCTTAAGAAAACGAGCCCACATTTTACATTCATTAAAATGGGTGTTAGCATTCTAACTCATTCTTTTAAAATATTAGGGCAGCATAAGGCTGGACTTTTAAAAATATATTTCCTTTACTTACTCATTCAAAAAAATCTTTTTTGAGTATCCCCACAAAAATCTCAGATATTCAAACAATGCCACATTTTATGGAACATAAGTACAGAGGCAAAGGTTGGGGGACAGAGAGCAGGCAGGCACACTTGGAATCTCTCAAAAACGATTTTATAAGTGAATTGTCCCAAAGATTAGTAAGACCTTCCCAGCCCCCCACCCCACCCCACCTCACGTCTGTGTTCTGCTATTAGTCATCAGAATCCACAACCACCCCCTCACCCTCACACACCCCCAACCCCTCCTAACCCCCCCACCCCCGCCAAATGACTTTGGAAATCCCAAGAGAGAAGGGCTCAGTGGAGTTTTGCTTGTGTTCGAGCCAGGGTCTCACGGCATAGCTCTTGCTGTCCTGGAGCTCACTGTATAGCCCAGGCTAGCCTCAAATTCCCAGAGCTCTGCCTGTCTCTGCCTCCCAAGACGTGGGATTAAAGGTTTCTACCAGCATACCCAGCCCCAGCCCCAGCCCTGGCCCTAGCCCCAGGGCAGATTGTCTGTGTGGATCTGGACATGAAGAAACTTATGAGCCACCGGTTGGGTAGGGCTCAGGTTCTAAGCAGCAAATACTGACTGAGCATGTGTACCTAAGACAGCCTCTTTGGTGCAGGAGAGATGGTTCAGTGGGTAGAGCGCTCGTTGTGAAAGCAAGAGAACTTGAGTTTGGATTCCCAGCACCCACACAAAAGCAGATTATAACATGTGTTTCAGAGCGGGGGGAGGGGGGTCAGAGACAGGAATCCCCTCCTTGCTGGCCAGCCAGCCTAGCCAAAATGATGAGCATCAGGCTCAATGGAAGGCGTTCGTCTCAAAAATTAAGATGGGAGATCGATAGAGGAAGACACCTCATGTCGCCTTCTGCCCTCTGTATACACGCACGCGCCACTCATCACCTTTCCCTCTCAGACACGGTGTCACCATGTAGCCCTCCCTGGCTGCTGTGGACCTCCCTATGTAGATCACACTACCTGCTAGGTCTTGAGATCATCCCACGAAGACTTGATTTTGGCAACAGGTCATGTCTCCAGATGTTAGCAAACGTTACCAGAGCAGGAAGAAGTCAAACTCTCTCTTGGGTAAGAACCAGAGAGACACAGAGTAGCTCCAAAGAAGCACACTTTCACCTAACAGATGAACCCCAACCATCTTCCGGACTTGAGAGAAGGTCTTACTGTGTAACAGAAGCCAGCCTGGACCTCAGCATCCTTCTGCCTCAGCATCCTGGATGCCAACACCCTGGCGGTATGCCTGTGATTGCCTAATCGGATGTGGGTTAAACTGGGATTACATAGGTTTATTAACACCTTACTATCGTTTATATTTATTTTTGTTTGCACAGAGATCTTTCTCCCCTCCCCCCCTTCACATCTTGACCTGGCTCATTTGTAAATAGAGTTTTGTTTTCTTTTGAGAGGAGGAACAGAAGTTGTCTGAGAGCTTGTCAGATTTCTCCCAGGGGCAGCCCATGTAGTTCTAGATAAGTCAGCAGCAACAGTTCGAGCTGTATAGCAGCTGGGCATGGTGGTGCACGCCTTTAATCCCAGTGCTCAGGAAGCAGAGGCAGGTGGATTGCTGTGAGTTCAAGGACAGCCAACACTACACAGAGAAACCTTGTCTCAACCCAACCACCCTTGGGGGATGAAGTCACTGGGAAATATGTGGCCAGTTTTCCTGTTTTCCTCTTAAGACACTGGCCAGAGTTTTTTGAAGCTGTGTGATGCAAGATGCTAAAGAGCCAAACTAAAATCTCTAAAGGACAGAACTAAGTGTGTGCGCGTATGTGTGCTTGTGTGTGTGTGTACGCAGGCACACACACATACACATTCACATGGAGGGGGCATATGGGTGTTGTCAGATTGCAGTTTGGACCCAAGGCTGACATTGCTTTTGAGTATTCCTCCGTTGTTCTCCATCGTATTTATTGAAGAAGGTTATCTCAACTTTACCCAGAACTGGCTGATACGGCTAGTCCGGCTAGCTAGCTTGCTCTGGGCTGGAATCATAGGCAGGCTACCGTACCTTCCCAGCATTTACGTGGGTACTGAGGATCTGAACTCAGGTCTTCGTGCTTGCACAGCAGGCCTTTTAGTCAGAGTTTATGTGATTCAACTAAAATAGGGCTTGGAAGGAAACATACAGAGCTCAGTGTGTTACCTCACGCATTAAGGGCTGGCAATGCAGCTCAGGGGCGAAGCACTCGCCTAGTGTGGGTGAAGGCCTGGGTTAGACCCCCAGCGATGGGGAGGAAAGATAGGTACTGCAAAGCAGATGATAATAATCCCAAGAGCTGGAAAATCAAAAGCAAATTAAATCTGAGATCTAAAAGCAACAGCAAATGATGAATTGGAGTCAACCAAAGACTTAAGTAACCTTAAAAAAATACACACACACACACACACACACACACATGTATTGGCCTTTAAAAAACATCAATGGAATTGACACACTCCCCAAACAGACTGAGATAATCCTGAGAAATCATGAATATTAATGTAAAAGTATATCGCCTTATGCATTCTATTACAATGTTGAGGCTTTCAAATGTCAAGAAAATACAAAATAGCCCATGAGATTAACAAAATATTTGTTGTTGTCGTTGTTATTTTGTTTTCTGGGTTTTGGTTTGGGTTGGTTTTTGTTTGTTTGTTTGTTTTGGTGTTTTATTTTGTTTTGTTTTTCAAGATAGGGTTTCTCTGTGTAGCCTTGGCTGCCCTGGACTCTCTTTGTAAACCAGGCTGGCCTCAAACTCACAGTGATCCACCTGCCTCTACCGCCCAAGTGCTGGGATTAAAGACGTGCGCCACCACCACCTGGCAGATCGTGCAATTTTTAAAAAGGAATACTTACAGGAAGAAGAGAAGGAAAGGAGGAGAGAAGGAGAGGAGCCATCAGAACTCATGAAAAAGATGGTTGACATGAATGTCCACCAGGAAATGCAAATGCAAATCCTATCTCTTCACACCAGAGTGTGGTAGCTTAAGGAAAAAGTAACAAGGTTTGGCAGGGCCTCAGGGAAGCTGGACCCTCACACCTTACAGATAGCATATATAAGCTCACACAGGTACTCTGGGAAACATCTGGAAGTTGCCCACAAAGTTGAAGCGGAGTTAACATTTGACGCAGCAAGTCCACTCCTGCATGTGCACTTCCCGGGAATGAAGACCTCTGCACACAAATACCTGCATCTTCAGAACACCGTCATAACAGCCCCAAGTGAGAACAGCTCAGGAGCCCGTCAGCCCACGAGCAGGTGGAACGCCATGCAGCCACACAGTGGAACGCTGCTCAGGCCCTGAGAAGGAATGAAGAAATGGGCGGGCATGCTGGCACATGACTGTCATCTCAGCTCTGGGAGGCCGAGGGCGGAGAATGGAGAGGTCAAGTGTGACCTGGACTAGATAGCAAAACCTTGACTCAAAAACAAACACAGAGGAGTCATGTCAGTGCATGCTGTAACAGGAATGGGTCTTTAAAACGTTAGGCTAACTCAAAGAAAGCTTCGTATGGTATGATTCCCTTTATACTAAATGCCTAGAATGGGAAGATGTATGTTGGTGACAGAAAGGGAATCTATGGAAGCCTTCTGCTGAGAGGGCGTGGCCTAGAGGGCGGAAACTGCTGGGAGGGAGTGGCCTGGAGAGAGGAGGCTGCTGGGAGGGAGTGGCCTGGAGGGCGGAGACTGATGAGAGGGCGTGGCCTGGAGGGCGGAGACTGCTGAGGGGGAGTGGCCTTTAGCGAGGAGGCTGCTGGGAGGGAGTGGTCTGGAGGGCGGAGACTGATGAGAGGGCGTGGCCTGGACAGCATAGAGTGCTAACTGGGATCTTTAATTCTGGGATAGGAGAGGTGAGAAAGGATGTGTATACAACGCTGTGAAGACACTTACTGCCGACTGACTACATTTTACGTGGATTAATTGTGTAAGATGGAAATTATATCTCTACTAAGATGTTGAAAAGACAGTTATCACCAGGCAGTGGTAGGGCACTCCTTTAATCCCATCACTTAGGAGGCAGAGGCAGGCAGATTGCTGTGAGTTCAAGGCCAGCCTGGTCTACAAAGTCCGGGATAGTAAAGGTTACACAGAAAAACCCTGTCTCCAAAACAAAAACAACAACAACAACAAAAAGATAGTTATCCTTCAATTTTTGTTTACTTGTGCGTTTCAGGCACAAAATGAAATAGGCAATATGAGTTGTCACATGGAGAATATTTTTAAAGTTTTTATATTATTGTGTGTGTGCGTGCTGTGTGTGTGGGAGAGAGAGGGGGCGGGGAGAGAGATAGGACACTTGCAGGCATAGGTTCCCTCTGACTACCATCCTATCTGGAGATTGAATTCAGGCCATCAGACTTGCATAGTGCTTTTGCCTGCTGAACCAGACCACCAGCCCTCATATGTAGCTTTTAAGAAACTAAATCTGGATGGGCTGGGAGATAGCTCAGTGGTCAAGACTACTGAGTGCTCTTCCAGAGGACCAGAGTTCTATTCCCAGTACCCACATGATAGCTCACAACTATCTGATTCTAGTTCTAGGGACTTGGGGGAACTTTTCTGGCCACTGTGGGCACCACAAGTATATGGTACACAGACATATGCAGGCAAAACACCTATATGTATAAAGTAAGAATAAATAAATAAATCCCACAAAATAAGCCAAAGCTGTAACTGAAACCCCTCCTATAAAGAAAACTGAAAATTAACATGTTTTTAAGTGAATTATCCCAAAAGTTTAAAGAAGAAATAATGCGGGTATGCCTTCTGTTTTTTGTTCGTTTGGTTGGTTTTTGGCTTTTCAAGACAGGGTTTCTCTGTGTAGCCTTGGCTGACCTGGACGCAATTTGTAGACCAGGCTGGCCTCGAACTCACAGAGATCCACTTGCCTCTGCCTCCTGAGTGCATACCTTCTGTTTTTATAATAAAGAGAAGAGATTCTTAATGACTTGGTTCATAGAGCCGGCATGATTTGGACCTCAGAGTCTAATAAAATCTTTATGACAAACACAGTAGGAGTGCTACTGAAGTAACTCAAGGGACTCACTTTCACAAAACCCAAAGAGGCCCTACTGCTTGCTTCCTGGCACACAGTAGGTGCTTCATACCTGTTAGCCATTCTCTCCCTCCTCCCACAAACAAAGAGCTGTTTTTCTAAGTCTGTTTAAAGCTAGGCACAGGTGCTCAGCAGCCATGGCTTCCCCTGAGCTGCATCCATGTCACGGGCGATTGCCAGACAGTCCTCCTCTTCGGTCGCTTTTCTGAACACTGCACTCAACCACGAAGAAAGTAAACAGCACAGGATTAAATGTTCTCCATCCAGAGCTGGGAAGTGTTGAAACTGCCCAGGAAGTGCAGGCTGAGTGCCTGTCCTCTGGGAGCAGGGTTAGCCTACTCCTCAGCTGCGGCTGGGATGCAGCTGTTACAGCAGCTGTTCACTTGTTTGCCCAACTGGAAAGGATGCTGCCAAGTGGCAAATCTTTTCCAAAAGAGCATTTGACTTTGCCGAGGACAATAACAGTGCATTTTATTAAGCTCCAGTGGTGGGCCAAACAGGGCAAGTGTGTGTGACTCAGCAGATCTACAATCTAGTCTGAAATGATACTCATTCCATTTTTTAATATTCATAAAAAGAGTAAGTAGGCTCCCCAAGAAAGGCCCTGCACAAAACATCCCCATAGCTTGATTGTTGGTTGAGATAATAACAGGTTAGCATGAGAAACTATAAACGAAAGGAATTCAGAAATATACACCAGCCTGGTACCATCCGCACTTGGGAGGCAGAGGCAGGCAGATCGCTGTGAGTTTGAAGCCAGCCTGGTCTACAAAGTGAGTCCAGGGCAGTCAAGGCTACACACAGAGAAGATTCCTGTCTAAGAGAGATTGGGGGAGGGAGGGAGGAAAAAATGAAAGAATGGAGGAGATGGGAACTTAGAAACGTTAAAAGGGGGAGAAGTTTAAATGTAATATGCTGTCACTCCCGTGTCCAGGACACGTTGTAGGCAGCAGAAACTGTAACTGAACCCTTGCAATTCATGGCTCCCAGGACTCGTGGACCAGGCTGCCAACTTGCATTTTTAAGTCTTAACAGTAAAGACTTTACAAACAAGTATGCTGAACTTGGCAAGTAAGGCTAGGTTGGGAAATCATCAGCGATCTTTACTCAACGGTAAAATCGGAGTGTTGACTGGAGGGAGGTAAAAGTAAGAACACATGCTTGACGCAGCGAGCGTAATTTTCTAAACCCAAATGTGCAAGGGTCACAATCAGGCTAAGACTCTCCATTCCTGGCATATTTCCGAGCCACAGGCTCATGTCTTCAAACCCACTCGTGGAGAAATGCCTTGTGGCTGGAAGAGAACGACTGCGTGGGCTGGCATGGAGTTAGAAGTCAGCTGTTGTTGTGGTTCAGATCTTGGTGGAGACCGCGGAAGTGGGGCAGGGAGCACTCCTCTGGCGTTAACCAACTCTTAAGGTCTAAGCCGGAGCAGACATTCTTGAAGATCAGCCCAGTTGAACAAAGATGCGCGGCCACCGGGGACTCCAACCTACTTTCCCCTACTACTGTTCGCTAGACGGCAATTGCAGCAGAAATTACATCCTACCGCGCCAATCCTTCCATTGCAAATAGTGGGAGGTGGGGGGTGGGGGTGGCTGTTGAGATGGGTCAGTGGGTAAAGCTGCTTGCTACCTAGCTTGACCATAGCACGACCGACAGCTCTCCTTGGAATGCATGTAAAGGGTGCTTGGAAAGAAAAACCGACTCCACAAAGCCATCCTCTGACTTTTTAACGCATACACCGTGGCACGCACGCTCTTGTGCCCACACGTCGTTTATGCACGCATACGTGCGATTCAAACAGTCGCAGCACCTTCCAAAAAGCCTAGCCTGACTATACGGAGAGGGTTCGAGCCTCCCAGATTGCTTGCTGAGAGAATGCTGCAAAAGCTTCACACTCTTCTTTTTCAGGCATTCAGAAAAACACCAAAATAGAAGCCATGAACTTGGACGGTGCGTGTAAACTGCCCTCCTCAGAAAGGGTACGGCTGCTGGAGGAGGAGCTAGCAGAAAAGTTGAGCGAGCTGAAGGCTGAGCTAGAAGCATGGGAGCTCCTTCCCGGCTCAACCAGCTGCGTCTTCAGGTAAACTCAGTGTGCGGGGGAGGGGAAGCAAAGAAGGGGCAGCTCTGCAGTCCTCATCCTTCATGCTCAGTCGGCCCGCTCTTTTTCTTCAAGGACGGTGGACACCATGTCAAGCTCGGATCGATGGCACAATGGCTTCCAATGCCTTCCCCTCCATAGCAAGTACTAACAGGGCCCATCCTTGCTTAGCTGCCGACATCAGATGAGGAGATCTGGGTGCTGAGAGCGCTGCGGCCGCCGAGCACGTGTCCTTTCCCAGGGTGCCTTTAGTGTTTCTAGAACAGTCAAGGCAAACTGAAGCTCAAGGTTGCTCTTATCTAACGAAATGGGGAAATCCTGGGCTATTTTCCTAGGTTCCAGAAGCTGCTATATAAATGAAAATTTTCATTTTACCTAATAAACCCTTGGCAAGACACTTGAAAGCTGACATAATGCTAGACAGAAGGAGAGGATTCTGGGAAATGTTTTGTCAGGGGCACGTTTGTAGGTGGTTCCTGCTCATCGTAGCCATCAAGTTGCTTTAGAGGAGCAGAAGGGACAGACCACTGAGTCTTTCCCACTCAGGACCTTCATGGGCATTTCTGTTAACATGAGAAGCTTGCTGGTTTGAGGGTGTGTGGTGTGGTGTGGATGGTCAGTGGGGTGGGGAGGAGAGCAGGGACAGACACAGTACTTTCATGCGTTTCTACTTTATTCCGAAGATGGTTCTTTTTGCCAAGACAGGGTTTATCTTGTAATCCTGGCTGTCCTGGGCTCACTTTGTAGACCAGGCTGGTCTCAAACTCACAGCGATCCGACAGCCTCTGCCTCCGAGTGCTGGGATTAAAGGCGTGTGCCACCACGCCTGGCTTTCAAAGCTAGTTGTTTGTTTGTTTGTTTGTTTGTTTTTGTTTTTCGAGACAGGGTCTCTCTGTGTAGCCTTGGCTGTCCTAGACTCACTTTGTAGACCAGGCTGGCCTCGAACTCACAGTGATCAGCCTGCCTCTGTCTCCCGAGTGCTAGGATTAAAGGCGTGCACCACCTCACTCGGCTTTCAAAGCTAGTTCTTAAGAACAGGTACTCCACATGTTTTCCTTGGTGTCTGGGGCAAATCAAGGGTCGAGCAATCAGGTGGAAGGAGTCACAGGACCAGGCAGGTCACCATCGCTCTTAGTCCTTTATTTGCAAATAAGGCCAAAGTGCCTCTCCTACCACATAAAATTATGAGGATCACGTGACAATGCACACACTTTTGAAAACTATGAAATTCCAGAGATAAGTGTTGATATTTTGCACCAGACAAGTGACTCCTCGTTGTGACCCATGACAGGAAGGTTTCTAAAGGGAGGTTGAGATACAGTGAAGGAAAATCCAGGATACCTATATTTCTCTGTCACCCTAAGGCACCTTACACTGTAGCCATCTGGAAGAATCTAAATTCTAAAAGGTGCACGTTAGCTGTTTTCAACGTGTAGCTTTAGTTCCAAGGATAAATGGAAATAAATACCCACTCTTGGTGAAGCACTTTAGCATTCTTTTTTATGCTTCTTTTCCTCATTCTTTCTTTGTAATCCCCATGTGTTGCGTGTGAGCGCAGGCCGGACGTCAGAGGAAGGCTGCACTAGCGTGTCGGTCCTCCTCACCTTCTGCCTTTCTGAGACAGGTCTTCTAAGTCTGTGGATGCCTGGGTAGCTGCCCCTGAACTCTCCCATCTCCACCTGCCAGGATGCAGACATGCGCGCTGAGCGCCAGGATGCAGACATACGCACTGAGTCTGTCCTGGGATCTGTCAGGTCCTCACACTTGCATGCCAGGCATTTAGTCTACTCTGCCATCCCCTCAACCCATCTTTTCTTTCTTTCTTTCTTTCTTTCTTTCTTTCTTTCCTTCCTTCCTTCCTTCTTTTCTTTTCCTTTTTCTTTCTTTCTTTCTTTTTTTTTTTACAAAATTATCTTCTTTTTTTTTTTTAAAAAAAAATTACATTCTTTTCCCACCCTAAGACCTGGACCTTGCACTGCTGAATAAGTGGACAAATACATGTCACAAGAACATTTGCTGAACCAATGAGCTTTTCTTGTGGATTGGTCCCTTAGGCTCAGTGGCCTCTTTTAGGTCATTCACAGAAACGCTGAGGTTAACTGAGAGGAATGGCAAAACTTGAGCGGAGTTGGGCGTGCCAAGGACAGGAGACACAAACAGAAGGGAAGCCTCTTTCCGTAACTGCAAGCCAATAGCCGAGCCCTTTCTTGACGGTCTTTGTTTCCGCAGCTCCATGAAGCTTCAGAAAACAATGTACCTATGATAGATGGCTGATTTTACTTCCAAGACCTCCTCTTCCTCTTCCTCCTCCTCCTTCCTCCTCTTTTTCCTCTCTGTCTCTCTCTCTGACTCTCTCTGTCTCTCTCTCTCTCTGTCTCTTTATGTGAGTCTCTCTCTCTCTGTCTCTCTCTGTCTCTCTCTGTCAGTCTCTTTCTTTGTCTCTGTCTCTGTATGTGTGTGTCTCTCTTTATCAGTCTCTCTCTCTCTCTCTCTCTCTCTCTGTGTATGTGTGTGTCTACCCCCCCCCCCGCACCCCCTGCCCCATCACAGTCTAGAAAAAGGTAAGTGATGGATTAACCTGTAGCTTCAGAAACTGTGTCCAGGTGGGTGCTTAGGCTTCTGTGGCCTAGGGTCTTGTCGGCTGGGGCCACCCTCGTCCAATGACCATGCTAATCTTTTCTGTGTCACTTCAGTTCTATGATTTATGCTGTCAAGGTGAGAACACCAGTTTGCTTTTCTTCCCATCCCTTAGTGCTGGAGACTGAACCCGGGGCCTTACCCATGCAAGACGAGTGCTCTGGCCACTGGGCTACACTCCCAGTCTCCTAGTATTCAACAGGACTACTCTCTGACAAGGGAACACATGAACAGTGTATTTTACAGCATTAGCGGAGGACTCTTGGGACCAAGTGAACAGTTATCAACCCAGACGATATTGCAGAGGGCTGCCAAAATCCCATCTTGCAAGTGTGGGGTCTGCTTTGGGATGCTGTCCTCCTGCATCCCCGTGCTGCCAAGCCTCACACCGCCTGTTGAGCTCCATGGGGAGAGTGCTGGTCTTCTGACCCCAAGCTGTTGTCAGGCTGAACAAAGGACCCCCTTGCTGGATTTGAGCAGCTTCTCTTCCCTGGCTGCTACATGTTTCCCAGGGTCCAGCCATGCTCCTGAGACAGAAAATTTAGTTTAAAATTTTTCCTTAGTATTTCCCATTTGATGTTTGTGAGTTCTTTCTACCCTTTGATAACCCAGTAAGAACATAAAAAAATAAAAACATTTTGTTTCAGTGACAAGGTACACGTTTTCTGTATCAAATAAGAAGAAACAGCAAGGCTTAATAAGCACACTGTCTGTCAGAAAGGAGGACAAGTGCAGAGGAAATAACTCCCTATGCGTCCCTCCGTCCCTCTGTGCACCCTGCCGTAGGGACCTGGGATAAACCAGAGAACAGACTCTGAGAGGAGAAAGAAACTGGCCAGGGGAAGGGTTAGCAGAGATCAGCTATCTGACCAAGATACACCCCCAAAGGGACAGAGTGATGCCCTCATCCTGAAAGGAACGGTTAGGTAGAGTCACAAAGCGATCAGGCCGGCCACCAGCTTTCCGTAACCACAGCTTCTGTTGGTCAAACCTTTCTGCAGCTCTGTTCAAATACCAAAGGACGTCGCTCACTTTAGGCGCGAACGGGAAGCGGCTCTGAAAAGAACTCTCCGGGTGAGTGGGACCATGGGTGGCTTTAGGATGGGCACATTCGATTTTGCTAATTAGGGAAGTATTCGCAAGAAAATCTTACCATTTTGCAAACAGCTGATGTTATCAAAACAGTCACTCCTTCTGGTCACCGTTAGGAAAGTGCAAATCACTGTCTCCTTAGAGAGATCGGATTTTTTGACATTTGAACTTTGGTAGATAAAGGATGTTTGAAACTCAGTGTTTGGGTTTAGGTGGCGGAGTCCAAGCCCCTTGTTATTCAGGCAGATGTCCTGCAGAGGGAGCTAGAGAGCTGCCTACGGAGAGAGTACACGCCGGACAATCTTCCTCTGCTTCTGCTGCAGGTAGGGGGGTCATCTTGCAATCTGAAAACATACGCGAAGTGTATTGGAAATGTGTCAGCAAGCTGGCTTTTCGGTAGATCAGGTGGTCAGGTGCTCTGGACATGGGTACTTTGCAGACTTGGTGTAAATGCTTTCTTTAGTAGAGAACGTTTTGTTTTCTAGGCTAAATTCAGCTTTAAGTTGCTAGGCTGAGAGACGGACGAGGGTCTGACTAAACACTGTCTGTGCATGGGAAAACGCGTACACCTTCCCAAGGCTAGGAAGACATTCCTGAAAACCTCTCTTGAGAAAATAACTCAAAGTGGGAAAATAGCTTTCCATCAAAATTGCTGCAACATTCTAATGAGAGAGTGTAAGAGGGGCGGGAGGAAGGGGGAGGGAGTGGGGGGGCAGCTTTACTACTGACAAGAGAAAAGCAGAACAACGTAAATTGCTACTTGATAAACTCTTGTTCTACCATTAAATGTTTATGTTTTGCATAAGGTGTTATTACATCTTGTAATATTAATTTAAAATTATCTGTGTACATTTGATAATGCGCCAAATAAAGTACAGAAGAATGACTAACGCTAGGTGGCAGGACAATGAAAATCCCCTGAACTTTTATGTAGCTTCTCAGTTTCCTATGGTCATGTACCATTTCAAACATTCAAATGATTTGTCCTTCTGTGAACTCATTTAAGGTAGCCTGTGTTGTGAGTCCTTTCCCTCACGCACAAACATTAGTTCTTTACTAAGTAGTTAAGTTAGCCTTCATCACGAAGGACAATGAGATTCTGTTTGCAAGTTAAAATGTTGTTCATTCAGAATTTTCTCCCTACAACTGTCTTTTTCTCCTTCCCTCCCTCCCTCCTCCCTCCCTCCACCTTTCCTCCCTCCTCCCTCCCTGCTTTCCTCCCTCCCTCCCTGCTTCCCTCCCTCCTCCCTTCCTTTCCTTCCTGCTTCCTTCTCTGTCCTCCTGCCTCTTCCCTTGCCCGTTTGTTTGTTTGTTTGTTTGTTTGTTTGTTTGTTCCCCCTGGAACTCCTTGTTCATTCTCATATATCAGTGGTCCTCAGTGGAGGGAGAGGAAGGGGAGGCACAAAAGATATTTGTCTCCTAGAGGTCATAGGGCAGTGTCTGGAAATGTTCTTGGTTTTCAGAATTCGAGGGGCAGGCAGTGGACATGTACAACTGGTGCCCTCTCATGCTTACTTACCAGTGGCTACAGAGGGTGCTGAACACTCTAGCGCACACAACAGCCTCCTGCAACTAAGGATTATGCTGTCCCAACTGATGACAGTGATAAGGTTGGAAATTTTCTAGAACAGTGTGAATGTCCATATATATTCTTTACTGTCTGTCTGGAGAGCTTTCTTCATATCACTTGTATTTCACATCGGCCAGGGACACATTCTTACAAGTGTTCGTTATTTTATAAAAATTATTTTTCTCTGATTTTATAAAGCTATTTTTGCTTGTTATAGAATTTTAGACTGACCATTTTTTTAAAAAGATATATTTATTATATAGTGTTCTGCTTGCATGTACACCTGCACACCAGAAGAGGGCACCAGATCTCATTATAGATGGTTGTGAGCCACCATGTGGTTGCTGGAAATTGAACTCAGGACCTTTGGAAGAGCAGCCAGTGCTCTTAACCTCTGAGCCATCTCTCCAGCCAGAGGGACTGACCATTTTTATCATTCATTATTTTAAAGATGCTGCTCTCTCTCATGGCTTGAATGGATTCTATTCCTGAATACAATGTATTTCCTGTTGTCTGGCTGTTTTACACTCTTATTATTTTTAAGCTGTTTTATTATGACATACATCATGAGGTTTTCTTTGCTTTTCTCGTGCTTAGAGTTAGACCTGACTTTTCGGACTGTGCATTTATTAATTTATTTCTCCAAATGAGGAAAGATGTCTCTTGGCTGGCTATGGGAGGTTTCATCTGAGGGTGACTTGTACAAAACTCACAACACTCACCTCAAAGAGACTCAGAGGTCATTTGTTCTAGGGCCAGATATGTGTGACCACGGCCTGGGAAAAGCATGGATGCAGGCTATGTCCTACTCCAGGTTCCAACATGGTATCCACACCATAAAGTCCTCACAGTAACTTAAAAAGAGAAGGCACGAATTGAGACACTTCAGATAGACCAGTGGAAGCCTCCGGCAGGCAGGGTACAACAAATCAGGAATCCCAGCTATGGGCCCGGAGGCTGTCTGGTGGCATTCTCAGCCTTTTGGTTGGGGGAAGCTAATTATCTATGTGCACATTTCAACGGACTTACCTAACAGCCACAATGACGTTAGGTCAGACTCAGAGGCGGGAAAGAAACGGCTATTATAGAAGCTAAAGATAACTCAAGGTAAATTGTAATTAGGCTTTTGAGCTGCAAAATTCCAACTGACGTTCTGATCTCTTAGGCAACTGGTGTTCGATGTAAGGTACAGTTTTCTTTTCCTTTTCCAGCGACTTTTGTTCCCACCTGGCTGTGGTACGGTAGGCAGAATGCCATGGTGGGAAGATGGGCAAGAAGCGAGCTGTTCACCTCTTGGTTGCCAGGAAGCAGAGAGGTCACTTTTTAGAACAAAAGCCCTCCTGGACAAGCCACTCATTTGTGAATCCATAAGTGGATTAATCCATTGATGAGGTCTGAGCCGCCGTGATCCATTCACTTGCCAAAGGCCCATCTCTGAACACTGCTGTTCTGGGGACCAAGCTTCCAACACACAGTATTTGGGGGGGATTCTTTTTTTTTTTAAGATTTATTTATTTATTATGTATACAGTGCACATTAGATCACATTATAGATGATTGTGAGCCACCATGTGGTTGCTGGGAATTGAACTCAGGACCTCTGGAAGAGCAGTCAGTGCTCTTAACCTCTGAGCCATCTCTCCAGCCCTTGGGGGGGATTCTTAAGGTCCAAATCATAGCAGTAATGCTGGTGATAAATGCAGATGCTGGATTAGTGCCCAGGCCTTCAAATATGGACACCAGCGTTAACTGTCATGGTGCGTTTCTGTTCAGAACAGACAAAAGTGACTGTGCAGCAAAGCAGTGACGTCTGGCAGCTGCCTGCCCAATCATTTAGCTCACAAATCACCTTTTCACTACATTCTAAGTTGTTTAAGCCCAGAGCTGGGCGATTTACTGTCCTTGGAGGCCAATCCCCGATGACTAAGTTAGCATCTCTATGGTTTGGTTTCTGATCCGTAAGGAAGGCCATTTTGGTACCTTCTTTCAAGGACTTAAAGACTAAACATTTTAGGGGCTGGAGAGGTGGCTCAGTAGTTAAGAGTGTTTACTACTCTTGCAGAGGACCTGGCTTCCGTTTCCCGTACCCACATGGCAGCTCACAAGTGTTTAGAACTCCACTTCCTGGGGACTGGATGCCGTCTCTGGCCTCCGGGCACAGGATGCGCACGGTGCGCAGACCCACATCAGGCAAAACACCCGTAAGCACAAACAATGTAAAATAAAAATCTGTTAAGACTTTAAACATTTTTGGGCCAAAGGGGCATATAGCTCAGCTATTAAAAGCCTTAGCAAAACCAAATTCAAAACATCAAAATAGGCTTCAAACATTTTAAAGTCTGACTCTCAAATGAGCAATCAGTTCTGAAAACACCTGCTTCTCTCAGTATTCTGGCACTCTGTGTCTCCTTTTAGGGGTTATAGAAGATTCCAGAAAAGTGGTTGTTTCAGTGAGCTAATTATCTCACCAGAGAGAAACCTCTGACTCCCCCAGCTCTCTTTATTTGCCCTGGTCCAGGTCCAGACTTTTCATTTCTACCGTGTCCACAGGGACCAGTCCGGGGATCAAACTCTGGTCTTCAGCCTTGGCGGCACACATCTTCACTGGCTGAGCATCGCTCTCCAGGAGTACACTGCTTAAGCTGTCCTTGTAGCAATGAAGGAACTGCTTTCTTAGTGAAAGCCCCACCCTGTCAGCCCTGGGAGGAAATGGAAATCAGTTCTTAGCCTGGGAAATGCAGTGTTCTTCTCTTTCCTTGCTCCAGATTGTGTTTCCCAAAACCACATCTCGTGCACTCTCTCTGTCTCTGTCTCTGTGTCTGTCTGTCTGTCTATCTGTCTGTCTGTCTGTCTGTCTGTCTGTCTCTCTCTCTCTCTCTCCCCTTTTGCTGCTTACTAAACTCCTTTTGTTGTTTGTCTTTTCCCTTTTTTGTTTAGTAAAAATTCTTTTTTTTTTCCCCCTCCCTTTCTGGCTGCCTGGGCCCCCTGTGTGTTGCATGACCCTGGACAACCAGCATGAGTGTAATCATTTAAAAAAAAAACTTTTAAATACTGTTTCTTTAAATATAGCTTTTTTAAAATGGGGTTCTAGGAGTGTAGCTCAGTGATAGACTGCAGCGCAGCCTGCACACATCCCTGGGTTCAATCCCCAGCACCGAAACCTATTCTGCCTGTGTCTTCTTTAAGCCAGTTCAAATGCACATCCACGAAAGCATTTCTTACTGCCTCATGAAGACAAGACCCTGTTCCCTTTTGGATTTATCCTCATTTGCTGTTGGTACTTCATTGTGTGAAATTCCTATTGGCATGTCTTCAAGCTTACTGAACGTCTTCGTTTGGTTGTTTGTGTTTTGAGACAGGGCTTCTCTGTGTAACCCTGGCTGGCCTTGAACTCAAGAATCTGCCTGCCTCTGCCTCCTCGCCTGGGATTAAAGGTGTGCGCCACCACGGCCCCAGCTCAAGCTTACCAACTCTTATCATGCCGGAGTCTGATCTACTTCTAATCCAGTCCATTCAAGGTTTTGTTTCAAATATGTATTTATTTTCAGACTTTCTCCCAGATATGTTCACATTTTGTTTTCAAGTTTTGAACGTGCTGAGCATACTGTAAAAGACCTTTAAAGTTTTGTTGTTGTTGTTTTGTTTTTTTGAGACAGGGTATCTCTGTGTAGCCTTGGCTGTCTTGGACTCGCTTTGTAGACTAGGCTGGCCTTGAACTCACAGCGATCTTCCTGCCTCTGCCTCCGGAGTGCTGGGCTTAAAGGCGTGCGCCACCATCGTCCAGCTTGCTAATTTTGTTGCCTCTGTCAGTTCTCATCTTCTCATCAGTAATTTTTCTTCTGTCCATAGATGATTTTCTCGTTCTTTTGCACGTCTAATCAAATCTTCACTATTGGACACTGCACACTTTATATGTCCTGTCAAGTGTTGGACTTTGTATAAGCAAGCTTTTAAGTTACAGATCAACTTCCTCCTTCCAAGGCATTGCTTTGAATGTCTTTAGGACACATCTTGGCTCTAGGCGTGGTATGTCGCTGTTACCAAAGCCCTGGTGTGAGCCGGGATGTCTCGGGTATGCAGGGAAGACTCTTCCCACTGGTGACTGGACTGGGAACATCCTGCAGCTCCGTGAAAGTTCCAGAGCTGATGGGCTTAGGACCCAGGCAGCTTTACACCTCCTGCACGCCTGGCAAGGTACTCCACAGCAGACCTGTGAGCATCCATGCAGGTTTCTGGAGCCTCTCTCTGCCTGGCTTCCTCCTCGCTGGTGCGGTGGCCTACAAATCCCCCTGGCTCTGTTCATCACATTTTCAGTTCTCTGTCCTTAACTCAGAGAGGTCCCTTCTCAGCTCAGGGTTTCCTTTTCCTCCTGTGCCTCTGAAGCATGACTGGGGTTCTCGATTCCCGGGAACCATGGCAACATGGTTGTCTTCATGCAGGGCCAGGAAACAGTTACCTCATGTAGTCTGTCAAAATTTCCACTTGTGATGAAAGGATACAACCGGACTTGTTTCTTCACAGACAGTGTTATTTTTATCACCAGAGAGAAAATAAAGACATTAACTTAAAAAAAAAGACATGTCATGACCGGCATTAAACCCTTAATCCCCCTGCCTCAGCTTCTTGAGTGCTAGAATTATAGAAACATGCCACTGCATGTAACTATTTTTAATTATAAACTAAGGTTTTCAGTCTGATTTTATAAGCCATAATCTTTCTGCTTTCTCTTTTATCAGCACTCTGTGTGTGATGTGTGTGTGTAGCAACATGCCATGGTGCCCATGTGGAGGTCAGTGGACAGCACTGTGGAGTTACTTCCTGTCTTCCACCTGTATATGGTGGGATGACACTGGGGTGAGATTGGGATGACACTGGGGTGACACTGGGATGACACTGGGGTGGTCTCAATTGCATAACAAGTTCCCCTACCCAGAGAGCCACTTCACTGGCCTGATAATCTTACCTGTAATGTACTTTTGACTCATAGCATTAATCATGTGCATGTGTGCGGGGTCCGTGGATGCATGGATACGTGTGTCTGCTTGTGTGTTTCCTAGCAGGAACTCTCAAGGGTCACTCCTCAGGTGCCATTTACCGTATTCTTTTGAGACAGGATTTCTCACTTGGAATTTGCCAACCAGGGAAGGCTGAGTGGCCAGTGAGTCTCAGAGACCTACTCACCTCCGCCTCTCTCGAGTGCTGTCACAGCTGGCTTCTCCTTTTCTTTTTCTTTCTTTCTTTTCTCTTTCCTTTTTCTTTTTAGTTTCTTTCTTTTTTCTTTTTAAATGGTTTTTGGAGCTGGAACTTGGGTCTCTGTACTTTCCTGTAAAGCATTTTACTGATTGAGCCATTTCTCTCACCATAGTTTCAGCTTTTTAATCCAAAACCTCAGCTTGACTTTACACCCTGGTACACTGGCCACAGCTCACAACTGATGGCTGAGTAACTGGCCAGCTCCTTCAGCATCATGTGCCAGAGACCGACACGTAGCTACTTGTTCTTGCTTTACGCTCAAATTATCCTGAGCCAGACCTCATTCGATGGTGTTCCTGTAGGGACAAACAAACAAACAAAAAACAACAACAACAACAAAACATGTATCAAAGCATCCAGAGACTGATTTACTTATTAGTGTTCTTAAGACTCAGTCCAGCCTCCTCCTGTAAGTATAATCTGGTAAAAGCTTGTTTTTGTTGTTGGTAAAGTATTACACAGAGAGAATTACCCAGCTGGCCCAGAGCAAATATGAGCATATGTTGAGGTGGAAGCGGCTTTGCCAGACCAGTAAGACCATGGAAGAACTCTACCCTCTTTACAAGGTAGGAAGCCGGGAACAGAACCTGTGGGATCTATGTGTATGTGTATGTCTTTGGCTTTTGTTTGTTTGTTTGTCTGCTTGTTTTTGTTTTTGTTTTTGTTTTGAGACAGGGTTTTTCTGTGTAGCCTTGGCTGTCCTGGACTCACTTTGTAGACCAGGCTGGCCTTGAACTCACAGCAATCTGCCTACCTCTGCCTCCCAAGTGCTGGGATTAAAGGCCCGGCTTAAAATGCAATTCTTAAACAACTTCATTTTTATTTTAAATTGTGTGTGTGAGTGTGGGTTAGTCCACATGAATGCAGTGTTCACGGAGGCCAGAATTGGGCATCAGATCCCATCTAAAACTGGAGTTACAGGTGGCTATGAGCTGCCTGGTTTGGGTGCTGGAAACCCAACTCAGGTCCCCTGGAAGGGCAATTAGTATGACTGAACACTGCACCCTCTCCAGTTGCCTTATATATGTATTTTCTAAATGAAACAACATGATCAGCAAGCTTGCCATTGTTTTAAAGGGCAATGTGGCTGCCACATCTTTCACCTCCCTGGTCCTTAAGGTGGTCCTGACGTCCTTCTCCTGTCAGTTCCCGAGTGTCCCCTAAAGCTACTTGCTGGGTTGAAGATGACCTTAGAGGAGGCCAGTTTTGGTCAAGGGTGTACAAGTAACTGCACTCCTTTGTTAGAACCTCCAAACAAGTTCTTGAGGTCTATTTGTAAGAAAATGCGGCAGTCAAGCTCCCAAGACTCAAGACACACCCAAGCTGTCACCACATGTGACTGTCTGCCTTTCCTTTTAGAGAAATGCATGACTAAAGACAGGGAAGGAACCAATGGGGATGCCTCCTCAAGTGTCCTGCTGCAAAGGAGGAGAGGACAAGAGTCCCTGCTTTTGTTATTGTTGTTGTACAGGGACTCTCTACATAGCCCAGGCTGTCCCGTGATTAACTGTGTAGCCCAGGCTGGCCCAAACTCACATACCAAACAGCCTCCTACAATGACTATCAAATTGCTGTCCCTCGGAGTTGGGAGGGTATGACCACTGTGTCTCTCAATCGAATCCAAACTGTAGAAGAAGTTGGGGATTCCAAAGAGTTCCTTATTTGACACCCCCACCCCACCCCCAGATAGCATTACAGAGACCAAAGCTTGCCAACAGCCTGTGTTCGGTTTGTGTCTCTTTTCAACAGAAACAGGTTGGCTACATCATGCAGGAGTTCAACGATGCAGTTCAGAGAGCAGAAAGATTGTCAGTTGCTAGAGAAAACTTCCTTATGGGAAAAAACAACCCTGCCAACCTCGTGACTCCGGACGACCTGGCGATTTACACCAGGTGGTTTGTGTGCCACCTGCACTCTCTGAGGACCATCCACCACTTCCTGCAGGTAGTAGGAACCATAATGTGCTGGTACATGCCCTCAGGGGAAGGGGAAGAAGAGGCACAGTGACCCCACACCACCTGCTTTGGGATGTTCACTGCCCCACACTGTACCAACAAGAAAATGATGGGTTTCTGGAGTCTGGGGAAACATTCTCTAGCAAACGCTGTCAATTTGGTTCTTTCAAAAATACTTCTCGGGCTAGAGAGATGGCTCAGTGGTTAAGCGCACTGTCTGCTCTTCCAGAGGTCCTGAATTCAATTCCCAGCAACCACATACATGATGGTAGCTCACAACCATCTATAACGAGATCTGGTGCCCTCTTCTGGCATGCAGGTGTACATGCAGCTAGATCACTCATACATAAAACAAATAAGTCTTTTTTTTTTTTAAGTACCCCTCACAGTCTGGTTTATAACCACTCAGTTCTTGCTTCTGTTGGTTTCCTAGAAGTCATGGTCTTCCATTTATATATGCTTTTTTACTTGGCAGCCTAAATGGGGAAATCATATGTCAGGATACTTGTCCCAGGCCACACAGCAAAGCCTTAGCCTTTGCTGGACAGTAGCAGAGTCCTGGACTATCAGGAAGAGGGATGAGTAAATTTCTATTACAATACAATGAGTGGGGTAAGGAGGAAGAGCTGGGCTTGACGTGGTGATGCCATCTAATCCCAATGTCCTTGTCAGGAGAATCTTGAATCTGAGGCCAACCTGGACTCCACAGTGTGTTGCAAGTTAGTGAGAGGAATGTTAATTCAGAACATGGCTGTCCTGGCAAGAGATCACATCCAAAAACCTTCTAGGTCTCTGTGATCTGACTAGAATACAGACACGCCTTTAACCCAGGAGACAGAGGCAAACAGATCTGAGTTCAAGGCCAGCCTGGTATAGAGCAAGAATCAGGTAAAGAAAACCTTGGGTACAGGTGTGGTGGTGCATGCCTTTAATGCCAAACGAAGTTAAAGTTAGTTTGTAGAAGGAAGCACCCATGTTTCAAAGTGATGTCTAATTGAGTGGCAAAAAAGGTGACGGATCAGAGAAGATGTGACAACAGGATTCTCCCAACTCTCACAAGAAGAGAGAGGAAAGGGAAGCTACTTAAGAGGCAATTTTTCAGAGAGAGGAGGAAGTTTTGCCAGGACGATAATAGATGGGTTGCAGAGAGAGAACTCAGGTGAAGACAGAACGAGACAGAAAATGAGAAGAAGCCAGAAGATGAGAGCAGATTGCCGAGTTAGTTTGAGACCAAGCAGAGCAATCCTGGGCCGAGAGAGAAGCCAGATTGAATAAGTCAGCTGGGAGAGGAGTTTGAGCCAGAACAGCTGAGTTGAACCAGCCAGGCCAGCGCTCAGGAAGAACAAGTAAGGGTGAGCTCATTAAGCAGTGAGTCTCAGAGGCTGAAAACCTTTTAAGCCTGGGTTAGATTGTACAGAGGCTAAAAGCTTCCAGGATTAGACCTAGGATAGCTTAAGGAGGCAGTAAGCCTCCCAGACAACAACCGAGCCAGGAGAATAAAAGTTACCTTTACAGGTTAGCCTTGTACACGGTGAGAACTTGGACTCAGAAAATAATACAGACTAATAATACAGGAACTAGGAAGGCAGCTTTAGTAGCTCAGTGGTGGAATATGTACAATAGCTTTAGCAGTCCGCAGCACTGCAAGAGATGGGGTCAGGGGGAGAGTAACGGGGATGACAAGAGTTATGTGGGAAAGGCCCTAAGTCAGGCTACAGGATCCCCAAAGAAACCTGGTGCTCCGGGACTCCATTCCATCTTCAAAGCCAGCCAACCACTGTGGGCTATACTTCTTTCTCCCCTCAGTCGCATGAAAAATCAAGCATGTCCTCCTAAATCTGGGACTTCCACATAAGACTTAACTCTTTCACCGGCCGGTGGTGGCCCACGCCTTTAATCCCAGCACTCGGGAGGTAAAGGCAGGCGGATCGCTGTGAGTTTGAGGCCAGCCTGGTCTACAAAGTGAGTCCAGGACAGTCAAGGCTACACAGAGAAACTCTGTCTCAAAAAAACAACAACAAAAGACTTATCTGTTCCTCTTTGTGCCCTGAGCACCCCCGAGTGGTATGTAGTGCCTTTTCCACTCATGTGCATGACCACCTGTCCAGTCCTGCAGGATGCATCAAACAGATTCGCTGAAAGAGGGGATGCAGATGAAAGAGAAGGGGACAGAGACACAAAGACTGTGGAGCCAAGACATCCTGATCAAGGCTCAACTCTATCCCACACAAGGCATGCTTTATATAGCAAGAATTCTCCCACAGACTCCAGTCCCCCTAGGCAGGCTGAAAAGGATGCTCTCCCCGGAATAGCTCTGAAGTCAGAACTTCCTTGTTTCTTTAACAACACAAAGATTAGCAACTCAAAGAATACAATATGCTGTGAAGAGGATCCTTCCAGCACAGGTGGACAGCTCAGAGGTCGCAGCAGGCCAGAAGTGAGGCACAGTAACACAGCCCCTGAGGACCACCCACTGTAGGACTGGCTGGTAGCAGTTGGGTCTCCAGGCTCCACCCTCTCTCAGTGGGCAGGTTTCTAAACACACCCACTCCCACCCCACCCGCCTGTTTCCCTCCTTCCCGATCACAAGGAAAGGCAGCAGCTCATGGAAACTGGGCTGCCCTCTGCCCTCTGCCCTCTGCCCTCTGCCCTCTGCCCTCTGCC
>OU015750.1:68541708-68565443 GCA_907169655.1 Acomys percivali
GGGCGTTTACTTCCTGCTTATATTTAGAGTCCAACCCCAAATTTATGCCAAGTATCTTTATTTATGCTAATTTATGCTAATGTGCTCCAGCTCTTTAGTGCAGGAGTTCATCATAGGTGAGGCGTGCTGGCCATCCTCATAGACTGAGAGCGTGTACCACACAGAGGTGTTTACATTAAGTACTGTCATGACAAAGACGTCTTCGAGAGTCAGTTTCCCTCTGGGGCTATTTCAAAGGCAGGGGCTGGAGAGATGGCTCAGCAATTAAGAGCCCTGGCTACTCTTGCAGAGGACCTAAATTTCATCTCTAGCAGTCAGAGCCGTGGTGTTTCACAACCATTTGTAACTCCAGTTCCAGGGGATCTGACACCTTCCGGCCTCCTAGGGCACTGAACACACACGTCATAGACATCCATGCAGGCAAAATATCCATGCACATAAAATAAAAACTAAACAATAAAAATGTTAGAGAGGGAATGAATGAATGAATGAATGAGTAGCTGCTTTTGAGATCCAAGACATTTTTCGTTGTGCTCCACTTCTTTCTGCCCCTTCCTCTTTCTCCTCTTTTTTCTTTTGTATGAGTTCACGTGTACATATGTGTGCGGTGAGCATGCATTTGTGTGCAGTGCAGGCCTATGCACATATGTGTGAAGAACCGAGGGGGAGTTGGTACCCTCATCCACCACTCCCTACCTTACTCCTTGAGACAGGGTCTCTCACTGAACTTGGAGCTGGGCTGATGGCCAGCAAGACCCAGTGACCCTCCTATCTCCGGTGAAGCGGTTACACACACATGTAGTCATGGCTGGTTTTTGTTTGTTTTGTTTTTCATGGGTGTTAGAATCCAAACTCAGGTCCTTATGCTTGGGCAGCAAATCTTCCCTCCTCTCCCTCCTTTTCCCTGTATCCCTCCCCTCCCCCCCCCCCCCCCCCCCTCCTCTGTCTCCTCTCTCTTCTCTTCCTCCTCTCCCTCCCATCCTTCCCTTCTCTCTCCTTCTTTTAATTTTTATTAGCATTTAAGAGAAACACCCCAGAGCAGACAAGCTGTAAATCTCAGTAGCTGCCTGAGAAGGAAGATAAAGAATAATAATGTCGAGTTAGGCACTGAGGTCAGCTATGTGGCAGACAAGCACCAATATGGCCAGGAGGAGAGCTTGAGAGAGAGGTGGGGGCAAGGGGGGGGAGAGGGAGGGAGGGAGAGAGCAGGAGCTCAAAGTGTTAGGCAACGCATGCTGAAAGTAGACAATGAAAGAAGAAGAAGGCATGCTTTTCCGAACAGCTAGAAAGGCAGGCATCCGCTGCAGCCCGGTGACTGTAGCTCTCCCCCTCTCTTCTCAATCCTCTCTAGGTTTCTCAGAACTTCCAAAGCATCTTCACCAAGCAACAAAGGATGCGGACATTCCTAGACTACGAGGCCGAGAGAGCTAAAGTGCAGACCATGGCTTTGTCAGGACCTGCTACCACCCTGAAGAAGAGAGCCACCTGGATGCCCTTCGTGAAGGTAAGGAGGCTGCAGTGACGGTCACCTGCCGGTGATGTCAGCAATGCCAGCAGAGCAGGCACCCTGGCAACACCAGGTCTTTCTGGTCCCTGTTCTTCCCTTTCGTTAGTACCCTGAGCAAATTGTCCTCAAGGACCATGGGACATGTTCTTGTAGGTCCTCAATGGAGAGATCACTGAGAAAACCTCATCCTGTGTACTGGGTCCTCTCTGCTTTCTTCCTGCCTTAGACTTTTGTTGAAAGATTTCTTCAACAACGCCTGAGCTGGAAATTAACCCAACACCCGAACCCCATTCTGTAGATCTGATTTTTCTTCTTTAATTTACTTTCTTTCTTTCCTTCTTTCTTTCTTTTTCTTTTTACATATTTGTTATAAAGGGCAGAATTTTCACATAGACTTGTTCTCTTTTCTATGTGGCAAAGATCGCCTTAGGCTCTGGCCTTCCTGTCTCAACTCCCTTAGTGCTGGGGTTACTGGTGTGTGCCAATATGCTTAGCTAAAGCTCTACCCAACACACGCGCACACACACACAATTTTTGAGGGAAAGTTTTACTTCTTAGCCCAAGCTGGTCTTAAACTCATAGCAGTCTATCTGCCTTGGCCTCTGACTTGCTAGGAGTTACAGTGATGTGTCACTATGCCAGGCTCCCTTTTTACTTTTAATGATTTCATATGTGTGACAAGAACACAGTCAGAAATATAATTAACTGGTGTAAAGCCCACACTTTTATTTAACACTCTTACTGGATATTTACCATGTCAGGCCCTCGGTGCTGAAGATGCAGGATTTATAAACAATGCCTGTGTGCTAAGATTAAAGCTAAGGGCAGTAGCTGGTGTCAACTACAGCCAAGTCTCATTAGCCAAGCAGTCTGTGCCTGGAAAGAACCAGAAACACTGGTTTAGCAGATCCAGAAAGCCAAGGTTAGGTTCCTGAGAGCTGGTGGTTAAAGTGTCGATTAATGCAAAGCTTTGCCAGCTGTGGTGGCTCATGCACTCCCAGGCTTCGGGAGGCTGAGGTAGGAAACATCACACCAGCTCAAGAATGGCATGGGCTACACAGGGAGTTCCAGCCCAGCTTGGAACACAGTACTTGCAGCTACAGAGTGAGACCGCATTTCATGAAAAGAGAAACGAAACCATGCCAAAACCCAGAGCCTTGTTTTGTTGTGGTTTTGTTTAAAGATGCCCTGTTTAATACATACCATTGATTCCTAAACATTGAAGTTCATGATCAGAAGCTCTAGAACGCCGTGTGAATGATGGTCATCTTCTCCAGAGACTGTGTCACAGCCTTTAGTGAGGGACTTGAGACATAGCCAGCACTTTAGGATTCTGTTTCAGGACTATTTTCACCGATGGTGAAAAAAAAAAAAAAAAAAAAAGGACAATGTGTGTGACTAAACAAAACACAATAGGGACATTTGTTTCTAGTGCCATAAGGCAGAATGTTGGCTTGTTCCACGTTGGCTGGGGATGTGCCCACTGTCCCCAACCCCGTGCCTATCTATGAATGACTACGACTGACACTGGGGTCACAAATACATGTTAATGAGTAGGCAAGGTTGAACATATAAAATCCTTGTTTGATAAGGATTGATTGTAATATTAAGGAGAGGAGTCGCTTTTTAGAGGTTAAATATATACAATGTAATGTGTGTGTGTGTGTGTGTGTGTGTGTGTGTGTGTGTGTGTGTGTGACTATGCATATGTGTGTGCCCATATATGACCGCAGGCTGGCAATGACCGCCGCGGGCCAGAAGAGGGCATCAGGTCCCCCTGGAACTTGAGCTATAGGCAGTTGTAAACTGCCCGATGTGTGTGCTGGGAACCAAACTCTGAAAGGAAAGTCTGATATGATTTGTTGCTTTTGCTGTTAATCAGGGCTGCATTGACAAAGCACACTGAACTGCGTAGATAGTAAGCAAAGTAACTTTGCTTTTTACATTTCTGGAAGCTGAGCAGGTCTGCCTGCCAGCACAGTTGGGATCTGACAAAAGAACATTCTTCCAGGCTACTGACCACTGACCTTTTGCCATTATTCCCTTACATGGCGAGGGGGACACACAGACGCCTCAGACCTCTTATGAGCAATTGATTCATGAGGGTTCTACTGTTACGAACTATCCCCTTCAAAGTCTCACTTGGCTATAGCATCACATTGAAGAGTGGGTTAAACATGAATTTTGGAGACACAGTCCATCCTGAAGAGCGGGCTGAAAGAAAGAAAGGAACCAAAGAGTTTTCTCTTTCCGGGCCATGAACTCAGGCAGTCAGTGTAGGTGGGACAGACCCTCTGTGTTAGAATTAACCTCCAAACATAGATATTAAGGAGGAACTTGGGCAGAACAGGCAAGAGTGTCCAGCCTTTTGACACTAAAACATGGCGTTGTCATCTACACAGTTTGTGCGTGGAAACTGTACAATTGAGTTACAAAAACAAATCTTGTTGTTGTTGTTGGTTTTTTGTTTTTGTTTTTGGTTTTTCGAGACAGGGTCTCTCTGTGTTAGCCTTGGCTGTCCTGGACTCACTTTGTAGACCAGGCTGGCCTCGAACTCACAGAGATCCGCCTGCCTCTGCCTCCCGAATGCTGGGATTAAAGGCGTGCGCCACCACGCCTGGCAACAAATCTTGTTTTAAGTCAGTTTATCTCTTTGTGTATGGCTGCATTCTTGGCTATTCGTGGTCACAGGCAGTAGAAAGTTGAGTGTAGGTATTTGGGCTGAGAGATGAATTTGAAAATTATCAGCATGTTGATGACGTCACTTATAGCCATAGAGCTAAGTTTAGAGATGATGCGGTTTCTTAATAGGAAAGATGAAACTTTAACTGTGTAGTCCTCAGCACTCTGTTCCCCTCTGCTCTGTCAAGACATGTGGCCAGGGCTGGTGGTACTAGGCTCCCTCCTGTTTGTGGGCTGCACAGTCTAGTCCAGATGGGAACTCCTGTGTAGCGTAGGCCAAGTGCCAACAGGAACTGCTGGCTCCTTCCACAGGTCTGGGACCAGTGTGGACCCTTCCCAAGGCCTCACACACCCCAGCAAACCTTCCAGCAGGGCAGGTCCTCAGATCTTTTTCTGGGTGGCTTTTGTTGAGACGCATGAACATATTCATCCCTTAGGTCAAGCTGAAATGTGATCCTTGGCAGAAGAAGATGTTGACCAGACTCAGGGAACGGAAGAGAATAGATGAGCTAATGCGACTCCAGTCAGAGTTTTTGAAGGTGAGAAAATAGCCATGTTCTGTTACAGGTCAGAGGCTGGCTGAACGACATCCTCAAAAAAAAAAAAAAAAAAGAGGCTTTCTTTCTTTAAAAAAACAAACAGACAATTCATTGACATGATTCACTATGAAAACTTTATTTTTCAGCTTTTTTTTCCTTTACATTTTAAGAAATTTAGTTTTGTTTTACTTGCATGGTATCTATGCACCATTGGCATATCTGATGCCATGGAGGCCAGGAGAGGCTGTTGGGTCCCCTGAGACTCTGATCTGTAGGCTCTGTTTCTTAACAATTAAACTTTATTATACCACCCAACTATCTTACACAAGAGGGAAAAAAGGTTAAAGGGAAAAAAGAGTGAACCTTCCGGTATCCGTTCCACGAGACGGGTCCTTAGGTGTCTCTCTGGCCTGCATGCTGGTCCAGCCTGTTCGCTGATCCACGTGCGCTCAAACCTAGTCTGAACCTGCTGCAGCTCTCTCCTCTCCGCCTGCCTGAGTGGCCTACCTGTGTCACCTGGGAAGGGCGGTCTCCTTCTCCCATTGAGGGTAGATTAGAAAGACAATAGTCCAGGTGGGGTCCCCAGGTCTGCTTCCTGAATTCCAGTCCCAGGATGGCTCCACTCAGTCTGTCACAAGGTATCCATGGGGTACCCGAGGATAAAGCCCGCCAAGACTGCTTCCACCTGTGACAAAGCTTACAGTCTTTCCCACACTGATCTCTTATTTAGAACTTTCTAATCTAACCAGCAAACTTTAAAAATACAGCTAGCTTTCAGAGAGAATTAAAAACTCCCCAAGTTTAGCCGGGTGTGGTGGCGCACGCCTTTAATCCCAGCACTCGGGAGGCAGAGGCAGGCGGATTGCTGTGAGTTCGAGGCCAGCCTGGTCTACAAAGTGAGTCCAGGGCAGCCAAGGCTACACAGAGAAACCCTGTCTCAAAAAACCAAAAAACAAACAAACAAACAAACAAAAAACCTCCCCAAGTTTGGTAGTACATGCACATTTTTAATCCCAGAACTCAGGAAGCAAAGGCAGATGGCAGATCTCTGTGAGTTCAAGGCCAGCCTGGTCTACATAGAGACTTCAGGCCAGCCAGGGTGACGTAGTAAAATCCTGTCTTAAAAAAGGAAGAAGAAGAAGAAAAGCTGTGAGAAAGTGCTGGGTGTTCACCTCAGGGTTGCACCTTGTGTGATAGCCTCCTTTAAACTGAACTTCCTCGTATTTGAAACAGGAAAGCTGGCTGCAGATCACTTCTGAGGAAAGTTACTGTCTTAGCCAGTTAAGAACAGAGTTCAACAGTGCTAAACATGCTCACATTGTTGGGCAATGAGTCTCCAAAATGCTCTTATCTTGCAGCGCACTGATACTCTGCTCACGTCGAACAGTTCCTCCCACTTCCCAGGGCAACCACCCCACTTCCTCTTCCGACGAAACTTCAGATGGGGGTCTAGTCATGCATTTTTTAAAAATTGAATTTAATTAAAAAACATAATTTCTTCAGATTACATCCTGATTGTTATGCCTTCACTTGTATCCTCTCATTCCTCCCTCCCTCCCTCTTTCACCTTATTCCCCTTCCCTAGGTCTGTGACAGAAGGGGACCTCCTCCCCCACCATATGACCACAGCCTATCAGGTCTCATTCCCATAGCCTGCTTCCCCTTCCTGTGTGCCTGCCGGGCCTCCCCACCAAGGGGAAGTGCTCAGATAGGGAGCACCAGAATTCATGTCAGAGGCAGTCCCCGCTCTCCCCACAACCATGGAGAATGAGCTGTCCATTGGCTACATCTGAACTGCATGCATTGTCCTTGGTTGGTACAGCAGTTTGTGCAGGTCCCCGTGGGTCCAGATCCACCAGCCTTGATGGTCTTCTTGTGGGGTTCCTGGACTCTCTGGGTCCTTCTATCTCCCCATTCTTCCACACCACTCTCACCTGTGGTACATTTACACTATGGAATACCACTCAGCTATTAAAAACAGGGAAATGCTGAAATGTGCAGGCAAATGGATGGAACTAGAAATGATCATTCTGAGTGAGATAACCCAGATCCAGAAAGACACACATGGTAGATACTCACTTATAAGTGGATATTAGTCCAGCATGGATGTTCTCTGAGAGACTTCTGTTACAGTATTTTGTATCCGTTTGGCCTACAAAGCAAATAACTGACACAGGGAGACTGAAACGTACTTTAAAGCTGCCAGCACTTCACGGGGCAGAGTCTGAACTGATTCTAATCTACTTGTAAACTAAACAAACTACTCTAAACCTTATAACACGCATATATTCAAAGCACTGGCCACTATGACCCATGGGCCGTCCGTGTCAAGTTCCCAACGTCCTCCTCCAACCATCAAAACAAAACCCCTCCCTCTCTAACCGTCCAACTTTTCTCCCCTCCAGGAAGTCCCGTCTTCCACTTCCTGTCCTTCTCCCCAGCTGATTGGCTAAACAGTGCTTTATTGCCGGTTGATACATTCACTCAGCATTCCTCCACAGTCTTCACTCAGCAAGGCATCGAGACAGATGCGGGGGAAGGGTGGCTCACTGTTAGTCATGCATTCTTTAACCTTCTCATGACTGGCTTACTTCAGTTAGCACAATGTCTTCGAGGAGCATCCATATTGGAAAATGTGTCAGAAATTTCTTCTTTTTCAAGGCCGAATAGTAATCCCTTATAAGAATATACTAAGATCTCTTCATGCACCCGTTGATGGAGCTCCTGGACACTGTGGGTACTGCTGTGAGCACAGGTGTGCAGCTGCCTGAGGTCTTCTTGTCTCTGACTCTTCTGGTTGTACACCCAGAAGTCAAATAGCTGAGTCATATGTTAATTCTATTTGTACCTTCAGTCTTTGGTGTTTATTGTAGCAGGTACCCTTTAGTACAAACGGGTTTCAGTTTTGCAACGCCCTCATCAACTATGGCTACTCTCTGTTTTCCTCAGTAGTGGCTTCCTACTGGTTGTGACGGAGTATGCATCCCTCTGGCGATGTGGAGAGCATTTACATAAGCTTCTTGGCCATTTGCATTGTCATATTGAGGATGTGCCTGTTAGTGTCCTTTGCCCTGACTTTAGATTTATTTAGTAATTACGTTATGTCATTAGATTCTAAGAGCTCTTTATATGTGCTATTTTGCTTATATATTCTATTTTCTTTATCAAATAAATGACTGGGAAGTATTTTTCTCTAGTTATAGGCTACTTCCTCGTTTCATTTATATATCCTTTGAGTCACAACAGTTTTTTAGTTTGATGGAGTGCCATTTTCAGTTTTTACCCCCACCTCTGACATTGGGGATCAAAAAAAAAAATCCCAAACAAACTAACAAACAAATAATCAATCAACAAACAAAATCCCAACAGTAAAAACAAGACAAAACAAAACAAAAAACAAACAAACAAAACCCAACCCTGGCTCTGGAGAGGTGGCGCAGCAGTTGAAGCGTGTATTGCTTTTGCAATGGACCAGGGTTTGTTTCCGGGTCCCTCCATGGTGGCTCACAGCCATTGGGAACTCCAGTTCCAGGGGGTCTGACGACGACTTCTGACCTCCAGGGCTACCAGACACACATGTGGTACACAGACATACATGCAGGTAAAACACTCAAATACTTAATAAAATAAATCTTTTAAAAGTGTAACTCACAAAACAATTTGCCAAATCCATGACTATGAAGTTCTTCTATTTTAAAACTTCTGGGAGTTTTGTACTTTCAAAGCTTAACTTTTTTCTGTAACTCATTTGAAGCAAGCTTCTGCATATAAGAAGAAATGTCACCATTCTGCATGTGGCTGTGTGGTTTTTCCCACACCATTAAGGCAGTCAGTATCTTTTCCCAGGTAGTGGTCTTGGTGTTTAGCTCTGGGCTCCATCAACCTGTAGTCTGCCCTTATGCCAAGGCCACACTATTTTGATGGTTATTTATTTGTAATACTTTCTTAACTCAGGGAGTAAGAGTCCTCTAGCCTTGTTCTTTTTCAAAATCATTTGTCTCTTGGGGGTTCCTTGAGAGTCCATGTGAACTTTATGATGATTTTTTTTTTTAACTCTCAAGACATGTCTCTGGGATTTTGACAGGATTGGAATAAATTATCTTTGGAATTCTCTGTGATATTAAAATGACACAGTAGGATGCAGTTCATTGAAACGGTAGGTAGGTTCTGGGACTATTATTCAATTCTTTATGTCCTGAAGAGGAGGGCTGTTTATTCAACAGTTGCACCCTGGGCATCTTATAGCAATCCAGGAAAAGATGTCATTGGTGTTGCTATCAAGTTGACATGGGTTGTTCAGGTGGAAAAGACAGGGAAATGGGTTCAGGTCTGTGTCTTTCAGGAGCATGGGCTGGCCTCCTTCAGAAGCATGGGCTGGCCTTCTTCAGGAGCATGGGCTGGCCTCCTCCTTCAGGAGCATGGGCTGGCCTCCTTCAGGAGCATGGGCTGGCCTCATGCCATCCTGCCACCACCTTCTCCGTTTCCTGCTGCTTCCTAACAGAGGATGGAGTTGCACCCAGAGCTGATTGGAGTTTCTCTTTTCACTGGTGCAACACTTGAGAGGGTGCTATCTGATGTTGTCTTAGAGGCTCCCTTTGAACTTAAAGTAAGCTGGCGTGTATATCTGAAATTATATGCAGTCAAATGGGTGAACGGATTGGGTGATAGTAATGTCTGAGCTTAATTTAATTTTTTTCCTTTTTTTTTTTCCCCTGAGACAGGGTCTCTCTGTGTAGCTTTGGCTGTCCTAGACTCACTTTGTAGACCAGGCTGGCCTTGAACTCACAGCAGTCTGCCTGCCTCTACCTCCCGAGTGCTGGGATTAAAGGCATGGGCCACCACTGCCTGGCTAATTTAATTAATTTTTAACATGGGGTCTTGTGTATTCCAGTCTGGCCTCAAACTCACTTATGTAGAGAAGGGTGATCTTAACCTTCTGGTCCTCTGGCGTCTGCCTCTGAGGCACTGGGATTGCAGGCTTGCACCACCATGGCAGGGTCATGTGATGCGGGAGAGGGCCCCTATAAATACATGCATGGTACACAAGCACTCTGTGATGCTATTTCCTCAGCCCTAACGTGTTTGACAGAACGAAGTTTTACTTAAGGCTCCTTTCAGATTCTTGCTGAAGAGACAGGATCCTTGGGCCAGAGAGATGGCTCAGTAGGTAGAGGCGCTTGCCTCTAAGCCTGACAGCTTGAGTTTGATGCCCTGGATTCACACAATGGAAGGAGTTGTCCTCTGACCTGCACATATATGCTGTGATACCTACACACACACACACACACACACACACACACACACACACAGACACATTTTCTTGTGTGCTCTCATGCACACACACAGTAAACAAACAAACTAATGAATTAAAAATACATTTGTTATGGAAAAAGAAACGGGCCTTTTTGTATCTACTAACTATCTCTTCTCTCTACATAAGATGTCCGACCCTGTGCAAGTCATGCGAGCGCTTCAAGACCATGCTGCAAAGACAGTGGCTATGGCTCCGCATCAGCCATCTTTCACAACTTCTCTGGCTCTGCATCCGAGCAACAGCGACCAAATCTGGCACAATATTTATAGCAACCCCAGGCTCTACCAGGTAGGACAGGAACAGTCCGTTTGCCTTTGTCTTCTTGGACCTTTGACGCCGGGCATGTCACCTTTAGTAACTCCCCCTCTGTGTCAAAGCTCTGTTATCTATGCAGTTAATTATCATAATAAGAAAGAAATGGGTGCTAATCAGAGAGAGGCTTGTACAGATGTGCACTGTAGCACACTATCAGCCAGTGGTATTCACAGACCCACACCAGCAAGGCTGCAAGTCCTGTGCTGACTAGAGCCAGGCGGCCAGCCAGTGGAACCCTGTGTGCTGTTAGTGGGGCTGTATGACAGCATGGGCTGCTATGGGAAACACAAGAAATAAGAAGAGAATTAACATAAATGGTGGGGAAGGCCAGCAAGAGGGTGGTGCAGAGGAGAAGACTCCTGTGAAAGTATGGTGAAGACAAGCTGCCCTTTTGACGCAGAAGGAAAGACTGGTTAAGAACATGCATAAAAGCCGGGTGTGGTGGCGCATGCCTTTAATCCCAGCACTTGGGAGGCAGAGGCAGGCGGATCGCTGTGAGTTCGAGGCCAGCCTGGTCTACAAAGTGAGCCTAGGACAGCCAGGACTACATAGAGAGACCCTGTTTTGAAAAACAAAACAAAAATAAAAATAATAATAATAATAATTAAAATAAAATAAAATAAAAAGAACACACATAAACTCTAAAGAGGATTGTGTCCGGTCAGGGGGCAGTACATTCACAAGGGTGTTTTGGGATTCATGTGGCAGCAGTGTATAAATTAGACTGAAGAAGGAAGAGATCTAATTCAGGGAAGCCAGTCAGGTGGCTGTTGTCTGAGAAAGGCATGAAGCTGAGCCATAAGAGGAAGTATCTACACAGCATTGGTGGCCATTTGTCTCAACCTTGGCACCATAGGCTTTTGAAACTAGAATTTGCTGCTATTTGCTAAGGATGGAAAGATCTGACTGTGTTCACAGTCTGAAAGGGAAGGGGCTAGAAAATGGAGATGGAAGAAAGGAAACGGGAGATGGAGCATGATGTCACTTCCTCTGATGGAGGAGGAGTTCTGCAGGTATGAAAGGTTAGGATGCAAGCACTTGTGCCTGGTCCCTGCTGGGGGACAGAGGCAGGTGTTGCCTGCATTCTCAAGGGGAAGGTGAGAGGACCTAGGAAGAGTGCTGTGGTGAGACTGCAAGGCCACCAGAGAGCCTCATAGCTAAGAGGCCTCAGAGCTCCTTCCATATAATTCTGTTGCTTTAACAGTTCTGAAGAGAACTGTAGAGTGATGAAAAGTTATAGAAAGTCAAAGGTACGTGGAAGTTGAGAATGCTGGTGAAAGGCCTGGGCAGTCATCCCAGGCTGGAGAGGGTGGGGGCTGAGGGTTCTAGCAAGTTCTAGAGTGTCTGGAAGCACACACAAATACAACACTTGCACACACACACTTCTTATGTCTTCTTTAATGTGTTGAATGCAGACCTAGGGAATTCAATGAGAAATGAGTTAGCCACATAGGTCAGCAGTAGAATTGGCAGATCAGTACAGGCCTCCTGGATCCCAGACTCCTCCACAGAGCAGCGAACTATCAGTAGGCTCTCTCTCCTCAGCTGGCATCTCACTGCCATTTTGCACTGTGGTGTATGTCACTGTCAAGAGGAACATATAGCCACAAGGGGACATTAAAAATATCTGAGACTTCTGCTCCTTCAGTCAGACTGACAGGACGATGGGGGTGGGGGATGGGGTGGGGTGGGACAGAAGACACAGGGCACTCAGCACGGGGTATCTTTGAGCTTCTTGGGTGCTGGGTAGTTTACCTTAGAGGCTAACTCATCACTCTTTACTTGAGATTTCAGATGTTAATGTTTGAGGGCCTGGATGTGGGGAGCCACTCCTGTAATCCTAGCACTTGTGAGGCGGAGGCAGGCGAAGCAAAGTTTTATGGTCCTCTGCTACACAGCGAGTTCAAAGCTGACCTGGCTACATGAGATAATACCTCAAAATAAAAAGAAAGGAAGGGAAAAAAAGAAAAAAGACAGAAAATCTTAAGCCCATAATCAAAAATTTGTTTTTTCACTGGCTAAGAAAGCAGAAAGAAGCCAAGCGGTGAGGTGGCGCACGCCTTTAATCCTAGCACTTGGGAGGCAGAGGCTGGTGAATCTCTGTGAGTTCGGGGCCAGCCTGGACTACAAAGTGAGAGTCCTGACAGCAAAGGCGACACAGAGAATAAAAGGAAAGAAAGAAAGCAGAAAGAGATAAAGTCTTAGGGGCCAATTGGGTTAAAGGAGGAAATAAGAGAAAAGGACACGTAGAGAGAGGGGATGGAATTAGATGTTTGAAAATATATTGGTCCATGATATTTTCAAACATCTCAGCCCAGCTCCATCTAGGGGAGATGGTGTTGTGTTTGAGCTAAGGCCTGAGGGATGAGGATGGGCCAGCCACACAAACTGCCTTGAAAAAAGCTTTCTGAGAAGACAGGAAGACAACACTGTTAAAGAAATTCTGAGTCAGCCACACCATTTTTTTTTTTTTTTTTAGCTGAATTTTCCCATGAGTCATAGTTGGTGACTTCTCCAAGTACTTGTCACTTTATACCGAATCAAGGCCCCCACGGGCTCGGTACCATTCTGGATGTTGAGTGGCAGTCGGGTGCAATCAGGATTGAGTTAACAGTGACCCCCAGGGCAGAGTGCTGGGCTGTGGGCACGGATGGATTTTGCAAGCATGTGGAAGTTAAGCTCCTTTTAGCATCTAGTGCATGTAGGTCAGCACTCTAACTCTGAAGCTGGCAAGTGGCAGCTAGCAATCTGAGCAAATATTTCTCCCAAGGGCGCTCTACACAGAGGAAGGCAGAGCTCAGTGCAACTTGACAGCCATGAGAAAACACAAGGAAATTATAGTGAAACCTCAGAGGAAAACTGCTCATCAATAAAGCTTTCATCAGGGCTTCTACTTTTTTTTTTGTGTGTGTGTGTGGGGGGGCTTCCACTTTTTAATAAAATGATTATTTAGAAACAGTTCAAGGCTTACAGAAAAGTTACAGCAGGTTCTCCTGCCGCCCATGTCTTATGTTTTTAGGGTGCATCCATGAAGTGAGGAACCAACCTCAGACATGTAATAGGTGCCGGCAAGTTCCACCCGCTCTCCCTATGAATATCCCTCTCAGCTCCAGCCTTCTCACCAGGGCCCCGATTTGAGTTTAAAGCATACCCTCTGGTGTAGCTTCCCAGTTATTCCCTGCTTATCATGACTGGGGCAGCCTTTAGGAGGCCAATTGCACAGATTTTCTATGGGTACTGAGGACTGAGCTGATATTTTCATGTTTGCACGGCAAGCGTTTGCTGACTGAGCCATTTCCCCAGCCTCTCTGCTGTTTTTAATAGTATGCGTTTCCACCATGTTACTATTCTAGTATGCTACAGGCTACACGGCCACCCGTGAATAGCGCCAGTCAAAATCTTCTTGTATTTAAAACCAGGTCTGAGGCCAAGGAAGAGAGTTCAGCTGGTGAAGTACTTGCCAAGGAAGCCTGAAGTCCAAGCTGGGCGTGGTGGTGCTTACCTGAAATCCCGGCAGGAGGGTGGCGGAAGCAGACAGATTTCTAAGACTTGCTGGCCAGTCAGTGTAGCACAATCAGTGAGCCCTATGTACATGTGAGAGAGGTCTTGTCTCCAAAATCAAGATGGACTGCTCCTGAAGAAAAGAGTTCAAGGCTGATCTCTGGCCTGTCACACACACATAAACCAGTACCATGATTCATACATGTGTGCGTGTATGCGCGTGCACGTGTGTACACACACATACACACACATGCATAAATCGGATATGATGGTACATGCCTGTAATCTCAGCATAAGGGAAGTAGAAACCAGAGAATCAAGAATTGGAGCCAGCATGGGCTATATAATAAACTCTAGGCTAGTCTGGGCTGCATGGTGAGATCTTGTCTAAAAAACAAAACAACCCCTCCAAATAAACAAAACAAAAACCCAGACCTACAGGCTATGTGTGTGGCTCAGTGGGACTTGATGAACATTCTCAACACCTGGGCTGAATTCCCAGCAGGCTATAGGGGAAGGAACATGCCTGCTTTGCTTGAGTGTGTGTTACATTAGAATAGATTAACAAACCAAGTTTCTGGCACAAAAGATGCCAAGATACCCGCACTTTCTCCACCAGCCACCAATGGGCATTCTGGCTCCCCTGTGCACCCTGATGTGGATTTGTTTGCCTGGGTATTGGCAATGTTTACAATGACGCTACTGTAGTTTGAGTTTGGCGTCTATTTGCCGTTAATACCAAAGGCTGGCCTGTTTTTGCTAACACAATTCTAATTCTGTGTTGACTCCAAAATCTGGGTTTGGGAAATGAAGAAAACCATCAAGTTTGCTCACCTTCGGTACTTGATGATGATGTCTAGTTGTGATAACCCTGGATCTGATGGGCCGTAAGTCTTCGCAGTCGCTGTGAAGGGTGAAACATACTTATAGTCCCAGTCAGGACAAGGGAAGGCCCAGCCAGGCTGTACAGCTCCCCCTGAGCCTATGATCTGTTTGTCAGCCCAGCGTCCTTGCCACCTTGGTGAGAAAGCACACACTGAGATGGCTCCGTACAGATTTTCTTCCGAGGGTGACGTGCAAAGACACAGTATGAGCTGGAACACTACGGTGTGGTTCCTGGCAGGAAGCACCAGGCTGCAGCGCTAGTGGTGGAGACTTTGCCAGTTCTCGGCGGCTACGTACCAGAGACACCCCCCCCCCCCCCCCCACCCCTGCCTCGCACTTCTCCAGACTGACTCCCGCAATGTGCGAGGCAGCTAGCAGGAAGTGCGTTTGGGAGTATAGTACATGGCAGCTTCCGTGAACCAGATCAGCAAAACAAAGAACTTTTTTTCTCATGGTGCTCCTCATCAAACTCAATAGAATATTTATTTATTAACTTATTTTTCTTATTTATTTATTTATTTACTTTTTTGATTTTTGAGACAGAATTTCTCTGTGTAGCCTTGACTATCCTGGACTTGCTTTGTAGACCAGGCTGGCCTAGAACTCACAGCTATCTGCCTGCCTCTGCCTCCCAAGTGCTGAGATTAAAGGCGCGTGTCACCAACACCAGGCAGAATATTTATTTTTAAAAATAAAAATTTTGGGGGGGGGGCTGGAGACATAACTCAGTGATTGAGAAGACACTGGCTGCTCTTCCATTAATCCTGGTTCTTCCCAGGACCAGGGAGGCTTACAACCTCCTATAACTTCATTTCCAATGGATCCAATGGCCTTTTCTAGCCTCTGAGAACACTAAGCCCACCCAAGGTATACAGACTTCATGCAGGCAAACACCTATACACATAAAAAATAAAATAAAATAAATCTAATTATAAATAAATATATAAATTCTTTCAGGCTAGCAAGATGACTGAGTGGATAAAAGTGTTTGCCACAAAAACCTGTTGGCCTGAGCTCAGTCACTGGAACCCACAGTGAAAAGAGAGAACTGACTCTCAAAAGCTGTCCTATGACCTCCATATACATAATAAGACATGTGCATGCCATGTCATAGACTTACACATCATGCATGTGCACACATACATATCTAAAAAATAAATATTGTCTAATGATAGTAGGAGTGCATATTTATCATGGAAGGATTGGGCAATGCAGAAAAGTGTAAGGAAGAAACTAAAAACCATTTTTGTCTGTATAATCTGAAACGACACTTGTTCTAAATGTTCCGATTACATCCTGACTTCAAACACTAATAAATCATAGATGCTTGATTCTACTTTCCAACCCACTGTTTCTGCCAACTTTTAAGAAGGAAGTGAAAGTTGTAGTCAGTAGAAATCCATGAGCTCAGCCATGTTAGAAAACAACCCATTTGCAGGCAGGGTCAAGGGCAAAGGTCTGCCAGAGCATCATTGACACTGTAATCTACCCAGCTCTGTTCGTCCCTTCTTCTGTTCCGAGAAGAAAGTCCTTTTGGACTTGGAGAATTTCCCATGAGGGGCTGTGGTTGGGCCCCTTTTCCCAGAGGATGCTGGGCCATCTCTTCCCGCTTACTTCCTCCCTGGCAATGCGCTGGCCCAGCAATACTTTGGTGCTTTCTTTGATCATTCTTTCAAGTGTCTGTCACTGTAATTCGATGTCACTTTTTGCTCTGGTAATGTTTGGAGCAACTGAAAAAGTCACAATCACATCAGAGAAAGGATGTTGCTCAGAGCCTCCCTTCTGGGGCCACGCAGAGCTGCTGCCGGGAACAGTACAGGCTCAGCAGACAAAGGACCCCTCACATACAGTCTTGGGAACTGCAGCCATTAAGCCTAAGTTGTCTGCTGGTCATGGTAAAGCAGGATGACAAGGGATCAAATGGTTTGGAAACTGGACCTTTTCCTGCTGGACTGAACGTCCGGATGTAGCTAGAAAGCACTGCGCTGCCTAGCAACTCTGCTCCATGGACCCCTTGGGCATCTCTGTCTGCTCTGGAGTACCAACAGGTGTGGCCACTATACCTGAGATCACGTGGCCTGAAATGGAGCTCCAGACGTTCCTGTTCTAAGGAGGAGGGTGGAGGATTGGGGTGGGGAGCCTACTTCGTTGGGATGTTCCTCAAAGCTGTCATATGGCTGGCACTTTGGCTGTCTCTCCACCCTTCCCCTATTCCATTATAATCCCAGAGCTACACCGGCCAGTAGGGGAGCCTTGGAAATGTCATGTCCATTTGAGTGGCCAAGGGCCAGGATGAATAGTCAGTTGCTGTAATAAAAGAGGAAAATGGCTATTTGGAAGCCTCAGAAGATTCTGTTGGAAGGTCTTAACTGCAATCCCATGAACCAGACAGATAGAAAGTACACAACCCAGAGGAGTTTCCACCTCCACCTCTGCCGCTGGGCCACCATGGAAGGGTGCACTTTGGGAGAATGAGCTGCGTGTCTAGGGGTCAAAGGGAGGGCAACTCAGAGGGCGGAGGGCAGACCACAGAGAGCACTGCTTCCGTGGTTGTCCCTGGGGTCCCAGGGAGATGACCGAACCCTTGTGAGCACCAGGAAAGGTGAGTATGTAAAATACTCAGCCGACAGGGGCCCTGACTAAACTTGGAACTCACCAGTCAAGCCAGTTGGTGAGCTCCACATTCAATAAGAGACATTGTCTTAAAAAAAAAAAAAAAAAAAAAAAAAAAAAGGAGTGGCAGGAGAGAAGTGAATGGAGACACCTGACAACCAACTGCAACTTGAGTGTGTATGTGTGTGTCAGAGAGAGAGAGACAGACAGACAGACAGAGACTCAAGTATCTAAGCATATATGTTCTTGAAAAAAAATGTTTTATCAATTGTTTTCCTGCAAAGTGAATCATGCACAAGACAAGAAACAGAGAGGCTGTTATATAAAAGCTGTCAATAAAACAAAGATTTGTCTGGTAAAAAAAAAAAAAAACCAGTTACTCCCTCATTTATTATAGAAATCTAGATTTTCGTATGTGGGTTAGGATTAAAGTACTCTGTTAACACACCTGATATGGTTTGGACCGTGACTTTTACTTCTATGATGACCTGTGATTTTGGTAACATTGTAAATGTTTATGTAATTGAGCTGATACTATTGATTCGATTGCTAGAATGAAACCACGAAGGACAGCAGGCTTCCCATGGACCCTAGCGACGACAACCTCGCAAGACCACATCTCAGCCGAAGCTCTCACGGGTCCCTCCTGCAGAAATCAGAGACAGGGTAATTAGGTTTTGGTGTTGGTGATTCCTGGAAATGGATTTAAAAGTGTGAGAAAATTGAGTGACGGATGAGGGTGTAGCTCACACATTATTTTAAAAACACTGAAGTCAGAGTAAGAGCAGAACTATTAAACCTGGGTCAGACCTCTGAATTCATGTTTCTCCTCAGGACTGCCTCTTTCAAATGGATAACTGCTTAGTGACTTGGCTCTTTACATTTATGCGAATGGGGCAATTATTTTTCTTCCAGCGTGTTTCTGAAAATGCCCTTCACTTCAGTCTCACACCCCATGGGACGTGCAGGTTTCCTGAACTGCGCTGAGACGAGAAGTTCTTATTCTGTTTCTTCTCTGTGTTAAAGATACAACTATGTCGTGGCCCTACAGCTGCTGGGGTTGAGCGATGGGATGGAGCCTGACTGCAACCCTGTCCTCATGAAAGGGGCCTACTTATCCTTCCTGTGCCTGCGCCACCTGCACATCCGGGAGCTACAGGTCGGGAGATGGTGGAGCACGGGCTTCCCACCCTGGGGATGTCCTGTCTGATTGTCGACAATGAGGCCGTTCCTACCTTTAGGAGCAGCAATGCTGTTTTCATGTTTGGAGCGTGCGTGCGTGCGTGCGTGCGTGCGTGCGTGCGTGCGTATGTGCGTACGTGTGAAATCAGTCCCTTCCAAGGATGAAGCCGTCCTTTCTCCGTAGCCGGGCCACCCTCTGGGGTCCCCATCATCACGTTCTGCTCTGTAGAGCAGGGACAAGGCACAAGGCAAAGGGCGGTGCCCTGATCCTGTTTTCTCTCTTCCAGCGCGTCTGCTTGGGAGTTCTAAACTTCTTCAGATCTGTGGAGCGAACTTTGACAATCAACACTTCAGGCCTTACCTTGGTTTCAGGGAACCTGGTCCCCACCATGGGAGATAATACTTGGGTAAATACGGCAAAAGGAGGCTTGGGCACCCTGCAAGGCCTAGGAAGTCGCCACTATGTCCACAGGACACCCGCTGAGCACAAGGTGAGCTGTTCGGCTGAGGTTTTATTCCCTGATTAATGTGTCTCCCAAAAATGTTTTTTTCTTAGCACCCACAATATCCCTTAACACAGTGAAGTAACAGGTGGGGACACAATCATGTTAAGCAAAATAAACTTGATTCGGAATAAACCGTTCACAAGTAGGGGCTGAGGGATGGGGAGCAACGGACCAGAGGGGCCAGTGAAGTGTGTGTACAAATGCCCGAAGCGTATTCCGTCTGAATACCAGGATCACAGTCAAAGCCATTATCTTGGACAATTAATGTATGTTAATAAAAAAAAAATGTAACAAAAGAGAAAATGACTTTGGAACTACAGCAAAACTTAGGGATCAGAGCTGAGCACGGCTGACTTTAATGTGAATTGAGCAGGAAGAGCCTGAGTTGGAGACCCTGTCGCAAAGCTAAGCAAATAAACAAGCAAGGCCTGGCAGCGTCCACGTGAGAGCAGAAGGTAGCTGGAGAACAGAGGACTTAGGAGCCACAAGAGGAAGGGAAGAGTTGAACCACAGTAAACAGGATGGCCCGAGTCTCACGGATTCTCACAAAATTCTTTTTTTTTTTTTTAAAGATTGATTTATTATGTATACAGTGTTCTGCCTACATGCACACCTGCCCCCCAGAAGAGGGATGGTTATGAGCCACCATATGGTTGCTGGAAATTGAACTCAGGACCTTTGGAAGAACAGACAGTGCTCTTAACCTCTGAGCCATCTCTCCAGCCCATAAAATTCTTACAAAAGGACTCTCTTGACCATGTGCCAAGTACATTTTTATCCTCTTTCTTATTTCAAGCTCCCTTAAAAGATACTAATTAAGCCAGATGTGGTGGTACATGCTATAATGCCAGAATTCTGAGGTCAGGGACCAAGGTCACCAGCAGCTACATAGCTGGGTACCAGCCCTGGCTACATGACACTGTCTCACTCCTACTTCCCAAAAGGTACTAGACTAAGCCCGGCATAGCATTCCACACACACCTGTAGTATACGTGCTCCAGAGGTGAGGCCCAGGGATCACGATTCTGAGCCCATCCTGGGTCACATAGTGAGACCATCTCAAAATGACAAATTTAAAGGGCAGCAAGATGGCTCATTGGGTAAAGGTGCCTGCAAGACAGATGGCCTGAGTACACTCCCTAGGACAACATGGGGGAAGGAAAGAACTGACTCCTGTAAGCTGGTGTCTGACCTCCATACTTGTGATGTATATACGTACATTCACACACTCTCTGTGCCATGCACCCATGTATCCATGGGCGCGCGCGCGCGTGCACACACACACACACCGCACAAAATACTTGTCTTAAAAATGAGTTTAAAATCTTAAGGAATGTGGCATTAGATTGACAAATGTTAAAAAAAAAAACAAAAACAAAAAACGTATTTAGCTTCAAACAAGTCATATTCTGAACTGTGGCCCCTGACATATGCCGGCTGTATCTCTAAGACAGGAAATTTTGCTGTTATGTGCTATTCATGTGCACAGAGTCTAGACAGCTCTGTGGGCAGTAGAAACACAATGAGAACTGTGTATATTTAAATTTTTCCTAATAGCTACATTTAAAACATGCAAAGAAACGTATAAAGTTAATTTTAATACAACCCATGTGACCCTATGTGCAAGGTACACCATTATCACATGTAATCAATGTTTACAAAAATCAGTGGTGAGATAGTGCTCGTACGTTTGTCTGAATTCCTCAGAATCTGGTGTATATAATCTACAGAAAGCTTGTTGGCTCAGAGCCACCCTATTGGACAATGTAGCTCTGGATATTGGAGAGGATTTTATTTTGCTCACACAGTCTCTTAGGGTGTTCGGTCACTACTCAGAACAGCATTCTCCTTCCCCTTCTTTCTCCAGCTCTCTTACCTCCCACCCCATCACCCCACTCCCTCCTCCGCTTCCTTATGCCCTGGAGCTCTGTCACAGACCCAGTTGGCTAACTCCTTCATGGACCTTTGGAGGAGATGCAACACTCTCTTCAAACAAACACCTGTGTAACACAAATGCAGCTTTCCCTTTCCCATGTTGCTCCTACCACAGGTGTGATGATGGACACTATGCTGATAGAGATTTTAAAAGCTTTCCTTACCAAAAGGCTCTCTCCCATTCCGTATGTTCTGGGTTGGGGTGAGGAATGGAAATAAAGGGGAGAGGGGGAGGCAAATTCCATTTACTGGCTATGTGTGACGCCCCTAAGATGGAGGCTTTGTCCCCAGCCCGTTCCTTTTGGCCCCTGTTTTGATCCCGTAAGGTAAGTCTTGGGCTAATATTAATGACTGTTTACTCAACAGCACTAGCAAAACAAGTCATCTATGGCTTACCGCAGCCACCTTGTTATTTTATGGACCTACTTAACATGGCAGGGTAGAGGGAGGTGATGGAGAGGCCGGCAGTACGCGTCTCCTGGCATTGGACCTTGTGTGTAGCTCCTCAGTCATGGCAGCCTGACAGCCCGTGGTGTGCTCAGGGGGTGTTGGGACTTGGTGTTTTGGCAGCAGAAGGCTGTTAAGAGAAAGCTGTGGGAGATGAGGCCTCTAGAAAGATGGAGCCAGACCGTGAGGGGCTAGGCTCTCCTTACATGTGGGACCAGTCCCTAAGGTAGCGGGGAAATGGAGTATTTTAAAGAGGAGACTGTCTCCCTCGTTGCTTTGTACATTTCTCAGGGTCTTAGCCAAATGTAATCATGCTTGCTAATTTGCTGGAAGTCCTCCACGGACTTCCTATTCCTCACAATATGAAGCCCAGGCTTCTCAGTGACATGTGGCAGGATGAGAATGTTCTGGCCCCTGCCAAGTTCCCAGGGCCTCACTTCCCTCTACTGTCCTTACAGTCTCCATGAGGTAGGACCTGACTCCCCTCTGACCAGACAGAGCCATCCTCTGGGCTCCTCTGCCCCTCTCCCCTTGGCAGATGTATATTCTCACTCAAGAAGCATTCCAAAAATCTTTCTGGAAACCCCTTCTTTATCTATCTCTGTGCAGGACGAGAGCTTCACTGACTGACCTGTCAGCTTGTCTTTGGAGCCAGCACAGGGCTTTGCTCATTATTCGTTCCCATAGGCTGTGAGCCAGGCCCGCCTTCCTCCCACAAGTGTGCTGGGCTCTGTTCTAGGCACAGGAGCCCAGCAATGCACAAGCCCAGCACAAATTCCCGCCACAATGGGACTTACCTCACAGAGACCTAAAATAAGCATATAACACGTATCAAATACAGTGTGGTTTGGGCACCAAAATTTCCCCTGGATTTCTAGCTCCTGCAGTTGGGTGGGGCCATGATTAGCTTTGAGCTGTAAGCAGAAATGCCATGAGATGGTGTCAGGCCTGAGCAATTAGGAACTGGTCCACACCCTCTGGCTGTCTCCTCCTGCTTGAGCCAGTAGAAGGCAACAGTCACATGACAAGACGGCAACTCCCTCACCCTTGGTTGCAGCTACAGGGCAACAGCCTAAAGAGCCACTAGTCCAACAGTGACTCTACATGAGTGAGGAGTTCGCTGTCAGGCCGCTCTGCTTTACAGCTGTTGACCACAGGGTAGCCTGGTCTTGTAGTCTACGGAAGGTTGTGATGATGGCAAAGAAGAAAAGTTATGAAAGGAAGACCGAGTGCTGGAGTGGGCCCGCGGGCGCTTCTGGTGAGGCCATGAAGGGGAAGATCCTACAAGGGAGGACCCATGGGTGAAAAGACTTGACACAATTCAGGAAGCAAATCTGACTGACTGGAAACGTGCCAAGCAGAGAGAAGTCAGTGCAGAGGCCCCAAGCGGGGCCGTCTCCAGCCTATTGCAGGGACAGCAGGTGTGACGAGGCTGGACAAAGGAGACAGCAGCAGAATGAAGGCTAAAAGGTGGAGAAGGTTCTATTCAGCCTTGTGAGCCGTGGCGAGGACTTTCACGCTGGGCTGGCAGGAAGCCCTTACAGAGTTAGAATAGAAGCGTGAAGCTGTTTAACTTCCATGTCACCACTCAGGCTGTTGTTTTGGAAACAGATGAAAGGCACTGCAGGTCTTTGCAGAGAGCCTCCTCAGGAGAATTTTGGTTATGTCTTACTGCTCAGAAGCTTGGAGTTGTTGTTATCAACTGAGATTTGATTGGGAGGGTTAGGATCTCATGTAGGACTTAAAGTTTGATTACTCAATGCTTATATTAACCAACTCCAAGACAAACTGGCAACAACCAGTGACCGATGATAGAATCTGCTGCTGAAGAGATGGCTCAGTGGCTAAGAGCTCTTGTTGCTCTTGCAGAGGACCTGGGTCCAGTCCCCAGCACCCACATAATGGTTTCTACCACCTGTTAGGTCAGTCCCAGGGGATCTGACACCTTCTTCTGGTTTCCACTAGCACCGGACACACTGAGCACACATACATACATATGGGCAATATGAAATAAACATATGAAATAAAAAAATATTGAACCTTGAATTTAAAAATGGTAGATTCTGAATATAGATGGTCATGTGCCATATATTTGACTCAATGGTGGATCACACATACAATGGCTCCATAAGACTGTTTTTCTCATAAGCTGAAAAGTGGCTATTGCATGGGGACACTGTAGCCATGTTTGTGGTATGGTGCTTGTGCCACCGCAGAACCAAGACGAGGGCGAGGGACTGCGGATTTAACTCATACACACACACACACACACACACACACACACACACACACACACACACACACACACA
>OU015750.1:68588973-68600852 GCA_907169655.1 Acomys percivali
TCTAATGTGCAGTGCAGCATTAGAAATGCAGTGTATGAGCTAATGCAGGTGTGTGCATGAGAGGTGGCATTATGGTCTGCTTTTACCCTTCCTTGCTATTGAGGCCACTCATGCATACATACATACATACATACATACATACATACATACATACATGTGTATATATATATTTAATTTGTGTGTGTGTTTCTTTTTGGTTCCCTTATCTGAGAAAATAATTTCACTGTTGTCCACTTATCTGAGCCTTAAATAAATAGAACTTTCAATCTTTTTGTCCATAATATTTTCTGCAAATACTTTTCATTTGTATTTTTTGAAACAAAAAAAATCTGTCGGCCATTTCCTATGTGAGTCTGTCTGTCCTCCTAGATGCAGAAAGACAGTCACTCCTCAGATATTTCATTTGTCTCATCTTAGCCCAGTTTCAAGGGTTTGATTTAATTTTTCAACATCTAGTTCCTTTACTGTTCACTGAAATTAATGTACATGAGATAATGAGGCAGGCAGGAATTGCAATGTTCCTGGAGTTATGAGCCATTCATCTTACTTGCATTTACTATTCTCAGTGTCTTGAAGTACCACACTTAATATTTCATAAACGTCTTATTATAAATTACAGCGACTGTCTGAGTGCCTGTCTAGTCTCCTGTCGATGTCTCAATTTTAATTATTGTTTTTTGAAGTATGTTCACAATTGAACCTAGAAATACTGAATATTTAGACTAACCTTCTGTGTTAGAAAATGGATGCATTGGAGCTGGAGAGATGGCTCAGAGGTTAAGAGCACTCGCTGCTCTTCCAAAGGTCCTGAGTTCAATTCCCAGCAACCACATGGTGGCTCACAACTGTCTGTTGCTATCTTCTGGTGTGCAGACATATATGCAGGCAAAGTATCCATATACATTTACTAAATAAATAAATAGATAGCCAAATCTTTATTTAGAAGTTATAGCAATACCATATTTTAAAAAGGGGGGCAGGAGAATGGCTCAGTGGTTAAGAGCACTCACTGCTCTTCCGGAGGACCCAGGTTCAATTCCCAGTATCCACATGGCAGCTCACAACTGTCTGTAACTGCAGTTCTAGGGGATGCAACACTCTAACACCAATATACATAAAGGCAAGATACCAATGCATATAAAGTAAATACTTTTTTAAGTGTATGTTGCATTGCCCCTTGAAGATGTGCAGGAATTTTAACAGCTCTCTTGGCTCTCGTGGCTGAAGACTTTAGGAGCCTGGAAAGCACATCTCCAGTAGACAGGTCCTTTGGTAGGTACGTAGTTAAGGAACATGGCGCATCCTGTGATGCAAACCAGATAAAGGAGATAGAGGGTCCTCAAACTAGGTCCTTGCTGAAAGGAGTACTTCAGAGGACAGTGGAAATGTGAGGGCCTGGCTGTTCTTTAAGGCAGAAGGGTACTAAAAGGCCACTTTGGTATTTCACAGATCACATGGGTCCTGGGAGTGAGGGGACTGGGAGGCAGCTGGATCCTGAGCTTAGAAGTGCAGAGCTGAAGTTTCTCTTGGTACTACTGAATGACCTTGTAAAGTCTGAAGGTCACAAGCCAGGCTTGGTGCAGGCTCACAGTCTCAGATACCCAGGAGGCTGAACCAGGAGGATTACAAGTTCAAGGCCAGCCTGAGCAACTCAGTGAGAGTGTGTTTGAAAGTGAAAATAAAAAGTAACTCCATAGTAGAGGGCTGGCCTAGCATGAAGCCCTGGCTTTAATTTCCAGTCATTTTAGATTTTCCTCATTGCTGAATAAGAATAAGAATAAGGTCTTTGATGCTTCCTTGGGAATCTGATAAAAATTAAAATGAGTTCATATATGTGAAAATTCTTTGATATTTTGAAACTGTAATTAGAAAGGCTTATAAAAATTGTTATTGGCTACCAAAACTTTTTTTTTTTTTTTGGTTTTTCAAGACAAGTTTTCCCTGTGTAGCCTTGGCTACCCTGGACTCACTCTGTAAACCAAGCTGGCCTTGAACTCATAGAGATTCACCTGCCTCTGCCTCTCAGAGTACTGGGATTACAAGTGTGCGCCACCTTGCCTGGCTCTAAAACATTTTTAAGTGTTTTATTACTTTATGTGTATGGGTCTTTTGCTGGCATGTATGTCTGTGTACCACATGCATACTGGTGCCTGTGAAAACCAAAGGAAGCATTGGACCCATTGTACTGTAATTACAAGTCTCTCTGAGCCACCGTGTGGTTCTGGGAATCAAATTCAGGTCCTCCGGAAGAGCATCCAGTGGTTTCAAGCACCAAATCATATTTCCAATGTTTTAATATTTTTTTTAAATCAGGGGCTTTTATTTGTATTTTGTTATTCCTCCTCTCCCCCTAGTTTTTGTGTTTCGATTCAAACGTTTATAATAACAACATTTACCATTATAGTAAATGTTTTGCTTATAAGCTCCCATAATCCTCTGTGCAGCCCTACTAAGTAGTCATTATCTATCAGTGTCTGGTAGGGGGCCCAGTAAATAATTCCTTCAGAGTCCATACCACTGACAGTATTTTTTCTTTTTAGTACACATGAAGTTTCTTGTTTTGAGTTTTCAAGCTTCTCGGTTTGTTTTCAGCTCTTTTCAGAGAAAGTGATGGGTGATCCCTTTCTCGTGGAGGAGGTGGGCCTGCTGGCCCTCAGGTCTGCAGTGGACAAAGGACAGGAGCAAGGCCAAGATTTCCACGCACTGCTTCTGGAGACATTTTCCAAACTCCTGGAGCTCCTGACCCTCCGTCACCGGCTGCTGGAAGTGAATGTGGCAAGTGCATACTTGGCTAGGTCAGTGGGGGACCAGGAGCTCCGTGGAGGGACTTGGGGAATAAAGACGCGAGACAGACAGGGCACGCTGCCTCGAGCCCTGTCCTTTACCCCTAGAGAAGTTATACTGGAATGTTCACCTATCCCCTCCTTGCTTTCCTCCAAGCTGCCCTGTGAGCCTCTCTGACCATTCAACCGGGCAAGAGTCTCCAGAGTGGCACCCACATTTCTTTCCACTCAGCACTTGTCCTTTTGCTTTGGTGCTAATTATTGGTCTGCCAGCTTTCCAGCACGAAATCCCTGCCAGGCTGTTTACCATGACATCTCGTGACCTAGTATCTTACTTGGTTTGTGCGGTTAGAACAGACTACCGGAGGCGATGTCATTTATTAAGAATAGAGATGTATTTCTAACAGTTCTGGATACTGACAAGTCCAAGACCATGGAGCTGACACCCCACAACCAATCATCTCTTAAAAGTCTCTGTCAACTACTCTCGAATTAGGATTAAATTCCTAACATGTGAACTTTGGAGGACATTCAAACCATAGGCCCCTGGTATGGGGCCTGAGCCACACCAGGCACTCCAAGGACTTTGGCTGGCATACAGCAAGGCTGACTAGCAGAGGGTGCAGAGACATGAGAATATGTCTCGTGACGTCATGAGATAACATCTGGGTCTTGAGAAGAGGGATGCTAATGAGGCCTGTTGCAGTTTTTACTAGGAGACCATGGAAAATGGAGCTAGAGGGTTTGTTTCAATACATACAATGCTGTTCTGATTCCCGTGAGCTGGCATAGATGGTCCAGCCATCCCCAGCCACCATTTAGGACCTGCCTGATCGCAGTTTTTATGGGACTTTATGTGTATCATTTCCTTACATTCTTAGGCTATCCTTATGAGACAGGTGCAAACACGTCATTAGCAAGCAGGTAGCACTTCAGAAATCAGGCCAAAATCTCCAAGATAGAAAGTAGAAACAGAAAGGGAGCTGCTATCAGCCAAGCTGGTACCTCCCAGACATTGCCGCTCTGTGATAGACGAGCCTCCCAGGAGTTAATAGTGTAAAAATTACCCTTGATCTATCATAATAATGATACTCTTCTCATTTGAAAAACTACTTTGGGGGCGCAGCCAAGGGAATATGTCATTCTTTCTGAGTGGATCAGGAAAAGCATCATGGGAAATGATGCTATGAATAGAGCTGGGAAGCATCATGGGAAATGATGCTATGAATAGAGCTTCGGCCCCTCTAAAAAAGTATGGGACCACAAACTAGTATGTCAAGATGGGAGAGCCTGCTCAGCAGACAGTCAAATGAGGCGGAAGGTGTTGCATCGGATCTGAATCCAATAGGCAGTTGGACTCATTAAAGGGGAGGAGACACCATCTACAGGCTAGGGAGAAAGGAATGTGGCAGCTCCTTCTGTCACAGCCCAAGGAGGGATCCAACTTGCCCACATCTTGATCTCAGCGCTGAAACAATGTGTTTCTGTTGTTTGGCACACTGAGCACTTGAGGCATTTCTGTGGTACTTAGTGACAGCCCTGGCACACTGATCCGGGTACCAATTCAACTCTCAATAAGAACTGGCTTGGATTGGAGATGTCAGGAGACAGGGAGAGAACTGCGGATGCTTAAGGCTGAGTGGCCACAGGGACATCTGAACGAAACTCTTGGGTGAATCAGGGCAAGGCTGAGGGTCACGGATTCTTACAAAAGGAAATGGTTTTAGGGACTGCATGTAGTAAGTGAGAGGAGGACCAGGGCTAGAAGCCTAGCCCACATCTGAACTTAAAGAAAAGCCAGTGAAGGCTGGGAAAGGGTGGCCAGGGGACAGGGGCATGGACAGTGTGGGTCCAGGAAATAGAGGTGCTCTCCAGGAAGGGGCTGAGGAGTTCAGAGTGAAGAGCTTCAAGAGAAGACAGTGAACATTGCTCAGAAGGAAATATCAATGACCTCATGGGGGTTCCTAGCACAGCATCTACTCTGCAGGGAATCAGGGTTGAGGTGGTACCCAAGTGCATCGCATCCCCGGCCTTAACTCCTGTATCATCCGCCTGACCTAGTGCAAAAGTGGTCGTTCTAGATCGTTCACTTTGCACAAGACAAGGTTTGCTCTGTTTCCATTTTGTGTTTGAACACATAATCTTGTATGTTCACTTCCTCTTGGCTTAATTCTCTTTAAGGAAAAATATCACTAACAAATGTACCTTTGCTCCTCCCCTCCCATCCCCTCCTTAAGGCTGTATAAGGAATTGGCCCAGGAGATGGGTTTTGAAGAATCCCATCTGTATCTGAGGCCTGTTCACTTTGAGTTTGCATCGCACAAGGACAAGGTGGAGCCACCCCCTCCTGTCTTTATAACTTCCCTGCTGGAGGACAGCAGTCGAGTAGACAGGTGAGCCCTCAGAAGCTGAAAATGCTGGCGTGGTGCAACGAGTCACCAGCGAGAACTCTCCCATCATTACTGGGCAATGCAAATGCAAGTGGAGCTGTGCCTTTAAATTCTCTTCCTTGGATGTAATCTGCCATTGTGGCAGGATCTTCTTTACTATTTTCTTTTTTAATAAGGAGGAAAACCAATATTGCAAACAAGGGTATAACTGGATTTAAACACACAAAATCCTTTTGGGGAGATGCCTCTATGGTTGAAGAGCTTGTTGTGAGATCTTGAGGACCGGGGTTTGGATCCCATAACCCACATCAATGCCTCCTGACTGTGGTGGAGACCCGTAATTCTAGCCTCAGTAGGTGGAGACAGGGGACCCCCAGAACAAGCTGGCTAGCCAGAATTGCTATATCTGTGAGCGCTGGACTTGACTGAGAGACCTTGCCTCGCTCAATAAGGCAGAAACGTGATGGCGATAATTCACAACATCAACCTTGGGCCTCTACACTCATGAGCATCCCCCAACACACACACATACACGCATGTGCACCCCTATATATATGCGTGACTGCTACCACCACCACAGATGCGCACGGAAATGCAAAAAGAAAATAACGAGAAGCAACATCATAGAGCCCTGGGAGAAGCAGGCCGGAGCATGTAAAGAAAAGCACGGGCCCCCTGGCTTCTCTGGTGGTGAGGGCTATGAGGGCTGGCCTCCTCCTCTCTCACCTTCTCAGACCAGAAAGAAGTCGACTCCTCAGCTGCATCTGTCACAAAGAACACAGAGCTCACATGCACACAACGTCTTAGTCAGCTCACTTCACGGGAGATCCCTCTCACGGCCCAGGGGCAGGCAGCCCATGCCACTCTCCTTAGTGGCCCACCCCATGTACTTGGCTACAGCAAGGCACCTCTCCTTTCCTGAAGCCAGTCTGTAGTGTGTGGAGAGGGCCGGCTTCTCCTGCCCCCACTTCTTTCTTTCCGAGCCAGTCTGCCCTTTCTCCCAGGCTTCCAGCTGCCCCTGGAGCTTCCTGGTACAGGCTCTACCCCTGGGAAGGCAATGGTGACGTCACAGAGGAAAAGTCTTTGTACGGCTAGTATAGATCAAAGGCGTGGTCAGCCTGCTGGACTCTCCAGAGCATGGGCTGGGGTGAAAGACGTTAGCATAGCAGGATGCTAGGGTGGTTTCTTGGCATCCTGAAAATGAGGGCTACGTTTATCTTTAATGGGTGGAGCAAGGTCACTGTCCCCCATGCACCTTGGGTTATTTTTCAGTGTTCTTGACTTCTACTGGACAGATGCCAGTAGCGCCTCTGTCCTCCTCCTCCTCCTCCTCCTCCTCCTCGTCCTCTTCCTCCTTTTCCTCCTCTCCCTTCTCCTCCTCAACCTACCTACCCCTTGTTTGTTTCTGACAATTGAAGAAGTCTCTAGACATCTCCTAAATAATTCCTTGGTGGCACATTTTTCTTGCTCTATTTCACCTCACTAGGTAAAACATTGAAAGTCAGGAAGTATGATGCAGCCTTGAGTGAGGCCAGCTCTCCAACTGCCACTGTGGAGCCGAGGCAGGGACACGGCACATAGAAGGGTTAGCTCCTGGAACCTCAGACAGCAAGTAGACACATTTAGGGGTGTTCCAAAAAATGCCTTTTCTGGAGCTGGTATTTTACTTTTCTAGAAAAACAGGGATGGCAGCCACCTAGTGGCACCAGCTGTCCCAGTGCTCTATAGTCTGGTCAAATGGTGACTGGGCCTCTGAGTGGTGTCCAGTTGTGCTTCAAGACAAGGGACCTTCTGGAAGAGTGATCCGTGTATTTAGAGAGCATGCATCATGACTTAATTTTATGTATGTCAAATTCCTGAAGTTGTCCCTTTGGAGTGACAATGTGAGAGCAGCAGGCCATATAATATGATGATGTACACTTTAGAAAGCATACTCACATGCACATTTCACAGCGACCCTAATCCTACCATAGCTAAAGAAACAAAGACGGTAACACTAAGTTACCTGACAGAAAGTCACATTTTACAAAGGGCTATGCCCCAAGGCAGGACCGTGGTACAGGGAACATTAGCTGCTGGAGCCACAGAGAGCAAGTAGGTGCCATTTAAGGGTGTTCAAAAGAAGGGATTGGTGGGGGATCCTCAACTGGTGTGGTCAAGAAAGTAAGAAGAAAAAGGTGTGATGCAAAGGACTTGCCATGGTGTGGAGTTGGGAGTGGTGACCACACAAGTCCAGTGGGGATGGGACAGACCCCAGGATCTTCCCGCTTGGGGTTGAATGGTCCTTTGTAAGCTCGCTATCACTACTGGCATCCCAAATTGGGTCAGCTGCCGTCCTGTGCCACCAGCTGGACATCCCCTGACAGGTGGGCGTGTCACGTCAGGACTGCTCCACTCTTCTCCTCACAGGTACACCCCCACCGCCCTCACCTTAGCCATCTCTGAGCTGGATGATAACCAAATCGGCAAAATCAGCTTTTATACAAAGGAATCCATCCAAAAGGTAAGAGATTCTGTGTTGTTTGGGTGTTTTTTGTTTGTTTTGTTTTGTTCTGTTTTTTGTTTTTTTGTGTGTGTTTTAAGAAAAGAGGCTAAAATTTGAAAAAGAAACTAAAGTTTAAAAAAGCAATTTATCCTTGTGTCCTTAAATAAAAACTATTTAATTCATATAAATTGGCCTCCACCCATAAGAAAAGCTTTCTCCGAAGTCTCACCTAGCATGATGGCACGTGCCTGTAATCCCAGCACTGGGGAAATGGAGGCAGGGGGATTAGGAGTTCAAGGCCAGCCTCAGCTACATAGTGAATTTTAATTTGAGGCTAGCCTGGGCTATATGAGAGACTGTCTCAAACAGAAGAAACTCTTTCCTTTATTATTAATAATGCTGGCCTTGGGTGGGAGAGATAGCTCAGTGGTTAAGAACTTTGCCTGTCTTCCCGAAGATTCAAGTTCAAATCCCAGCACCCACATGGCAGCTCACAGCTGTCTGTAACACCAAGATTTGATGCTCTCACATAGACATACAGATGCAGGCAAAACACCAACACACAAAAATAAAGGGAAATATATTTTTAAAAAAATGCTGGTCTTAGACAAGCCTGACTTGAGCCATAAGGACTGCAGCCCATACATAATAACTTTTGTTGGAGTTAAAAAGAGGAAAGCATATGCAGCAAGCTTAGCTATTAAAGTGTATGCTTGTTATTGGAGATTTCATCTTATCTTTTGAAATCTGGTATCATTTTTCTCCTTTCCCCTTGAGTTTCTTTACTTTATTATGTGTAGATATTTTTTCTTAATGATTTCAATCTAATCCTGGCTTTCAAGAGCCTGCTTCTGAGTCCTTGTAGCTAATCAGAGCCCTCCCCTGACCACAGGGGAGCTGCCTGGTGTCCAGCTACACAGTAGGTAAGACTCGGAGGCTCCCTGCCCAGGGTGAGCCGCTCCCTGGGGAAGGGCAGGTTCAGTCTGACAGTGTATTGTGCAGTTCAAGTCCTGCGGCTTCCGACAGTTTAACCTGCCGATGAGCTCCACTGTCAGCTTCTTCTCCGTCTGGTGGCAACGTCTAACAATTCCAATTCTCTGCCCCCAGCTCTTGTTGCATTCCGGAGTGGAAAATATGCAAGTGACCCTCGCATGCCAAACTGCTCATAAAAATGCTTTGATGGTGGCCGTTCAGCAGGCATCTTTCTATCACACCCCTGGAGTGGACAGCCCTGTTGATATGAAGGTCAGCCAATCTGATGGAGAAGCCAGAGGCATGCCGCCCCGCCAGGAGCTCATGCCGAGCTGCCCCATTCTTCCTCCTTCCCTCCCATTTTTATTCCTTTTTTCTCCCCTTCTCCCTTTCTCCTTTCCCCTCCCTTCCTTTCCACCCTCTATCACCTTCCCCCCCTTTCTTATCTGTGTAGGGAAAGCAGATGCGGTTTCTCATATTGTACCCTCAGAGCATAGACTACCTCTGTGGCTCCAAACGCTGTGGAGATTTCTCCCCACGAGCAAGGAAGCAAGACAGTGCCCAGGACTGCCTGTGTTCTGTTGTGACACTGTGTCTGCCCCTGCAGGTAGCCACAGACCTCGTAGGTTAAAGGCCTTCAACACCAACACTGCTCCCATTTCAGCTGCAGTCAGATGTCTAGGCCTCTGGGACTTCTGATTTGCTGGCTACAAAGTGGAGCTCCCATGATTCCCTTCTCGGGTTAATAGAGTTCTCACAGACTGGAGGGAAATACATTTTACCATTTATTATAAAGGATGATTCAAAGGGCATCCATACGTAAGCAGATGAAGAGACACGTAAGGCAGCCTGAAGGGTCCTGAGTTCGAGAGAGCTATGGTCCCTGTAGTGTTGGAGTGCACCGTCCTTATAGCATGTGGATGGCTTCTCGGCCCCTCGCAAGCCTCTGCATGACCCCCTCTTCTGAGGCTCTCCCAACTCTGCCCTTCAGATAGACTCTATTGCATGAGCCGGGTGGATCATGTGAGCTACACAAAGGCTTGGGCAAGAATGTAGAAAAGCCACTAGATAAAAAGGCTGTGGGTCTATTCTAAGAGCTTAGGTAAGAACCTGACTAGGGGAAGGGTTCTCAGATCTCCTCCCCTCAAAGGACAGATTTCAGCCGAGGGACACAGACAGTTTAAGCAGACCTTTGTTGAACAAAACAAAGACAGATTAGATTGGCTTCACCTGGAAAGTGGGGTGGGGGTGGTGGATGGGAGGGGGCTTAGCAGCCTATTGGGGTCTGTTTTGACTTTTTTTTTTTTTCCGAGACAGGGTTTCTCTGTGTTAGCCTTGGCTGTCCTGGGCTTGCTTTGTGGTTCAGGCCGGCCTTGAAATCACAGCGATCCACTTACCCCTCTGCCTCCCGAGTCCTGGGATTAAAGGTGTGCACCGCCACGCCCGGCCTGTTTTGACTTCTAAGAAGTTTTAATGAATTTTTATAGAGGGAATCCAGGATATTTATTAGGTAAAGTAACACCCTTCAAAATCATGGCAGACCCCACTTCTCTTTTAGGGTCTTTCTTCCTATGATCATCTTAAAAAATCCTTGAGAAAAGGGGACACCAATAGTCACAATATCAGTAATTGTCTAATGAAGCCAGGGCAGCAACAAGAAAGAAAGAAAAGAAAGAAAGAAGCCGGGCATGGTGGCGCACACCTTTAATCCCAGCACTTGGGAAGCAGAGGCAGGTGGATCATTGTGAGTTCGAGGCCAGCCTGGTCTACAAAGTCTAGGACAGTCAAGGCTTACATAGAGAAACCCTGTCTCAAAAAAACAAAACAAAACAAAAAACCAACCAAAAAAGAAAGAAAGAAGGTGGAGGGGGAGGAAGGATAAATGAATGTCCTGGAGTCTGGGTTTCTGATATAACCAGTAGAACTTGGGTGTAGCTTCAAGGCTATATTACCACACAGGGTGGTTCTGATCCTCAGGAGACATGGCCGTGAGGCAGCTGTTTCCTAGATCCTGAGCGTGTAACCCTCTGTCCAACCCAGAGACATGGTGACCAAGGCACCCCTGCTGGGCTTCGGTTACCCCACATCTAACGCCTTGCCTACCAGGTCTCCAGAACACCCCGCAAGGCTTGTCTGCCACACACTTCACCCCTCCCTTAGGGTGGGGGGGCACACTTCTGCAAAGGAATCTCATCTACTGTTGAAAGGAAAATCTGTGTTATTTAGGATTAAGGTTTCTTGGACCTCTGCAGAAATTCCAGTTTCCACAGCCCACCTCTGGGAGAAAGGAGCAGGTGAAAGGGCAGTGGAAGGTCAGGGTGGAGAGGTGAGGAGCCCAGCATCTCCTGCTCTAGACACGTAAGCTCCTCAGGGTTATTCTAGCCACTTAGGCCTTGGGAGTTTTGAGTCAAGAACCACTGGCAGTATAAAAAATATATATATATATATATATATATATATATATATATATATATAAATTATATAAATATATATATCCTATCCCACTTCCTATCTTCCTTCCTTCTTACCCACCTCTTTACTTTCTTGCTGTTTGTTCAGTAGTGACGTGCTTCATATATTACTCTAAAATAGAACTGGCCAGGCTCGCCCAGGACAAAACGGATCAGTTCTCAACTCTTCCCATTTGTAGATAAAGGATTCAATTGTTTCCGTGTTTATCCTTCCTGCAATTCTTTTTGAAAATGTGGGAAGACACATTTGATCCTTATTTACTTATTTACTTATTTATTTATTTATTTATTTATACATTGCGGCTGGTGGTGGAGGGGGCCAGTGACCATGCCATGGCTCAGGCTTAGAGCATGGGCTCTGGACAGAACGCGGGTCATCAGGGCTGATGGCTAGTGCCCTTACCCACTGTGCCATCTTGCTGGCCCTTGTTTTTTTTTTTTTTTTTTTTTTTTTTTCCGTTTTCACAAAATGACCACACTGTATGTACTCTTCTCCCTCATATGTCTTCTTTTGTCTTGCTGCTGTAGAGATATAATTAACAGAACATAAAATTACTCCTTTAAGGTGTGTAATTGAGGGGCTGGACAGATGGCCCAGCAGTAAAGAGTATGCTCCCAGCACCACCATCCCTGCTCACAACCGCCTGTAGCTCCTGGTCTGAGGATTCTGAGTCCCTCTTGAGCCTCCTCAGGTGCTCCTACACACATGGCCTCCTCAGATACTCACACGTGGCCTCCTCAGATACTCACACACATGGTCTCCTCAGATACTCACACA
>OU015750.1:68600862-68621657 GCA_907169655.1 Acomys percivali
AGGCGCTCCTACACACATGGTCTCCTCAGGCGCTCCTACACACATGGCCTCCTCAGGTGCTCCTACACACATGGTCTCCTCAGATACTCACACACATGGCCACAACCACAGACACATGACCTCCTTGGATACCCACACATACCTGGCCTCTTCAGCTACCCCAACACACATGACCTCCTCAGATACATAAACACATATTTTTATTAGTCTACTCATAGGGCCATGCGACCATTGACAGTTTCTATTTTAGAAATATTTGTACCACTTTTAAAAGAAACCCCGAACCTAAGTGGTTACTGTCATTTCCTTGGCCCCCAGTCTCTGGTCATTACATATCTCTACTATTTGCATAAATGTAATTACACATGTGGCCTTTTATGTTTGGCTTTTTTCACTTAGCATGACGTTTTTAAAGTCCATCTGTTATAATTCATTGCTTTTTATTACTTGGTAATATTCTGTCATGTGGCTATACTACATTTTGTTTATCTATTTGTCACTGAATTATCTTTTTTTTTTTTTTTTTTTTTTGCTATTAGGAATAATACTGCTGTGGGCATCCACACACAATGATTAAAAAGCCATCCAGTGGCTCTTTGTAGCCCAAAACACAACATCCTTAGCTAGATATACAAGATCTTCCCTCTCTGACCCAAGCCCTCTCTCCTCTGCCATGTCCTCTTGACCTCTATTTTAAGAGTCGGTGGTGGTGCCATATGGTGGTGGCACACACCTTTAATCCCAGCACTCGGGAGGCAGAAGCAGGCGGACTGCTGTGAGTTCGAGGCCAGCCTGTCTACAAAGTGAGTCCAGGCCAGCCAAGGCTACACAGAGAAACCCTGTCTCGAAAAACCAAAAGAAAAACAAAAGAGTCTTAGACGTTTTGTATGTTCTATGCATTTCGTCTCTCGTCTCTGTGCCTCTTTTCATGTTACTCCAGAACATTTTGTCCCTATGCGGCCACACCCCAATCCTTCTCTCACTGTTTTTATTTTTTGGTCTAAAATATGCTACTTATTCTCCATGATTCAACTCAACTATTGTTATGGGGAGCCCACCAGAAATGACCAATTGAAAGTCTTTATTCCAGCTGGCTAGGACTACACTCAAGTACCAGGGAAACCAAGGGCAGTACCAAGTATTTACACCAGTGGTTCTCAGCCTGTGGGCCATGACCTCTTTGAGGGAGTCAAGTGGTTCATTCTCAGGGTATGCATAACAGATGTTTATATTATGATTCATAACAGTAGCAAAATTATCATTAAACATTAACAACAAAATAATTTTATGGTTGTGAGAGTCACCACAGCATGAGGAACTTTATTGAAAGGTTGCAGCATTAGGAAGGTTGAGAATCACTGATTTAGACTTATACCAATGGGCTTTTAAAGGCAACTCCCCCCTTCTTTTAAGGCAAAAAAAAAAAAAAAAAAAAAAATCTGGTTATCTCTCAGCAGCTGCAGGGGGAAGTTTACACAAGCAAGCATTTTAACAGAAGCTAAGTAAGATAAGCTGGCTGAGGCATTTTGACGTAGGCCTCATAGAATAGAGTTGGGTAATTTCCCATAGGATTCTCTATCAAGGAGATCAAAATTTAGTTGCACCTGAAATGGCCTCAGCAAGAATACAAGATGGAGGAACCTCTGCACTGTCTCCCCTGTCACATTACATCCTCAAAAAACAAGCAGGGCGGTGGTGGATTGCTGTGAGTTTGAGGCCAGCCTGGACTACAAAGTGAGTCCAGGACAGCCAAGGCTACAGAGAAGCCCTGTCTTGAAAAACAAAACAAAAACAAAAACAAAAACAAAAATCTTCCAGAAAATATCCCATCTTCTTTGAACTCTACAAAAGTATATTTTATGATCATTTTTTTCATAACATGTATGTATGATGTGTAAGTTTTTAACAGTGTGAAATGGGAAAGGGTCTGATAGCATAATCAAGAGTGGAGTGAGGGAGGAAGAGAGTAAAGAAAGAGATAAGAATCCCAGCACTCAGGGAGGCGCAGGCAGGCGGATCTCTGTGAGTTCAAGGCCAGCCTGGTCTACAGAGTGAGTTCCAGGACAGCCAAGGCTACACAGAAGATCCCTGTCTCAAAAACCCAGGGAGGGAGAGAGGGGGTGGGATGAAAGTGTGTGAAAAATTTCACAAATCAATGAACCACCAAAAGGACAGCCTGGCAAATAAGTGGTGAAAAGATGTGCAACACCAGTAGCCATTAGGGAAAAGTAACTTAAAACCCCACTGAGAAATAGTCCACACCCATCTGAATGGTTAAAAGGTAGCAGACGGCCACCTCCAGTGCTGGCAAGCATATGTAAGGTCTGAAACCTCTGAACACTGCTGACTAGTGGTGCTGCCACCTGGAAAATAATTAAGCAGTTCCTTAAAAGGTTAAACATGTACCCACCTTATGAACTGGGCATTCAACATCTAGGTATGTATTTAATAAAGAGACATGAAAGCACATGGCCTTACAACAATTCGTGTGTGAATGTCCATAGAAACTGTGTTTGTGATCATCAAGACCCGTGGGCAAAAATCCAAGCATCCTCTAATAGGTGACTCCATAAACACATTTTGGCATATCCTTATGATAGAATACTACACAGTAGTACAAAGAAATAAATTATTGACACCCACAATAATATAGATGAAGCCAAATATAAGGACCAAATTCCATATAAATCTATGTAAAATTATAGGAAGTCTATTCTACCTGTAATTGCCACTAACAGAAGAGTGACTGAGGAAGGAAAGACGGGTGGGTGTGGAGTTGTGAGTTAAGATGGCAGTGATGGTTTCACAGTTGAGTACATACCAAATACACGTAAGAACTTACCTAAGCAGATACTTTTAAAATATTTTTATAAAATTTTATTTACTACTCAATAGAGAAAGTTGCTACTTTTAAAAAAGATTTATTTATTAATACATTTTATGTATGAGTGCTCTGTCTTATGCACACCAGAAGAAGCAATCAGATCCCATTGCAGATGGTTGTGAGCCACCATGTGGTAGCTGGGAATTGAACTCAGGACCTTTGGAGGAGCAGTCAAGTGCTCTTAACCACTGAGCCATCTCTCCAGCCCCAAAAGTTGCTACTTTTAAAAGGAGAGCCAGGGGTTGGGGATTTAGCTCAGTGGTAGAGCGCTTGCCCAGCAAGTGCAAGGCCCTGGGTTCAGTCCTCAGCTCTGGAAAACCAAAACCAAAACCAAACAAAAAGGAGAGCCAAATTTAATAGCTCTAAATGAAGAGGGGCAGAGCAGATGGGCACAAATTAAAAGGAAGATGTTTGACAGTTACAGTTTCCCTGCTGACTCGGGCCTCTACTCACTGGATTCGAGTTAAAACTACAGAACCAGATCTTAGAAGTCATGGGCTACATGAAACTCTGTCTCAAAAACAAAAACAAACAAAACAACAACAACAAAACTAGGTTAGAACTGAGCAAACAATTTGAAAATGGCGTAGGATTAAGGGTTAAAAAGAGATGTAGAAGCCGGGCATGGTGCTGTATACCTGTAATCCCAGCACTCAGAGCGGATCTCTGTGGGTTCAAGGCCAGCCTGGTCTACAAGGTGAGTCCAGGACAGTCAAGGCTACACAGAGAAACCCTGTCTCAAAAAAGAGGGGAGGATGGAGGGAGGGAGAGACAGAGAGGTAGACACACTTGCAAGAAGGGCAAAAAATGTGAAGCAGTTGGGTGTGGAGTGAAAGGGTGGGCGTGGCTAAAGCTGTGGTTCCAGATGAGGGGTCGCCTGTGTGAATGCTGGACTCAGCAGCCTCTGTGGTCCCAGCTGGCAGACGAGGCCTATGGGTGAACATCAGCCCCCACCCCACCCTGAAATCAGAACCTTTGTTCTCTTCCCTCCCACCATCTTATGGCCTGGTAAGAATACCCCTTTTCCAAATTGGTAGAGATTTCCATTTCCTGCACACTAGGAAGCCCCAGAGGTCTTGATGGGTAGTGGGGAGGAGGGTGAATGAGATTGAAAACTTAGATTTTTTTTTTTCATCTCTTGGATCTTCTTCCTTTTGGCCTCACCCTCCTGACATAATTTCAATATGGTAACTCCTTGGTTATGACACTGAAAAAATGACCTTCCCTTTGAGGGCATAACCTTTTTCTTTCAGCTAGTAGTTGGTAAAATATAAAAGACGTCTACCCACCATCTCCATAACGGCGCGTGCTGGAATAGTAGAAGGCACTGACTTTTTTCTTTTCTTCCCCAGCCCTCCCTCAGTACGTCCTCTCTCCTGCCCTCCCTCACTCCACTTTCCCTTCTTTGTCTTTCCATCGCCAAGGAAGGCTTATGTAATGCAGATATGCTCGGGTATACTTGGGGGGAATTTTCCAGATCTTTGCAGCAATCCATTAGCAGATCTGTGCAATCCGTCTTCCAGATCCGTGCAGTCCGTTAGCAGCGTCTTTAGAAGCTGGTCCACACACAGAATTTTACTCAACTACTTTGTAGGATGGAGACTTTTTCTGAGAGCTCTTTACATAACTGCACTCATATTCCGGGAATAGTCCTACTTTGTGCCTAACCTCTTCAGTGTGCAAAGTCCTGCCTCTCTTCCCACCCCCCCACCCCCCTACTGCCCCCCACCCCCACCTCTGCTTTCCTTCTTCTCTCCAGTCTCCGCCTCCCGTCTCATATGTGTGGGGATCTGGCTGTAACCCAGCAGACCTACAGGGCCTATATATCAAATGAACTGAATTCATGTTGGTTTCAAATGGTTTAGGAAGCAAGTTCAGATCAGAGACGTCATGGTGCAATGAGTCCAGCCAGAAGAAGAGATTCCAGAACCGTGGATGGCACAGAGTGTTTGCCGTTAGCCCCAACTCCAAAAGTCACAGATACCCTTATTCATCCTTCGGAAGGATTTAAGACCCCTAAAAGGTACTTCCTGCATCCAATGGGGGGGGGGGTTTACTTGAGTCCTCAAAAGTAGAGTGGCTTGTGTGTGCTTTATTCTTTTGAGATGTGAACGAGAAGACTATAGGAGCAGGCCTTCAGATTCAGTCCAGTCTGTGATGGAGAGGCAGCGTCTCCTAACTTTGGTTCTGTCCTTCTCTCTTCCTTTTCCCTCTCCTCTCCTCTCCTCAATTTCTCTTTCTTGCCTTCACTCCCTTCTGCTTCTTCCTCAGTAGATTTTTTTTTTCATATTCCTCTTTACTAGCAGGGAGATAAATAGGCCACTCCAGATTTTCTGTAACCAGAAAAGAGAAGTGCAGAACTGCGGTCGCTGCTCTAACAAAGATTTCACTGTTGGTCAGAATAACGAGAGGGTGAGTTCTCTGAGAATCGTGGTGTCCGCGGAGGTACATCTACCACCACGGATGCCCACTACGCTTTGATCTCTTTCTACCGTGATGGAGAAAGACATAAACATAGTCTTTAATAATAATTATGACCACTCTGAATATTTTTGTTGGGTGACAAGGGTACTCTAGTTTACTTTGGCAAACATGGAATGAAAAATGACAGGCAAAATAACCTCTATTTGGGATGATGCTAATGGGACATATGGCCAGAGGGCAAGAATCTTCAGTTCAGGTATCTGCATGGCTGAGGCAGAGGGAGGGACTGCTGACGCATGCCTTCCACACAATGGGGTCTTTTCAGGAGCACAATGTCAGGTGAGTCATCAGATGCACTTAAGGAAGTGGTCACTGTGGGGACAGAGCAGCCTGACCTCCCGCTGCAGCACCCAGTGTGAGTTATTGATTGCTGCACATCTGCCTGCCACCGCCCTCAGCTCGGCTCTCTCTCTCTCTCTCTCTTCCTCTGTCAGAGCTCCGGAGGCTTTCGTGTCTATTCAACTAGAAAAGGCGGGTTTGCGGGACATGATGCTGAACAGCTTCCTGCACAGGAAGCAGACGACGGCTGACAGGATGAAGAGCCCCGTGAGAGAAGGGAGAAGGGCTTCCTGAAGCTCTCACACCTTCTTATGTTGGAGCAAATAACTATTCTGAATTTGGGTAGAGCGACTGTAAACACACTGCACAGAACTGAAAATGAAAAGTGGAACCAACTCAGGACAGAGTCTACCAAATTGTAGTTTCTACAGAAACTACAGTCATGTTTATGAAATACACACTTTTCCGAGGCCCTATTTTTTGTCTTGTCACTTTGTGAACAGACTAGTCTGAGAACCCTGACCAGGATACTAGCTGCTTCTGAGTAGGTGGCAAAGAAGGCAGACGATCTGCTGTTCTGTGTTTATCAGGAGCCACTGACATGTTCCTATTTAAGTTTTCTTTTTCAAATATTAGTCAGATCACTTAGGAAATACTACAGAACTCAAACCCTTGATTCCCAATTATGTTGGTAGTATTTCATTATTTGTTAAGTTTTTGGTAAAGCACAGGAAGAAAATGGCAACATTTATTATCTCTAGGCCTTGTCCCTCCTCAGACAGAGAAGACTGAAATAGACATGCAAGCGGAATAACAGCAGTCAGACATTATTTATTGATGAGTAATAATGAAAGCAATCAGCACCAATTCTCCCCAAAATAAACAATCCCCCCCCCAAAAAAATTAGTGGCTATGTGGAATGTATAGCTCCCCTAACAGATCTCCAGGGTCATCAATACCTACTAGATCACAGAGAACTCAAGGCAATATTAGATCAAGTTTCTGGGCTCCAGGATTTTAGCCTCCTAGCAAGTTAGCATGGATGCCAAAAGTATAGGACTGAGGTCAGAGCCAACGAGCTTATTCTTTGCAGCAGGGCAGATAACACAAGGGTCATTTTGTGTCAGTTCCCCACAGAGACAGTGTAGAAGAGCCACCAAGCACCCAGTGTCTGTCACAGTCAGACAGACTGAGCTGGGTGGGGCGCCTCTTTTATAGCAAAACTGCCCTTTTTCCTAGAGAGAGATTCTACCTTAGTCCTAAGGGTTGCTCTCAGCAAACACATGCCTAGATATAGCTCAGACGGAAAGTGGTCAGGGCCTGGCATGGTTGGCACGCTCAGCAAGATGGGTAGGAACAGAAGAGACCTATGCAAGAGTCTCCTGAAGAACATCTCAGCTTTGCGGCTATTTCCTGTTTGAATTGGACCATGCATTCATTCGAATGGCTTACTATAGCTATATTTTTTTTCCTTTTATCAACAGGATGACATCGAAAAAATCAAGAGGGAACTAATAGTTGAATATTGCCAAAAGTAAGTAGAATCTATGCACACTAGTTTCTCTGACTGGGTATACTTGCCAGCAGCCATATTACCTTGAAACCCAGGCCTTACCTGGGTGGTAGCAATGTCTTTTTAGCAGAGATGCTCTGTTCTCCTTGGAAAGTCCCCCAGGGAAGCAGACTCTTGGCCCTCTCAGATTCTCCTCCGGGATACCATCTTTTCTCCTGACCTCCAGGTTGAACCGCCGCATGTCTCTCTATGCCCTTCGGGGTCAGATCATGGCGTACTGCAGTAGCCTGAGAGCTCTGCTAGATGACTTTCCTACCATCAGGGACACCTTCTTCATGGTGGGACAACCAAATGAGAAGAAGGCCTTGAAGGACTACAGTGGGGAATTCAAGGCTGACCCCAGGTAGGCAAGGCTGTTGGGTCTTTTTATTTTACCACTTGGGCCTGCCCTCTCCTAGAGAGGTGTGTTAAGTCCAGAAACTCTCAGTGCTATAGTGTTCCCCCAAGATCTGGTGGGGAAAGAGCTGCTAGGCAGGGATGCACACTATTAGGAAGTTGTAGAGCCTCTTAGGGGTGGGATCTAGTGGGAGGTTTTTAGGTATTGAAGGTATGTCATTGAAAGGGACTTGGGGGTGCTGGTTTCCTCTTCATCACCATCCAGTCTTCCTCCCCTCTCCCCTCCTTTACTTTTCAGCCACAAGATGAGCAGTACAGTCATACTAAGTGCTGTATCCATGTCACGCAGCCTCACCTAAAACATTGAGGCTGAAGCACAGTTAGCATTCTGTCTTTAGAAATAGGTTGTTGTAGGCATTTGTTACAGCATCAGGAAGCCGACCTTCTGGCTCTCTTGCCCTTCGCTTGGACCTTCTGGCTTGGAAGGTCACGAGAAAACATCAGCACTCCAAGAATAAGAGCATCTCTGTATGTGAAGGAGTCCTTTGTTTATGGGCTGTGTGACTGTGTTTCCAATCAATGAGGTTTTGTTTCCTCCTGGGAAGGCCAGAGATTCTCCCCAGTCACAGCCCTTTATACAAGCTAATGTCTAAAATAAGTAAGCAAACAAGGGAGTTTGATTTCCAGTTGTGCTAGCTTCCAATGTCCCACCCGGTGGAGAAGAAATAGTCAGAAGAGAGTAAATACTAATTAGCCAGTGCTGTGAGTAAACCAGTGGCCTGTTTTTCTCTAGTTGGATGTCCAGAGATAGACTGAAAAGACAAGAGCTGTTTCCATGCCTCCTCATCAAGCTGTATAGATTTCCAAGTGTTCTTAAAAAAAAAAAAAAAAAAAACAATTATTTATTTAATGTATATGAATGCTTTATACCTGCAGGGCAGAAGAGGGCACCAGATCACATTATAGATGGTTGTGAGTCACCATGTGGTTGCTTGGAATTGAACTCAGGACCTCTGGAAGAGTAGGTAGTGCTCTTAACCTCTGAGCCATCTCTCCAGCCCTTCCAAGTGTTCTTAACCCAGCCCCCCTAGGATCACCTGCCTGGATGGAGGAGTTAGCATACCTGTGCAGTCACTAACCGCATGCCTTGACAGTGGAAAATAGGGAGGGTGTTCTAGGTTATGCAGTCTCCAGGAAGTTTGCCTCACCCCTTACTCACGTCCTGTATAGTATGGAGTTTGAGTAGCAGTAATATTTAAAATATGGCCACTGATAAGACAGATGAAAGGCATTGAAAGCTAGCTTGCTTCAGACCATGTACCCATCCTTTCGTGCGTGTATGGGCATCAGCCATCATTTGTTCAGGGATTTCTTAGTCCCAGGCATTTTGTACCTGGTGTGACAGACAAAGGTGAACAATTCATTGGCTCCATAGGAATGCTCAGTAATCAATTAACTGCAGAGGTAACATGTTGAGGCGTTTCTCAAAGTCTGTAAAGATACAATGGAGGCGAGTGTGACTCTACCTCAGGGCCTCAGAGAGAAACTCGAACAAAGTAACAGGAAAGTCAAGTTTACCAAGAAAATGGAATAATCAGTGACCGTCGGGGCCCATCTTGTCTTGGCACTGGCAAGGCGCTCTGGTAATGGGACCAGGGTTCTTATTTCTAAGGTCAGCCTAGGGCTTTCCTTGAGTAGACTTCAGGACTTGTCTCATGTAAGGATGCCTTTGAGAGGAGTGGGGTGAAGACACCCCTGTAGGCTCTCTTGTGGAAGGCTCTGTTGGAACCTGCAGCTCAGGGAGGTTACAGTGCATTTCTTTTTCATGAGAAGCGTCCCAGGCCAATCCCTTAAGACCTCTTTGTTTCATCAGTTCACTACCCTCTAGGCAAGCTGACCAATCTTCCTTTAGCATCAAATGTGAGCCGGGCTGTGCTCACTTGGGGGGCAGCACCCGGGAGGCAGAGGGAGGCGGATCTCTGTGAGTTCGAGGCCAGCCTGGTCTACAAAGAGAGTCCAAGACAGTCCAAGACAGAGAAACCCTGTCTTAAAAACAACAACAACAACAAAAGTTCTATCTGGGCCAGGTACGGTGGTTCATGCCTGTAATCCCAGCGCTCTGGGAGGCAGAGGCAGGCAGATCTCTGTGAGTTTGAGGACTGCGTGGTCTACAAAACAAGTTCCAGGACAGCCAAGGCCACAGAGAGAACCCCAGTCTCAGAAAAACAAAACCAAACCAAAAAATTCTAGCCAGATGCCTAATCCTGAATTCACTACATTTTTGTTTAGGATGAGCTATGTCCTTGGGCCAGTTTTTGTTTCTGATGTGTTTAATTTGCAGTAACCAATGAGGAGGCAAGGGGATGAAGAAGACATCTCTGTGGCTTGTGGCTCTTGCTCTGTTCTTTATGGTGTTGTCTTACTTAGGTTGACATCAAAACTAGCACATGTGTCTCCTAGGTGACAACGCTGTTTCCTAAAGAGTAAAGAGAGCCAGTATCTAAGTGGAGAGCCTGGACTTCTGCGAAGACTGCTCAGCTAGGTGCTGTGATTTCAGGATAGGGTCCCGGGCCAGAAAGATGTGATCCAAGTGAGGGCCACCCAGATCAGTGACTGGTGTGGAGCCGTTGCTTCATAGGTCTCCCCCCCTGCTTCCTGTGCCCTCTAATTTTAATGTGATACTTTTAAAATATATTGATTTTATGGGTGTATGTCTGGACCAGGTGCATGTAAGTGTACCTGATGAGCACAGACACCCACAGAGATCAGAAGTAGGTGCCTGATTCCACTGGAGTTCCAGGTGGTTGTGAGCTGCCAGTGTGGGTGCTGGGAACCAAAGCCAGGCCCTCCATAAGAGCAGTAAGTCCCAACCTCTAATATGACTTTTTTTTAAATCACCAGAGTGTATGTATATATATACATATGTACACATACATACACATATTTATTACTTTTTTTTTTTTTTTTTTTTTTTTTTTTTTTAGTTTTTCGAGACAGGGTTTCTCTGTGTAGCCTTGGCTGTCCTGGACTCACTTTGTAGACCAGGCTAGCCTCGAATTTATATCGATCCGCCTGCTTCTACCTCCCCAGTGCTGGGATTAAAGGCGTGTGCCACCACGCCTGGCTTAATATGACTTTTTAAATACTCTCCTTTGTAGGAATGTAGAGAAACTTGTGTCTTATGTGGAAGTTTGGGGAAAGCGCCTCATAAGAGTCATTCTAACGCTAAGGACTATGGGTCTGTGAACTGTTAGACACAGGGCAGTAGCATCAGAGGCAGGTTAACTTTTTGTTTTAATGGGGGGGTATATTTTAGCCCATTTTTGGAAGTTCATAGGTAGATCACCAGCATTGGCTGGTTCTGGAAAAGACCCTTGCTTAGGGAGTCCCATCACAGTGGAAAGGACGGAGGGAGGGAGAAACCAAGTCAAACATCAGGAGAGCATAACTGGGCTTGGTGACATATTTGGGAGGTGGAGGCAGGAGGATCAGGAGTTCAGGGTCATCCTTGGCTACACAGAGTATTGACCAGCAGCTTGGGCTATAAGACACACTCTCTCTCTCTCTCTCTCTCTCTCTCTCTCTCTCTCTCTCTCTCTCTCTCCCTCTCCCTCTCCCTCTCCCTCTCCCTCTCTCTCTCTCTCTGATAAAATAAATAAATTTAAAGGTCAGGAAGTCAGAAAGACACCACAGTCCAGCAGACTATTCCCAATGGCACACCACCCACTGCACTATGGAGAGGCCCATAGGCTTTGCCCCTGAGAAGTCCCACCACCCTCCAGCAACCCGCCCTGGGGAGTGGTCATCTCCATTCATAAGTTCTTTTCAGGGGGCCATACCTAAAGTCAGTCAAACAAAGGTGCAGTGGAGAGCCATAGTCTGGGAATTAGAGTGTCTGGATTTCACCCAGCTCAGTCATGTGTTGCCTCAAGGTCTTGGGGAAAATCACTTATCTTTGGTCTCTTCCCAGGATTGAGGATGCCCAAAGCTGTTCTTTGAGGTCAAACATGTTATGGTTCTCAACAGTGCATAGATATCTAGAGCAAGGCCACAGAAGCAGGGTTGCCAAGGAAATGCCATCTGGAGGAAAAGGGAGGCCAGTCTCATGACTGCTCGTGAAGCATTGGCTGAGCATCAGCACAGGGAAAGAGCCTAGTGCCAAGGTGTGAGAGGCAGAGGCAAGAGCATCCTCCTGTCAGCCATAAGACAAGAGGCTGGGCTGCATTGAAGATAAGACATAGCCTTTACTTTAAATGTCTGTTCCAACAGTTTATTAGTGTCCCTGCAGAGGGTTCTGAGACCAGGGCTTGCCCATGAGAGTCTGGCAATGCATTGGCAGTGGCTGCCAAGGTCAAGAAGAGCCCCGTGAGTTATGTTGCCTAAGAGTCCAAGATGCAACTCAATCACTTAAAGGCTCTAACGTACTGTGGCTCAACAGAGCCCTCCCAAAGCCAAGCCTTTGTCAGAGAGGAGCTAAGGGGATGCCCTCTTCCCAGAAAGTCCCTTGGGGCTCTGTTCCCTTCATGAGTCCAGAGGATAGGCTGGAGTCTAAAGACTAGAATGTCACTCAGATGCACTTTAGGAGCAGGCTGAGGGTGGAGCAAGGACAGTAAACAGAGAGAGGCCAGTGGTCAGTTGATGACCCCCCTATGTGACAAGGAGAGTCACTGTCATTCCAGGCAGCTCCTTTGTGAAAATTACACAAAGGTATCGCTTCCTCTAGGCGGGTGTGGCTGCATAAGGGCCTGGTAAGAAAAGCATTGCACAATCTGAGCATAAATACCTGGTAGTCCTAGGACCAAGCGCTTTGCAACGATGAAACCAACATGGTCCTCATCCAGCAAGGAGAAATAGACAGCACACTGTGATATGGAACAAAATAAGATAAATGTTAAATGAGCGTTCCTCAAGAAATACATGTTCAATATTGGAACTCGAGAGATGCATCAGCAGCCGCTCCTCCGAGGACCTCACACGCACATGGCGGCTCACAACCATCTGTAACTGCAGTCCCAGAGGATCTGACATCCTCTTCTGGCCTCCAAGGGCCAGGCATGCGTGTGGTATACACACATACATGCAGGCAAAACACCCAGACACGTAAAATAAAATTAAACACATTTTAAAAGGAAAAGAAAGAAACGCTCAGTGTCACTGTGAATTGAACAGTGTCATCCCTGTTGGTAGCAATGTTTTAGGGGTTTAGGTGGGGCAGCTCTGCTGGTGGGAGTGGTCACTGGCGATGGGCTTTCAGACCGTACTGTGTCACCCTACCCACTTGAGTCTGCTCTCTCTCTCTCCTTCATGAATTGGATTGAGGGTGTGCGCTCTCAGCCACACACACCCCCTCCGGTGGCCACGCCTGCTGTTTGCTGCTCCGCCTCTGACAGGCTCTTAATTTACAGAAACAGGGGCCCAGATTAAGTTGCCTTGGCTTTGGTGTTTTATCTCAGCGACAGCACAGTAACTAAGGCAGTTTCCAAAGACTGGCGAGATAATGGCGGGGGCAAGGAAGACGTCAGGGAAGACCGTGCTTAGTCTGGGCAGAGCAAGAGAATTCAGTTGAAGCTGGGAGATCTGAGTTTTCAATGTCAGGAAGATATACTGCGCAGACTGGCTGACGTCTACCTGTATCCAGGGAGTAAGAAAACACAGCAGCAATACAGAGGGGTGGGCAAGGCCCTGGCAACTCCTGTTTGTTGTTCCGTGTTCAGCAGGAGCCTGGTTTCCGCATCCAGTGAGACCAGGTGCTGTTTGCTTCCAGACAACAGTGGGAGACTTCGAGGTCAAAAGTCTCCGCTCTCTTTCAGGAGCAGCTTAGAGCGCTCAGGGCTAGGCCCATGTGCTAGGCAAGGCGCTGGGTCTTAAGGGGGGAGGGGGCGGTGAAAATGAGTTTTCCACGGGTATTATTACAATTATCTCTTTTAAAGTGAGATTGCGGGTGTCAGGAGGCAATGGAAACTCAGGAGTTCCAAAAGGCCGCGATGATACCAAAAGCGTCACAGCCCTTTGTTAAGCTTCTAGGCTAAGCCTGGCAAGGATGCGGGCAGCCGGCCAAAACCAGCTAGAAGGCAGGTCTGGTGAGACAGGTCCGGCAGGTGCTTCATTGGTGATTAGCGTGGATCTCACACAGGAGCAGGCCTCAGCAGCTGACCCGCAGTCAAGCCCTGGGTGTCCAGGGGTGATTTTTTCCGCAGAAGAAATGAGTCTCAGATGGTCCTGGTGTTGAAATGAAGGGATCAAGCCTTTATTTCCGTGAAGGGGGCGGAGCGGGCTGGATGACGACACACAGTGGGAGGGGTTTGAGGGTGAATGTGTCTGATTCGCTGGGGCTGGAGGTACCAGGGATACTTAATCTCCACCTACAAGTAACAAAGCAGCCCTATAATAAGACGAAAAAGCAGGACTTAATTATCCTATGGGTGGGGGAGAATCTCCAGGCACAGTTAACGGTCGTTGGTTCAAAGCCGACACACCAAGAAGACATCTTATTAGCGCAGGGTGGGGTGTCTCCAGGGATCCCCACGTACTTGCTCAGCAGGTTCCTTATCAGGAAAGGGTCAGGCCTGCAATCTTACCCCGAGGGCTATGTGACTCTCCTTAGAGCATCTAGGGCTCCCCAGATCAGAAGAGGGAGTCCCGCTGAGAAAGGAGTCTGTGGAGTCCAGGAGGCTATCCAGCAGCACCAGACTTCGTCCTCAGTAGCAGGGTTCCACACCCAGCTGTCTTCCAGGCCACAGAGAAGGCTCAACACGGCTGTGAGTGACAGCACCTCGGTGGCTCCCTCAGCCTGTTTAGGAAGTGAAATCAGTGAGGTAGGGGCCTGAGTTAATGTGGAACCAAGGAAGAAAGGGGGGCCTAGGATGCCACCCCTGGCTCAGCTGAGTAAGTGGTGGCAGTGCCTTTCTCTCTCTCTTTCTAACTTATTGTTACTTCTAAATGCAAGCAAGTGTGTGCTGAGGTTCACGTGTGCAAGTCAGAGGAAAACTTGCTGGATTAGCCTCTTTCCTTCAGCCATGACGAGGCGGATCTCTCTTGTTTCTGCTGTTCTGTGTACTCTGGGCCTAGACGGCCACTCTGCTCTGCCTTTTATTCCCCTGGGGGCACTGGGATTACAAGTGCAGGCTGTGGGTCTGGCCTTATTTTTCCATGGGCAACCCAGGTCATGAGACCGTGAGTGGTAAGTGCTTCTGCCTGCTAAGCAGGTATTGGTACGAGACTTGTTGCTCTTGCAGAGGACATGGGTTCAGGTCCCGACACCTGCACGGTGGTTCACAGCCATCCATACCTCCAGTTCTGGGCGGCATGCAGGTGGCACACATGTTTAATGGAAACATGGTGGGCAGGGAAGGAAAGCAGAGCTGATGTCTGAGAGGATTCTAGAGCTAGGCAGATGCCCATTCAAATGCTAACTTCGCCTCAGGAGCTGGCAGGGCAGGATCTACATCACTCCTCAAACCTCAATTTCCTCAGCTGTGAAACAAGGACAAAAATAGATTGTCAAGATATTAAATGACATAAAATATGTAGCACTCAGTGTGAGGTTGGCCATCTAAGTTTTTTCCCTCCTCACCACAGCTTCCCTCCTTCCGTACCCACGCCTTCCTCCCTCCCACACAGCTCAGACTACAGTGTACCCTTCTGCTCTTTTTCATGATGAGTTATTTATAAGTTATCCTGGCCTCCTGGGAGTGAGCAGGAGGCTGTTCCTGGGGCTTGGGTGCTGGGCCTGCAGTGGTGGCCCTTCCCACAGGGCTGCTTCCAGCTTGGTGGGATCTTGGCTGTACTATGCTTTCTTTTTTCTTTCTTTCTTTCTTTCTTTCTTTTTTTTTTTTTTTTTTTTTGAGTATTTTTTTTACTTTTTTTTATTAATTCATTCATATTACATCTCAGTAGTTATCCCATCCCTTGTATCCTTCCATTCCTCCCTCCCTCCCATTTTCCCCCTACTCCCCTCCCCCATGACTGTGACTGAGGGGGACCTCCTCCCCCTGTATATGCTCATAGGGTATCAAGTCTCTTCTTGGTAGCCTGCTATCCTTCCTCTGAGTGCCCCCAGGCCTCCGTCAAGAGTACTTGGTCAAACATGTATATATATATGTGTGTATTTATTTATTTATTTGTCACACTGCAGGAGTTTTCAGCCTCGGCCTCGAAGTTTGCTATCAGCTGATGGAAGACTCTTCATCAACTTATGGTTTATCCCCCATCCTTCCGAAGTGCTGTATATGTTCAAAACTCTGCCAGAGGAGGTTTGTGGGGTTTTGTTTTGTTTTTTTGGTGTGTGTGTCAGAGTAGAAACTGGCTACTTTTTAGGTCCCAGGGTTCATCACTTTACATCGCCAGAGTGATTTTTCTGTGATATCTAATCACAGAGACCTTTTCACAGTTACAATTTCTCCTGCTCTCGAGACTCATTATTTCATGAGTTTTATTGTTTCCAGGCCATCGATGAACAGGAATTTGAACTTTCAATATTCCTTATCCATTCTCAGCTTCCTCCAAGCCCTTCGACAAAACCTCACATTTGTTAGGCTTGAATCTAACAAAGATGGTCGCCACGGGGCTGTGCTTTGTTTGCTTTTGAGGCAATCCCTTGATGTATCCCAGGCTGACCTTGAGCGTGAGAGTCTCCGCTTTCAGCTTCCCAGGAGTGGTAGCGCATGACACTGTGTCCAGCTGCCTACTGGGTTTTTTTTGTTTTGTTTTGATCATTCTTTGAGGGTTACACTACTTGGCGCCGACAGGCCTGGAATTCACTGTTGAGGCAGGTTGGCCTTAAACCTGTATCAGCTGTGCTGCCTATGTTGTCCAAGTGTTGGATAGCAGGTGTGTGCCACCACATCGGACAGGCTGCAGGTCTTGTTGTTTTGTTTTAGTTTTTCAAGACAAGGTTTCTCGGTATAGCCTTGGCTTTCCTGGACTCGCTTTGTAGACTAGGCTGGCCTCGAACTCACAAAGATCCACCTGCCTCTGCCTCCCAAGTGCTGGGATTAAAGGCATGCACCACTACTGCCTGACTCCGGCTGCAGTTTTTATGGGTTTTCCCTTGAACTTAGTATTTGAGAATAACTTTGAGAACCACTAGAAAATTGATATGGAAATTAAAACCTTTGCCAAAGTGTGATGCTCAATATGGCAATCAGGGAATATTCTGAATTTTCTTTAAGACTATAAACACTCATGCCTCTGTTATAGATGCTCATTACAATGCTGCCCACATGAGAGTCTCTGTGACTCACTGATAGTCAAATGAGCATGCTGTGATGTGTTCATGGCTGCGATGACTTTAAACAAACAGAAATGTGGTGCTTTAGCCTACACAGCAGTGCCTTTGTTAGAAGCAGGCCTATGGTCATGAATAGGTTTGTTGTTTTCTTTTCTTTTCCTCAGTTTTGCCCCGGGACACTATGAAAATGTTTACTTTAGAGGGACCAGAGTTCTGCCCCACAGTGTCTGCATCCATCCACCACAGACCAAAAGTTGGGAAAAACTGCATTTGTACTACACATATATAGATATTATAGCTAAATTAAGGTGGTTAAAAGTTGTCAGGAGGCTCTATGCAAAGCAAGCATGTTGTACATGTCTTAAAGGCATCTGCACATGATTACCATCTCACGGCATACTGAGGTCAAGCCCCATGGGTACTGAGGGACCACTGCGCCATAAACACATTTTCCCTAGTCACACTCAAATGCAGCCTAGGCCTTGTAGGAAGTTCCTGAAACTTTCATGAAAGTGTCCTTGTGTTGCTTCTGCCCACAGGAAGCTTCTAGAGCCCTAAAGCTCACTCTCCAACTCCTAGCTCCTCTCCACGACATTGTGGCCTACCTTTTCAGTTTTGCCAAGCTTGGCAATTGCCCAGCACGCTTCGACTTTCCTCTAAGTCCCAACCCTTTGAGGAGTGACTGGGGAGGAGCCGAGGGCATTGGTAAGTAACCAACAGTCGTTATTAGAATCACCAGACCGGTTCAGTGACTCTAAGAAGCGGTTAGCAGTGAAAACCCAGAGGTCTGTCTCCTTGTGACAGCCACAGGAAGGACCCAGAAAAAGCCTGTTATAAAGTGTCTCCACGTGAACATTCTGCTGGTTGGCTCCACACCTGTAGGCTCACCAGAGCGTAAACTGAGTCAGGAATTTAGAGACCTGGCTTAGACCCTGCCTCTGCCATTAGATGCAGACCACTTTACCCCCTGCATCTCTCTTTGCCCATCTGGAAGATGGGTGATGTCTCCTAGAGATAGTCTCTGGATTGAAATCTATGTAGGGATGCTCCAACGATCACCTTGTTCCTCTTTCTTCCTTGTGACTGTCGTGACAAGGTCCTACGCAAGCACTGTGAAGAGGCCGAGAGTTCTGATGGCTGAGAACCACCTGACTGTGATAAGAATGAAGCAGGTGTCTAGTATTGATAAGAGACTACGAAATAAAGGTCAGAGAGATAGTTTCATTGATAAGGTGCTGGCGGAGCCTTGAGACCACATCTTTTAAAAGCCTGTGATCCGACTGCTGGGGAGGCACAGCCAGGTGGATCTCTGGGGCTCCTCGACCATCCCATCTCAGCCTAACTGCAGAACCTTAGGGCAGTGAGAAAGCCTGTTTGACAAATAAGGCAGATGACACCTGAGGGACAACAGCCAAGGTTGATCTCTGGCCCACACACTCGTGTGCACACACATTTACAAACTGAAACACTAGTGGCCACACTAACACCATGCGTGTGCGTGCATGCATGCATTGGAGGCAGGGGTATATGCCACATGTGTGTATGTGCTCATGGGGGCCAGAAGAGGGTGTCAGATCCTCTGGAGCTGGAATTCCAGGGAGTTGTGAGTTAGCCAGCATGGGTGCTGGGACCTGAACTCAGGTCCTGCAGAAAAGCAGCCAGCAGCCTTAAGCGCTGAGCCATCTCTCCAGCCTCAACAATAGACCCATATATAAAGTAAACAGGATGTATTGGAAGCAGAGGCTGATTTTATTTTAGTAATTTCCCTCATACAAATTAAGTCACTAGCTGTGTTGATAGTGGCCGACTGAAGTCAAGTACTGTAGCATGGTAGCCAGGAATTTTAAAAAATGAGATGATCCTGAGAAATGAGGTGTTCCTGTTTAGACTTACTGATTTTTTTTTTTTTTTTAAACAAATATGGAGCTGGAGAGACAGCTCAGAGGTTAAGGGCACTGACTAGAGGTCCTGAGCTCAATTCCCAGCAACCACATGGTGCCTCATAACCATCCGTAAATGTGACCTGATGCCCTCTTCTGGCCTGTGAATGTATATGCAGGCTGAGCACTGCATACATAATAAATAAATAAAATCTTTTTTTAAAAGGTTTTTTTTTTTTAAATCCAAAAAACAAATATAAGGTCATCTGAGTCTGTCCCCTTCTAGATGTGACTAAAAGGAAATGTTTGAATGGGACCCTGTACCCGGTGGCTAGTAGATCTACATTATGCCAGTACACACAGAAGAAATCTGGATATGCTAATGTGAGGGGTGCAGAGCGGTGCTGTGGGAGGATGCTGGATGTCTGGCTGAGGTGAAGAAACAGGAAAAGGGCTGATGTTGGCACCACCTCAGCAGGAAGCCTGGAGCTGTCTAGGGCTAATGATCTCTAGCGGACACAAGCAAGTCCTGAAGACACACGTCACAAGATTAGAGCTGCGCCTACCTGCTCTTACTAACACAGGCCATGCTGTGCTGCATGCTCTTGTTAGAGGGGCTGATGGGAAACTGTGGGTGCTAGGTTTTGGGAGTCAGGGGAAAGGAGAGTGGACCATGAAAAGAAAATGTTCATCCTGTTTTAGAGTCTATGACAGCCAGAGCCGCATTTCTAGTTGAGCGATGCCTAGGAAGTCTTGCCCCAGCAGCTGGGGGCAAGTGTGCCACTTACTCTAGCTCTAATCAGTGGAGAAAACGGGCAGGGTCCTCCTAGCGATACAAAAAGAAGACTCTGTCCAAGGACACCAGCCCGTCATTGTGAGGACCTAGAGGTCAAAATGAAGGAGAATGCGTCCTTGTGGAGCTAGCTCACGGAGCTATGCCGAGCTCAGGTTTTCTGAGGTGAGGTGAGGTGTCAGTTAGAAACTGCACACTTCGCTTGTTGCAAGTGAAAAAAAAAAAAAAAAAAAAAAAAAAAGGTGCTCAGGGGAATATGTGCAAAGTTTTGCGTGCTCTGATTTGCTGAAAATAGATGAAGAGCAAATTAAGTGTAAAAGGAAAAAAAATTCCACTAAGATAATCGGCTCCCTAAGAAGGCTGCAAGGCTGCATAGCTCCTGGCCCGGATCCCAGAGGAGGCAGAGGCAAGGTGGAAGATGGAGTCTAGCCTATATCAGCAGATAAAATGACCTTTGTGGCCTTCCACACTTTAAAATATTTTGTAAAGCTCTGGCTATGAGCTCATGGGCCCTCCCCCAGAACCAAAAGACGCCACCCCGACAAACTGAGTTTCTGTGGACTCTGCCGATCTCTCCGCTTTCCTGACAGCCAGCCATTCCCTTGGGAGTCAGTATGAAGCATGGGAGCATTACACTGCATTTTCTTTGCCAAAGATCCGAAGGGCAGTTAGAGACCAAACGCAATGAGCATACTCCCCGTCTCTGTTCTCGCCCCGCCCCGTTGTGAGTGCGCATGTGTACTGGGGGAGGGGCTCCCCACACAGAACCCGCCTCCTGAGAAAAGACAGACTTCTTTTCCTTTTCTGAGGTTCCCTGGGTCCTCTTGTCGCCCTCCACTCCCTGCCCACACCCGCCGCCACTTCCTCTCCCCAAGCATCCTGTCCCTACTGAAGAAGGAAACAGAATGAAGATTGTAAAGTCAGTAGGAGGCAAAAGAGCAAGTTCCCACCAGGGCAGTGACATTGTAATAAGCCTCATGTCACCATGTACTGTATTCATACAGATGCCCCCCCCCCCCGCCCACCTCTGCCTCCCAAGTGCTGGGGTTGAGGATGTGGTGGCACATGTTTGCCACCACACCTGGCACTATTTGTGTTTTAGTTTGTGACACTTTAAATGTGTCCTAAAAAGCAATGGGTTTTTATTATCCACAGCAGTTCCCTTTCCACTTTGGTGTCACTTGTAGCCCATTGCCTCCTGTCCTCAAAGCCCCTTTGTCCTTTCTCATGACTGCCTTTCCAATTCTGACCTGTACCCATGCTCACATATGTGCACATATACTCCTCCCTCTCTCTCTCTCTCTCTCTCTCTCTCTCTCTCTCTCTCTCTCTCTCTC
>OU015750.1:68621667-68647029 GCA_907169655.1 Acomys percivali
CTCTCTCTCTCTCTCTCTCTCTCTCTCTCTCTCTCTCTCTCTCTCTCAAATTTCATGTTTCTCCACAGTTGAATAAAATTGTGCATATGGACCACATTTTCATCATCTGCTCACCTTTTATGAACAGGGCATCAGTAGGCACAGTTTTCAAGGCTCTGTAGTAGGATGCAGAATTCTTTGGGTACATCCTCAGGAGCCATACAGCCGGCTCATAGGGGAGTTGTTCTATGCTTCCCATGATATGCACAGCGGCTGTTCTTCCTTACGGCCCCATCGGCAGTGAACCGGGGCGCTTCTTCCCCATTTCGTCACCAGCATTTGTTATCTGTTTTCTTCATCTTAGCAACTCTGACTAGGGTGAGATGGATTCTTGATGTACTTTTAACTTGCTTTTCCCTGGTGGTTAAGGATGTTGAACACTGTCTTTCAGAAGCATTTATTGACCATTTGTGTTTCTCCTGTTGAGAACTGTGTTCAGTCCAGTGCCTGGCCCACCTATTACCTGGCAGTGCGTTTTCTCAGTGTTGTATTGGTGCAGTTTATGTCTTCAAGGCATTATCCCCACCAGTGTCTGAGTGCAGCTGGGAAAGATTCCCTACCGTCTGCGGGCTGTGTGCTTGCTGATGGCTCCCTTTGCTGGGCAGGTTCCTAATGCTATACAATCCCATTTGTCAACTCCAGCAGCTATTTTCTGTGCTATCAGAGTCCTGTTCAAGCCCTTGTCTCTGCTTATTCTCCAGCATCCTCTGAGCGTTCCTCTGCCAGTTTCAGTGCTGCAGGCTTCTTAATTCAGGTCTTTGTCCATTTTTAGTTTGTTGTTGTTTCTGTTTTTTTGGGTTTTGTGGGTTTTTTGTTTGTTTGTTTGTTTGTTTGTTTGTCAACACACAAGTGCTTTCATCACAGGCAGAGGTGAACGAACAGCCCAAAGGGCATGCTGAAATGAGGAAAATCACCATGACCCAAGCGTTCTGAGTCTTCTGTTTTTATTTACCTTCACTCTCTTGTAGCCTGTGCCCAAATACTTTGTATGTGTATATTTTAATCATAGGGCATGTGGAGTTTTTTTTTTTTTCCTTTTTTTTTTTTACATGCTACCACAGACGACTATAAACATTTTTGTTTGGTTGTCACTCTCCTGAAGATGTATTACTTGTAGACCAAACACCACAAGCCATGAGCAAATGGTGCTCAGTGGCCACCTCTCTTCCTGCCATGCACCCCAAAAGCCCTGCAGTTTGTGTTACTGACACTTCCTTTTCGGCGGGAACCTCTCTGTAGCCCAGTGGAACCTTCACATTCAGAGGACTCACTTAAAAAAGAAAACATGTTGACTGGACCCAATAATTTGGGACTGGGGAAAACCTCAGCCATCTATCTGTCACGTGTAAAACAACCAATGGACACAGAATCTGGACTGCTCATCATTCCTAATGTCACATGAAAATGTTGCAAGAATCAGCAGCCATTCTCAAGCCTGGAACCTCCCTGATCAAACTCTCACAGAGAGCTTCCTGTTTACTCCCAAAGTCCTTTGCTTTCCTAGTGCTCAAACGGTGGAAGAGGAAGCCTTGCACTTAGCCAGACAGGCAGAAAACTACTTGGGTCTGGAGTAGCCACCGGGACAGAATAGCTTCTTCAATGCTCTTGAGTAATGCCTGTCTTGGGCTGCCTATGGGGGACCAGTGACCACATCATAGCCTCTCCTATGTCAGGGTAGAAAGCTGTCACCATTGTCGGACAAACGTTATTTGGACAGGCTGATATTCAGATGACCCTGAACACACAGGCCTGCTGTACTCCCTACGTGTTTGTTTGTTTGCTTCTTTGTTGTTTTTTGCTGAGCTCTCCTATTTCATCTGACTTGTTCCCACCTTGAGCCAAGGACAGGAGTCCAGGTGCAGGCCAGCTCTTCATCCCAGCCCAAGGGTTCCATAAGTTTCTATTTCACTTATTATATGGATCCTTCTCATGTAAAAGTGCCAAGAAACCAGCCAAATTCCTGAAATGACTAGAACCTTCTACAAGTTTATACATGGATATGTATGCACAGATGCATATGTACATGTATGTATTTTGGCCATATCTTTTCAGTGGACTCATGCCTCTTGAGCCTTTCAGTCCACATGCCAGTGACAAGGGAAGGTTGATTCACATGGCAAAACAATGGAAGCGAATGTGGTCTCCAGCAGATGGTAACTGCAAGTCCCTAGAGGGTATCTCGAGGACTTGTTCATCCCATGTCATTTCTTTTCATTCTATTTTGAGGCCATGGCCTTGCAGATTTAAAGCCTTTAACAGTGTGTTCTTACAAAAAGCCTTCGGGGGGGGGGGGGGGAGGGTAGGCAAGGGAGCTAAATCAGACCTTGGTTTCTAGAGCCGCTGGTCTTGCAAAACATATGATTAGCACATCCCCAGAAAAAGGAAGTCCGTTTGTCAGTAAGTTCTGGAGGTGGAAGGCAAGCCTGATGGGTTGGCTAAGGCAGCCTGTAGTTCACACTGTCTGACTCCAGTGTCGCCCCCTTTCCAGGAGCTGAGCTTCAAGAGCTGCAGAAAATGATTGACAGGCTCCAGAGGCCCCAGGACCCGAGCCAGGTGGCCCAGGCCCTCCTCCTCCGCAGGGAGGTGACGTTGCTACAGTTTGATGCGGCAGTGAGACATCTCCTCCGGTAAGGCCGGCAGGAGAGCAGCCGTCCCTGCCAGCGAGATTCGATTCAGCTGAGCAGGTGCTTGCTAAGGCCCCATCCAGGGAGGCCATCCAGCGAGATTAGATAACCAGCCTAAAATAGGGCGGCAGACAGATCCGGCACGCTGGCTAGCCAACGTTCCTTGCAAAGCCTGCCTGTGTGGATGGAGTCTGTCCCTGGTTTTCCTGAGGTTTTTAAAGATAATTTCCAAACAGCCTGTGTAGCAGTTGCTACTTTTCATCTCCAGTTTGAGTCATCATGGGGAGTAAAACTTTTATATTTATGAAGGTCATTATTCTGAGGACGTTATTTCCTCCTTTCAACTCTACCTTTCAAAGGGACAGCTTTTACTGTTCACCTGCAGCTCATAGGACTGGCTATGGGAGCTGATTTTTAAATAAATCTACCTTGATCTTGTAGGAACCATCTCCTCAAGCACTCTGCACACACAAGGTTTATTTGGCTGGTTAATCATGATTCTGATGGGTTTGGATTAATATTCATGTGTCCGGAAAATATTTTATATGAGAAAGAAAAGGAGTCAAGCCTGAGCACCCCTAGGGGGGTGTGTGTGTGTGTCTGTGTGTTTGTGTGTCTGTGTGTCTGTGTCTGTGTCTGTGTGTATGTATGTGTGTGTGTATGTGTGTCTGTGTGTGTGGGTGTGGGTGTGGGTGTATTGCTTGTTGTCTTTAATTAGAGCAAAGGTCAGCAGCAACAAAACCCTTGTGTTTGCTTTGTAGCTCAGGAAATCCTGAAACTCACTAAGCTGCCAAAGCAAGCCTTGAACTTGCGATCTTCCAGTCTTAGCCTTCTGAGTAGTCAGCCTATTACACCAACCTCACTCTGATTTTGTTTTGTTTTGTCTTAATCTGTGGCCCTTGTTGGTCTGTAAACACGCCAGCCTTGAACTTGGATAGCCCTCCAGTGCTGGGATTACAGACAAAAGCCGGCCCCTGCCCCCACCCAGCTCCAAATATTCTCCAATTTCCAAAGCTTACCAGCATCTTCCAGTTCACCTCCAGTGGGACTGTTCAGCCAAAGAGGGCCCCAAAGGGCTGTACCCGGGAATGACAAGTGTTTCCCTCGGTTAGCACGGAGCACAAGCAGAGAACGGAGGTGCGGGATCATATTAAATGAACATATTTTTCTACTTTACATTCGCTTTTTTCTGCCAACAATTCTTCATTTTAGAATATAAATTTAGCAGTGCAAAGCTTCCTGTTGACAAACAGCTCCGAGCCTGTAGCCTTAGTTTAGTTTGTGGGCTATAATGTGACTGTCAAGATGACCACTGAGCCGGCCACTGAGTTGACTTCTGTATTCTGAAAGCCTAAGGAGTTTGTTTTATTTTCCATTTTGGTTTGGTTTTGGCTTTTGTTTTTGTTTTTGAGACAGGGTCTTTACTCTAGCCTCATCTATTCTGGAATTTCCACAAATTACAGCCTTGCCAGTACTGAGATGACAGCTGTGAGTCACTACTGTCACCCGGCAGGGCTCCTCTTTAGGCTCCAGCCATACAGGGTTGTGTGGCTGTATGGTTCTTGTTTAGGGAAACTGCTCTGCTTCCCCACCATTGTGTAGTCCTCACAGTGTGGCCAGGAATGGGGGGCAGAGGGTCCTATGCCTGCTTTCTATGTCCTAAGGTGAAACCACCCAGATGGCACACCTGCTGTTCTTTATTTGCTCTATCTTCCTGGTCTTCCCCCACTCCAACACAACCCTGACCCAGAATGCCTCCTGATGAGTGTGTGTGGGATTAAACATTAGGATCAGAGCCTCAGTTTGATCCGGTGAACTGTGGTAGTTTCCGGGGAGCTGCATGGCAGAGAAGGGGACTTAGAAGAGAAGGCCTGAGGGTCATGACAGGCTGAGGAAGGTGAGAGGCTATGGATTTGAGGCCAGCCTGGGCTATGTAGTGAATACCAGGATAGCCAGAGCTACATAGGGAGACCATGTCCCCCCAAAACAAAAGTAGCCAGGTGTGGCAGCATGTATCTGTAAACCCAGAACTTGGGGTGTAGAACAATCAGGCATTCTACACACAGTGAGTTCAAAGCCAGCCTGAGCTGTGTCAGATCCTATTTCAAAGCAAAACAACAACAAAAATAATAAATAAAATAGGAAAATAATAATCTTAGTTTAGAGTTTCTATTGCTGTCATAAAATATGTCAAGAAGCAACTAGGGAGCAAAGGGTTATTTTAGCTTACACCTTGTTCCCAGCACCCACGTCAGGCAGCTCACATCCACGTGTTACTCCCTCTCCAGGAGATCTGACACCCTCTTCTGGCCTCTGTAGGCACCTGCACTCACACGTACATACCCACACCCCTCATAATATACACATAATATTGTTTAAAAAAAAACTTCACAGAGGGTCCTAAAAACCTACAAGAAGATCATTATGATAGGCAGATCTGGGCCCAGGGGTCCTTCTCAAATGATGGCAGCAGCCAAGGACAATACAGACCGTAAACTTCAAACCCCTACCCAGATCTAGCCAATGGACAGGACATTCTCCACAGTTGAGTGGAGAGTGGGGTATGACTTTCACATGTACTCTGGTGCCTCATATTTGACCATGTCCCCTGGAGGGGAAGACCTGGTGGCACTCAGAGGAAGATAGCAGGCTACCAAGAAGAGACTTGATACCCTATGAGCATATCCTGGGGGAGGTAATCCCCCTCAGGAACAGTCATAGGGGAGGGGAATAAGGGGAAAATGGGAGGGAGGGAGGAATGGGAGGATACAAGGGATGGGATAACCATTGAGAGGTAACAAGAATAAATTAATTTTAAAAAAAAACTTCAATAAAGAGCGAGAAAGAGATCATGTTAAAGACTGAACAAGTAAGATTGAACAAAGTTGGCCCATGAAGAAGAGGGAAGAGGAAGGGAGAAGAGGGGGGGAGGGGGGAGGAGGGGGAAGGGGAAAGAGGGACCTGAGAACTCGTGGTAGAGACTGGAGTGACTGATGCGACAGGAACCATGCAATGGAAGAAGTTATTCACAGTCACTCTGCTTCTGTGTTCATGACTTGTGCTGAAATGTGTTTCTGTCAGAACAGCCTGCTTTCTACACTGTCCTTTTAAGTAAGCACATATATGGTGTATGTATATGGTGCATATACCCGTGCCATAGAGAGATCTTGGAAGATTTAGGGGAAGGTGGGAAGCCCTTCTGCCTTGCTAGGCTCTCTGACGAGGGCAAGTGACAGCCTATGTGAGGCTTGTCTTTGTACCTCAGGCAGTTCCCAGCTCAGTACTGTGAACACTGTAGCCACTTCCTTTATCACTGCTGCACTTGCTCTGTTGAGCTTTCTCTGGCAGGGCGCCCTGAGAAGTCACGTGGGAGATAATAGAAATGGAGAAATAAGTTCCTATGGCCTTTAAGCAACTCCATCTGCCATCCTAAGCCAAGTGCAGAGCTGGGGTTTAGCTCAGTGGTAGAGTGCAGAGTGCATGCTTAGCATGTTCAGTGTCAACACACACACACAATACACACACACACCACCACCACCACCACCACCACCACCAATCAGTAGTTTTATTCACTCTGAGTGCTCCATTTTTCAGTTTGTAGGTTTCTACTTATGCTGTGGCAAAAATATTTTGCTTTCCAGTACTACAATGAATCACACATGTGTTTAACAGTGGTCACCCTGGAATTTCAAGCCAGTTACCATAAATGCTTTTTTGTTTTTGTTTTTGTTTTTATTTATTTTTAGTTGCCTCCTAGTCACCCTATTGGTGAGGAAAAGGCTCTACTCTGAGTTATGTGATGGCTGAACGAATGTCACTAAATATTGGGACACATGAGATCAATTGCAATTTGTTAGTGCTGTGTTGTCACAGGCAGGAGGGGACGCCCTGCAGGCTGTGGATGAACAAAATGAACGCACAGGGACAGAGGGAGGCAGACTCTGCAGTATGAGAGGGTGTGGCATCCCTGGTTACCAGGGAGGACATGATCAGCTTGTTTGCCTAGCTCCATGGTCTGGCAGGAAAACAGAGCTGTTGCTCAAGGACAGTGACAAGAGCAGCAGCCCACTTTGATAAGGAGTGTGGGTGGACATGGGAACCGTATCCTGAAAGGAAGGGAGAAGCTGCCCTCCCAGGTGTCAAGGCAACTGCTAATTCTGGACCTTGCTTTTAGAACTCACTCGCGCGCCTGACCCTCTCCTTGCTCATTCCTCTCAGAGCAGCCTGAGCTCTAGGGGGTGCTCGTGCGTGAAGGCGGAAGTTGGAGATGAGTGGCCACTTCACGCACCCCTGTCGTGAGTTATCAGGTCTACCCTGACTTCTCAATGCTGGTAGCCTTTTCCACCTCCCTCACAGACATTCACTGATGGGGTTCAGTCACCCCCCCCAAGTCTCCCTGACATGTGGAGGGTCTGCTAGCCTCCTGAGCTCCATCGACTGGCAACTCTCTCAGTCTGCCAAGTCTCCTTTCTCTTTGGTGTCTGAGTTTGTTGATGTCAACAGATGACATTGGTTCTCCGAGGTATCCTCCTCCAATTTATCCTGTGTCAGCAATTTTTCTTAGACATCCTTTTGCTGCTAGAGGAGTTTAACTAAGACCTAGAAAGTCTTTACTTCCTTGTTAATCTTCTTATTTTCTCTGGGGCAGGAAAATCACCCTGAATTATCCCGCATGCCTCTTATTCTTACTCACATTATAAATTTCATGTTCTCGTCTTTGGGATTTATGGTTCAAAGCCACATTTTGTTTCAACAAAACAAAAGTGTGTGTTGTTGTTGTTTTCTTTTACCCCTGGTCTTCTTACTTAACCTAAAGTTTGGTTTTTTGGGCTGGAGAGATGGCTCAGAGGTTAAGTGCACTGGCTGCTCTTCCAGAGGTCCTGAGTTCAATTCCCAGCAACCACAGGGTGACTCACAGCCATCTATAGTGTGATCTGACGCCCTTTTCTGATAGGCAGGTGTACATGCAGGCAGAGCACTGAATACCTAATAATAAATAAACGTTTTTTTTTTAAAAAGTTTGGTTTTATACATTTGAACTGTTACTTTGGCTGTTAACTTTTTAAAACATTCAACAAACAGCGGGCGTCTTGGTTCTAGAGCTCTAGGTATAGTGCCCAGTTTGGTAGCCATATGGCTGATTAATTCAAGTTAGTATTAACTAAAATGAAGTGAGTAAAATTTAAAGCTCAATCCTTCATTCACAAGAGCTGCATTTTAGGTGTTCAACAACATAGAGCCAGTGACTTCTGAATTTTCCAGGCTTCCAGAAGGTTCTATCAATATACTCTACTGATAGAAAGTATTGGTTTATTCCATTGATAGTATCAACTCCCCCAGAAAGCTGTAGACCCTGAGAGGAAAGGCCAGCATGGGTGGTGTGGCTGAAGAGGACACCTGCTACTCTCTCGAAACAGTCTCTTGCTACAGTTAAGTTTGAAGAAAGTTCTGGGCTTTCGAATCATAAGTAACCATCTTAAACAAACACACACACCATATTTTGACAGAACATTTTTGGCAGCTGGAAATGCTACCGCCTACCAGTCTGTCGCAGACGGTGTGTGCCATGGTTTACCACCACTGAGTGACTCTCTCAGGAAGAGCATCTTCTCTTCACAGCTCAGCCTGCCCCAGCCGCTGGATCCTCGGAGCCTCCAGGTGAGTTTTAGAAGTGTTTTTGTACCTATTAAAACATGTGTGGACTACAGGGCTGTGGCCACTTCATTGTCATTTGGCTTCCATTTTGCAGGGTGTTAATACTTTAATGTGTCTCAGTCTTCACTGGCCTTCCTTCACTCACGCAGGGAGCCATGGGGACTCCTGTGACCAGGAGGTATTTCCAGTCAGGGCCTTTTCTGCAAATGTTCAATGGGATGATTGGAAGCACACAGCTGTAAGGGGAGGAAAAAAACAAAAGGCTTGATTTTCTCTATTAAGTAAATAATGATGCAATCACAATTGTAATAGGTCAGTCACTACTCTTTGAATAGCCCTGGCTGCAACACGCATTATCAAGTGTAATCCCAGCAAAAATGATTACTCCCAGGCAGGTACTCTATCCGGCTCTACAGAGGTCAAAGTTCAGGAAAGCCAGAGGTGAGACCACCAAGAGTCAGGGCAGCATCAGGTCCCAAAGCTCATGTTACTTCTCTGTTGCCACAAAGGCAAGTCCCACACCAGCTTAGCAGGTTAGCATGTAAGCTTTCATTATCACTCCCAGACCCTGAGAGGCAGGAAGCTGGGAGCAGTTGAGGTGCCAAGTGCTGGCTGGGGTTTCTCTGGAGAGCTGCAACCAAGATGTCATCTTCAGCCAGCTGTCAAGAGCTGTCAGGAGATCCACATCCAAGGTGGTTCCTATAGTCTTCACTACAGAACCTTCTCATAACATGGAAAATGGCGTCCCCAGAGCAGGCAGCCCAAGAGAGACAACCCAGGGGAGAAGCCATGTTCTTTGCATGACTTCAGAGCTGACTCCATTGCTTCTGTTCCATTCACTCTCAGTAAGTGATTAAGTCCAGCCATGTTCAAAGGGTTGAAAAGTAACCCCCTCCCTCCTTCTGCACCCTCCCTGACACTTCTCTTCATCTTCCCCCTCTCCTGAGAGTAGTCCAGGCTGACCTATTATATAGCCAGATACGACCTTGAATTCCTGTTTCTCCTGTGTCTGCCTCCCAAGTGCTAAGATTCTCGGCACGGGTCTAACTCTAAGCCCTAAACACTATCTCCTGCTAGAGAGAGTTTATGTGCATAGCTTTAAACTCATCCTGCAAGCCTCCTACTTGAACATTATAAATTATTCAACATCAACCTCAAACAAGTCCCATATATCCAAGCCACATGACAGAGGCTCTTGGGCTAATCCTTAACCCCTCTATTAGACCCATAAGACAGAACTGGTCATGACACTACGCCAACTTTTGATGCCGTTGGATGTTGCCTTGGATTAGGTGAGTGTGAGTGACTTGGATCACTGGTGCAAAACCGCCACAGTCTCTAGGAGGTGTCTAAGAGTCAGGACTGGAAATATAGAAGGGGCTCAACAGTCAGTCTTCTGAGTCCAGGGTTTACATGGTACTATAAGAAACAGAAGATGCCTTGGTTGAGGTTCTATAATTCAGAGAAGACAGACATCACCTGTACCACTTGGAGTGATGGTCTTGAGGTCATGGCTAAAGACAGTGATGAGGAAGGACATTGGAAGTTTCCTAATACCAATAGCATATAACTGAGCATACTGCCATTGTTTGAAAACATGCTCCCTTGGGACTGTATTATTCTAGAACTTCCCTTATTTTGTTTCTTTTGAGACCAGTCTCACTGTCTGGCTCAGTGGTTCTCAACCTTCCTAAAGCTGCGGCCCTTTAATACAGTTCCTCATGCTGTGGTGCCCCCAACCATAACATTATTTTCGTTTCTATTTCATAACTGTAATTTTGCTACTGTTATGAGTCGTGGTGTAAATATCTGATATGTGACCCCTGTAAAAGGGTCATTTGACCTCCCACAAGGGTCATGACCCACAAGTTGAGAACTACTGGTCGAGCTGAAGCTGGTCTCAAGCTTGCAATCCTCCTGCATCAGTCTCTCAAGTGCTGGGCTTACAGGTGTGTGCCACCACAACCCTCTTGTTCTAGAACTTTGGACATTGAAAAGCTTCTTGTTTAGCATGAAACCATCTCAGCAAAATCAAGGAAAAGAAGTAATCCCTGCCACCCTTTCCCCCATGCTACTGGGCATGTGCCAAGGAGAAATGTTTTTGCATAATAAATGAGTCATCTGAGGGGGCTTTGAAGCATTGGTTGTGCGTAAATGTCTTCATCTGAAGGGTGCATGAGCCCATTGCCGTGTCTGTTGTTCGTTTCTTTTAGGCATTTGTGCTGTTCCCGTGGAGGGCGTTTCTGGAAGATGGTGGGCCATTTCCAGTTATGGGCAGCATCCCGAACACCTTAGAGTCTGATATGCAGGTAGCTCTATCTTCCCACTTGGTGGAGGGAGAACTGGACACAGACTCCAGAGCAGGGTACCACCAGGGTCCTGCTCCAGCCATTGGTCATTTCTAAGATAAATGCACATTTTAATTGTGAGGCTGTGACCAGTGAAGCTGCAAGATGAGTCATCTTTTCTTACTGTGGAAGAAGCCATGCTCTCAGCAGCTATTGGCCTTTGCTGTGGACTCAGCTGCAGTTCCCAGGGCAGTAATGACCTAGAGGGATGGCCATTCATCTGAAGTCACCGTCTATGCCTCTTAGAGAAACTGCCAGCTGATACTTGAGATGTGAGACACCTGACCCGGGATGGGCACTGCTTAGGCAGGAGTCCCTCTAACTGCTCTATTTATCATGACGTGTCTTTAAATTCCTTTAAATTGTTTGGGAAAAAATACTTTCTCACAATTAGGTAAACATCAACATATTAAAATGTGTGTGTGTGTGTGTGTGTTAAAACCGACACAAAAACTCAACTATAGTAGATGGATATGATTGTAATCATTTTTGTTAACATTTGTGTATGTTTCAAAGTCTTCCATAAGTAAAAAGATTTTTTTTTTAAATAGTAAAAGAAGCAAGAGGGATTAAAACAAAACAAAACAAAATAAAGAGACAATGACAGTTCACAGTTTCAGCCTTTCTCCAACTTTCCCTGGGGGCATGCCTGTGTATCTGTACTTTTAAAGAGAACTAAGACAATGTATTCATTGTATCTGATGGAAGGGTGGGAGACTGGCTACTCCTACACAAAAACCCACATAAGGAGGATAGTAATCTAGAAATGCTACTCTGACTTTTATATTAGTTTAGAGGCTGAGGGCTATACGCATAGTTTCACTAAACATTTTTCTTCAAAACCATGTAGAAAGGATAAGTTGACTTCTGCAAAATGGGATGGTAATTTTGATTATTTTGTATTTGTTTGTTTGTTTGTTTGTTTGTTTAAGATGTGCCTCTGCGGGCTGAGTGACCAAGACCGCAGAGTGGCCCACGGAGAGCTGGTCGGTGTGCAGATGCTCCTGGGAGATGTACTTCAGAGCAGCTGTCACGTGATCAGGAAGGGCTGTCCTGAATGGCAAGCCACACTGGACGATGCGCAGGTATCCTTAGGCAACAGGCTACAGAACTGGCTGGTGCTGAAGGGCCTTCCTACTGTGAGAGACAGACCAGAGGGCTGGGCTGTGTCTCCCATTGCTGCCCCAGTCATGATCCCAGGACTGACAGCACAAAGTAGGGAGGGGGAAGCATCGCTCTTGGGGATTTTCTTTCACAGGCTCATGACTAATTCAATTTTAACTTACTTTATTTACTTTAAAAGGTTTGGGGGGTGGGATGGGGGGCATAGAAAGATGGCTCAGCAGTTTCAAGCACTTGCTCTTCTTGTGGAGGACAAGAGTTCTGTTCCCAGGACCCTTATTAAGTGGCTTATAACCACTGTAACTCCCATTACTGTAACTCCAGTTCTAAGGACCTTACTCCCTTTTCTGGCTTCCTCAGGCCCCTGCACTGATGTGCACACATCTACACACAATTTAAGTAGGTTTTTTTTTGTTTTTGAGACAGAGTCTCTCCATGTAAAACTTGGCTGACCTAGAACTTGGTATATAGACCAGGCATAAGTCAGCCTCCTTCTGCCTCCCAGGATTGGGGTTAAAAGCATGAGCCACGATTCCTAGCCAACTAAACGTGTGTGTGTGTGTGTGTGTGTGTGTGTGTGTGTGTGTGTGTGTGTGTGTGTTTAAAGAGTTTTTGAGGCAGGATCTTGTAACATAGCCCAGCTGGCCTTGGACTCATTATCTTCCTGCCTCAGCTTCCATTTGTTTTATTTTTTAAAATAGAGCAAAGGCTGCAGGGAGTCCCGGAAGCCTCCTGAGGCAGATGCTCAGCTGGTACTTCTGGGTGAATCACTTGTTTCAGGCCAGAGGTCCTCCTTTTGACATCCGGGCTGGCCTGGGGGGTCCTAAACTGTCAGTCTGTCCCCACCTGGCTCCATGGATGTGGAAACCAGGCAGCAGCATGTTGGAGCCAGTGAGCTTGCGGGGCCCCTAGCTACAGGCCTCCCCGTCACACCTCAACTTTCCAGAAGCCGACTGTTGTCTCCTTCCTTCTTTCTCGGCCACTAACCAATCCACATGGCTGCTGTCTTTCTTTTTCTTGGCTCTTGGGACCCTTACCACAATGCAGGCTCGAGTTCCTGAGATTTAATTGAAGGGTGATTTTCTGCTAAAAGACATCTTTCCCCTCCCATGGAGCCTCTCTGTGTCCTGGCATTTGCCCTCCACTTAGATACGCATATGTAAAAGGGAGAAGGAAAGACCTGCATAGGAGCAAGGGCATCAGTGCTCATCATCCTGAGCCTGGGTTACCTTGCTTAATGTCTTTCACAGTTCTGCACATTTTCCTGAAAACTGAATATTTCAGCTTTTCTGTATAGGTACCACATTTCCTTATCTTACCTGCTCACTGATCTATCTAGTCCGATTGTATGTCTTTGCTATATCACTAAAGCAGGAATAAACACAGATCATATCTCTGTAGTAGAATACAGAGTCCTCTGAGTAAATGGCAGGACTGGTGTAGCTGGAACACATGGAGATTCTGCGTTTAGCTTTGTGAGGTGTCTCCACATGATTACCATAGTGGCTATACTAGTTTGCACTCCTTCTAACAGTGGGTAGGTGTTCCTCTTCCCCAGAACCCTCTTTAACATTTGCTATTATTTATTTTCTTCTTTAAAATGCGTTTATTTATTTATTTATTTATTTATTTAGAGAGAGAGAGAGAGAGTGTGTGTGTGTGTGTGTGTATGTGTGTGTTTGTGTGTGCGCACACACATCCCTCCACCACACATATGTGGAAGTTAGAAAAACCCATTTTCAAGCCAGGCGTGGTGGCGCACGCCTTTAATTCCAGCACTCGGGAGGCAGAGGCAGGCAGATCGCTATGAGTTCGAGGCCAGCCTGGTCTACAAAGCGAATCCAGGACAGCCAAGGCTACACAGACAAACCCTGTCTTGAAAAACCAAAAAAGAAAAAAAAAAGAAAAAGAAAAATCCATTTTCTCCTTCTCCTCTGTGGGCCCCAGGATAACCTGAGTCCTCAGGCTGGCCATTTACTTGATAATCACTCTATGGGTTACTTTTTCTGTTGCTGTGGTGAAAACACCACGATAAAGGCAGCTTTTAAAAGGAAGAGTTTATTTCAGCTTATTGTTGCAGAGAGATCAGAGTCCATCCTGGAGGCAAGTCTGGGCAGCAAGAGGTGGGCTTGGTAGCAGGAGCCGGAAGCTGAGAAAGAGGGAAATGGAAGTAGGTGAGGCTTTCTGCTCTCAAACGTGTCCTCACGGACATCCTTCCTCCAACAAGGCCAGACCTCCCAAACGTGCCCCAGCAATGCCACCCACTATGGACAAGTGTTTAAAATGCCTTCGCTATGGAAGACATTTCTCATTCAAACTGTGGTGGGGGCCCCAAGAACCAAGGAAAAGAAAGCTAGGCAAAGCCACCTGGGCTGCCTAGTGTCTTCGATGGTATGTGGCATTCCCTGGCATTTCTGCAGCAGCAGCCTTACTTTTCCCTCCCCTAGAATTCTAACCATGGATAATGCTGCTGCCTGCCTAGTAGTTTACATGCCCAATTAAAATGTATGTGGACATATATGAAGACAAAGGAGCCAAAATTGTATTTTATTTTATTTGAGTTTTTTTTTTTTTTGTTTTTTTTTGTTTTTGTTTTTGTTTTTGAGACAGGGTTTCTCTGTGTAGCCTTGGCTGTCCTGGACTCATTTTGTAGACCAGGCTGGCCTCGAACTCAGTGATCCACCTGCCTCTGCCTCCCAAGTGCTGGGATTAAAGGCATGCACCATCATGATAGGCTCAAAAAATTTATTAAAGCCTCCACCTATTAGGCTCTGGTCTTGGGCTATGAATCTGACAGAAGCCCCAGCACGGGCACAGCAGTCTGTTTCCCAGAAGAAAAACATCAGTGTCTGGCCCCTCTGAGTGCCCCACAACAAAACCACAGTAGCCATTTGATAGGGCTGAGAGTAGGTTATAATTAGCATTTCCCCGGTAGCCAATGATATTGAACACTTTAAAAAAATATGTATTGGTCATTCGTATTTCTTCTCAGAGAGTTATTTGGTCAGCTTCTCACCTTCTCTCTGACTGGGTACTTAGCTTTTTTTTGTTTGGGTTTTTTTTTTTTTCTTTCCTCTCTCTTTCTTTTAAACTTTATTTTTTTTTCTATGTGTGTATGTGATTGCATGCATGTGTGTGTGTGTGTGTGTGTGTGTGTGTGTGTGTGTGGTGTGTGTGTGTCTATCTGTCTGTCTGTTGCATCTGTGCAGGTGCCCACAGAGGTTGGAAGAGAGTGTCCAGGTGTCCAGTCCCTTATAGATAGAGTTGCAGGCCATTGTGTGTCCTCTTGTCTGGGTGCTGGGAACCAAACTCTGGTCCTCTGCAGGAGGAGCAGTATCTCCACAGTGAGCCATCACTCCATCTCCAGGGTACTGTGAGCTGGATTACGTCACGTCCTCCTGTATAGCTGCATAGACTTCGCCTGTCATGGTGGTGCCGCCTGGAATCCCAACACTCTGGGAGATAAAAGCAGCTGGATCCCTGTGAGTTCGAGGCCAGCCTGGTCTACAAAGTGAGTCCAGGACAGCCAAGGCTACACAGAGAACCTCTGTCTCAAAAAACAAAAACAAACAAACATAGACTTTGGGTTTGGCTAATTTTGGTATGTGATTTTGTTATTGTTGTCATTGTTATTGTTGAATTATTTCCAAATTAAAAAAAAATAAAGTTCATAAAAATAATAAATTATTTAGAGGTGGCTACATTTAATACAAACATATTAAGAAGTAAAACTGATTTCATGCTTTTTACTTTAATTGAGTTTTTTTGTTTGGTTGGTTTTTGGTTTTTGTTTTCTTTTTGTGGTGTGTGCTGCTTCTGAGTTCAAGCCCAGGGCTTCGAACATGGTAGACACAGCAAGCGACATCCCTAGCCCTTGGGATCTAGTTTCATTTCAAAATATTTAGCTATTTGTAAGGATCAGGAAATACTAGAACCTCTACTGCCCAGTGAGCCAAGCTACGGCAGCTGTGCCATACGTGCTGTGATCTCTCAGGGCCATGACCTCCTCAACTCTGAGGGGAGTTTAAGACTCACTTAGAGTCTTCAAAATTGTGGCCCAGTGAGCCCAAGATTCCTCTAAGGTAGTGATTTTTGAGTAGTGGTGACCAATCATGCGATCTGCAGGCTGCCTGCTCCACGTCACTGTCCTTGGCCTTGATCAGTCAGATTGCATGTGCTAAAAGTTTCTGAGGATTAAAAAAAAAAAAAAAAAGACATCTGGAAGTCCATGGGCTGATTGCCAAGAAGGCTGCGCAGCTGAGGGGTTGTAGCTGTCTGTGGACACATTGCTCCCCTGGGCCTAGACGCCAGCTTTTCCTGACTCTTTCTGGTAGACTCATCTTGCTTTAGTTCAGTGAATAACACTGAAGTAGGGTCCAATTACACCAGGTCGCTCTTCCGGTTTTTCAGTCAGGAAATCTGAGTGTCTAAGGTTCTGCAACCTGAGTGTTCCAGGCCTCAGGATTTGCCATCTGCCTTGCAGAACAAAAGTCCCCACTTTTGCCTGAGACACAGCCAGGGAGCAGCTGAACTCGCCCTGCATCACCCTCCCCCCCCGCCCCTCCCCCACTCCCGCCTGTTCCCCCCCTCCCCCCATCCCCCTCCCCCCCCCCCCCCCCCCCCCCCCTCCCCCATCCCCCATCCCCCCACCCCACCCCCACCCCCGTCCGTGTCGCGTCCCCTGCCGCCAGGTATCTTCCCTGAACTTCTAGCACCCACTGGCCAGCCTGAAGCTTGTCTCCTCCACACCCACTAGGACAAAAAACACCAACGAGCAAATGAACAAATCCTAATTTTACTTTATTTTTAGCAAATCTACAGGCATTTTATAAAGCACTAATGAACTTAGAGTAGTAGAGGAGCTGAGGCAGGGGATTGTAGGTTCAAGGCCAGCTTCATACTGAAGTCCTGCCTTATAAATAATAAAAATGGGGAGGGACACAAATAACATCAGCTCACTTCCCAACAGAGTTCTTCCAATATGCCACATCTGCAAATTCTAATTTTAAAGCAAAACTGAAGGCAGAGGCAGGAGGATCGCCACACATTTGCAACCCAGTCTTGGTTACAAAGGAGTGCCAGACCATCCAGGCCTACCAAGACCCCATCTTAATGAAGAAATAAAAGTAAATTTGAGTATTGAATAGTGAATTGAATCAAAAAGTTCTCCATTTTACTTTTAAAGGATAGAAGGTATCAGATTCCCTGAGCTGGAGTTAATAGGAAGTTGTCAGCCAGGCAGGGTAAAGCTAAATTCTGCTTCCTGACTCATAAAATGGGTAAAATCCCCAAAGAAAAGGTACTTTACAGCTCCACTACAGAGGGGAGGGAAGACTTCAATCTCACGTATGTTAGGAATTTTCTTTTCTTTTTTTCTTTGCTCCTCCTCCTCCTCCTCCTCCTCCTCCTCCTCCTCCTCCTTCTTCTTCTTCTTCTCTCTCTCTCTCTCTCTCTCTCTCTCTCTCAAACATTTTAAAAATTTGTTTTTTATTTTATATGTTTGTATGTGCATATATATATCTGGTGCCCAGGGAGGTCACAAGAAAACTTCATATCCCTGGATGTCTGTGAGCCACTTTGTGGGTGCTGGGAACCAAAGCTAGGTCTCTACAGGAGCTCTTGACTAATGAACTATATGTCCCCACTTTATTTATTCACGATTTATTTTTATTTGTATGTGTGCCGGGGGTGGGGAGGGAGGGGGGTGTGCCACCTTGCATTCAGTGCCTTATGATGGTCAGAAAAGATTCCTGACCTCATTTAAAACCCCACTTAAAAAAATGTATTTTATTTTATGTGTTCTAGTGTTTGCCTGCGGGTCCAGGACTCTGGGGTCACTCAGTTCTGCTGGATCAGGTGACAGCTGGGGACATTCTCCCCAGCAGTGCTGTAGGGAAAAGCTAGTCTGTATTAGCTGCGGAAAAGACCTGGGGTCCTGTGTCATCACTTACTCCCTAGGGTCTTGGGACTCTTAAATCTTAAACCTGGGGATTCCCTGAGCTGGAGTTGTCAGCCATCTATTGTGAGTGCCGGGAACTGAACCCAAGTCCTCTGGAGGAGCAGGCATTGGTCCTTCCCTCCGAGCCCTCCATCCAATCCCTGTTATACACGTCTCTCTTTTCCTCCTTCCTTCCCTCGCTATCTTTTTTTTTTTTTTTTTTCCTCCTTAGAAAGATTCTGGTTTTTGAAGGGAGAGGTTCACAGCTAACGGTGTGGTCGCCATACCTGTAATCCTAGCCCTTGGGAGATGAAAGCAGGGTCAAGATTTCTAGGTTGTTCTTGATTACGTAATGAGTTCGAGGCGAGCTACGTGAGACCCTGTCTTTATAAGTTAAACATCAAATATAAAAACCAAGGGTTCAAATTGCGAACAGGAAGCTGAGACAGTGCTGTTTCTACCCTGCCTGCTCAGCAAGGATATTTAGCCGTCTGAGGTTTTTTCCAGGCCAGCAAACCGTTTCTCCTCAATGCCATTTTCCATGGGTCACATACAAAAACTCATCCCATCTCGAGCCACGGTTGCTAAAGGACTTCTGTCGTATTTTTCAGCCAGATTGGTCCAAACCGCCAGAGCCCTGCCCAAACCCGAAGGCCTCTGCGGTGCTGGAAGGCCCATGTGATGCAGTGACGTCATCCCTTGCTCTGCTGAAGTCCTTCCTCATCCTCTGGAAGCAGCTGGAAGTGCTAAAGGAACACTGGGGCCGACTCAAGCTTGGAGGCCAGGACCTCAGCTCTGCCCAACTCCACAAACAGTTCTCAGAACTCTATGAGTGCGTACTGCTGAGCGAGAAGTCCTTGTCCGTGGGCGGAGCCTGGGGCTCGAGGGTTCTTCCCCCTTCATGGAAAGATTTGATCCAGCACTCTGGGGACACCCAGCTCCACTGGGTCAGGTGACAGCTAGTGCCATAGGGAAAAGCTATTCGGTATTAGCTGTGGGGAGGAGCTAGGCTCCACCAAATTGTCCTGTGTTATCACTTACTCCCTAGAGTGCTGTAAATATATATATTTACATATATATAATATGTTTATTATAAAATTAGCCTATAAGTATTATGGTGGCATTATCTAACCTACTATCATAATCAAAAAGGCACAGGCACCTGTTGTACTTTAGAATAGCCTCATTTTACCTGGGGCTGGGCAGATGTTAACCCTCTAAGCTATCCTTATCTCTTCCCAGCCCCCACCCCAGGCCATCTGCTTTAGTCATTCCTATCTGGGCTACTTCCCAGCCGTAATCCCAAGATACTCGCTAACGTTCTCCATCTGGGCTGCTTTCCTCCATCCACCGATCCGGCCATGTGCTTCTCTCCTCACTAACCCATCACAACCTCTTCTTTCCTCCTCCTCCTGTGCCTGTCGCTCCTCTCCCTCCTACCTCATGGATCCCTGACCCCAAGCCTGCAAACCTCAAACTCCGTGTCTCTCTGTCTGTCTGTCTGTCTGTCTGTCTGTCTGTCTGTCTCTGTCTCTCTCTTCTGCCAAATCCCAGGCTTTTTTTTTTTCAGCGTTTTTTTATTAACCAATCAACTTTAAATGGGTAGAGCAAGGTTTACACAACAAGGACAGGTGTACAGAAAGTCTTAGGGGGCAGCAACTATGTGGGGGGGGACAGTAATTAGCATCAGAATACATAGCTCCAGACCAACCCCCAGTACTAGATACTCTATTGCTGCGAGCCCCCCCCCCCCCCCCCCCCCCCCCCCTTCCCCCCCCCCTCGTGCTGGGCCTGAGCGCTCCAGGCACTACAGCCAGAGGGTGACATGACGCATTTGGTATAAGGCCTTAGGTCCGCAAGCTGGCACAGACCTTGGCCACAGGTCTCATCTAGGATGCCTTAGCTGCTCCTGCTATGTGTCTGTCCCTACGCAGGCACTTACTAAGCCCAGGCCCACTCCCCTAGACCTTACTGACTCTTCACTTTGAAACATTCAGAATGGCCTATCCTGGAAATTACTGAGGTCAGATTCCCTGTTAACTAGGACATGAGATTTGTCAACACTGTGACGCATGAAGACAGACGTTATATGTACTCAACAGACAAAGGCCTTGGGATTTAATATTGACCAAAGGTGTGGCGGATTTAGTTCTTTGATGTGTCTATAAAGGGTTAGTTGACAGGAAATTGAAAATGAATCTGAATAAGAAGGAACTATGTTTATTTTGATGATTTCTGTCTCTTTTCTTTGCTAGAGCTGACATTTTGTATCCCAGCATGAAAGCTTTAGCCAGGCAGATGGGCAAAGAAGAGGAATTTGAAGGACTTATAATAAGAAGCCAAGCTATCCTTCCCCCAAAGGGAGCCTCAGAAATTGAGATAAAAACCCAACAGGTACACGGAGCTCTCTTCAGTCTGCCTTGTGACACTGGCATGTAAAACTATAGTAAACACAAATGGTGTCTTCCTCCAGGTGGGAGGGGGGGGACACTTAAAGGTATGAGGGGGCGGAGTAGGACTGTACGTCTAGGCTCTTATTAATTTCATTTTCCTCAAATTGATTTATGCTGAGTTATAAGAAATATAACAGAACCAGTGCTATCTGTTGCTGCTAATTTAATGGTATGGCCAGATAAATGTTTGTTATTAGGCTTATAATTATTGCAGTGGTATTATTTAAGCCACTTTCACAATCAATAATGACACAGACACCTGATGTATTTTAGAATAGCCTTACCACCCAGGGCAGGGCGGATGTTAACTCCTAAGCTGCCTTCCATTATCTCTCAGCCCCCATCCCATGCCATCTGCCTTTAATAATTTCTATCTGGGCTTTCTCCCGGATACTTACTAAGGTTGTTCATCCGTGCATGTCTTTCCTGTGGAAGTTTAGAGTCCCTCCTCTGGGCGCAGGTGGCTCCTTTCAATCCTATGGTGAGCCTCTTCCCTGCTCCCCCTCTAGCCGCTGTCTGCTTCTCCTTCCAAAATCCTCCCACAAAGCTGGAGAACTTTGGCCACACCTACCCGGTTCTGCCCTGCCCAGGTTTAGGTGTTAGTGACGGATCTCTCTTACTGTTTAGTAAGAATCTGGGGAGGGGGGAGGGGTAGGGGGTAAGCAATTAACAAACACAAAGCACCAGGCTATTCTCCAAGAACTAGCTTAAATATAAAATCCAGCCAGTGTCCATCCACCCGGAAGCAAAATAGTAAACATAGCATTTTGAAGCGGGTTTTTCCTCACAGAAAGATAGTACAGTTTTTAACACTGGCTTGGGTAGTGTGTGGAATAGTCCTCACTAGGCACACTGCTCACCTTGATGAGGGCACCCAGGGCCTCCGGCTGTTCGAGCAGAGAAGCAATAAGGAATGTCAGTGATAGCTCGGCTCACATATGCCTTGAGAGCCCAAGAACGCTGCTTATGCTCCTGAACCTGCTCCTCTGGGGTCCCTCTGTCCCTCCCACAGTGTGGAGTAGGCCCTGCAAGCATCGTGGGTAGATCGAGGCTCATGGCTGTTAGAGCAGTGACCCCTTGTTGGGTGTCAGCACTGTGTCTTCTCATGAACTCTTCCGTGGTGTGTAAATTGGCTTTCAGACTCTTACTAAAGTCGCAGCTTATGGGATCCTGGTGTCACTTAGAGATCACCCAAAGGCATGAGGTCACGTCGGACAGGAAGTGCTTTGCAATTTAGTAGAATATGGGAAGAAGGGTTAGAATTTATCGATCAGGATGAGGGCCAGGAAGAAAAAAAAAGATGTTGCTCTGCAGAGAGGTGTATTGATCCTGAGGAAGAACTTGAGGTCCCCAAAAGGGCACTGTCCCCAGAGCTGAGACAGAGTCCAAACCCAAAGCTGTGTGCAGGTATTGCTCTTGGGAGGCAGCGTACAACTGAATTGGAGAGTGACTCTCAACTTATGTGTATTCCAGCTTCAGAAACTTCTGGAAAGTTTAGAAATTCATATGATCCAAGAAGTATTGAGAAAAGTTAACCAAGAGATGACACTACTTCTATCAGAAAAGTCCAAGGAGGAGTCGACCCTCCCAACAGGTAAACCCGTGCTTGTTTTACTGCCTGAAAAATCAACATTTTTTTTTCTGATTACAAAGTGTCAGTGATGGTGGGGGCAGGCATCATCTCAGGTTACCCCCACCCCACCCCCCCCAAGCCTGAAGAGTCGCCTTGTCTTTTAGGGACTTCTGCTCAGTCAAAGACAGACTCTTGACTTCTCCTGAGAAAAGAATTTCAGGATGAGCCAGTATGAAGCAGAGTTGGAGTTTATGGAGAGACTTTTATCATATTTAGAATAGGGCATCACAAAGAGGAAGGCCCTAAGGAAGAAAGGTGGTGTGGCCTGAGAGCATGGGTGTGGACATCTCAGATAACGTCCCAATGGAGTGTCTTACGGTCACCTGTGGACTGCTCTCTGAACCGCTCTCTTAAAGGGTTGACGACCTAAATATGACCATAGTTCCTGCAAATTGGGTAGCATCACGGCTAATAGGGTAAACTCTAGGCTCAAGGCTTGCAGGGGGAAGAGTTAAGATGTCTTTACTTACCCGGAAAGGAGTCAGGCCACAGTGGAGGGCACAGAGGCTTATGCATGTGTGTTCGGCTTTAGCATTCTCCTCCATAGAAAAGAAAGACTGAGAGGCAGGTGGAGCTCTGTGAGTTCGAGGCCAGCCTGGTCTACAAAGTGAGCCCAGGACAGCCAGGGCTACACAGAGAAACCTTGTCTAGAAAAAACAAAACAAACAAAAGAACAACAACAACAACCAAAATAAATAAATAAATTAATAAATTAAATAAAAGAAAAAAGAAAAAGAAAAGAAAAGGAAGACTGGCTCTGTGTTAGTAGCCCCCACAGTCAATTTTGCTGATTGTGCTGTGGTTCTTTTTACTGTACACTGGGATTCTGGGAACTGTACTTGAGTCCTCTACAAAACAGCGGTAAAGCACTTTCAACTGTTGAGTCATCCCTCCCCAGCTCCTGGAATGTTTAATTCTCAGCTGACAAGAGGCTTCAACCAGACTCTAGAGTAAGGGGTGCCTTCCCCTTCCTGGTTGTCCTTTTATCCCGACTCATGTTATCTGTGTAGCCATGCTCATTGTGGACAGCAGCAGTGCCTTGCAGGTGTAATCCCACCTTGGCCAGGCGGGTGGGGGTGGGGAGAAGCTGAAGGAAGAGGGTTGCCATGAGTTTGAGGTTCGAGGCCAGCCTGGTCTACAAAGCAAGTCTAGGACAGCCAAGGCTACACAGAGAAACCTTGTCTTGAAAAACCAAAACAAAGGCTTTGTGTATGCTTGGGAAAGTCTCACTATGTAGCCAAGGCTGGCCTCAAACCACTGTCCTCCTGCTTCGGCCTCCTGAATTCTGGGAGACACTTGGCTCAAGTTTCACCTCCTGGCCGTGATGTGGTGCCAGGTCTGGTATCTGCTGGGTCTCCCTCATACTTACACAGACCGTGGGTGGAGCCGTGGGTGGGGCTGTGAGTGGAGCCATGGGTACAGTTGAGGGTTTCCTGGGGCCCACACCCAAGGGAGAATAAGATTGCAGCCAGAAGACACAAGGCAGGGGGAGAGAGGGGAAAGCTTTCAATTAAGCTCTTGCAAAGATACTTTCTTCTGCTTTTTTGAACAAGTGGCTATGCGTTTTTATCGCACCAGGTTCTGTGGATTATGGAGACCATCACATATGTATTCCTATCCCCTAACAATCCTAAGGAAAGATCCAGAACCTTTGAGCTAGAGAGGAACTGGAGCAAAACAAACAAGGTTTTCTTTTAGAGGAAGCTATCCATGGCCACCACAGCGGTGATTATCACCTAGTCCTCACCTGAGACGTTGCTTTTTTTTTTTCTTTTCTCACAGCCAGTGTCATTTTATATGGACACTGCTCCATAAACAGGGTTTTGAGTAGAGACTGTGCAATGGGTGAGCTGACCACTCCCCCAAGGATGTGTCCAAATGTCACCAGAGAGTGGTGTGTGACAGACAGAGCTCCAATTACTGAACACATCACAAGATACCAAGCTTTCTTGTTTGTTCTGTGTGATGCATCCAGGTGGCTCCCTCCCAAATCCTAGCAGAAAAGCCACAGCCCTGAGCAGGTGCAACCACCTTTGAGGTTCAGACAACCTTGTCCCAGGGTGGGGTGGGGCACAGGGGTGCTGGTTTGCTTTGTGGCTGTGCTGCCCTGGGCAGGGAGGTGGGGAGCTCATCAGCTGGCCTTGCAGAGAGCCTCGTGAGGGGCCAGTGGGAGGGAAGCCGAGGAGCAGGTCTTCTCACTATGCTCAGGTTGACCTTCGCAAATCACCCTGGCTGGAGTGTACTGACTGGTTCCAGTTAGATCCCTGGGTGGATTCGATCACTACAAAAAATTAAATCTAAGTGCCTCTGGGAATATAGCCCGGGGTGTTTGCATAGCATGTGCCAGACCCTGGATTCAGATCCTCAGTAACACACACACACACAAACAAACAAAAACAACAACAACAACAAAAAAAAAACAGGCCACAACACGATACAATGCAATGCAATGCAAAACAACACAACACACTATAACACAACACAATACAACACACTATAACACAACACAATATAATGCAACATGACACAATACAAGACAACACATTATAACACAACACAATATAACACAATGCAACACAACACAATATAATGCAATACAACACAACTTGATACAATACAACACAGCACAACACAACACAGTCCAGTACTGATGGGTGCAGCAATTGCTGCTATTTGGTTTTATTTGTGTTTTGGCCTTCGGTCTATGGAGGACTATCTCAGTATGGAGTCAGCTGAGTTCCCTAATGCAAGCAAACAGGTCCCCACTATGTGCCATGGATGCGGGGAGTGTGTTTCTTCAGTTTAGTCTATGGAGTGGGTACCGCTCTCATTTCCAGGTATTGGAACCTTGGAATGTCTCCCACCCACAGTTTGTTGCAGCTGAAATAAGCACAGCTTCCAAACGGAGTATTAGCTTTGATACCCGTTAGCCTGGAGCTGGTGGCTTCTCAGAGGAAGTTAGCATTGGAGAACATTTAGAAGTGCAGTGGCCCTGCAGGGTGAGCAGAGGCTCTGATCTTTTCTCTCAGGCTCTTGGCTTTCCCTGCTGGCCAGACCAGGGTTTGCCTTTGTTCCTGCCAGAGGGGAATGCGGGGGCACCAGGGATGGCTTAGTCAGTACAGTGCTGCCACAGATGAGGATGTGACGTCAGATCTCCAACACCCATGGAAAAAGCCAGGCATGACTGCAATCCAGTGCTAGGATGGTAGAGACCCAAGAGTCCCTGGAACTCACTGTCCAGGCTCACTGAACTCAGGGTCAGTGGGAGACCCTTGTCTCAAAATATAAAGTGGACATTGAATGTCAACCTCAGGCCTCAGTGTATGAGCAAGCGCTCTTTCTCTCTCTCTCCTCTCTCTCTCTCTCTCTCTCTCTCTCTCTCTCTCTCACACACACACACACACACACACACATACACACATACACACACACATCTTTGGAATTTAATTTTTTTATTCATGGTCTCCTGTTTGTCAGGGAGGCTGTAAAGATGGGGCATCCATACCACACCTGGTCCTGTACTAGCTCTTTTTTTTTTTAAAGATCTATT
>OU015750.1:68647129-68657551 GCA_907169655.1 Acomys percivali
GAACTCACTGTCCAGGCTCACTGAACTCAGGGTCAGTGGGAGACCCTTGTCTCAAAATATAAAGTGGACATTGAATGTCAACCTCAGGCCTCAGTGTATGAGCAAGCGCACTTTCTCTCTCTCTCCTCTCTCTCTCTCTCTCTCTCTCTCTCTCTCTCTCTCTCTCTCTCTCTCACACACACACACACACACACACACACACACACATACACACACACACATCTTTGGAATTTAATTTTTTTATTCATGGTCTCCTGTTTGTCAGGGAGGCTGTAAAGATGGGGCATCCACACCACACCTGGTCCTGTACTAGCTCTTTTTTTTTTTAAAGATCTATTTATTTATTTTATGTATATGAGTGTTCTATCCATGTACACCTACATGCCTGAAGAGGGCATCAGATTCCAGCATAGATGGTTATAAGCTACCATGTAGTTGCTGGGAATTGAACTCAGGACCTCTGGAAGAGCAGGCAGTGCTCTTAACCACTGAGCCATCTCTCCAGCTCTCTGTACTAGCTCTTGATAGCTGAACTACGTGTCATATCCCCTGCCCCTGCTGGCCCAGCTGTGGCTGCAGACATTCTGGTTCAATCTAAAACTTTCTGTGCCAGACACAGGCTCCCTGAATTCAGAGAGAGGCCCCTGTCACCTCTACCTTGAACACTTTGGCATTAAACTGAATTTTTCTTAATTTTCTCTTAACAATTACAAGGCCTACAGTCTCCAAAGTGGAATACATAGATGCATACATGTATGTGTGTGTGTGTGTGTGTGTGTGTGTGTGTGATCTTTTGGGGAAGCAAACCAGCAAAGTATGTGTTAGGTGTCAAACCTGGGACAAACTAAGGTGTCCACTAAAATATCAAAGCTGATGCTAGCCACCCAGGTTCTCCCAGCATCCCTCAGTTCTTACCTGATACCCCTAAGCTTCTCCAGCCCAGGCCCAGGGGCTGCCCTTCCCTGTGTAATCCAGTCATTTTGCTATATCGGTCCTTTTCCCTTTTGTCTACCCCGTACCTCTTGGCCCAGGCTGCCCCTCTTGTTTGGGGGTTCCTCTCTCCTTTCCCTTCTCCCCTCTCCTCACCTGGCCCAGCTCAGTGTGGTCGTGTCCACTCTGGACTCTCCCAGATGCCCCTGCCTCTGGCTATGCTCTCCCTTATATCCTCAATAAACCTTCCCCTCCGCCCTAGGTAGGAGCGGGCATGTCCTTTTCTTTTTTGCTTTTTTTTTTCTCCATTCAGTATGAATTAATCACAGACAGTCTTTGACCTGATTTTGTCCCTTTTGATCATCTTCTGCTCCAAACCTGCTTGTGCAGATTTTAGTTGTCATTGAATTTGAGTGGTTTCATTTAAAATTATACAAGCCAATGAAGTAAGAGTATGGACAGAGAGAGATCTGGTATTTCTATAAAAACTAAGTTGACGTGCTTAAACTGCAGTACATCTAGCTTGTAGAATATTATTAAACACTGAAAACAAACAAGCTGGCTGTGGTGGTGCACATCTTCGGAACACCCAGGAAGCAGAAGCAGGCGAACCAGCCTGGTTTACATAGTGAGTGTCAGGAGAGCCAGGGCTGCATAGAGAAACCTTGTTTCCAAGCAAACAAAGAGAAAAAGAAAATTCAACAACAACAAATCCCACCCATAATTTTTGGGCTAGAGTGATATCACAGTGGCTAAAGAGGGAGTGCTGCTAATCCAAAAGACCAGAGCTCAATTTCTGACAACCACATTGGCAACACTTGTAACTCCAGTTCTGGGGGATCTGACATCTTTGGTTTCTATGGGCAGCCATTTTTATGTATATATACACACATGCACATAATTTTTAAAATTAAATAAATATTAGAAAGAAAGAAAGAAACCAGCTGTAGCCTTTAATCCCAGAACTCAAGAGGCAAATAGAACATCTGTGAGTTCAAGGCCAGCCTCGAAGGTCTACATGCCTTCCATGTACCAAGGCTGTGAAGGAAGCCTGTCGAAGGAGGAGGAGGAGGAGGAGAAAAGAAGATGTAGTTTGATAGTTTGACAGAGCACTTGCCTAGCTTGCAAGTTCAATCCTACCAAAAAGAAAAGAAAGGAAAGAAAAAGAAGAAAAAGGAAAAAAAAGAAAAAACAGACATGGAGGAAGATTATATACATGTTACCTAAGGTTCAGGGAACATTGCAGAAGGAGGAGAAGAAATAACATAAGAGCCAGAGGATCAGGGAGTTTGCTGTGAGTTTGTGTCTCTGAGAAATATCAGAAACTACACACCAAGGCTCACCAGCATGTCTCCTCACGAGTGAGCTGAACAAGGCAGACACCAATGCACGCGTCAGAATGGATGGGGAGATGTCCCTGAGGCCTCAGCCTTATACAAGAAGCTAGTGACACCTGAGGAAAGCTGGACGTGGGAGAAGTGGCCCTCCCCAGAGAAGAGCACACCAACTGGTTGTCCAGTGCCAAAAGATCAGCCAACAGTCATACAAATAACACCATGCGGACTGAATGGGTTATATTTACACACACACACACACACACACACACACACACACACACACACACACGCATACAATAACAACTAGTGAAAAATGAGGCCATTAATTAGAAGGAGATTGGGGAGGGGTATATGGTTTAGAGGCAGGAAAGAGAAGGAGGAAAGGTTGTAATTATAATTTTTTAAAAAATGACATAGAAGAAGATTCAAAAAAACCAAAAAAGATAAAAAAATTTTTTTCAAAAAAAAAAAAAAAAGAAGAAGAAGAAGAAGAAGAAGAAGAAGATTCAATGCTTGCCACTAAGTGAAAGACACTATTTTGAAAAGTGGGACCTTGTATGATTCCAACATTGTGACATGCTAGAAAAGTTGAAATCCCTGAGACACTGAAACAGCCAGAGGTTGCCACAGGAGCCGTGGTGGGAAGTGGGGACCAGCAGGGAAATGACCCTGTGCAGTACTGAGTGATGCGTGCCAGTCTGACGCACAGAGTGGCACAGAGTAGAGATCATGCACTCTGGAGGGCAAGCAGTTTGTGGGCCCTCTGCACTTTGTGGGAGTGAACCTGAAAACTGCTTTCCCAAGAGAGTTCAGTTTAGATTCTGGGCTTAGTGGCTCACACCTGTAATTCTAGCACTCCAAAGACAGAGGCAGGAGGATTGCAAGTTTGAGGTTATCATGGACCAGACTACATAGAAAGAGCCAGACCAACCTGTTAAACAAACAAAAACTCCATGAAAGTATAGTTGTTTGGGGCAGATGACAGATTGGACAAAATTGTGAAAATTTACAAAATAATATATTTAGATTTTCAGAATCTTTAACTACTCTTTCCCAAAACAAACATACCTAGAAATTGTTACCCATAGACTTTACAGTGTGCATTTGTCGAAGCCTACAAACCGTGGGACCAAGAGTGAGCCACAGTGCATGCTGGGAGCCACACAGTATTTACAGAGGACAGATGACCCAGCACTCCAACCATGCTGGAGTGGGCATGTGCGAAGGCCTGTGCTCTGTGTGAGATTACTAGCAAATATTTGTAGTCTTGTATATTTTAGCTAAGATAAAATGCAGATAGTGCATGTCCTTTAGAAGTCTCTGCTTTAATTGGGTCTTTTTGATTGGCTACCCAGCTGTTCATCTTTTTCCTCCCAAAATGGGAATTGAAGCTCAGGCTTCATGCATGTCAGGCAAGTGGCCTACCACTGAACTACACCTCCAGCCCCCCAACACCATTGCCTTGGGTTCTGCTTTTGTTTTTTATTCTTGAACAGGATCTCAACATGTAGCCCATGCTGTCCTTGAACCTGCCCTCCCTAAGCCTCTGGGTGATAAAGCTACAATACTGGATACCATGCCTGGCTTGTGTCAAAGTGTCTTAATTGGTTTTTTCTTTCTTTTGTGACAAAGGGCCTGACAACTCAAGGTTTCTTTGGGCTCGCAGTTGGGGGCTGCAATCCATCAACAAGACATGAGGCAGCTGGTCACACTGTCCTCACAGTCAGGGAGAGCGAGAGGCAGAGAGAGAGAGAGAGAGACAGAGACAGAGACAGAGACACACAGAAAGACACAGAGACACAGAAAGACACACACAGAGAGAGAGAGAGAGAGAGAGAGACAGACAGACAGACAGACAGACAGACAGACAGACACAGACAGACAGACAGAGACAGAGACAGAGAGACAGAGAGAGACAGAGACACCCACACAGAGACAGACAAGGCAGGAGGGAGGAACAATGATGCGGTGTTTCTCCTTTTCGTTCAGCCAAGGCATGCTGCGCCCCTCTGCTGCCCCACATTTAGAGCGTCTTTTCTCACCTCAGTGAAGCTAGTCTAGAAACTTCCTTATGGCCATGTTGGGAGGTGTGTCTCCTAGGAGATTCTAGAATCTGCCAAGTTGATAGTCAGCAGTAACCATGACAGTTAAGTTTGGAACACTCAGGGGAAAATCTGGTGTAAAATTTCCCCCTAATCTAGACCCTAGAGCCGTTACTGTGTTGCTGTTGCTATCCTGCCCAGGAAATACAGCAGCGCTTGGGGAAGTCATTGTTGGGGGGGGAGCAGTTGGAAAATCACAGGAAGAAAAGACATGGTCCCAGCTCAATGTGCCTTCCAAGCTCCCCACTGGCTGGGCTCCAGGCTGTGGGGGAGGGAAGGGGGAGAGCACCCCTGGCTGACATCTGTGCCCCTTCAGTTTTCACTTCTGTCTTGGTTTGTCCGGGGACCACAGACTTACAGAGAACCAGTGGTTGTGTGGGGGAAGTACAGTGCTTCAGGCTAAGTGCTTTTGGGGTGTGGCGGAGGGGGTGGGGAGAGGAAGAAAGGGGAAGCAATTCAGCCACCTAGAAAGCAAACTCTCCTTTAGTCAGAGGGCAAGGGATAGAGAAAAAGATCACAGTGTAACCAGAAGGCGCTTCCTTCTCCTAATTCTGAGCTTGGTAAAACTGTGGCTTCAGGCTGGGTGACAGCTTAGTGGCTAAAGTCCTTGCCACACAAATGTCAGTCTCCAGAACCACGTAAAGGTGGATGCTCTAGCACGCCAGTAACCCTAGCACATCCCACAGAAAGATGGGGGGTGGCTCCAAAGACAGAAGCTAGCCTGGAATATGCAATGGGGAAAATCAAGCAAAGACCCTGATCCAAACAAAATGCAAGGTGGGGACCAACACCTGACATTATCTCCTGACCTCGCTTCTGACCTGCGTTCACACTCAACGTACCACCCCACCCACACGCATGCACACAAGCATACAGAGAGAGAGAGAGAGAGAGAGAGAGAGACACATACACACTGCACATACACACATGTGCACACATGTGTTCACACTCACCATACCCCTCCACCCACACACATGCACACAAGCATACAGAGAGACAGACAGACAAATAGACAGACAGACAGATACCTACACACTGCACATACACACATGTGCACACATGTGTTCACACTCATCATACCCCTCCATCCACCCACATGCACACAAGCATAGAGAGAGAGAGAGACAGACAGACAGACAGACACCTACACACTGCATATACACACATGTGCACATATGCATTCACACTCACCATACCACCCCATCCACACACATGCACACAAACATACACAGGGAGAGAAACAGACAGACAGACACACTGCACATACACACATGTGCACACAGTGAGGGGAGGGTGAGAACATGTTCTCCTCCTGGGGCTTCAAGCCGAAGGAGCCGTGGCCACACACATGCACTGAGAACAGATGTTGAGACTGGCTCCTCCTTGCCAGGAATTCCTTGGATGACTTCCTCTCTCCCTGGCTCCAGCCTGTAAGTCCAGCTGTGTGCCTTAATTTGAACTCATGTGCAAGGAGAGAGCTGGGAAGTCTTCCAGCTCCTGGGAAAAGGCTTTTGTTAGCTGGAGACAGAGATACCCATCCCCCAAACTCATCCCAAGCTGGAAGTATGTGACAGATGTAACACTTCAATGGGCCTCTGACCCAAGGCACCCTGGGAAAGGCACCCAAGAATCGTCCGAAAAGTTTTCCATGACAATCATGAGCTCTGTTTGTGCTGTCAAAGCTTAGGCTTCCTAAAGCCCTAAGCAAGTTGTGAACTTTGATTTATAGATTTGTTATGCAAAATCGGCACCTGTAGAAGAAACTCGACATCCCGTTTTCCAAATCAAGACTTCTGTCTCTAAATCCTAGAGGTGTGGCCGCTTCTGAGAGAGAGAGGTGCTTGTTCTTGCGCACTGATCATCCCATCCATATTGGAGTGTATGGTGGGTGCTGTCATCTGAGAGGAGTGAGAAGCCATGGCAGGCAGGGAGCTGGCCGGTGGGTGCAGCCGAAGAGGGAGCCGTGGGCTTAGAATCTCCAACAGTACCGTAGCTGCCCCATAAGATTCCTCAGGCCCCAGTGACAGGGCCCGGCTTATGTTTAAATGTGTGTGCGTGTATATGCATGTGCATGTGCATGTGGGTACACGGGCATGCAGATGCCAGGGGACATCCTCAAATGCCATTCTTCAGAAGCCGGCTACCTGTTTGTTGAAACAGGGCCCTTTACTATTCTGAAACTCACCAACTAGCTAAGCTCCCTGGCCGGCCAGCCCTGGGGGTCTGTTTGTCTCCATCTCCCCAACAATGAGCTTACAAATCAGCTACCAAACCCCACTGACTTTTATTTATTTAATGTATATGAGTCTTCTGTTTTCATGCACACCAGAAGAGGGCATCAGATTCCATTACAAATGGTTGTGAACCACCGTGTGGGTGCTGGGAATTGAACTCAGGACCTCTGGAAGAGCAGGCAGTGCTCTTAACCGCTGAGCCATCTCTCCAGCCCCATCCACTGACTTTTAGAGGCGTGCTCTGAGGGCTGAATTCAGGTCCTCTGCCTGCAAGGCAAGCCTAGTGCCGTCCCCCCAGCCCCTGCCTTGAAACTGGAAGCAGAGAAAACCACAAGTGGTCAGACGTTGGATATCTCCTGAAGTAGAGGGAATGGACCAGATGTAATGTGGAGGGTAAGGAAAAGAGCAATCCCTCATGACCCCGAGGGCTTTGGGTAACGGGAAAGATGAAAGTTCTGTCTGGACACACGGGGCAAGCTGTAGATGGAGCCATTTAGGGAGGGGGACCCTGACAACTTGATTATGCATAGATTAAGTTTTAAATGATACTTAAAATAAAAAAGATGTTCATCTAAACTTGAGATGATGATGATGATGATGGCTATAAATCATCAGTGAGATGATGAGGTGAGACAGCAGGTGAGCATATAAATACACAGGAATAGGCAAGTGAGCGGAGCCTGAGTCCCAGGGCCCAGGGGCTGTGAGGGGAAAGGCCAGCCATGAAGAAAACTAGGACACAATGAGCTAAGAGGACAGCAGAGCTGAACAGTGTATTTGTGCCCTGAGAAGGAAGGTTTCCCCAACAGGGGAAGTTATGAACTGGATAAAATGCTAGGGCAGGCAAGTCAGGCCGCTGGCTTTGGAGGAATTAGTGGGTATTTATAACAGAATCAGTTTCCCCAGCCTTGTAGAAGTGAAAATCAGGCAAGTGGGTTTGAGGGACAACATTGCTTTCTGGGAATTTTGCCATAAAAGGGTGGAAAGAAATGAGGTGATGGATGATGAGAGGAAAATTGGGAGGGGGATTTCTTGTAAAATAGAGGAAAGGCTGTGTGCTGCAATAAACAATCCAGGAAAGAGGGGGAAAAGATGGCAGGGAGGAAAGATAGGAAACCTGGAGCCACGACTCTGAGCAGGCTCCTCTTTTCATATGCAGTGTTCTATACCTTGCCATTTTCACTCAGTAACCTAACATGGTTGATGTTTGATCACTACCATCTAACTCTTTCTTCCATCGACTGGAAGAGTTTCTTCCTGTGACAGTTGCGTTCTACTCCACTGGGAGGAAGTGCCATAATTGAAAATGATCCCAAATGACTGAGAGCTGTGTTTCCCACGGCTTCTTCCGCCATAAGTAACGCTGCTCTGAATAAGCATGCGCATGCCTCATCTCCGATGCATCCGCCATATTGTTCTTTGTTTTCTTCTGCGAGCTGTGTTTGACCGTGTTGGCATAATGTTCTTGTGGGCTGTGCACAGTTCACCCTTGTTCATTCAAATGCTGATTTCTCTACCCTACTATCTGGCTTCAATCTGGACTTTGCATTGCGATGTTTATTCTGAGTATCTCCTGTCTCAAGTTTGTGTAAACATGTCACCATTTGTTCTCTGTATTGCCAATAAAAGCCAACTAATCAATGCTGAGTGATACAGAGAATGGGGTGGGACATCCTGGGCCAATGAGGGGAGGAGAAAGAGAGGAAGGACAGGGGGATGCATGTGGAGAGGACCAGGAAACACTAGGAGAAATGAGCCAGAGCTAGGATATGAGTAAAAAGCAAGTATAACGTGGCAAATATGAATGGGAGGAAACTATATTAACTTGGAGGTTTAGGATGAAATAATTATCAGGCAGCATTGTGCTCTGGGCTAATTAAATAGATCCTAGTCTCTCTGTGTGGTTATTTGGGTATAAAGCTGGTCAAGGAGTAACTGCTGATTATACTAAAATTATTAGTCAATATTACATATTAGTAATCTTCAACAGACTGATACCGGATATTAATGAAGATGGACATCAGGAGGGGTCAAGAATGGTGTAGCACTTCCTCCAGGCCTTTGTTAACAGTAACAATATTGCTCACTGGCTTTCAGGAGGGCTGCCTCAAATATTTTGGTTAAGAGCCTTGCTAGCAAGCCGGGCGTGATGGCACACACCTTTAGTCCCAGCACTCGGGAGGCAGAGGCAGGCGGATTGCTGTGAGTTCGAGGCCAGCCTGGTCTACAAAGCAAGTCCTGGACAGCCAAGGCTACACAGAGAAACCCTGTCTCAGGGAGAAAAAAAGAAAAGAAAAAAGAACCTTGCCAGAGCTCTCTCTTACTCCATGATCCAAAGATCTATGTCCTGGACTGTCCCTTCCTCACTGTCGTTTCAAAGTGGCTGGTTGAGCTGGTGGTGCTTGAGGGCTATGGAGCTGCGCACTTGATGCTGGTCTGTTTTGTGATCCTCCAGCTGCTCTGTTTTGTTTTTGTTTTTTGTTTTCTAGATCTTTGGAAACACCAAGTCATGAAAGAAAACTTTTCAGTTGTGAGACCCCAGATAGTTGAGAGATTTGTACAGAGACTAATGGAGAAGTCCCATGATGACGGAGCTGAGGTACGCATTCAAAACGAACTACTGTGCTGCCTTTTAAACAGCAGCCTGGTGAGGAAGGCTACTATAACACATCCCCTGCTGCCTCTTACTCTCCCTAAGGATACAGCTACTGAGGCTGAACCCCAAAAGACCACTACTCACTGTCACTTTAGTACAGAAAAGCCCAATGTCTGCCCATTTTGGAGTAATCAGAAAATGAACATTGGCTAGTCAAAAAAAAAAAAAAAAAGAGTCAAATGTTTAAAGGCAAACTTGGAACTTTAGAATGAGTTGGGTTTTTAAGCAATATTTCCTGTTGTTGATTTGCTAATATAAAAAAGTTAAAGACAGAAAAAACCAAAAAAGGACTATGTTACCTCTAATTAGGAAACATTAAACAGTTTACAGTTTGAGAAAGAGAGCCAAGAAAAGGCCAACAGCACCCGAAGGTAACATTTCCTCCACAACGCAAGTGGCACCAATAATTCTATGTTTGTGCCCTTTCAGAGAGTATATGTGGACTCATGTAACACCCCAAACTGTAACATTTAGCAGTATTTACCCTTGGCTGGAAGTATTTGCTAAAATCAAAAGAATTCATTTTGATCAATTCTTATGTTTGAAAAGGCAACGTAAGAGAAGAAACACAGGTATTTGGACACCAGTTTCAGGATCATTAATAAGATCTTGACATACAAATTATGTCCATTCAACCATTAAAAATATGGAAGGCTGGAGAGCTGGCTCAGAGGTTAAGAGCACTGTCTGCTCTTCCAAAGGTCATAAGTTCAATTCCTAGCAACCACAGGGTGGCTTACAGCCATCTATAATAAGATCTGGTAACCTCTTCTGGTCTGCAGGCATACAAGTAGGCAGAATATTATATAAATAATAAATAAATAAATAAATCTTTTAAAAAAAATCTGTCCTGCTAGGTGTGGTGGTACACACCTGTAATACTAACCCTCAGGAGGCTGAGGCATGTAGACTAAAAGTTCCGACCAGGGCCCAGGAAGATGGATCCGCCAAGCCTGGAGGACCTGAGTTCTGTCTGTGAGAACCACACAGTGGGGCTGGAGCACCAACTCATGAAAGTTGCCACATCTGACCCACACAGGAACACCACAACATACTCATATGTATATGCAGTCACAGAGAGAGACACAGGCACACACATAGATACACAGACAGACACACACACACAGATGATAACACACACACACACACACACACACACACAC
>OU015750.1:68657980-68669300 GCA_907169655.1 Acomys percivali
TTCTACTCATATAGACCTCTCTGCGCATGCTCTGTTGCTCACCCATGACTGACCACAAGGACCTTTAGCTTTTGGTAGGGAACTGAATGTTGTTTTCATTCTGAGACAGGATCTCAATATGTTGCCCTGGCTGCCCTCCAGCTCGCCATCCTCCTGCCTCCACGGTCCAGATGCTGGGTCACAGGCATGCATCACCACACCCAGCTAAGGGTAACTTCTTGTGGGAAGGAAATGTAGGATTCAAAGGTGGGGCAAATCTCTGCCAGGCACCTCTGCAACCCAGGAAATGCTCGGCGCCATTGGGGACACGTTCAGCTCCTCTCAAATCCACGCCTGCTACACTGCTAACCTCTCTGCTCACCCGCAGGAAGCAAGAGCTCACTCACAACCAAACTGTCCCCACGCCAGGCTGTTTGTGTTTGGCCAGCTGTTACTACGTCCTATTTGGCCTTCGCTGTACACCTTCACCATAAGTCCTCAGACCCCCGGAGGCCCACAGATCACGGCTCTCTCCCTGAGAGTGAGCCTTCGGCTATCCCATACCCCTTAGAGCCACTGCTGTGGTGGGTGGAGGCTCTTCGTGGTTCAGCAGGGGGCTTGCTCAGAAAGACAAGTCCAAGTGGGTGCCCTGCGGGGTGGCGGGCTGCACATCTGTTGGGTCCCTTTTCCTGAGGAGGTGGGTGTGGCTCCACAGTGGAACACACAGACTGGGAGGCGGAGCTTTCCTGTGGCCCTTTATGGGTTTATTCCGCGCAGAGTGGACTGCGCAGTGACCTGGGGTCATCAGCATAGCAAACCTCCCCTACATAGGCCACTACTGTCCTTGCCACTGTTCAATAGGCACATGCTTGCCAACCTGGCCAGTCTCCTTTAAATTCTAGCTTGGCTGCTCAGCTCACAGTGACCTTGGCCTCACTGTTTCTCTTGGATTACTGCCTGGAAGCGTGTGGCGTTGGGTTGCCACATTGCGCTGGTGCAGTGACCTATCCCCTGAAGCTCGCCTGTTGTTCTCAGACACCGTACTGCCCCACCATCTGTCTTGTTTGTGGTCAGTTTGGTCCATTCTTTGGCCCTTTTGAGCTCTTTAAAGATCTGCGTTTTCAGCATCTGGTTACTCTTCCGGCCTGCTCTAAGCATCCTCGCTTAAGTCACTAGAGCCATGAAGACAGGACAGGTCCCAAGTCCCTCAAACTGCCCATGCCACACCTCCCAGGATCCTCCATGGGCCAGGGGCATGCGTAGTTACTCTGCCATACAGCCATTTTCTTCTAGTCTCCTTCCCAGGCATCCTGCTGAAAGCCAGAGATACTGTCTGCTCTGTTTCCTGGAAAAACAAAGCAAACAAATCAGATGACTCTGGCAAATTCAAACAAACAACAAACTTGTCTCTTTCCAGTTTCTAGAAAATCAGCTTTCATCCATCACCAGTTCTTATATTTCCCCACTTTGAGTTTATTAAAAAAAAAAAAGAAAAGAAAAGAAAAAAGAAAGTCTTTTAATTTTTAAATATGTTTATTTATTTATTTATTTATGGGGAGAGGTCACATGGAAGTGGGGTTTCCTGATAGAGGTGTTAAGGCCATGTCTTGAAGAGCAAGGAGGAGCTGGCAACATGAAGACAGGCCAGGAAAGCCTAGGAGGGTGGGGGAGGGGCTCACGCTGGAGCAGGGCCATGGGGCTAGATCCTGAGTGGGCCCTGTGTGCAGCCCTGGGGAGTCAGCCTCAGAGTCAGCAGGAACATATCAGCACAAGCGTTGTTTTAGAAACCTCCAAAATACATTCGTGCCTGATACCAAACAAATTGTTTATGTTGGGTGTGGTGGCACACACGCCTATAAAACCACAGGACACATAATAAGCTCTGGCACCCGCCGGGCCTCACCCAGGGCTGGCTCTCTTCAATCAGTGCACAGGGCAATCTACTGTTCCTCTAGCCAGCACCATCACCATAGTTAGGAGCCAGTCCAGAAGAGGGTGGGGGTGCTTCCTGGGAAAACCGGAGCCAAGCTGGGGACGTGGGGGGTGAGACCTGGTCGAGCTGCACCTTTACACCAGCAGGAGGGGCATTTGCAGTGACCCTGGAAGTTAGAGGTACAGCTAAGAGTTTGTGGCAGTGCCAGCAGGAGCTCCGGGGTCCAGTATCTGCTGTGCAAGGGGCTTCATTTGCACCTCCAGGAAGGCTGAGGGCAGTGTGCAAAGTGTACCTGAAGTCTTTCTTCCTCACGTGCCAGCCTCAGCACCCACCATGGGGCCCATCTCAGGCATGCTCCATGTTCCCCTCACCCCCCCATTCCCCACCTCCCGACCCCCCAGCCCCCTCTACCCCCTCAATACCCCCTCCCCTTCAGACCACTCAAAGAGCTCGTGCTTAAGCTGAGCCCCAGGGGTACACCCTTCTGCACACCAGCTGCAGCAGAAGTCTCTGGCTAGCCTTGGGAGTTGCTTAAGGGTAGAGCTCTGACAACTCCCATCTCCTCCGTGGTGTTGTCCAAGCTCACCAGGGCCTCCTTACACCTGCTGTGGAAAGCCTCTCCTGATGAGGGAGCTCACGGCAGAAAGCCACATCTTCAGAGGCTGTGGTGGCAGGAAGTTGGTCTGGGAAGGCGACTGTTGCACGGCTGGTAGAGGCCTCCTTGGCTTGTGCGCTCATTCTAGGAAGGATTCCCAGGCCAGTAGGGGGTGAGTCACACAAGGGCGGGCTTCCAGCATGGCCTGAGGTGAGGTCACTGGCCACACCCTTACTGACCTCTGGGACTTCTCAGACTTTAGGCTTTCATTTGTGTAAACCAGAAAATTCCTGTTGCCATTACTAAGCACTTTACACACACACACACACACACACACACACACACATATACACACACACTCATACATACACACACATACATACACATATACACATATATCCACATACACATACACACATGCACACATATGCACACATACACACACACTCTCATACATACACACACACTCTCATACATACACACACACTCTCATACATACACACACACTCATACAAACACACACACATACACACATGCACACACACACACATACATACACACACACACACACACACACACACACACACACACAGGCTTCCACATCCTTGGCATTGCGTCCACAGATCTCTGGTGGTCACTGTCCTAAAGCGCAGAGGGTGGCAGGGGCAGGGTGAACTTTGCGTACAGTTTCCTCGTGTACGTCTCATCTCTCCACTGTGACACAATCCCCACCATCACTTGAGGGGGGAGTCGTTTGCTTTAATTCATGATTTCAGAGGGTCATATCAGCTTGGCTTGGGTGCTCTCGGGCCTTTGACGCAACAGAAATCTGGAGGAGGAGCATTGCACAGGAAAGATGCTTGCCTCAAGGCAGCCGGGAAGCAGAGAAACAGGGCACAGTCCCAGAGACCTACCTCCTCGGCCTAAGCATCACATCCCAGTTTCCATCCCTTCTAAATGATGTCATTAAGTTCTGACTCCATGGACGAATGAATAGTCTGATGAAGAAGCCTCAGCCCTCATAAATCCAGTCAGTCCCTCACCAAAGCCATAGCTGGAGACAAAGCCTTTAACGTGTGAGCATTCAGGACTGTCGTAGATCCCACCCAATAGTCCCTAAAGATAAATTCACAGAAGTGTGCCTGGGTCAGAAGGCTTACAACTGTCAAGATCTCTCTCTCCTCTGAAATACTGAATCGGCCTCTGGAGCAGGTGGTAGGTACATGGTTGTTCAGCCCTTCCCTCAGTGCTAGGTCCCGTCCCTGGCGGCCATCTTTCTTAGTTCCCACACAGTTCACAAAGTCCACTGTGGGTTTTCTCTGAAGGTCAATTTAGCAATGAAGTTGTATTGACAGGGCAGTATCTTGAGCCTCAGGGACAAGTGGATCAGAGCCAGGAAACCACCGCAGGCTCCAAGAACAGCCTGGTTTCTGCAGCAGGCAGGCCATAAGCTGGGCTTATTCTGAGATTGTCACAGAGAAAGCTCATATAAGATGGCAGGTTGCAGTTTGGGCTTGGTCTCCCCAAAACCTCCAATACACATACAGGCACTGACTCAGACACAGAGAAGCACACACCTATAACTCGCTTAAACACAGGCTGGCTGGTTTTTATTGTCAACTTGACACAGCCTAGAGTCATCTGATGAGAGAGACCCTCAACTGAGGAACTGCTTCCATTACACTGGCCTGTGGCATGCCCATGGGGAATTGTCTTGATGGATAACTGATGCAGGATGCTACTGTGGGCAGCACCATCCCTAGGCATGCAACCCTGGGCTGCATAAAAATGATAAAATAGCTAAGCAAGAGGCCTCAGGAGAGGCGAGCGAGCCAGCAAGCTTGGCTCCTCTGTGTGTTCTGCTTTGAGTTCCGGCTCAACACCCTGCCTTGGCTCCCTTTAATGATGGGCTGTCACCTAGATGTGTGAGCCAAGGAAATCCTTTTCTCTGAAAGTTACTTTTGATCGGGGGTGGGGGTGGGGGGGAGTAGGGAGGGTTGGGGAGTGGGGGAGGTGGGAGGCAGTGGGGGGAGTTTCTCATAGCAATGGGTGAAACTGGGGCAGACTCACAGGTCCAGCGTTTCCCAGATTGGCTCCCAGCTCTCTCCAGAGCCTGAGTCTACGCTCCTGTGAGGGGACTCTTTCTGCTGTCCCTTCAGGGCTGCCTCTCGAAAGAGCGTACCCAGTCTCCTACAGGAAGAATGCAGAAAGAAGAGAGCCATGCGTGTTTGAACAGAACAAGATGTCTCACACGTCAGAAAGCAACCGCATTTGGCCCTCCCACGGCCTTTCCCCTTTCCCCTGGGACACAGGGACATGTCCATTTGGGAACCCCAGTCTTCCATCTAGACCAGTGGTCCTCAACCTTCCTGATGCTGCTCCTGATGCAGCTCCACGTGTTGTGGTGCCCCCTCCAACCATAAAATTCTTTTCATTGCTACTTCATAACTGTCATTTTACTACTGTTATGAATCATAAGGTAAATACCTGTGTTTTCCAATGGTCTTAGGCGACCCCTGTAAGAGGGTCATTTGACCCTGCCTCCCAAAGGGTCACGACCCATAGGTTGAGAACAGCTGACCTAGATTTCCATGTGTCTCCTCCCTCTACTGTGTTCCTCAGAGTGAGACTAGACCTCCCCAGTGATGTAAATCCCCCTGTGAATCCTTGTGTAGGGAGAGGGATGGGTGCTTGGATGGGTGAGGTGAAGAGGGTACTGTTCAGGCATGGTTGGGGCCTGAGGGAGGAAGGTGAAAGGATCATACTGTGAATTCTTGATTGGGGAGATGTTCTTCCTGCGTCTCCATACCTCGTCACAGAACTCAGGGTAGTCTCTGGACATAAGTTCAAACCCAGCTATCTTGTCTGTCTTCTTTGAAAGGCGAACTAAATCTTGCATGATCAGCCTCCATTTCTTCTCCTGTCCCTGGCTCTGTAGGGACTGTTCAGAGCAGCACTGAGAGGTGGCCCGCAGGACCTAAGCCAACTGAAAACATGTCTATGAGCCAGAGCAACATGCACCCTGAGCCCTGGCTTGCCCCTGCTGCCAAAAGCCCCGGCGGAGCTTCTGAGAGACACCGTTGTCTTTCCAGATCACTTTCAGGAGGGAGCACCTTGAGGCCTGCCTCCTTTCCTTGGGCTGCAATGTGATGGTAAGAGAACGCAGCAACTTCGAGATCTATTCCATGTGTTACGAGCACATACTGCAACATGCCAGGCAGAAGCTGGCCCAGGGGGAGCAGGTAAGGTACCCAGGGACCTGTGAAGGAGAAGGTGTGTGGGTGCGGATGGCACGCACGTAGCTGGGACTGAGCCCTGCCTTCCCTTCCCAGGAAGCCGACTTGCTTCGAAGAGGTCAAGTTCCTCCCGAAGACTGTGCTGGCCAGGTAGGTCAGTTCCTACACTCTTTGTCTGTTGGGAACTCATGCTGCCGGCAGAAATCTCATCCACAGAGGCCCGTGCATGCATGTTCCGTTACTATACCTTCATTTAAATGGTCTTCCTAGTGGACCTATTTTTTCCAAAGTTTTTAAAGTCATCTTTGTTATATATTGTTTGTGTGTGTGTATGGGGGGGGGTTGTTTTGTTATTTTGGCAGAATTTTGTGGGCACCGTCTCTTTTTTTTTCTTTTTTAAAATGCCAGTTAGAGTGCATTTCAAAAATGCAATGGCGTTTGGTTGAGGTGTCAAGGGGTTAAGGGAAGGCCAGTACAGAGATGTACACCAAGACAGTTGAAGGGTTCAACACAAGGGCTGTGCTTAACTACCAGCTCTTTGGGGCTCATTCATTCATCATATAAGAATGTTCTATGCAGGGTGAGCACCTTTTCCCCCTGCCCCCCTATCCCCCACCCCTCCACCTCCCTACCCACTACCCCCACCCTCCTACCCCCCAACCCCCCTACCCTCCATCCCCCCATCCCCCACAACTCCCCATCCTCCCAACCCCCGGCACTCGGGAGGTAAAGGCACATGAATGTGGCTGTGTCAGACACTGTTTAGGACTGTTGAGCCATCTACCGCTACACAACCATGCCACAGCAAATGGAGACTGTTATAGTCTGCATGGACCTAGTCTGCCACTTGGAACCCCTCCACTGCTGCCCACACGTCATGTCGCATATTCTGCATTATTTCTGACGCTAGATTGCAGAGCTCAGCCACGACATGATCATGGAAATCACTGCTCTGAGAGCCCAGCTCACAGACCTGGAAGAGGAGAACCTGACTCTGAAAAACCAGATTAGGAAAGAAGTCCAGGAAGAATACAGGGCTTTAGTGCAGGCGTTGTTTATGACTTGCTTACGCATAAAGGTAAGTGTCCCTCACCTGTGACCTGGAAAGCCCAGCCTACGTGCCAAGGGACCCATGCTGGAATGGACTTTGAGGTACCAAGAGACTCTTGACACCCCAAAAAGTCAAGCTGGAAGGTTATGCTTGGTTGGGGTTTTTGTTCTTTTGAGACGTGGTCTTTTTTTGTTGTTCCAGCTGGCCTGAAACTTGCTGTGTAGCCCATGCCAACCTCAAAGTCAAAACAATCCTCCTGCCTCAGCCTCCCTTTGGCTGGGATTATAGACGTGCACCATTGTGGACTATACAGAGTATAGATTATGCACCACTGCACCTGCCCAGCCAGAAGATCTTGCTGCGGAGAGAACTAGCAATGGGTAGTCAGCATTTTATTTTGTTCTGTTTACATTTGTGTGTGTGTGTGTGTGTGTGTGTGTTTGTCGTGTATTAGTATGCACCTGCCACAGCACACACATGTGGAAGTCAGAGGGCAACCTGTGGATGTCAGTTCTTTCCTTTCACCACATGGGCCATCAGGCATGGTGGCAAGCCCTTTTATGCTGCATCAACACTATTCCCTCAGGATAGACACTGGGGTTTTGGATAGCTGAGTTGTTTATTCGACATGTAGCTGCTGTTGGAAAGAAGAGCTGTTCAGCTTCAACTCCCCGCCCCCCCAGTGTCTACCGCTGTCATTTCTGCTGAGTGAGACACCCAAGGGGGTGAGCAAAGAGCCTCAGTGCAGCCAGGCTGGAGCAGAGGGAGGGAACAGCTGCCTGAGAGCTTGCTAGGCAGCTCTAGTGTCTGAACTAGTCTTCTTAGAGCTGGTTAACCCTTATCATGCCCTTCTGCCTTTCTGCCATATTTAGAATCAGGGAGCTACCAACCCATCTGTGAAGCCCCCCACCCACCCAAAGAGGAATGATGGAACTTCCTTGTTATCATTGTGGAAACTAGTCACTGTATAAAGCTGTCTGAGGGGGGCCTGGAGAGATGGCTCAGCAGTTAACAGCACTTCTCTTCCAGAGGTCCTGAGTTCAATTCCCGGCAACCGCATGGTAGCTCACAACCATCTATAATGTTATCTGGTACTCTCTCTGGCCTACAAGCATACATGCAGGTGGAACACTGTATACATAATACAGAAATAAATTTTAAAAAAAACACACATAAAGTTGTCTGAGCATCAGGGAGACAGACAGAGGTCCTATGCCTAAAATGAGGGAGCTTGGTCACTCTGCCCTGCGCATTTCAGGACACATCTCCATGCCCCAAGTCCATAGCTTTCCTTCCCTCTTCTGCATTACCTGATGTTCTCTAGAGCCCTCCCATTTAGTCCCTGACCCCCCACTCTGCTACTCCCCTCCAGAGCCAGCCCCACTTAACCCCCTACCCCCCCCCCCCCCCGCGACAACCCCCCCCACTCCTTCCTCCCCCCCCCCCCGAAGCTCCAGAATACACCGTAGGGTTGCTTTATTAACAGTAGATTGCCCCCCATGCTCTGTCTGTGCCTTCCATGGGGATATTAGAGATTTTTCCTTACTTGCAAAATATAAATGCTTACACACACTGAAAGAGCAACTTCACACTGGGCTGGGCCTAGAGCCACTGGAGGAGCGGAGTAAGGCCAGCTTCTCCTGGGCAATCATGGAGGCATACAAGGAGAAAAGGTAGACTCTCAACTTCTCCCAGACTGAAGGAGTTCTACCAAACCAGAGGTAGGGAATCCCTGTCCTAGTCCTTGGTCCCAAGGGAACAGAGATGAGACAGGTGCTCACATGCCTGGGACTCCTGAGCATCTTAATGTGCACAGGCTGCTATGACAGAAGCCACAGACTGGGCAGCTAAAGCACAGAAGTTTGTTTTCTCACAGTTCTGGATGCCAGGAGTAAGAGACCAGGGTAAGAGCCTTCTCCCTGCAGAGAGAAAGAAAAAGGTGATCCTCTCTGCTCTTGCAGAGCACAGTCTCCTGGGGAAAGGGATCCACCCCTATGGCCTTATTTTAACCTTCTATCTCCAGGCATTTGAGGTTGAATATGTGTATTCGGGAGGAGTCATGACTCAGTTTGCTGCCCTGAGTCTACAACCGCGCTTACGTAAGTGGTCTGTGTCCTCATTAGCTGTTAGCCACAGCCATTCAGAACAGACCGACCTTTAGCCAGGTTTCCACTGGAGCCTTAGGAGGCAGCTAGCCCGTTGTCTTTCTTCACTTATCAATACTTAATGCGATTCCTCAGTAGTGGCTCACATACAGTGAGAGACTCATTAGAGTCTACTCTGACGCAACCTGGGAGCCAAGAAAAAAAAAAAATTCCACCTTTCCCAACTAACCTGATTAGCCAGTAGATTTTCTCTCTGTTACCTCCCGCGGTTCTCTTCACCACTCTTGGTCTGGAGCCTGGGTCCTGCTTCTTTGTATAGGTGCAGGACCCAGAGGAATGGAGCTTAGCTCGGCCGATGGGTTCGTAGGATCCCAGTCCATTGGTGGATGCTTGGAGGGACAAAGCCTTCTCCAACACAGCTCTTCCATAAACAGCTCTCTTTACTGGAGGGGGGGCGGGAGGGGGGAATAAGGCCTATATAATTAACCTTGGGGGAAGTGGGTAGGGGTTTTGGGGTGAGTGAATATCATTGGCTGGGGTGAAGGTGCTGGGAGAGGAATTTGCATAGAGAGGAATTCCAGGTGCTAGGCTACATGACCGCCTTGAGAACTGTGAAGGTGAGGGTCACAAGACTATATTGTGCCCCGGCATGCAGGCACAGAACAGGGAGGGTTTGGACACGTCTCGACCTTGCTCTAGCTCCAAGCCAGTCTCCCCCGCTGCCCCCCCCACCCCCCCCGCCCTGTCACACAGTCCATGTGCCCCCCTCACAATCCTCTGCCCTTCTGGCTCAACTTGCCTTGGCGATGACAAGCAAGGCACGTTCTAGGGCATGTAGGTGCAAAGAAGATGGAACCCTGCTCATTATAAAGACGACACTTAAGGGTCCCCCATATGCCTGCCGGTAATGGACGTGAAGAAAATGGGTCGAGGGCAGTTTTCATCCTGCCCTGCAAGCCACACAAACCCCACTGGGTTTCCTTGACCTGGGTCTGCCATTTCCAGGAGAAGCTGCACGAGAACCAGTTTCGTCTGGTCCAGAAAGTGTGTGACCTGATCGGTGAGGTGAGAGCCGAAGGGACTGCCACGGTGAAGCAGCTGAAGAAAACCTGGGGCTCTGCCAGACCCGAGGAAGGAGAGAAGGAGAACACAGCCAAGGTGTGTGATCTCATGCTGTGCTTCCTCCTGGCACCCAGCCCACCCGGCATTCCAAAGGGGTCCCCCCCAAAGCACTTGTAGTTGTTTTGAAGGGACCCTTGGGTGGGGCTCCACATGGTCATGCGTGTTTCTGGAAGGAGTGTTTCTGGTGTTGGGAGCCATGCCCTTCTGGGACAAGGGACTGACAGTGGCCTTGTCTAAAACTAGGCCTTCTTGGCAGGAGCAGCTGGGCACCCTGGAGCAGGACCACAGCAGCACCCTGGCTGCTCTAGTGTGCAAAGCGCAGAGCTTGGGCCGCTGGCGGCTGGCTGTGCAGCAGGCACACTTTAGACGTCAGCTGAGCAAAGCAGAGAAGGTGAGTGTTGAAGAGAGGCCCTTCCCCCCAACACACCACTCTGATACTTCTGCAGCTGCCACTCTAGTGGCAGGTGGCAGGTCCAGCCATGCTAAGGAATGTGGCAGTTGGCAATCCATCCCCCCATTCCCTGGGGAACAGGCAACCTTAGAGCCTTGGGAGACATAGGAAACAGACAGGCACAAGCAGCCATGGAGATGAAAGAATGGTGCATAAGAAAGATGGAGAAACAGGAGGGAGACGTTTATTAAAGGCTCGAGGCTGCTAGCTTTGGATTTTGTCTGTGATAGTCTAAGGGAAGTGAAGTAACCAAATAGTAAGAGGGAAAATCTGCTTTAAACACACTGAAGGCAAAACTCATAGCAGTGGTTTGGGAAGGTACACTCTTTCAGAATCTGGATTTACCCTGATCTGTCCGATTGTCCGTTTACTAAACTCACACAAGCAGTCACCAGCAAGAGCTCCATTCTATGGGGATGTTAAAGGTGGGCCGTGGTGATGTGGTGATGTCTTAGCTAAGGCTTGAGACTAAAACCACAGAACAGAAGCTCACTTCCTATCTTGTGTTTGCGATGTTTGCAGGAATCCATTGACAGTCAGAAGGAATGCTTGAGGGTCAAGCTAATGGCAGAACAAGAGGTGGAGTTACTCCATCAACAGCTGCTGGCTGTGAGGCAGGCCCTGGCCAAAGCTCAGGCGGACAACAGGAAGCTGTGGTGGCAGCAGGGTACCCAGGTACCTAGGGCCCCCGGAGCTAGCCAGCCTGAGTGTGGCCATGACAAGGGACACTGTGGCTACCAGGAACAGTCACCAGAGCCTCCTAGCATTTAGGATACCGTGGATATGAGAAGCATGATGTTAGGTCCCCGAGACTCAGGACTAATGCCTAAAGGAGGTGCCTATTAGCA
>OU015750.1:68675382-68727113 GCA_907169655.1 Acomys percivali
GCATAGGCAAAAAAAAAGCCAACAATTTAATCTTTAGACTGTGCTTTGTTCACGGAGCCAGCAATCTGAGAAGACACTGAATTAACGTGAAGATTTGTCTTCTGTGTCATTACAGTCAGCAGATTACATGGGGGTGGGGGGCGGGGGGGGGCGGAAACAAAGGCAGTCAGTAATTGCAAAGTTTCCTCTTGCTCCTCTGGTCAGGTGGTCAGTCTTGTCTTTGAGGTTTGTGGTGTTGCCACTCTGCTCCCCACTCCTCTAGGTCTGCAGGGGGCCGCCACGTCTGACTACCTGGATTAACGTTTAACTCAGAACAAACAAACCATCGACAGTATGCACCTGCAGATTCCTTCCTGCAGGATGGAAAACAACTGTGCTCGAGGCAGGCAGGCAGGCCTCCCTAACGATTCACCCAACAGCCTGGCTGCTTTACCTGCCTGTACTATGTACACAACCCTCTTCAAACAATTCCCCTAACAACCTCAGTCCTCCTCCTGCCCCAGACTACACATACGGCAATGGTTCTCCGCCCCTAGCTACAATCAAATGCTAACCGTTTCCATCTGAGCACATTCTCGGCCTAGTCTGATGTGAGACGGAAGGCTGGTTCGGCCTAAACTGAATTTGGGTGCATGCGCAGGAAGGCGAATTGTGTCCTCAAAGTGAGCTTTTAGGGACATTACCCTACTCATCAAGTTATGCGTATGCAACTGGGTGTGCGTGTGATGGTGAGGTGCATGATGGGAAGGGGCTATTCATAGTTGGGAAAAATAATTATATAACCTAATCTGAGGGTCAAAATGGATAACCGCCCAATCTGTGCCCCTCATGAACCAGCCTCCTCCTTCTCTTGAGCCCCAAGAGAGGAAACCCTAAACAGTGACCCTAGTCACTCTTGTGGCTGGCTGTCACTCTTGACAGCATGTCCCCCTCTCATCCATGCCTTGCCTTGCTTTGAACAACGCTGCCATGCAACTTTGCAAACCTGTGCTGTTCCCTGTTTCAGTGCTTGAAAAAAAGAGCTCAGGAACCTGGAAAGGTCTGGCCCGGGACTCCCGAGCGAGGAGGGTAGGGTAGCGCAAAGCCTAGAGGCTGGGGATACCTTCAGGGGTGGAGTTAGAGCAGGAGGGCCTATGGTTGCTGTGGAGCTGCTGGCACAAAGGATTCGGGTTGTGCTTGCAGGGTCCCCTTGTCACCGGGGAATTGGGGTTCCCTATTGTGACTTCCTAGTGTTTTTGGTGAAAGAAGTTAAAAACAGACTCGGGAAGGTAAAGGAACATTTTGCTAGAACTTGAGAGGATAAGCGGCCTCCACCTCAGCAGCCGCAGTGAGGGAGGCAATGGGAGGAGGAGAGCCGCCTTTCCAGTTAGGGTTGTTTTCAGCCAACAGCGGTCAAGAGCAGCTGCCTGGGCAGCCTGTGGCAGCTGGTATTCAGAGAGAGTGTAAGATTGTTGGGAGTAATAGGAGATGTGCTAGGAGTTTGGCTAATAGACAATAAAAGGATTAAAAAGAAGGAAAAGGAAAAGTTGTGGGTTTTTAGTTTGAAAAGCATGCAGGCTTAGTGTAAAGGTCTGTGAGCACCTGCACGGGGAAGAGTTGGTGTGTGTAAGTAGGAGCTGTCTTCTGAGGGAGGTAAATATTCCTCTAGTCTACTTAGCATGTCTTCAGCATCCCTGAAGGATGTGCTTTCTGGCTAGTTGACTGAGAGACCCATTAAGACTAATTCTTTTTGTTGTTGCTTGTGTTTTAAACTTTTAAAAATTGATTTACTTATTTTTATTTTATGTGTAAGGATGCTGTGCCTGAATGCGTGTGCGTGCAGCAGGTGCAGAACCCAGGTCCTCTGGAACTGGAGGTACAGGCAGTTGTGGGCTGCCGTGTAGGTCTGAACCCGGGTCCTCTGAAAGAGCAACCAACTGAGCCATCTCTCCAACCCCAAGATTAATTCTTTTTCTTTTTCTTTTTTCCAAGCTGTCCTGGACTCACTTTGTAGACCAGGTTGGCCTTAAACTCACAGCAATCCACCTGCCTCAGCCTCCTGAGTGCTGGGATTAAAGGCGTGTGCTACAACTGCCCAGCCCCAAGATGAATTTTTTTTTTTTTTGAGATAGGGTCTCTCTGTGTAGCCTTGGCTGTCCTGGACTCACTTTGTAGACCAGGCTGGCCTCGAACTCACAGTGATCCGCCTGCCTCTGCTTCCCGAGTGCTGGGATTAAAGGCATGTGCCACCATACCAAGATTAATTCTTAAGGGAACAGACAATAGCATATAATTGGAGGGTGGTTTAGAATGTCATTTCTCCAACCAGGCATAGAGGAAGAACTCAGGTTCTATTATTTAGGCCAGGAGGAAGTGTTTTCCCCTAATAGGACCTCAGCAAAGCCCTGCTACCTTTACATTAAGGATGGGCAACAGTCAGGCTTGGTGGCACACGCCTTTAATCCCAGCACTCAGGAGGCAAAGGCAGGCAGATCACTGTGAGTTCAAAGCCAGCCTGGTCTACAAAGCAAGTCCAGGACAGCCAAGGCTACACAGAGAAACCCTATCTCGGAAAAAAAAAATTTTTTTTTAAAGGATGGGCAAAACCGATTACAAGATTTGGATCCATATTCAGTGGCCTCCAAGCCTCCTAAATGTCATCTAGCCACCTAACAAACTGAACCCTCCAGAGAGTTGCTAGCTTGCCTCTAGTAGTCATTTCCTCACAGCCATGAAAGCTAGACCAATCAGTGTCCCCTTTCCTTCCTGGGCTATCCCAGTGGGCAGGCTCCCTTCCATTACCTTCTCAGGAGTCTGGAGAAATCCTTTACCCGTTTCCTTTCCCAACACTTGTATTTCCTGTCGGTTGAGGATCCTGGATGACAGTGCTCTAGAGGGCATCACCCAGAGGGAGCCTGCAACTAGCAATTATGTATTGATCATGGATGTGTCAAGACTATAAAATCTACTAACTAGGAGCCTTCCTTGAATGTGGGTTTGATGGCTCCTGCCTGTAACCCTGGCATCTAGCCCCAATGCTCAGTCTATGCCAGCACTGAAGGCAGGAAGGATTGAGTTTGATGCCAGCCCATATACATACAATCACACACACATACATACATACACACACACACATATATACACATGCACGTGTATACATATACAAAAACAATGAAAACCAAACAAACTTGAAAGAAAGAACCCACCTCCCTGGACCATACATTTTTGTTCAGTCAAACTTCTTCCATGTTGCAATCACTCTCTTAACTCGCTTTACTTACTCTGCAGCCCACATTCATTAGGGAGAGGGAGACAGAGACACACAGAGAGAAACACGGAGACTTCACATTAACTGCGGCTGTTAATTTGAGCAGTCAGAGGTAGATTTTAATTAACTATTGGGAGTCTTTCCACAATACGGATGGCAGACAGGTCAAGAGTTGCTATTCTCAGTGTGTGACTTCTATCTACTTTATGGGCCAAAGTGGCTGCTTAAGCTTTCCGACCAACAGGAAGCGAGAAAACAAGAAGAGTTCACTGCTCTCTTAAAGGGCACTTCCTGGAAGGACCTTTGGAGTAGATCTCATCGGATGAGACTTAGCCCAGAAGACTGGGGCACGTAGCTTTTATTGCAGAACCCTAAATGTCTGACAAAAATACTGGGGACTACTCCTAAGGAAGAAGAAGAATGGCACTGAGGGACAAGGACAGGTCTCTGTCATACCACCATTTGCTTTTCACTGCCACCGATCTTGCCAGGATCAGAGTTCCCCAGCTCTAAGTACGTGGGCACTACTGCCTTCCCACCACCTCCCTCAGCCATGCTTAATCAGAACACCTCTCAGCTGCTCTTCCTGCTCCTTTCTGTGCTGTCGCCGCTTGGGGCGGTCAGTCCTCTGCTTTCAATCTTTGTTTCTAGGTCCTTCCTCCCACAGCCAGGCTCTAACGAGCAGAGCCATTTGGAGCGATGTCTGATTCTTGTCCCATTGTTTCTGGGTGATGAGAGCCTTGGATCTATGGCTTTAATCACTGTCAAGTCTACACCTGCAGCTCAGAACTTTCCTCTGTGCTCTAGACCTGTACATCCTGTGACTACTGGGTGCCCCTGCTTCGGAGTCTCTAGGTCACAAGTTCAACAGGTCAATCAGGACCCATCTTCAACTGTCTCCCGTCTGACTCCTTTTGGGAGGGAGGTGCTGTCTCAGCAGTTAGTGTTGCCAAATACCCAGTTGGCTGAGCCAGAATTTGAGTGCCCATCTTCCTTACCCATGATTCTAGTTCACTAACCACATCCTATTAATGAGAGTAGCCTGCAGTCTACCCACACTTACCTCTCAGAGACCAAATCTCCTGCGATTTCCTCTTCTCTTGGTCTTGCCATCCCTAGGCAAAAACCCTTGTCCTCACTTTGACATCCTTTCTTGAATTCAATGCTTAGTTTAAGTTCTCAATGATCATAAGTTCAATCTGGCTCTGTGCATTGTAATAAGAGATCTACTGTTTTTTCTTTTACTTTACAGGGCTTATATCCCAGACCCGCTGCTCCCTAAACTCTGCTTCAACATTATCCAGATACTCTCACCAACATTGTTTAAAGACTAATGTTATGGGTAGTAAAATGACAAGAAGAATTCAAAGACCAAAGACTGTGAGTGATGAAAAGCTTGATTTTATGTAAGAAACAAACAAACAAAAATTGTACTGAGTGTTGTGAGTCTAGGGTCACTTCAAACTTACAGGAGAACAATTCTACATCGGAATATTACCTAGGTAGTTTGGGTCACAGTTCCAATGTTGAAATAAACCCAAGGGCACTTTCTGGATTACAATTTACTCAATGGCCCTGGAAATCAGTACGAGAGCTTTGCTTTGCTGTAGTCTCTTTGAGTTTCTTCTTTAATCATCTACAATAATTAATTACCAGTATCATTGGGTCTCTTATCAGAATACTTCCTGCCTCCATCTTTTATTTGATTGATTGATTTGGTAAACATATGTCACATGCATATCTGCGCAAGTTCCAGTGTGTGTGTGTGTGTGTGTGTGTGTGTGTGTGTGTGTGTTCCACCACATTGGTCCTGGGGATTAAACTCAGGCCATCAAGCTTGGCAGCAAGCACCTTTACCTACTGCACCTTTCCTTGTGTTGTATTGGTTGAAAGTGTAATTTCCCAACTAGTTTTAAAGGACGTCTGCTGCAACATTTAAAATATAGTTAAGAAAGGCTGAAAAGAAGGTGGAGCCAATGAGGCCTTACCAGTTCAGGGCCACTCACTATGGTCACCACCTACTCCACTCCTTGGCCTCTATACAATTATCTTTCCCTAAAATGTGAAATTCTAGTGGAGTTGTTCTTCAATATCCACAAGGAGTTGGTTCCAGGACCCCCGTGGCTACCAAAATCCACAGCTGCTTAGGTCTGTTACATAAAATGTATAGCATTGGCATACTGAATGAAAAAAAAAAAGAAGGAAAAGGAACATGACTACCCCCAGGTATGGAGGAGAAAGTTTATTATAGATATGTGAGAGAGCACAGCCAGAGGCAGGGACATCTGGTAGAGTCCAGAGTGAACATGACCCTGAGCTGTGTGAGGAGAGGGGGAGGAGGTGCAACAGCCAAGAGGCCCAAAAGAGTGGACAAAAGGGACACGTACCCGAAATTGTTGGGTTAAATAGGGAAGAGTGGCTGGCTGAAGGGCAGCCCATGCCCTGGGCTAGAGAGGTTTAGGGTAGGGGCTGGGGTATGCTAGCCACAAGGACCCTGTGATAGGTAGGAACTGAGGAATGCCTGGAGAACCTGGCAGCCAGGTCTGCTTTGATATGGTAAATAGGCACTTCAGCCATTTGTTTTGGGTTTGAAACTTAACACATACGATCTATGTACAACCTCCCATATACTTTAAATCACCTCTTGATTACTTATAATACTAAAACCATGTAAATAGTTGGTATATCTTTTAGGAAAGGTTGACAGAAAAAAAATCTGTGCATGCAGTACAAATTCGATCTTCTTGAAATATTTTTTTTTAATCTGTGGTTGGTTGAATCCATGAATACAGCTTGGAGAAAAACCTGTACATTTTTTTTTGTGTAGAGGGAAACAAGATAGCTCATGATTCAGCCCATCTTCCTGTCACTTCTGAAAGCTCTGAGCACTTTGGGGTGTTGGTGATCATAACCTTGTGGTTGAAGAGGCTAAGTAACTCTGTGGCACAAGGGAGCCCTAGCGTAGGTGAGAAGCTTCACAGGGTAATGGGGTAGGGCTAATTACTTGTTGGCTATTAACAAACAAACAAAAACCCACTAAATAAACTAAGACCAACCCCACAATGAAGTATCTTGAATAAGGGAGGTACCTCCCCCCCACCCCCTCCAGCCCCAATATGAAAGCCAGGCAACACACAGCATGAGTTGAGCCACTTCAAGCCTATCTGTGGTGTGACTCCTAAGCAAGTAGGAGATAAGACAGGAAAAACATTGACTGCCTGGAATGTAGACATGACTATGAAATATATGCAAATGACTTTCTTTATAAAAAAAAAAAAAAATTGTGCGTGCTGACACAAAAGACAGAATACTGAAGAATGTTTAGGTTATTCCTGGCTGGCAAGCCTTCTTACCTGGAACTGCCTTTCCATTGATGGATTTGTCCTTGACTCCCTTAATGGCAAGGCCCACCAAAGGTCACTTCCAGACAGAGCCAGTGAGGTTAGTCTCAAGGGCAGCAGACCCTTTGCTATGTTACAAGACTCCTTTGCCACCTTTAAGAAAATAAGCAATCTCAACTCACTATTACAGGTGCCGACTAAGTACAACAAAAGGACCAATGATGCTTCTCTACCGAGTGTGGCAGAAAATGCTCAACTTATGACGTTTCAAGCCCAAACAGCTCCATCCAGAATTTCATTCAGACCTGAAAGGTAATCTTGAGGGTGTCTATTTTATGTCTGTGTCCATTTAGATGGACAAAGATGACTCCAGCTCCATCAAACCTTTCCTCTAGCTCTTCTCAGTACGTGGCAGACAGTACTGAAGAGCTGAGGTGAATTCATCTCGAGTGTTGCAGTTGAAGCCAGATTTGGTGCCAGACTTGAAAACATTCAAGCACCGATTTGCTTTCTACAAGCTAACTCTGGCTATTGCTGGCCGCAGTCTTCAGTTTGAGTTTTGAGTAACAAGGTAGGTAGAGTGGGCCGCGATGCAGGGCCTTGATGCTGAGCAGCTGTCTTTACTAAGAAGTGAAGACCCAGGACTGAAAGCTAGCTCCCCCTAGGATCCCGTTGAGTTCCAGCGTCCACAGGACAGTTCACAATGCTCTATAATGCTACTTCCAGGGACTTCAGGTTTTCTCTTGGCCTTTGTAGTGGGAATGCATGTGGTACATACGTGCAGGAAAACATACATATAAAATAAGGTTAAAACGTAAGGAAAAAAATTTTTTAAGAGACAGAATCTTACAGTTCAGGCTACTCACATCACCGTGGAGTGGCTGGACTGAGCTTGTGACCCACTACCTCTACCTCCCATGTGGCTCTGTTTTGCTTTTCATCAAAACAAAGTGAGACTACATTTATTCAGAGACAACTAAGTAGACAAAACATGTTTTTCTGTGAAGAGAACCCCTGGAGAGTTGTGTCTGCAGAGACTGTACCGTGGAGACTGGCATGCTGCAGGTCCGGCAGCTGATTCCCTGTCCTGGGCTAGTTCTGATGCCCAGTAGGAGCCATTCGCTGCCCACCTCTGTGTTGAACATCCTATGACTAGTAAAAACCTTTTGGTGTCTAAAAGCTAGGAAATGCCATCAAATAGCATCTTAGGCCTACAGGAAAGCTCCCCCATCTCCCTGTAACTTTCAATGTATCCACCATCATATTTTAAACCTGATTGTGAATTTCTTTATCCTGTAAAACTTCTCAAACTGCTTCCATGTTGGACCATGGAATTTGGAGTAACCTGAATCTGTGTTTCCAGGCCATGGTCACTCAAATTGGCTCCAGAATAAACTCTTACACTTTATAATGATGGCTGTGGTATGTGGATCAACATTTAATACATTGAGTAATAGGCAAAGCAAGATGCAGCCTCCTTCCTGTCCTTAATTGCTGGGGAGCCCGGCAGAAATCAGGAGTTGCACAGTTCATAGGCAGAGAAGAAAATCAAGAAGGAAGCTGCCAAAGATCCCACGGAAGCAGACCAAAGAGCCAACATGCTTCACAAAAGCAACTACAAAAACATCCCAAACCTTCCAACTTGTATCTGGCATCCAATAAACATCTACCAAGCATGCATCAAAACCAGAACTGCAACTCATAGTGTAGGCAGAAAATTCAATGGAAACTGACCTAAATGTTGGCATTAGCAATGGTATGTAGACGTTAAAAACTATTATCCCCCCCCAAAAAATTTAAATATACACACAAATAAAACCTATATAGAGAAACACACAGATTACAATAACTACAAACATACCAGAAAATGCTACTGAATTTAAAGGGGCAATTTTAATTAATCTAGTATGCAACACAATGGGTTGTGGATCAATTTCTAGCCACCTCTTTAAAACTATATAATCTCCATCAAGGCAGAGGGCATGGGTCCGCTACCAAAGGTTGGAAATCTTCCAAATTTGAAAACTGTTAAGGGTTGCTCTGGTAATCTGTATATTCAAATGCTGAATTCTGGGCCCCAAGATCTGGTTGCAGACTGAGAGGGCACTGTCGGGTGCACTGATCAAACTTTACTTCAGAATTAACTGACTGGTTAATAAAAAAGCTGGACAGCCTATAACTGGGTGAGGGAGGAGGTGGCGCTTCCATTCCCAGGCTTGGGGTCTCAGGTAGGGACCACAAGGCGAGAGAGAGGATGTGGCCTGATGGACAGAAACAGCCCAGACAGGACTATATGACAAGTAAATTGGGGCACATGGAGCTAGGAAATAGCAAGACTAACAGAGGATTAGTATAAATGCATTATCTGCCCAGTTATTGAGCCTAAGGCTTATTAATAAATCTAATAATCTCTATCATTTATCTAGGAACTAAACCGGGTAATTAGAAAAGCCCCCCTTTCTCAAAATATAAATTATCCTTATAAAACCATATCCAACAGCTCAACAGACGATCCCCAAACACGAGAAAGAGAAACTACAACACAGCCCACAATAATCACCTTGCCTGACATCAGTAGCAGAGGAGAGCATGTGCAGAACAAAATGCTGACAGACTCATCAGAGGGCAGCTCAGGTGAGAAGACGATGGGCCAAACATTCACAGACATGTATGGCAATAAACAGGAACACTGGATTCCATATTCAAAATTATCTTTAAAGGTAATTGATTTACTACCAATCATGTATGAGCACAATGGCTTTTGCACTGACTACAAATCAGGTAGCAAGACACACAAAAGCTGGATTGATCAACAGCTATACTAACAAAAACCCAAACATTTACTGAACGAGTAGTAAGATACACCCTGAAAAACCTAAGTACCCAAGGGCTATCTACAATAAGCACAGGTTTGGGGGGAAACATACAACCTACTTTACTATTATTTAATTTCAGTAATTTGTACTAATGTTTTAGGAAGCTTACTAAAGTCTTATTAATTACCCAATGATAAGGCTAACATGGAACCAGAAGCCTAATTTTTAAGGCAGATCACTGAATCCACCCTTACATCCAGATTTGTAGGGAGCAGTGAATAACCTACGGTAACCCAAAAGCTCACACAGATGTCTGTGCACACAGCCCAAAGAACCGGTCTTCATGTGGTCCTCCATAGTTCTGTCTGTACTCTAAACAGAAGCCCAGTCTTATTCCACATGTACTCTGAATTAAAGTGCAGGATGTGGCTAGCAAGATGGCTCAGGCACCCTGAGATCAATCTCTTGAACCCACAAAGTTGAAAGCAGCACCCACTCCACAGAAGTCCTGTGACACACACACTCTCTAGGTTACTGCCAGCTTGAGGAGTGTCCCTTCCGTCCTCTGCTCAGCTTCACTGACTAATTCACAGCCCGCAGTTACCAACTACTACAGGAGTAACAGGGCAATGGACAACCAGCCTCAAACAACAGGTAAAACAAATGTAAATTTCATAATCAAAATGTGACACTTTTAATCAATAAAGAGACTAATTCAATAAACGTATTTATTTTAAATCAGTTTGGTACACATACAGATTAGTTTTATAGTTTTTAATGAATGCAAATAGAAACAGATTCTAAGTACAGCAGTGTCTGCTTGTGCAGCAAGTATAGGAAAGGTAAAATAAGCTATTTGATAGAACTAGATCTTAGGACAAATCAGATGAAAACTCTGAAAAGGTTTCTATATACCTTCTGGATTAAAAAACCCAAAAATCATTAATGGCTCAAAATTCTACCTTGCTAAAGCAAAGATGGGAAACAGTCAGGACAGCTGTGATTTCTGTGGCAAGAGCTTATGTAGACTTGCAAAATGTCACTAACTTCCTACAATAATAGAGCAATGCTCAGAATTACAGGAGCTTCAAATTAAGTTACATTCTCACAAAACTTGCTACATGTGCTGACATATATGGGGCAAGGAATCACATCGAGGTAAATGACAAACCAATTTTGCCACCTTTCTAAGGAATGAAAATTCTGTGGATTTTCAAAAGAACTTTATCACTCACTTAAAACTAACAGCCACGGCACTGTAATAAATTTTGTGAGGTACCTAGAGTATTATAATGGAAACAAAACTGTGAGGTAAACCTATCTTTCCCCCAAAAACCTTTGAAGCCACAGATTTTAAACAAGTAAGGCACTTGAAAACATTAGGTGTATGTACAAATGTGCAAGTAAAACAAACTTTAGCTGTGCCAGCAAGTGACAAAGAAACAGAAGCTTCATTTTAAGAGTACAAGGAGTTTCACTTTATCAAACAACCCAAATCAACCTGTTGTTTTCTACTATAAAACCCTGGAAACCAAGCACTAAACTGTGCTACTATAAGGAAATTAAACAAAAACTTCAGTGATGTAGGAAACCAAAAACCTATTTCCAATAACTGCCTCTGAACTAGTCCAGTGTGTCAGAGGCAAGGGAGAAGTAACTAAAACTAACCACTTAGCGCTACAGAAATAAGAGTATGCATGATTATAGCACATGGGAACTGAACCAAGGAGGAAGAAAAGGAGAAAAGGCCAGACAAACAATAGCCCATTCAGCCAGGGCATCATTAGAAATCTAGAGCAATCTCTTTCAAAACCTCAGGTCACATCTGTTAGAAAACAAAGCGATTGTCTCATTTAAAGAACTAGAAAATGATTCTAAAACTACTTCCTTCTTGCCTCATGTAAAAGCTACTTTTCACGAAACCCTGGTAGGAATCCTTAAGGTATAGCAATATTTGGATACTCTGTGTATAGCGGGAAAGATAAATCAATTTTATGTCTATTCAACAGCCCTAAGAAAAATGTTAGATGGTTTGCTATAAGAAAGCCGTTTAGCTTAGAATTATTCTTTAGCTTCTATTTCTCAGCTCTGGGAAAAAATGTTTTTAATTAAACATTAACAGTATGTTGCCTAAAAGCAGGTTTACTGCTGCTCACACCAACAGTTACATTCTCAGACCAAGCTTGACCTCCCACAGTGTGAACATTTTCTGTTCTGCCGACATCTCAGTCTGTCTTAAGGCACTGTTCTGTTTTCATAATACGGTGCTTTATGAGTATGAATAAGACCTGTTACACATCAATGTTCTCTGTATCCCTTCCTTTCTCTAAATCTAGAATGTGATTCCCTGTGTGGCATCTTATTTCTAACGTATGTAACGATAGTTTAGCGCTAAATAAATGTAATCTACTTTGAAGTGACAGCCCTCAGTCTACCTGACTGGTGCTCATTTGGCACTCTTCTCAATTCTGGCCACTAAGTTACATCTGGAGCTAGGATGAAAGTTAACAGATTTGGGTTTTTAAATGATTACATTTAAGCTGCTCCAGAGTCAAGGTTGCCTGCACGGGGTACCACCTTCCACAACTTACAGAAAGTTACATTTGGCATGTCAAAAGAAAACAATCCCACAGCAGCAGCAGCAGTAGCAGCCATTTTAAACAAAAGACGACAGCCACACGGATTCATGCAGAATATTTTAAATATTCCTGTAGAGCAAAACGGTTTAACTGACTTTTCTTCAAGGATGATGCTCCAAAATATCCTGTGTGCATCCTTTGGAAATATAAAGATCCTGGAACAGCGTCTTCCACATGGGACTTCTCAAAAGATGGTATTTTGGTTTCAGTGAGCTACTCAAGTTAACTGCCAGTCCGTATTAGTTTAATGGGTCTGTTTACAGAGTGTGGTAATTTCGTTCTTTAGACTTGCAGAATTTATAGAGAAAGAAAATTACAGCCTGCACACCCAAGACAAGGACAATTCCTCCAATGAAGCTGGCTGCATCAAAGGTAGACTTCCGCTCCGGCTGTGAGGTGGGAGTCAGAGTGGTATTTGTTGTACCTGCTATGGGGATAAAACAAAGAATGCTCAGTAAGTGCCATGGCATTTGTAATTTCCAGACCCATCCTGGGAATCAAGTCTGCCCTGAGTTAAATCCTATACAGTCTTCCTCAGTCAAGCCTTTATAACTAGAATTTATCCCCACTTAAGGGAAAATCCCACTCTTTACTCTGTCCAGGATATTATGTGGGCAATATGGCTAGAAGGTTTCAAATATAAAAACAGGTAAGAGCTTTTATGGCATATAAACTGCACCCTTGCAATTTATCAAGTACTTTAAAAACATGCAACAATTTTGTTTATCTATTTTGGTTAATAGCTAAAGTAAATATTTGTTAAAACTTTCTGGCTTTTCTAGCTAGAAAAAGTATATAAAATTCAGTTGTGATTTTTCAAGTTAACAAAAATACTTAACCTATAAATGCAACAAACAAAATAACACATAGTTGTAAATATATTAAATAATATTCTACAAGTTAATTTTACATTATGAGAAAACATTACAAAGCCATAGGAAAACAAATTTGAAAACTAGAATTTCTACAAACAAAATAACTCATAAGGATTTTAAAAGTACTGTCAGTTAATTCTGAAACTATGAAAAAACATTAGCAGGTCAGAAGAAAAAAGACCTTGAGAACTGCAATTGTTAAGGGAGGAGAATGTTTCAAGAGGAAACAAAAAGGCTACGAGTATGTAGCATCATGAAAGTAAAGTGCAGGCCACGTTAAACTCGATCTAGTGCATGCTGGAGCAGAGCACTGACTGCGGGCTCTGGAGGCTTCCATAAGCTGACCACTTTAACACTATCCAGGAGCTGACTTTAGCCAGCACCGAAGAACGCCCTAGGCTCTAAAAACTCCACACAAAAACGACTCTAAGTTGTTTTGCATCCTTGTTTTTTTTTTTTTTTTTTTTTTGAGGGTGAAAACAGAGTGGCTTCACTGGAACTGCAGAGCAGCACAAGCAGAGGGCACAGCTGTACCAGGGTAGCAAACAGTCCTTGGATCCCAGCAAGTCTAAGAAATGAGCGACACTTAAGAAAAATAGGGAAGCGCAAATGTTGGCTTTTCAGATATGTCTAATTAAAAACAACAGTCTTATCTTCACCAAAACCATTGTAATACTACACCTTATAAGTCACTGGGAGCCACAAATCAGATTTAGCATCGAAGTACAGAAGGGCTTTATAGAAGAGATTTTTACTAAGTCTAAAGGGCCAGGCCCAAAGTGACCAGACATGAAAAACAGAAAAGGCTCCCGGTGGAGCCTCAGCAGCCAGCATGCCTTGGTTCTCTGTCAGGAGCTGACTCAGTCCATAGGTGTCCATGACTAAAACTGGACCCTGGTGCCAGAGCGAGAACACACTGTCATTAGTGGGTTGTAAAGCCCCAGTTACCTGACGTGACAGCTGAGGGAGTAGATGTAGGAGAGGAAGGCTGAGTTGTGGGTTTAGCTGCAATGAAAACAAAATGTATTTAAAACCTTATATTTCTAACTTCCTAATTATCTTACATGTAGATTTAAAAACAACACTCTAAATTTTTAGAGAACAGAAGCCAAATTCAGTTAATGATCCAATGTAACCATTTACATATATTCTTACATTCAGCCAGCATGAATTTGTTTTTATGATAAAGCTCTATATATACATGTAATATACACATATCTAGACAAAGTTTGCAAGAAGATAAAGAAGGACAAGCATATTTAGAAAAGTTACAGATTTCATTCTTTTATGAACAATCTTGCTTCTAGGACAAATTATATTTGTGTATACAACTGAAATACACAATTGAGTATATTATAGGTACCGTGCTTTGCTCATCTTTAAAGGGACAAAGTAGGATATTACACTTTGTAACGCAAAAGCAGTCAAAGACAAGGCAATGAATGAGCAGGCATGATTGGGTCCCAATAAAACCGTATTCCTCAGTGTTAGCACCCAGCGCTAGCCCTGATTTGGCTGATCCACTCTACCACTCTATATGGCACTGAAGCACCATCTAAACATAAAATAACCTCCAAAAATGAAGCACTTGGTTACAGGAACTATGAACAGCATCTCCTACTAAGTACAGTCTGAAAAATTCTTGTGCCAGTACTAGAAAAAAAAAAATCTGCCAGGCGTGGTGGTGTATACCTTTAATCACAGCACACAAGTTCCAGGCCAGCCAGAGCTAAACAGTGACATACTGTCTCAAAAACAAACAGGATTTTCAACTATAGTTTACTTTGTGTGTGTATAAATGCAGGGGTACTCAGATGACATGGCATGAGTGTGGCAGTCAACCCACAGGAGCTTTTCTCATTCTACCATGTGGGTCTCAGAGATTAAACTCAGGCCATCAGGCTTGGTGGCAAGTGTCTTTTTCTCCTGAGCCATCTTGCCAGGCCCCAAATCCTAATATAAAAGGAAGTTCTGAGCTTCAATAGTAATTATACCTCAACACTGGGTTTTCAGACAAATTTCACTAGTATAAAGGCACAGAGATCAGGACTCTCCAAAGGGCACTGCTGGTACCCCAAAGTAACCAGGGTCCTAGGGGGCTAAGGTATTCTCAATCTCATAGGACTATGGTAAACTCCAGCCTTTAAAAGCACTGCTGTCCAGAGCTCAATTCCCAGAACCCAGGTAAAGGAAGGAGGAGAAAATGACCCCAAAGCTGTCCTATGGCCCACCTCATCTCTTATTTCCACAGGACTGAGCCCCCTAATTACCCCTCTAACTGGTTATCAATACTAACTGGCCAGTCTTGAAATCATACACATACAAGAAACGCCAAATGAATTTAGCAAGCTGTGTTATGTGTACACACACACTCTTGAGGGAGCAAGAAAGGGGCGCAGGAGGGCTGCAGGGAGAAAGGAGAAGGGAGACATGGTATAAAGTAAAACTGGGGGAAGAACTCAGACACGCACACTCCTCAACCCCAAGGACAGCCTGCCTCTTCAAAGGAAGTAACAGACACAATCGCTACACTAGAAGGTATGATTTCCCAACGTTATTTCCTTTTGTAGTTTATGCTTCCTGTGTAACCAAACAATCAAGATATGACAAAAATAACTACAAATTAAGTATGTATCAACTTCTTTTCAATCTGTCAAGTGTAACAAACTTATTGTCACCTACTACAAGATGCTTAACATCTACCTCACTGTGCCCTCACATCTCCTCCACATGTACGAGCAACCCCTGCTTCTTCTGGTATGTTCTCCCCATAGTTCCCAGGGTCATGTTAGTATCTGCCACAGGCTGTCATCTCTGTCCCACTCAATACATAACTACCTACAAATTCCTAACAAACAGTGTTCACTGACTTTATTCATCTTTCTGATAGCAACAAAGCACTGACTAATTCTTGTCCGTACAGCCTCTAGTCATCTGGCCTAGTACTTGTCATGGAATAGATGGTTTAAATACTACTCCTGTAAGACTTTCACTGTCAGTGAGATTAACTAATTGCCCAATCATGAGTGTAAGGGGTAAAGTATATCACCAGCTTACAGTAAAAGGGAAAAGAACAACACAGGCACACCTAACTATTATCCATTTTCATAAAAAGTACACTTACTCAGCTATACACATTTCTGAAAACATTTTGGCATACTGCATAATAATGGGAATTTTTCTTCTGTGTTTTCCGAGACTTACAAAGCATCCACAGAAGGTAGGTAGTTCAAGGACTCAACATACTAAACTCAACAAACCTGTTGTAAGTCACTAAAACCAAAATACTCAGAATTATACACACTATCACAAAGGATCCACATTTATACCACTATTGTGGTCCATAACTAAATAAATCTTCGCTAATCTTTAAAACTACACCAACATCTCTTAGTTTGTAAGTTATCAACAGGGCTTAAAAATCCACAAATAATGAAGAAGAAGAAAAAAAAATCATCTTGCATTACCTGTAGGTTTGGTTGGCGCTGGACCGGTGGGAGGCAGTACTGAAAAAACAAGAGGTACGTTAAGTTGTGTGAAATAAGCCTGCAACAACAGCTTCACGATCTGGAAATACAATTTTAGCTTAGTTTTATAACAACATCACCCTTGGATGAGACAGTTACCCACACCCAATTAGTTTCTCCTTCCTTAGAAATGAAACCATCAAATTTTGCGGCATCTCACTTCCCCCTAAGACATTTCTTTGCCTTTCTCACAGCTAATTAGCCCCACTTAGCTTCTAACAAACATCTACAAGGCAGATAGCAAGCCTTACATTTTCCCTTTCCCTTCTTGTGGGCAGGGGAAGAAAATTAACATGACTGAAACACAAACACTCCACCATAGACAATAAGGTTTAAACTATTTTTGAGAAATGACAAAAGACAGTGGCAGAGCGAGGCGCTGGCTTGTGTGTGACTTACCCAGCACTACCATCCCACACCGCGGGAGATAAACCGGACTCGAGTCAAACCCATCAAGCTCACAGTGGATGAGGAAAGCCCTATCAAAACTAGTCAAGTGCGACTCCTGTTAACTTACAGTGACATCAGAACAAACAACTGCTAGCCAGCTGGGTGTGCTTACTCCTGCAATCCCAGGACTTGGGAAGTAGAGCCAATGGTTCAAGGCCAGAATGAGCAACATGAGGGGGGAGAGGAAGGGGGGGGGGGGGAAGAAAGGACCAGTTGTTTCAACTAGGATTTTTCTTCAGGGTAAAGAGTAAAAGCCAGAGTTCCTCAAATATAAAACATAAATACAGAAGTTTACTTAGCTGTAACACTTAAAGGGAAGAACTGAACATCAGTCAATTCAACAAAACAAAGCAGGAAATGAAAAGACTTACACCAAGACTTCAACCACCGTCCCTTTTATCAACAGGAACAGGCTACTAGTGTCCGCATGGCAACAAGGTCAGAGTGCAGTGATGACCCCCCCCACCCCATGTGGTCACAGCCCCCAGCAATAAGTGAAAACTTACCAGAGCAGGAGTCAGTGCGGTTCATGTAGCTACAGTTTTGTACAAATTCCCTTGAACAATAGGTCTTATTTCCTATGAAAAGAGAGAGACAAAGAGCAATTACTTGGTTACATTACACCTTTGGCTTTGCTACTAAGCACCAGAACGTTAACTAAAACAAAACAAAAACACTTCCTAAGTTCTAAGCCAAATACGGCTAGTAAACAAAAACCAGCTTTAGCTCATAGTGGGACCTTCTGTTTTTGTTTTTTTAAAGGTCTAAAGAGCTATTCCTTTCCCATTGTCTTAAACAAATTTAAAAACCACTTGAGTATACTGAACAGATAACCAGCCAAAATCTACAAGAGGCTACAAGAGATAAAAGATGTGGTCAAGTCCTTTCAGCAGATGTAGTAGGCAGAGGGTCTGCAGAAGCAGTAGCCGCTCTAGTCTACAATTCCTAAACAGCTCTCCTCAACTGGCAGACTGGGAAGTGAAAACTGGGGAGCCTCAACAACAAATCTTAAAGCAGAGCTTTAACCTCCATTCCTACACACTGCACATGGAGGTAGGGAACACACCCTGAAGCCCCACATCATAGCTTAATATACTCATACCACAAAGCGTTAGCTCCAACCAATAGCTAATGAGTGTTCTGAGCTTTATGTGCTACTTCTAATACCCACCGAGTAAAGGAACTTAACACAGGACTATGTTTTTATTGAAAAACAAAACAAAACAGATCCTAACATATCTTTAATAGATAGTTCTGCTGCTAAGGAAAGCTGCAAGCACCTTACCTTATGGAAACAGAGTAATCTACATTGTACTATTATATCTTAAGAGAACTCTTTCATTTCCACAGACTTAACTTAGCTCACAGCCTTCGAATGTTTGCTAAACTAATGAACTTAACATCACAAAAACACAAGGGCCAACTCTCCTTCTTGATGCTCCTTCCCAGCTAAGCGTTCAACAACGCTCCACACCATCTCCTCACAGTTCATCTCCCAAGACAAATGACTCCACTTCCAAAGAAAAAGTACACAGCCTTTCAGTTAATTCTAGCACACCTTAATCCTTCTGCAGATCTAAAATTTCTCTTCCTTTAAAAGCTACTGAATCTCAACAGTCAAGCATAAGAAATCGAAATGGGGACGAGGGAGATTCCAAGAAAAATGTTAAGCAGATATACAAGTGTCAGATTTGGAAAATAAATACTGCACACTATCTTCAATATTCTACAGAATTTCCAAATATTCAAGACCATACAGTAGAGCTTGTGATCCCAAAGTTTCTTACCTTCTTGGCATTCTAACCAAAAGCAGGTAATATTACCAATGGTGGTATTAACACAGGAAATACAGCTGTTGTGGCTCTCACAGGTTTCTAGAGGGAAATTATGACATCAATAAATTGTTATTTCATTTAGTTTTTTCTGCATCTTTTCTCAACAGTAAGCATTAAATATAGTTTTAATAATTAATAGTGATAAAACTTTATAAATTGGTTTATTAAGGAATTTCACACATGGGCCAGCAAGATGGCACAGCACGTAAAGGTTGATGACCTGCGTCCAATCCCCTGGACCATGTCTTCTGACCTCCACTTGTGTGCTGTGGCAAGTGTGTGTTCACATATATAGAAATATAGAAAACATTCTTAAATAGTGTTGCACACCTTTAATCCCAGCACTTCCAAGGGAAAGGCAGGAGAATCTGAGGTCTAGGCCAGCCTGGTCTACACAGTAAGTTCCACGACAGCCAGAGCTATGTAGTAGGACCCTGTCTCAAAAAGCAAATCAATTTAAAAATTCCAATCATCAACTATGAAACTATAAGGAAACTTAAGGAAAACAGGCTAGTGGGCATATTCAGTACTAGATTATCAGACAATCCTTCACAAGACTGAAAGACACCCAGGCATACAGGAATTCCCAAGACAAAACACTAGGGGAAACACTGTATAACACCAACATAAGAAAATCAGCACTTCCAAACACCAGAGAAAGAAACAAGTCTTAAGTTATACAGTGAAGGTCTGAAAAACTCAACTCTGATGGTGCCATTCTAGAAACACGCTAATTTCCCAGAGATCTGGTTTCCAGCAGTGATTTGCTTTCCACGGGGTCTTCTTGACAGGGCCCTTTTCACAGGTGTATGCATGTATATGGACGTATATTTTAACAACTCAGCAATGGAAACCAGTAGGCCTCAACCTGTGCCCCCACCCCTGGGGGTGTGTGTGGGTGGACTCTGTCCCCACCCCTGGGGGTGTGTGGGTGGACTGTATCCCCACCCCTGGGGGGGGGGTGGAACGACTTTCACAGGGATCTGCACATCAGATATGCGCATTACAATTCACAACAGTAGCAAAATTATAGTTATGAAGAAGGAACAAAAGTAACTGTATGTACTGCAACATGAACTGTATTAAAGGGTCCCAGAATCAGGAAGGTTGAGAGCCACTGACATAAACCAAACTGTCCAGAAACAAGAACTCAGCCAGCCAATTACAACTCTACTTCTGGACAAAGAAACGGACTTAGAGAATGGGGCTAACTTCCTTTCTTTTTTAGAAACTAGATACCTACAACCTTCTTTGTGTTGTGTTTGTCTTGACTGAACAAATAGTTCTGCAGAAGCCCTGTATCCCGAGAGTTATGCTACTGGAGGCGGGCCAGACCTGGTGGAAGAGGGCATTCGCAAAGTGCACGTTCTTAAGACATGCTATTCGCAATGTGTACGCCTGATGATGGGTGTAGCATGCGGAAAGCTACTTTCCACACTGAAACTTATCCCATAATTTCCAGAAAACACAAGTTATCCCCTCCCAGGGCACTTCAATTATACAAAGGCAATTAGCTTGGTGCTTCAAGGCTTCTCTTACTATGTAGAATCCACACATTACAATTCTGGTGGAAAATTGTCAAATAAGCAGGAGACCCCCCCAAAAAAAAAAAGTTTTGTTTTTTTTTTTTTGCTTTATCATCTTAATCACGTCAGAAATTCCCAGAAATTTACTGTGTTCATTTAAAAATTTTTTGAACTTTACCCTAGCATCTTTCTGAGTTTAACAAGAAATCGGTTATTCTATACAGTTTTATTCACATAAAATGCTGAAACTAGAGATGGCACTGGAACAATATTAACTCGAAAAATACGCCAAAGTGAACTCATTACACTTCCTCTGAGAAGTGTAGTTACTTCTTACCTAGGGTTAAGTACAATAACCAATTTAAACATCTTCGTGGTTTCACTTCATTACTTCAAGTTTATCCTGTCTGTCTCATTTGCGCTGTCACAGCCTATGCCAATTTGTACAAACCTTAACAAAACCTAGAGCTGAACAAAAAGGCGTCGTGTTCCTTGATCGGATTTCAACAAAATCGACTGGACTGGATTTCGACCTATCTCCCAAAAACCATTAAAAAAAAAAAAAAAAAAAAAAAGACAGGGCCGCGGGTGAGCAGTTTATCTTGCTCATTTAGATTCCACCCCCCTCCAGGATTTCACCTCCCCCCATGCGCTCTCAAAGCACCCGGCACAAACGTAGGTACGTCCCTTACACACTCAACCCTCACACACAGCCAACATCGCTCTGCTAATAAGTCAGTGCGAAGTTACAGGAGGCTCAATTTCTTAAGAGCGAAGCTTGGGGGGGGGGGGGGACACGGACCGCGACGAGTAATTCATCTTTAAGTCGCCCCCCGCCAAACTTCCGGAAAAGCCTCGAAGGGGAGGACAAGAGCCCGTCCCAGGAGCTCAAAGCGTGCGCCCGGCGCGTCGCCTTGCCCAATTACTCCCAACTGCCACCGCGGAAGCAAGCCACGTCGCCGGCCCGAGCTGCGGCGTGGAGGTTACCAGGCGCTTGGGGACGGCGCCTCCGCGGCCAAGGCTCGAGGAGCGCGGGAGCAGCGCCGCGGCCTAGCTCGCCCCGCCGCCTTCGCTCCCCACCCGTCGGGCCGGGCGGCCATGTTGCGCGGGTCCCACCGGGCCGTCGGGCGCCCACCTGGCGGCGTGGTGGGCGTGAGCACCGTCGGGACCGGCTTGGGGGTTACGGTCGGGGTCCTAGTCGTGTTGGGAGGAGAGCTGCTGCTGTTCTGCTGCGCCGACACGCAGAGCACGGCGAGGCAGGTGGCGGCCCAGAGCAGTCCGCGGGAAACGCCCGACATCGTGTCCTCCTCCCTCAGTCCAGGCGGCCAGGAGAAAGCTGCGGCGAGCCAAGCTCCGTCCAACCCGGCGTCCCCTGCGGCGCCGCCCCCGACAGTCCCGCCCTGCGGGAGCGCGCGGGGGTCACGTGGGTGGGCGGGGCGAGGGGCGGGGCGGGCGAGGCCACCAGGAAGCCCCGCAGGAGGGGGAGCAGCAGCCGGAAGCGCCTGCCTCCATACTGCTCTTGTGGGACAGCGGTCCGTGCGCCGGGAGCGGGCCTTCTCTTCCCGAGAGGACCACGCGCGACGCGGTGGGCCCTTCCACACGTCTGCAACAGGAAAGCCTCCCCCCCCATCCCTGGGGAGGATAGACTAGCCCACGTGACGTAGCGAGGGGCAGCCACGTGACCTACCCCGGTAGCTCGCTGCGGGGCTCGGTTTAGTCGGGAAGTTCTGAGATGTGGAGGACCGCGGAGCTTGCGTTGTGCCGTCGCGCTCGCTTGGGGCTCCGTGCGAGGTGGCGGCACCTTGTCTCCATTGAAGTCTGATATGTTTTTGTTTTTTTTGTTTTTTGTTTTTTTTTTTTTTGGTTTTTAAGTGTGATATTGTTTGGGGACTCTCGGGGGTGATGATGGAATCACGTGATCAAGGAGTTTCTGCCCGGCCGTCTGTTCCGTGCAAGCGGCTTGCGGGTGGAACCGAAAGTGATCGCCTGTCCCTGAGGCTCTCGAGTCACTACCGCCACTGGTGTGCCCTTGCCCAACCTGCTCAGTCACTTAGAGAGCCGCAGTAGCGGCCGATCTGTCCCAGCCCCATCACTGTAGTCAGAAAGACGGTCAGGGCTGAAAAGCCTTCGTGTCCGTTCCCATCCCCACCTCCCCCCGCCCCCCACATCACAGGTGAGGAAATCTGAGACTTGGGGAGATGACCTGACCCTGAGACCAGGATTGCCTGGTGTCATCTGGCATTTTCAGTGCCTGTTGGCGCGACTCGGGTTCTCCGTAGTCCTGAGCGCCATCTGATGCTGGGTCTCATAAAAACGCTCAATGCTTGATAAGCTCACATGCTTAGGTAATTAGACTTGAAATAGATCTTTATTATATGTGTGAGTAGTCACCTGCATCTGTCCATGAATGTGACCACGTGTGTCTGCTGTCCAAGGCAGCCAGAAGAGGATGGCAGATCCCCCCCTGGGACTGGAGTTACAAGAGGGTCATGTGGGTGCTGATAGCACCAAAATTGATGGTTTCATTTCTAAGGAAAGGGAAACTAATACTGGGTGTGAGTAACTGTCTGATAGAAACCACTCAGCTTGCTCTTGCTTTTGGAGAGAGTGGTCTGTGAATGTAAAATCTCAAGACTTACCTCACACTCTGATCAGAACTTGATTTTTCACAAGATCCCCAGAAGCTATGAACAGATACAGACTAAGACTTTGAAAAGACTGCATTATACTCTAACGTGCACAGAGCCAACTCATCTGTCCTGAATTGCCAGTTTGAATAGTAACCCACCTACAAAACTATATAGTAAGACATGTTCTGATTTAAAGAAAAAAAAGACTGTGATACAGACAACACAAAACTGTGGAGCCCAACCAGGTTCTCCTTAGCCAGTACCTGTGGGGTATGTCTTTTCTCTTTGCTTTTTCCTATGTAGCTCAGGCTGGCCTGAAACTTATCCTCCTGCCCTATATTCCTAAGTGCTGTCATTTCAGGTATGGACCACGCATCCAGCTTTGAGATTTGTATTTCTATTCTGCTTACCTCTGGGTTTGCTAGAGCTCCTTGTATCTTCTCTAAGAAATGGGGACCGTTCCTTAGGGATAGTCTCTGCGTTAAGATTTGCTCTCTTATGGTCCGCATTAGCTGATAGCCCTGTATACAGAGGTATCCACAGGGCTGCTTCTGGTCCTGTCCTGGAGAGCTATTTCCAGCTAGAACATGGTCAGACAGCATTCTGTTCCATGCTAAAGTAAGAGAAACTGTGACTTAGCATGGTCACAGAACCCTCATGTCCAGCTTTGTAGTTTAGTTGGGTTTGTTATATTTGTATGATTTATGAAGGCTGACAGGGACTTAGGATTTATTTGCCTGTAGAAAAGGTGACTCCATTTGGGGAAGGTAAGGAATAGCAGTATGGTCCTTAAGGGAGAGAGTACCAACCATCCCGGTAGAAATCGACTTTAATGTTACGGAGATACCTCTGAATTAGTTCAATGGTCAACTGAGAAGTTCATATGGTATCAGTGAAAACAGCCTGACAAGGGCTTTGGTCTTTGTTTTGTTTTGTTTTTTGAGACAGGGTTTCTCTGTGCAGCCTTGGCTGTCCTGGACTCGCTTCATAGACCAGGCTGGCCTCGAACTCACAGAGATCCGCCTGCCTCTGCCTCCTCTAGTACTGGGATTACATCCAGCTGTGTGAGGAGGTCTTAATGCCTCTTGAGTGCACTGTCACCGAACTGGTTTTGTGGAGAGATATTACTGAGTTTTTATTGGGTACCTGCTATGCCAGGCATCATCAGAAATGTCTTCACTTGCTTCTCACAACTCAAAACCCTGAGATGGATCTCCTCAGGGTGATGCTGCTGGTTTTGTAGGTTTACTCAGAGAATCATGGAAGTCTTGAAGCCAACTGTAGCCTTTTTATTTCTATTACCGGTACAAATGAGGTCAGTAAAGGTCAGATAATTTGACCATTATTATTGTAGGAAAAGTGATTCTAAAACAAGCATGTTTAACTCCAAATATTCATAAGAAGTAAAAAGTCAAGAATCTGGCATCTTGATGTTGCTGGCCATTTGTTCATTACCAAGTAATAAGTAACTGCTTATAGCTGAGGCAAATGCCATTTTGCATTTATTATTTGATTGATTTTTAAATTTATTTTATTTTAAGACAAGGTCTCAGGTAGTCTAGGGTGGTCTCAAACCACTATGTATAAAGGATGACTTTGAACTGCTGATCTTCTTGCCTCTACCTCCAGGGTGGAAGTATCAATGTGGTGGTTCTAAGAATCGCTGCACATACAGATTTAAAAGTTTCCTTAGCTCAGAAGTAGAGCAGAAAGTGATAATGACTTGCCAGCTCTGAAGATCTGTAGAATCCTACCTTTATATTGCTACTAAAGGAAATAGGACAAAAAATTTTTGTCAGGTTCTCATGGATCCCAGGCTAGTCTGAGCTTGCTAAGTAACCTAGGCTAGACTGGAAAACTCTATACCCCATGCTGGGTAGTCTTCTGTCTCCACTTTCCTAGTGCTGGAATTCCAGGTGTGACCCACTGGGCACTTAGAGCATACCAAGCCTCTCTTTGGGTTCTTTCTACAAATTATTAATGAACTTGGACGACAACCCTGAGGACAACACCACCTGCTTTTCACATGAGGGAACAAAGGCCTAGAGAAGTTCATGCCTAAGTTGGTGTAGGTAGGAAACCTAGGCAGTCTGGCTGTAGGGCACATGCTCACGGTTTGGAATGAACAATGTGCTTTCTCCTCATCTGTGTTAGAGCTTTGTACTGGTGTGTAAATGATACAGCAATAAACAGGATGTGTGAGAGCAAGGAGTAGGCTGAGGTGGTATTTGGAGTGGTGGATCCTCATTACATGGGCCGCAAAGCTTCACATGATAAAATGGCATCACGCACGTACAGCAATGCTAGCTGCCTGTTTTGATACTGTACCCTAGTGATGTTGGATGGAAGCACTGGGGAAACTGGGTGAAGGGTGCACAGCCTTCTCTGTACTGTTATTGCAACTTCCTGTGAATTTGTAACCTCAAAATAAACATCTGCCTCATTTTGGCAAGCCCCCAAGTCAATGAATGGCCTGTCTCTTTCAAAGTTGGTTGAAGGGGAGATCATCCTTGGAAGGCAAGCCACCTTTGAAGCAGGGTAAGAAAAGTCAGGAAGGTGGAGAGAGGCTCAAGGGTAGAGGCAGGAACAGGAATTGAGCAGTGAGCATTAAGGGTCAAGTGCTATGGTGACCGCACTGGGGGTGCTGAAACCAGACATTTCTGTCATCTTGTGGTTTGGAGATGACTAGTGCTCAGCTGTCCAAGTAAGGAAGACCTACCTAAACAAACACAAATCCCTGCCTCCATCCTAAGAGTCTCTCTCCTAGAGACTGATCCTCTGGTGGTCAGGGACAGAGCCTGCTGGTCTGTATTTAAAAAGCCTTCCCTACAGGTAACTAGCCCAGGGACCTTGATAGAGCAGCTGATTAAACAAGCTGGAGCAATGTCACTGGGACCAACTACCACAAGGATCTTGATCTTCAAATGGCTCAGAGACATGGATTATATTCACAACATCCAAACACATGTCCTTCCCGCATGCTACACAGAAGCAGTGTAACTTCACGATGAATTGTTCTTCTATTGTATGATTTGCCAAGTCTATCATGATAGGAATGTAGTTACCAACAGCATAATTCATTTACAAATGCTTTAAGACTCAAAAAACCACTAGGTAACTATATCTAGGTTAACAATGTTCTGGGCCACAAGGAACTAACTAACTGCCATGAATCAAACCGAGAGGTCTGCTTGCCTCATACAGTAAAAAGTCCAGAGGCAGGAGGTGGGAGGCCTGGGCTGACAGCCTGTGTGCATTACAGCCATGATGTAGGGGTGGGACGAGGTCACTGGCATTCCACTCACCCACCAGCTGTGGTGCTCTCAACTGGCCTTTCCAGTGCTAAAGGAGCCTGAAATATTCAGTATTTTGTTTTTGTGGTCTCTATGGTGGAGTCAGAGGAGGAAAGGGGGAATGAATACTTGTTAGATGAACTAACCTAATGCATCTGTCACAGCCTTCAAATCAAATGTTATCAAGCACCATTTAATTATAAATATAGAAACAGCTGATAGAATAAACAGCAATACATCATCACAGACACTCTGATTGCTATCAAAATCAGGAATAAAGAATTCCACTGTCTGCAATACTGCAAAGAAGCACCGGCCTTTCATTCTCTGTTGGGACTAACTCTAGTTGCTTGAGAACGTCAGTTCCTTCGATCAGTTGCCTGCATAGGAGAGAATGAAAATGCGGTCAGTCACCAATTTCCACATTTAGCTGACATTCACATTTGGGAGTTCTACCCAGCCACAGCTAAGGCTATTACAAATTACAGTAACTGCCATGGTAAAGATCTGAAATGGCTCTAGATGTGCCCACTTTGCTGCCTGTACGTCGGCAGTGGTCCCACCTTGCCTCGGAGCTGCCTGCTGCAGCAGCTGTTAGCCCACTTCCCAGCATTTGCTCTGGCACCTACCCATCCTCCTGGCAGCCTTCCTCCTCACTGCAGTCAGGAGGGACCTGTCAGAAATACAAACCTGACGTCACCTCCCTGCTCTAAACAGTAATTCCTCACTACCTTATGATGAAGACTAGGGCTCCTCCTGTGCCCCCCACCCCCAAAGCCTTCTTGTTCTGCCTCCCATGGCAGCCCAGGGATGTCTTGCTCTGCTCCACACAGACTGGCTTTCAGTACTTTAAGAATCTGGTACCTTCCTGCCATAGCTGTCCCCTTTTCCTTTGCCATCTCCCGGTCTACCGTCAGCTCTCAGCTCAGTCTTTAGTTTTTTGGAAAAGGATTTCAGGCTTTATACTTATAGTAAGTAACCCCCACCCTCCACACACCATTAGAGGTATTTACAGGGGTGAAATTTTTTTTAAGTTTAATACTATTCTCTTTGTCTCTGTCTTGTGTCTGTCTGTCTGTCTGTCTGTCTGTCTGTCTGTCTGTCTCTCTGTGTGTGTGTGTGTGTGTGTATGTGTGTGTGTGTGTCTGTGTATGTGCAGGTGTACACGTATGCAGGTAAGAAGACATCTTTCGGGAGCAGGCTCTTTCCTCCCTCCGTGAGTTCCAGGAATCAGGTGAGCAGGTTTGCGTGGTAAGTGCTTTACCCACCAAGCCACCTCACTGGCCCTGAAATCTTTTATCATTTATTTCTTTTTGTTAACTTCTGGTTCTCCTTTGAGAGCAGAGGCACATATGAGGTGCCCAGGCACCCCCCACTGGGTATATAAGTAAGGACTCAAGCCTGCACTAGTGGGGTTCTGCAGACCCACCCTGGCCTTGAGCTGGAACCCCAGAGGAGTGATGCGAGGCCTTTACTGTTTTCAGCTAGAAGGCAGCACCATGAAAGCTCACGTGGTGAACCCCAGAGTTGGGCCGGTGCTGGGAGAGACGGGCTGACTGATCCCTGTGGTTCAGTGGCCAGCCAGCCTAAGCCATACGGGTGAGCCCGGTGTCTCAAAAAGGTGCATATATCAAGTATACCTAAGTCTTTCATGTTTATGCTGAAGTGCTGGAGATGGACCCTTGGGCCTCACATACAAGGCAAGCCCTCTGCCAGCTAGGCTATATCCCCACTCCTGATAAGGATTTTTTAAAAAATTTATTCCTATGCTGCTGGTGTAGCTTGTCTTTTTTACTTTCTTCAAGATGCTCTTTGATCCACAAGTTTTTAGTTTTGCTGAAGTCCCAATTTACCTGTTTTTTTTTTTTTTTTTTTTTTGCATTGCTCATGTCTTTGGTGTCAAATCTCAGAATCATTGCCAAATCCAAGTCAGTCAACTTTTTTTTTTTAAATTAATGTTAGATACCTATGTGGAAATGTGCAAATGTGTGTGTGCAGGTGCCCTTGGGAGCGAGAGGCATCAGATGTCCCTGGAGCTAGAGTTAGACTCTGCAGAACTTGGGTCCTGCACAAGAGCAGCACAACTCTTAGCCACTGTCTCTCCAGTCCCTGACTAACATTACCTTTCCAACTACTGATATCACCACACTTAAAGGTAACATCTCATAGGAAGCATGTGGTTAGTTTTGCAACTCATCACCTATTGACTGGATGTTTAGATCAATTTAACTAAAATTAAAAAAGAAAATACGGCAGAGAGGCAGAAAGACTGACTTCTGAGGACTTCCACGTGCATGTTCACACACATGCACAAGCATCAACCCGCACATATGTACACATCTATATAAACATACACTTGTAACACACACACACACACAGACACACACAACAAATCCATCAGTATGAGGCAGAGACACAGGCCTAGACACAGACTATGTCTTCTGCCAATGCTTGAGTTAGGTCAGTGGCTGAGAAGAGGGGGGTAGGCTCTATGGCATGAACCTTGACAGGTGTGTCGAGTGCTAGTGCTGACCACATGTGTATTCTCTTCACCTGCCGCTGGGCTTTACTATGCCATCCCAATCAGAAGCTCTGACACAGGACGCTGTTTAAACGCTCCCCTGAAGCTCCTGCTGACCCACCACTGTAGTGGTAATAAGAGGGGGCGTTTCAGAGGTAAGTGGCCACTGGGGATCTGCCCTCATGATTGGTCCATGATTTGCACAGGATTGAGTTAGTTATCTTCATGGTATGACACAGTCTGCAGGCCTTCAGCAGATGCCCAGCACCATGTTCTAAGACTGCTCAGCCTCCAAACACCCATAAATTACCCAGTCTGTGGTGCTGGGACAGCAAGAGGAGGTGGATGAGGACAAAGGGCAATTCGCCTGTCTAATGAGGGCATAAAGCCTTTTTCCAAATAGGTTTCACACATACTGAATGGGCAATTACTATGTGCCGCTCTACTGTGATACTAGGGTATGAGTTAGGCAAGACCCAGTCCCTGCTCTAAGTTATTCACAGTGTGACAGAGGGGACCAAGAGGGAATCTGTCACAATCTAGAACCTAATCCTTGAACAGGATTTCATCAGACTGAAGGGAGACAGAAAGGAATAAGTTAAGTAAAACCCAGGGACTATGACATCTAGAGTGGTGACATTTGCATCTGGCTTCAGCTCAGCTACCAATCAGACTGCACTGACCTGTCTGAATCTCTCTCTCCTACTTTCCCCAGGATTGTCCCATAGGTATCAATCTTAAATGCAACTTAGCAAGCATCATCTAGCTTCCGAAATTAGAAGGTGGTAAGAGAGCTGCTTCCCTCTGATAGACAGGAAACTTCTGTGTCTCCGGGTCTGGCTAACCACACACGGACTTCCAGGAGATCCCAAGGAAGCAGCACCTGAGCACGAAGGTGTATTTCATCTACTCCAGCTAGATTGGTTGTCTATTTTGTTATGACCTTTCTCCAGCCCCCTCTCTGTGTTCCACAGGGTCCTGTTTAGATATTCCAATCAGGCAGAAACTGCCATTTGGAGAGTATTCAGGGGTAAATTCGGCCCAGCAGAAACAATAAAAGGGATGCACTGCCCCCCTGAGGCCAGAGTTGTGATGACAGCAAAAATGAGATTTCCACAAACAAGGCCATTCTCCACAGACATCCATCCCATAAGGATCGGAGTTTGCTTTTACTCAAGGAACTCAGAGGTGGGGGTGGGGTGGAGTGCCTTCTTAATCTACCTCAAGCCTTCCCAGCAGACCACTTCACTCTCTGCTTACTATTTGTTTCTTTGGTTTGGGTGGGGTTCTTCTGTCGTTTTTGTTTTTCTCTGCCTTTCTAGGTGTCTCTGCAAAGAGGCCTGTGCTCTGCTATCCTCTCCCCACTCCAAACATCAGTAAAGGCAGATGGCAGCTGTCTAATAAAATTCTGATCGAATAAATCAGGAAAACAGCAAAAATGATGGCTGGAAAAGGGTGTAAGGCAGGAGAGGGAGAGGCATGGGGTGCTGCACTGAACTGTATGCTGTGTGTGCCTGCAGGAGGCAAAAGCAATGGACACACTGCAGTTTTACAGACTCACATTTGAGCCGGAGAGAGGTGATGAGGTAGAAGGGGCATAGGATGTCAGCAAGGTGACAGGAAATTTAAATTATCCGAGAAGAGGTAAAGTTATTTGCATCTGAGATTAATTCAAGAATGCAATTTCAGCACACTCCTTTAATCCATGTACTGGGGAGGCAGAGGCAGGAGGATCTCTGTGCTTGAGGCTTGCCTGGTCTGCAGAGTGAATTCCTTCCAGGACAGCCAAAGCTACATAGTGAGACCCTGGGAAGGAGGAGAAGGAGAAGGAGAAGAAGAAAAGAAAGAAACACACACAAAAGAATGCATTCTTACAAACAAAAACATTTCAAAAATCAGAATAGTTTTTATTGGTGTGAGGGAAAATGAAAGTAACTTATTCTTTTAAATTCTGGGCCTACAGGGGCTGGAGAGATGGCTCAGAGTTAAAAGCACTGTCTGTTCCTCCAAAGATCCTGAGTTCAGTTCCCAGCAACCTGTGTCATGGTGGCTCACAGCCATCTAGACTGAGATCTAGTGCTCTCTTCTGGCCTGCAGGCAGAATACTGTATAAATAATAAGTAAATCTTTAAAAAAATCCTGGACCTACAAATGAAAAATCATCTAATTAAGCTATCTTTTAAAGGGAAATTAATCCCCTACTCTTTTCAACCTGGAAACATCACAGAAAGCGTTAAACTAAAGAAGTTGAAGTTGTAGTTGAAACGGACAGTGATAGGATAGCCCTTTGTGAATTGCAGAGGCCATAAATGACCCTCTGGAGGGTCTGAAGCCGTCTAGTAAATATTCAGAAAGGCACTCTGCTTGCTTCCGCACAGGCTTGGCAGGAGCCCAGCAGGGAACAGAACACGAGTGATGAGAAGCACACCCTTTCCCCACTGCACCCCAGGCCACTTAGCTCCTCACGGCTGTTCTGACAATCATTGCTGACGCCACAGGCGGTGACCTGGCATCAACTTCTCACGTCTATAGGCCAACTTATCTAATTAGGCACACAGTGTGATTAGTAGGAATTGAGGATGATCTAGAGGCTGAAGAGGATAGGTGATGGGGTAGGTAGGCACACAGACAGATTCGTGAGTAGATAGAACACTGCCAGAGCTGCGTTTATTTCTGTATTATTTGTGTGTGTGGTGTGCATACCATGGCATATGTGTTGAAATCATAGGACAATTTTTATGGAGTTGGGTCACCTTCCACCTTCCTGTCAGTTGCAGGAATTGAACTCACATCATCAAGATTAGTGTGGCATGTACCTTTACCCAATAAGCCATCTCACTAGCCATAATTTCTGTATCTTATGGGCAACAAGTTTGTCATAACTCTTTATTGCCCAACTGTGTTTGTATTATTTTTGCTTTCAGCTCTATCTTTGGATAAGCATAGACTGTGTACAATAATCACGCAAATGTTTTTGAGCAACATTTATTATGTATGACTATTATGCAGAAAACTCTGTAACATACATACCCGAATGCCACATATTTTTTATCCAGATAGGGAGCTGCTTGTAGGGTGATATAGAACTGTGAGCCATTGGTATGGTGACCTTTATTGACCATTCCGAGAACTCCCCTTTTATTATGAGGAATTGAAAAGTTTTCATCTAGGAAAGAATATTCAGTAGGTCACTGATTGCTGTATTGCTTCCAATAATTTCAGCATGTAGGGAACAAAGGGACTTTGCTAATAAGCTTTAAACACTTATCGGTATACTCCAAGCTGTCAACATTCCCTTAGTTTTAATTACTTTCAAATATTTAAGTAAACTTTTTAAAGCTGTAAAAATCTTATTCGATCTACTTGAGCAATGAAGTCATTTGTCTTTGCCGTGACTAAAAACCAGTGTCCTCAGTGTATGCTTTGCTGACAGTAAAGGGCAACAGACTTCCTTGTGCTGCGGGCAGGGGAGCTTTGTTCAGACAACCAATGTGAGCATTGTAAGCACCTTTCTCAAATCCTTCCCGGGCCGGCCCTCCTCGGTAGCATCTTGCATAGAGCTCCGGCACAGTCCCATGTACTGCGGAGTCACCTGTCTCTACAGTTTACATGGTGCTTCCTGTCCTGTGTGCGAGCGGGACCCTTGTCCTGTGGCTACCGTCCCAGGGCTCCTGCCACATGAACTAGTTCGGGTGTGCTCCTAAATCTTGATGGGGAGGAAAGTACACGTTAATACTTATTTCCGCTCATTCAAATACAATTTAATCTCCAGCCTCCTATGGTTGACTTTTGAGGGAAATGATAGTTTGTGGGTGTATAGCTGCAAATGTATAAAGTTACATGTGGGCAGAACACAGAATTGACAATATTTTCTGAAGTATCGCCCCCAGATGTGTTTCTATGATAATTAATCATCGTCAACAACTCGATAGGAGTGTGAACACCTTGGAAATACAGCTCGGGGAGTGTCCATGAGAGGTTTCTGGGTGTAACTAACCGGGGAATAGTCACTCTGAGTGTGGCAGCACCACCCAACGGCTGGAGGCCCAGCCTGAAGGAAAGGGAAAGGGAGCTGAGGACCAGCATGCATCTCTCTCTGCTTTCTGACTGAGATGTGATCTGTTGCTTCAGACCCCTGCGGCCATGCGCTCCCCACCGTGATGGACTGTAGCTTCAAACTCTGGCCCCGCACACACCCTTCCTTCCCTGAATTGCTTTGTTGGTTACTTTGTCACAAAACAACATAGCCTCCAAGTTCAAATGTACTAACACAAGTGGTGGGTGACAAGTCATGAAGAGCATTTGCTGACGATAAAGTTCTGGCCTGGGGATTTAGCTCAGAGGTCAAATACTTACCTAGCATGCATAAGGCACCGAGTTCAGTGCTAGCATAATTAGCCAACGCATAGTTACCTAGACAATTAGGCCTGAAGCTAAGGAAGGATTGCAGTTTCAAGGCCTGCTTGACTACAGAACTCTTCATGCACCCATCTCTACAAGCAGTATTTTTCAAGGTGAAGGCCTATATTTATTATAGCAGTTATGTAGTTATATAAAACTGTATGCAGGGGTCAGAGGTTGCGGGCAAATGTCTTCTTTATCAATTGCATCCCCACTTTATTTACTGAGGTAGGGTAACTCCTAGTGAACCCAGAACTCACTGATTTGGTAAATCTAGCTGTCCAGCTCACCCTGACAATCCCTTGTCTTTGCCTCCTAAGTGCTAAAACTAAAGAAGAGCTGCCAAGATAGCCCAGCTGTCCTGTGGGTTGCAGGGATTTGCAATCCAGTCCTCTAAACAAGTGCTTCATCCACTGAGCCATCTCCCAAGTCTGTCTCTTTTATGTTTTCATACACCACTGATGAACTTTAAAAACAATCATTTTTTTTTGTCATAAACTATGTGATTTTTATTGTATGGTTGCATGATGCAGAGGCTTGCTTTGCATTTTTAAAGACCAATTTTTTTTTTATGTGTATGCATGTACATGGCTGGTGTCCACAAAGGCCAGAAGAGGGCATTAGATCTCCTGGACTGGAGTTCCCGAGTGCTTGGATACAAACCCACTCTCAGGCACCAAACCATTTCTCCACCCCTGAAAATTTTTGTAAAATGATTTAAAATATTTGTGTGTATGTGTGTGTGTGTGTGTGTGTGTGTTTGTGTGTAAGAGGGAGAGAGAGCGTGCACACATATCTGCCATACATGCACAAATGTGAAAGTTGGAGGACAACATTTTGGAGTTGGTTCTCTCCTGGTGTGGGCTCTAGGGACCGAACACAGGGAGTCAGGCCTGCACACTGAGTGCTGTTACTGCCAAGCCATCTCACCAGCCCCAATAAGGAGATTTCTTTGGAATATGTCCCATTGTAATGGAACTGATGGTAGCTGGATGTAAAGGCATGCCCCACCCCTTGGTAGAGCATCCTTTCAGCAGGGGCACAGACTTTCTGCTTTGTCTCCATAATGTTCAGAGGGGTTGATGCAGCAAAGGCCTGCACCCATGTTTCACTGTGGCCAGGAGAGTAGCTGCTATTCTCCACCATATCATATCCTTCTCAGAGAGAGAGAGAGAGACAGAGAGAGAGAGAGACAGAGAGAGAGAAAATGTGGTATATCCATACATGTGCAGGTGGCACATGTAGATGCCCAAACAAAGTCCAAACAAAGAACTGTGGAGGTTTGAATGAGAATTTCCCCCCATAGGCTCATATAGTTAGATCCTTTGTCATCAGTTGTAGACTGTTTGGAAAGATTAGGTGACATGGCCTTGTAGGAGTCGATATGCTGCTGCACATGGGGTTTGAGGTTTCAGAGGTTCATGCCAGGCCCGGTGTTCCTCTCTGCCTACTGCCTGATCAGGATGTAGCTCTCAGCTACATGCACCATGTCTGCCTTCCACCATGCTCCCCACTATGATAATGGACTAACCCTCTGAAACTGCAAGAAAATTTCCAGTTAAATGCTTTCTTCTATAAGAGTTGCTTTGGTATGTCTTCACAGCAATAGAAAAGTAACTAAGATAAGGAAGAGGAAAAAATAGTGTGTCCTCTTTTTTTTTTTTTTTTTTGAGATGGGGTCTCTTATTGAACCTGGAATAGGCTGGTGGCCACAGCCCCAGCACTCCCCACTTCAGACACACATGTGGTACAGGCACATACAAACATGCCCATGTTTTTCCATGGATGCTAGAATCCAAATTCAGCAGCAGGTGCCCCTGAATATCTTTATAAGGAAATGTTTCTCCTATCTATCTATCTATCTATCTATCTATCTATCTATCTATCTATCTACGAATAATATTATTTTTTAGACAGGATCTCTGACTGTCCTGGAACTCACTCCATAGACCAGGCTGACCTCCAACTCACAGAGATCTGCCTGCTTCTGCCTCCTGAGTTCAATAACCAAATATGTGTGCTACCCTGCTCAGCGTAGATATTTCTTTTTATCTATAGATTGATATATGTCATACAAAGAAGGCCAGATAGATATTTAATGACCTCAGTTTTCAAGTTAACAATTAAGTAGAAGATTTATTTTTATTTATGTGAGTATGTGTGTGTGTGCTTGTGTGTGTAAGTGCCCATGCAGTCCAGAAGAGGGTGCTGAATCTCTTGAGCTGGAGTTACAGGTGGTTGTGAGCTGGATGCTGGGAAGCAAACGTGCTAAAAGCAGTATGCACTCTTCAACACTGAGCCGTCTCTCCAGCCCCAAGAGAATGAATTCTTTTTTCTATCATTCCTCCAAACAGAATCAGTTAGACTGTTTTACAATACAGTGTCATTATGAACTCATGGGTTTAAAATATATGTTGGCTTCCAACCAATTGCAATTACTTTTAAAGAATTATTTTATTTTATGTGCATAGGTATGAGGGTATCAGGTCCCCTGAAACTGTAGTCACAGACAGTTGTGAGCTGCCATGTGGGTGCCAGGAATGGAACCTGGGCCCTCTAGAAGAGCAACCAGTGCTCTTAACCACTGGGCCATCTCTCCAGCCCTGCAATTGCTATTTTTTATGGATGTCAAATTACCCCATCTTTGATCATCAACAGCCTCTTCCAATTGGCTCTGTTGGCTTTTTGCCATGACTCCAGTGATCTTTCATAGCAACCTGGCTATTTGGTAGAATAAGAGGGAACCAACTATCACATTGGGATTTAGCCTAAAGAAATAGGCAAGTGAAGTGTGTACAAAGCTTCTGTGGACTGGACCAAGAGGTTGGCTGGTTGAGACGGTCTCATGTAGCCCAAATTGGCTTCAGACTACTTATCTGAGGATGACCTTGCACACTGATCATCCTGTCTCTACCTCCTCAGTGCTGGGGTTACAAGCATGAGCCACCATATGCAGTCGATGTGGTCTAGCAGACCAAAGCCAGGGTTTCATGCATGCTTGGCAAGCAAGCACACAACCAACTGAACTGTATCTGCAATTCCAGCTTTTGTTTTGTTTTAGAATGTCACTCCACTTTAATAATATCTACAGTCTGAAAAGTAACACCATTTTAAACTCTTGATTTTTACTAAATATTATCACAAATTGTCATATTTCAGTCATTTTAAACTTGAACCATCAGCTACTAAATGGCTCACGAACTTCAAGGACACGTACCTTCAAATGTTGGCCCATAAATAGACTCTCCATCATCTCCTCTTCCTTCTACTATATCTGAGAAATGAAGACAATCAGATTAGAACACAGCGATAACAAAGGGGAGACGATGGCTTAGGTTTTAACTCTGCTTACATCTTAAATCAAGTCTAGATCAAGTTGCCCAATTGAAAATACTATTATGATCACTTCGCTTGCAATAGTTTTTTTTTTTTTTTTTTTTTTTTTTTTGGTTTGTTTGGTTTTTTTTTTTTTTTTTTTTGGTTTGTTTGGTTTTTTTTTTTGTTTGTTTGTTTTGTTTTTTGGTTTTTTGAGACAGGGTTTCTCTGTGTAACCTTGGCTGTCCTGGACTCCCTTTGTAGACCAGGCTGGCTTCGAACTCACAGCGATCCGCCTGCCTCTGCCTCCTGAGTGCAGGGATTAAAGGTGTGCACCACCACCGCCCGGCTTTGTTTGTTTGTTTGTTTGGTTTTTGTTTTTGTTATTTTGAGACAGGGTTTCTCTGTGTAGCCTTGGCTGTCCTGGACTCCCTTTGTAGACCAGGCTGGCCTCGAACTCACAGAGATCCCCTGCCTCTGCCTCCTGAGTGCTGGGATTAAAGGCGTGCGCCACCTATGCCTGGCTTTAGTTTTTATGTTTATAAATTCATTTTGTTGCCATAATTCTCTGAGGTAACTTAAGTTAGAAAGTAAAAGCTTTGACAAATATTAAATTATCATTACAGCCACCATTTAAAGAAGAGGTTAACACAAATCCATTTACTTCATAGGTAAATGGATTTCACTGAGCAAACAAAATGGGGAAAGTTCTTTTGAGACAGGCTTTTTCTGTATAGCCTTGGCTGTCCTGGAACTCACTTTGTAGATCAGGCTGGCCTTGAACTCACAGTGCCTGCCTTTGCCTCCTGAGTGCTGGGATTAAAGGCATGTGCCACCATGCCCATTTTATATGTGTGAGTATTTTGTTCACATGTATGCCTGTGTAGTATGTGCATTCTAGAACTGGAGTTATGGCCAGTTGTGAGCTACTGTCTGGGTGCCTGGAATCGAACCCTGGTCCTCTGGAAGAACAACAAGTGTTCTAAACCACTGAGCCAACCCTGGGGAAGTTCTTCAATGAGCACAAATGCCCTAGGAGCTAGGAAGATAGCTCACATGTGTTTTCTGTGCGACCATGAAGATGTGATTTGATCCTCAGCATCCATATAAAAAGGAGACAGGTTGGCGCACACTGGTCATCCTATGGCTCCCTGCAGCTCACTGTCCAGCCACCCTAGCTTAAGTGGCAAGCTCCAATCCCATTGAGATGCCCTATCTCAGCAAACAAGGTGACCATCTCTTGAGGAATGGTACCCAAGGTTGACTTCCAACCTCTACACATGTACACACAAACCTGCAGGCACCCCACCCACCTCCATACATATACACACACAAGTAGATGCTTTTTTTTAAAAAAAAGTCACATTCAGATTTTCATTCCTTTAGTTGCCTTGGCTGGGAGTGTAGCTCAGTGGGGGAGCACTTGCCCAGCACATACAAGACCCTAAATCTGACATCTGGCACTGTAAAACATGTAGTTATCCATAATGACAGGTTACTTATTTAAACAGCATTCTGGAAACAAAGCTCCTTTTGATATAATGAGAGGGTTTATGTTTGTTTCTGGTGTTTATAGGAGCTGCATACTTTGGCTTAAGCAATGTTCCCATTATAAAGACTCAGGCACATGTTTTCCACCCACATCTGAGAGGTAAGTAGGTCTGACTTCTGTATCCTAGCCTCCCTTAGCTCTCTGATCCACCCCTCCTTGGTACAGAGTTCAGTAACACTGGCTGCAGGACTGGGATGTTGTATCCATGTGTAAGCAAGGTAGCTATTGTAACACGTACTTTCTGTTTTAAAAAATAGAATCCAATACAACAGTAAGCACACTGAGAAAATTTATTTGGAAAAGAGTATGGAGCATCTAAATGATTCATTGTTGGTGCAAGAGACAAAACCAAGCACATCTATATAACCATATGCCCCACCCCAACACCCAAAGAGTATCCAAGGCCAGGTGTGGTAGAGGCAGATTGGAGGCCAGCCCTAACTCTTTGTGAGTTTTACAAAGGTAAATAAATAAATAAAATTTTGAGTACTCTACTTTGATTTCATATTTAGTTTTCAGCTCACCTCCTCCTTGTATCCAGCCGTTCTGGACTACTCGATGGAAAATGGAATCTTTGTAATGAAGCTTTATGCCCCTCTCAGAGACCCCGGCCGTTCCTCTGCACAAGACCTGAAAATTTTTACATGTTTTGGGACATGCATCACTAAATAGCTACAAAATAAAGATGAAAGGTTTCAAAGATTACTCACTATTTTATCAATTACAATCGACTCCTCAAAATTTACTTGAAAAAGACAGCCAAAGTCTCTTACCTCAAAAATCAGTCTTCCAATTGGAGAAAAATCAATAGAAATGTCCAAGAATACAAAATCATGCTGTTAAAATTAGGGAGAAAAAATAATGCAGGTCAATGTTTTGTAAGAAAGTCTTAGAAATGTTTTAAAAAGTAAAGCATTCTTTTCAGTGATAAGATTTTCACCACAGTATAAACAAATGACAGCAAATACAAGCGAACCTATGATACCAGTAGAGAGCTCATCAGTAAAATTAATGACTTAAAGGAATCTTAAAATTAATTTTACCAAGTCTTTATAACCTATATTTTATAATAGTTTTTAAAAACCTCTCAGCAGTGAAGCGATGACCTAGAAACTCACAGACTCCAGAGCTCAGTGGGGACAGGAACAGGGGATTCTTCTCGACTCTTCGGAGTAGGTTTGGGAAATGATCGTTGGGCTGAGTGTCGTGGAGTGGAGTTGGCTACTGGCCTTTCAGAGACAGTGGAGACTAGCCAGAGCCAGGCCACACCCCTGCTGACCCGGGCAGTCCGCCCACTGTTCCCACAGGTTTTGGCAGCAAGGGCAGGGAAGAGAAGGCGGGTGCTTTCTGCTGACCTTCTCTCCTCTCCCGTTCACTAGTCCTCACTTGATGTGCCTCTCGCCTCCCAGTGAGACACACACAACGGGTTCTCAGGCCTTGCCCAACCCTATAAAAGGGCATCAAATACTGGACGTGGCGGTTCCTGTCTGTAATCTCAACATTTGTGGTGCGAGACAGGAGGACTGCTGTGAGTCCAAGGCCAGCCTCATCTATATTGTGAGCTAGCCTGAGCTAGCTACTCAAAAAACAAAACAAAAGTCATCCAAAACAAACATACTAGTCTTTATCCCCCTTATTTCTTAGAGTCTACCGTACATCTAGTGGGCAATGTCTCAGATCTTGGATGCCACTGTCATTTATCAGAAAACCAACTCAATTAATGCACTACACAACTTGTCCTGCCTCCTTCCTTGAGAACCTGGGAAATACAGGATAGCTCTCTAAATACATTGTATTGCTTTATGTCACTTTAACCTTTAAGCTTTTTTTTTAAGTTAAAACACTGAAACAATACTTGTGCTGACTAGCATCAGGCAAGGAAGTGTTACAAGCACAGTAAGTGTAGCTAGAATTTTCCATTATTTCTTCAGACAGTGCCTTACTGTCCAACCCAAGTTGGTGTGGAACTCAATGCATAGCCATAGCCCAGGCTGACCTTAAACTCATGGAAATCCTCCTGTCTCAGCCTCCTGAGAGCTGGGATTACAGGCAATAATACAGGATTACACTGTGCCTAGCTAATTATAATTAATCTGTTGCAGCCTCATTAACTTCCGCACTACACGTTCTAAGATGTAAGAGAGTGCTGTAGAAGAAGAGGCCTATTGTAATCATCGCCAAAGACTTAGAGGGGACAGAGGCTACGCTGGAAATTACAGTTGGCTGGGGAAATGAATGAGAGTCTATTTAGGCATAATTAACTTCCCCGTGCATCAATCGACTGTCTGTAGGGCTGTCAGAAGCAGATAATGCTGGATGCGATGGAACACAGCTCTAATCTCAGCTGTAAATGGCAGGGAGATCTAGTTTGCAGCTAGTCTGGGCCACGTATAGTCCCTACTTTCAAAATAGCAACCGAAAGGAACAAAACAAAGATACTTCTGAAAATGCTCTTGAAGGCAAGTGAATGTAATAAAAGTGACACCCCAGTCGCCAGGTGCACACACAAGTATGCTTGTCTAGCAGAATGCTCCAACCCGGAGATAGGCAAGATCCCTGGTTTGGTTCAACAAGAGAAATCCAACCCCTATAAAAATCATCTTTTTTTCAGGAACCTAGGTCTTCCATTCTCAGTGCCATCCATTAGTTCACGCTTTCATTATCCCTAGCATATGTCACCACAGAGCTTTCCAAACACCTACCCTGCTACCAGCTTGCTTTGGCATAGCATTACCCATTATGCCCCAAAGCAAAGAGGTTATGTTATAGTATATGAAAAACTTGGTTGGACTGTTTTCCTTCTGGATAAAAATTTCTGTGGTTCAGAACAGACAGTAAATCAGTAAATCATCATCTGCCCTCAGTTTTCTTTAGGACCTGCCGACTTTTCCCATCGACTTAACATCCGATCATCCCGCCTATCATATCCCAGTGGGTTTCACCAGCATTGTTAGATCATTCTGGTGCCAGGCAGGTGGTGGACGTGTGGCCTAGACTTGGTGGGCAAGTGCTCTGGAGTCCTGGTGCTCCAGAAGTATTATAAACACACACACACACACACACACACACACACACACACACACACACACACTGGGACTGGAGAGATGGCTCAGTGGTTAAGAGCACTGGCTGTTCTTCCTGAGGACCCATGTTCAATCCAAGCACTCACATGGCAGCTCTCAGCTGTCTATAACTCCAGTTCCAGAGGCTCTGAAACCTTCACACAGATATACACGCAGGCAAAACACCAATGCACAGGAAATGAAACATTAAAAAGGAAAAAAAAAATACAAAACCTGTTGAGAATTCACTGTCCATGATGATGGTGGCAGCAGGAACCCAGGGCTAGTGGCTGGTGAGCCTGGGATGGAATCCTGGGCACACATCCTCTAGCGTGGCTCTGGGAACCCAGGGCTAGTGGCTGATGAGCCTGGGATGGGATCCTGGGCACACATTCTCTAGTGTGGCTCTGGCCATTTCCCCAGCTCCCCTGTAAACTGTGAGGATCACCACCATTGCAATACACATCTTCTTTCTTAAGTTAGTCACAGTAGCTTTGCATCGCTGACACTGACACTCGCGGCTGGCAGTCTCATTCTCCCATCCTTATGGACTACTATTTCTGCCCTCCTCCTTGCCACTGATGCTCCTGGGGAACGCCATGTGCCTCCTGATTCCTGTCCCTTTGGGAATTAATGACAAACAACAAATTCTTCTCCATACCTTTTCAGAATTTTAAAAATGCATTGTTTATTCAGCCAAACATGCACTGGGTACCTACTCTGCTTAGTTCCTGTTCAAGGCAGTGGTTAAACATGAGGCAAAGTCTTTGCCTCTGTACAACTCAAGTCCTAGCACTGAGTCATTCTGTGGACACAGGCCACCATGAGAAGTGGTTATTACATGAAAGTCTTCCAACAAAATTTCAAAGTGCTTAAAATAAAACAAAACAAAACCCCCATCTATCTGGGAAGGGGCCTCAGATGAGGAAATGCCTTGATCATGCTGGCCTGTGGGCATGTCAGTGGGACATTTTCTTTTTCTTTTTTCTTTTTTTTTTTTTTTTTGGTTTTTCGAGACAAGGTTTCTCTGTGTAGCCCTGGCTGTCCTAGACTCCCTTTGTAGACCAGGCTGGCCTCGAACTCACAGCGATCCACCTGCCTCTGCCTCCCAAGTGCTGGGATTATTTTCTTAATCGCTAGTTGATGAAAGAGGTGCAGCTCACTGTGGGCAATGCCGCCTTAGACAGGTGGGCCTAGACTGTACGAGAAAGCTATCTGAGCAAGCCAGGGGAAGCAAGCCAGGAAGCAGCATTCCTCCGTGACATCAGTTCCTGCCACCAGTGTCTTGTCTTGAGCTCCTGGCAGCCTTCATGTGAAGATGGACTTTCAGCCAAGTTGCTTCTAGGTCACAGTGTTACTACACAATGCTGACTATGACACCTCCTGCCCTGCTCTAAAACGTCTTTATCCTGCAAACCTAACAAATTACTCAGGGGCTGGTTGTTAATCTGACTTAATTCTTCTCCGACTTATCCCTGTAGCACAGTAGCTCTTACTTAGGTGTTTGAAAAGATTGGTGAAGATATTTCTGGGCCAAGGTGGAGGAGGTGGCTCAGAAGTTAAACACACTTACTGCTCTTCCAGAGGACACAAGTTCAGTTCTCAGCACCCATATCAAGGGGCTCACACATGCCTTCAACGTCAGCTCCAGGGGAATCTAACCCCGTCTTCTAGTCTCTGAGGGCACCTGCACACATACATGTGGCATACAGGGCCAGTGAGACGGCTCAGCAGGTAAAACCCTTAACTAGTCTAAGTTCAAGCCCCAGACCCCATGTATCAGTGAAGGAGAGAAACAACTCCACAAGCATGCTGCGGTACATGTGTCCTCCCATTAGTAATAACAAAGACTCATTAAAAATATTCCATAGCACAAAATGAGCAACGGGCTTCACCCAATCCTGCTTTGCTTTGAGATAGCATCTTGCTACATTGTCCAGATTGGCCTTAGAATTCAGGGTACAATCAATCTTTCTGCCTCCGTCTCCCGAGAAGCTAAGGCTCCAGGTGCATACCAAAGGATGTTTACATTCTAGCAGCAGTAATTTGTGTAGGGTAACCTTGGAAAGGGAGGAGAAAAATAGCCTGAGGAGAAACACACACTGCCCAGCCAAACCCTGAACCTATGATCCTTTGCAACTACCTTAATTAAGGCCACTGGGGGTCACATCTTAATGCCCTGTCCTGTGTCTGTCTCTGTGAATATATCAAGGATAAATGCCGAGTCAGTATTGATGGCGGAAAGTTGTACTACAAATCTGTGTGACTTGCCTTGGTGTCTTTTAAGAACTTGGTGGCATAATCCAGAGTAAGTGCCTCGTACAGCGCGGGGGGCCGGACATCAACCACATCCCACACCTTCTGCGCCCACGTCTTCAGATCGAAGGCGTTACCCAGGAGTTGGTCATTGATAAAACACATCACATAGGAGGAATAGACCCACGTCTCGCCCTTCAGTTCCTACAGGGAAAAGGAGGGAGAATAATGACAGAAACAGACAAACAACTGCTGAACCCACAAACAGAGCTTGAGATTAATTCTATAGCCCAATTTATCAACCCCAGGATTAAAATCTTTTAAAATGCTTTTTTAAAACCATTTTTCAGAGTTCTGCTGTCAAAAAGTTTTTTGAGTTAACAAATGAAGAACAGAGAATAACTTAAAAAGCAATCTTTAAGCTATTATAATCAAAGAAATGAAATCTTGTAATAATATGTATATAATGCATTTGTGAATTCAAAGCAGTCTCTGTCTCCATTTGTGAGGTACCCTTTACTGTGTGCGTTCTTGGACATGGTGTTCAGTGCAAAGAACTGAGGGCATGTGTGTGTGCACATGTGTATGTGTGTGTGTGCGTGCGCGCATGCATGCGTGTGCGTGTGTGTGTGTGTATGTGTGTGTGTGTGTGTATACGTGTGCAATAAAGACATAGAGCCCAGGCATGAGACTGATTTTTCTGGATAGAGGAGAATACCTTTAGAAAATGCCTCCCGGGGTCCAACAGGAGTTTCTATACATGATCAGGGACAAGGAAGAAAACTCGCTTTCCCCAACACTTTTAAACCTTTCCCACTTAAAAGGAAGTATATAATAAGAGTTTTCATCCATTCGACGCTGCCCTCAACTTCCTGAATCCCCAGTGTGGCCAGAGAAGCATCGACTACTGAGAGGATACGGCCTGCTAGTCCCGAGTGCCAGCCCTGGCGAGCCATGAGTGGCTTGCTGCGTCCATTTACAGATTTTAGTAGAAGCCGATGTGTGAGCCCATATGATTGCCCGGCTGGGGGAATGAGCCTGGCATAGAATCTGCATTTCTAGTGAAATCCAGGGAAATGCTGGTTCTGTTTCCAGAATGTTGAACTGCATGCTGCCTGTCACCACAAGCTGCAGTGAGTAGGAGCAAGGACTGAACCTTTAAGCTGTGTTTTGTCCAGCTAACCGGCCATCTGGAAGGCAGGATCAGCACCCCACATACTTTAGTTAGTGTGTCGTACAAAGAGTGGAAACAAAGACAGTCATTCCAAGTTCAGTCTCGCCCCACTGGCCAACCTTGACCCTAAGATGCATGGTATTGGGGCCTCTCTCCTTACGCACCCCACACTTTCCCCTCATTGTTCATCATCACTGTTTGGCAGATTTGGACACTCTCTAGGTGCCACCTAAGGTACGTCAACAGACAAGCAGGTGGCAGTGTGTACGTACTGAGCTGTGTAAGAGTCCTCTCTACAATATGACGTAGCCATGTGAGCCACGCGCCCTCTCAATATAGGACATGGAAGTGCCCTGCCTGCCTCTCCTGCTCCCATCAGCCTGCTGGACTCAGGACTGAACTGGAGAAGTGCCAGGTTGGGCGACCATTTGCCTTCAACTTGCCAGCGAGCAGTGGTGTCAGCCCCTCTGTGGCACTTCACTGCCCTCCGATATGCTTTCTGTGCCTTTCTCAAAACCTGCTTTGTTGCAGTTAGATTATCAGTATTGCCTAATAACTGCCCCATGTCGAGAGGCACTTGTTGTTGTTATATTACCATAGGGCCTAATAATGATTATTATTAGGCCTATAATTATTATTATGGCAGTATTTTCTAACCCTCTAGCAATCGATCAAGTCACAGACACCTGTTATATTTCAAAATAGCCTCATTTACCTGGGGCAGGGCAGACATTAATCCTCTAAACTACTTCCCATAGTGGGGCAGGTATCCCGTATCGCGCCATCATGGGTTAGTTGGAGAAGCACATGGCTGGCATGGATGGGGATTCGGCCCAGATGAAGAACAAGTGCATGAGATTATGGATGGGAGGTAGCTTGATAGAACTTATTAGAAGCAGATGGCATGGGATTGCCCCACTATGGGCAGCAGTTTAGAGGATTGATAATAATTATAATAATAATAAGTATAGGCCTATTAACAAACATTATTAGGCCTACTGATAATGTAACAACAACCCTGCTTCCTGGTTTTCACCTCGGAGTGCAAACGTGTCCATGCTCGATGGCGAATCCCTGATAAGGGCTAAGCAATTCCTGGTGTGTTTAGAGTTATTGTTGTATTTTGCAAGACTCAAACCTGTAACAAGAGAAGGAAGTGTAACTGTGGATGCTTTGTTCAGTGGGGCAGGTGTCGGGAGCTATCTGCAAAGGCTCTCTGTCTACAGGTGTTGCACTTGTGCTCTCTGCCCTGATTCAAGGGTTAATGCGAACTTCTGAGGAGGAGGATAGAAGATGGTCTGCCAAGTATGCATTCAAGGTTGACCAACTCTGGGAGGATGTAGGTCCTTGAGAGAACACGTGCAGGTGTCAGCACTGTGTGCTGAGAATGGGTTTTTACCTCGTCCCCATGCCTGTAAAGTGTTTCTGTGCCCTTGCCAATAAAGTCAGGGCTTCAGTATTGACTGCCAGTCCTCCGGAATTCTGTCTCTGTTTTCTTCTCTCTCCTCCTCTCAGGAATCTATTTCTTGCCTCTGCCCTATTTTTTCCTAATCCTCATTCTCCAACTCAGGCACTGTTTGCTTCTGCCAGTAGGCTCCAGCAGACAGGGGAGCTGCAGAGAAAGTATAGATATATACCCTTTACCTCTATCTCTGATGCACATCAGAGGAGTTCCTGGCCCTGATGGTTCCTGGAGCTTTCTGCTATTAACTTCTAATGGTGAGGTCTTTTTTTTTTTTTTTTAGTGGAAAAACAGGCCTTCCCAGGGGCCCCTAGACTGTGCCCATAGGGAGGCATTATATTCTGCAGAAGCATAAGGCCAGCTAAGCTAAGGAACTGATTCGTTAGGACGAAATGTGCTAAGAAGCTCTGCCCCTAACACAAACATGGTTTACACTAAAAAAAAAAAAAAAAAAAGTTCCTTAGCTTTTAACAAGTATGAGTATGAGGGCAGGAGAGAGAAGAAAGGGGCTCCACATAAAGCAGCAATGAGGAACTATAGAACCTCATTAAGCACAAGAGGAGAAGCAGGCAGAAGGGAGCACCAAAGTCCCCTGGTGGGAAGGGAGGGGTGTGGGATGTGAGAGGATGGTGGAGACGTGCAAGGCAACATTATACATGGATACAAGCCACAGACCGTAGCAGGCAGAGTGTGTGAGACTAGCTGGTAATGTCATTAGCATGATTACAAAACTTTGAGAACTTATTTTATTTAGGGGCTGGACAGATGGCTCTGTGGTTAAGAGCACTGGCTGCTCTTTGAGAGGACCTGGGTTTGAGTCCCAGCACCCACATGGTGGCTCACAACTGACTCTAAATCCAGGCCCAGATCCAATGCCCTCTTTTGGCCTCCATAGGCACTAGGCATGCTTGTGGTGCACAGACAGACATGCAGACAGAACGCTCATGCACATAGATTTTAAAAAAGTAATGATAAAATATCGTCTTATGCTAGGATTGGTTAACTGCCCCCCACTTTATCCTTAAAGTTGCTTTAATTTTAACACTGAACCTCCCAAATCCCAGGCAAACCAGGACCACCTGTTACTCCTGGCTGTACAAGGATCTGAGTGTCTCCTTCTGCCCCTCCCCACCTATGCTAGAATGGTGTTCTCCATATCTTCAGCACCAGATATACGTGTTTGCAATGACTTCCCCATACGGCACGCAGCAGCATCCTTCTCCCACTAGGCTCCAGGTACCACTACCGAGAGGTCAGATGGCATCTCAGAGGAAAGCAGCCGGTTATCCCATACGAGCTCGGCTGGTCCCCAGGCAGGCCTGAATTCTCTGTTAGAAAACTGTGGAGATCAAAGTGCCAGTGGGGACACGCTGCCTCATGGGAGGGTGGCTACGGTCAGTAGAGCGCCTCAGCTCCCGCAACCCCATTATCTCTGTGGTATGCAGACTACACTGTCCAGATTAAGGGCCAGGCCACTGTAGGATGAGCCAGGGTGTCACAGGAAGTGTAAGCCACTGATAAAGACAAGTAGCTAGCATGGCTAGCTATCATCTCTGACAGTGTAAAACTCATCTCTCTCAAATGCCACCTGAAAGAATATTCTGAAAATGTTTTACTGTTTAGGAAAGATGTCTGGGAAGATGATTAAAATAACTTATGGAAAGTACATAATCAAGAGAAAGAATTTTGGCTGGATTCGTCATTTTCCCCAAACTGCACAAATAATTCACATAAGCGTGTACTGGCCAGTACCCACCCTCAACCCCTTGCTGACATCTCTCTTACCCTCTTTTTCTCCTGTAGATACTGATCCCAAGCAAATTCTTGAAGAGGAACTATCACCGGATCTTCGAATCTGGATGGGTAATTACATTTCAGAGTCTAGGTTTCAATAGAAAATAGTTTACATTCTCATTTCTGCATTTACTCGTTTATTGGGGGGGCAGGGTACGCCAGCTGTGCCTGCAGGTGTGGAGACCAGAGGCCTTTTCCACTGCTCCCCTTCAACTTGCTTGCTGACCCACGATCTCTCAGTAAACTTGTGGCTGGTTCAGCTAGACTGGCTGGCCAGAGAGCTCGGAGACCTGACTGTCTGCCCTACCACACTCAGGCTTACAGTGTACTGCACTGGGCTTGGCTTTCACATGGGTTACCAGGTATCTGAACTCAGCACTCTACTCCCTGTGTGATCACGTCAGCCCCCTACGTCCTCTTTTTAAAGTCAAAATCATTTCCCCGAATTTTTATGGGCTCTTCAGGAGATTTCACACAGCTCACACATGCACACACGCCGCACTGCCTGACTGAGATGCCCTTGGCCCATTCTCAGCCACCCCACCAAGTCACTCCAACCAGTTAGGACTGGTTTGCCTCTTGCTTTTAGGGAACAAGATCTAGAGGGCTAGGGTATATAGTATATACCTCATCTGGCATATAGTGGACCGTCAACACATAACTAAATAAATGAGTTTATACCAATGATTTGGGGGTCTGTTATATTCTTTTAAGACTTACCCCCAAAATTAAATTGCTAAATCTCAGAAGATCTACAGATGCTTGATTTGTAGCCATATATATAATATATAATGTATCTATATCTATCTATCATTGCTTTGATTGGTTGCTATAAGGAGAATGAGTCAAAGGACCCTGCTGTGGTTGTGCCATTCAGAAAAGGAGAAGGAAATACTAAGTAAGTTTAGGCTTCTAGATGAGTTTTAGTATCAAGTGTGCTTTGACCAAACATTTCTCAAGTGCGTGAATCGGAGAAAATTACTTTTAAAAAAAAAGACTTTTTAATATAAAAATTATGTGCATGAGTGCATCGGGCCAGGTAGGGAGGTGTCTAATGTTCACTTCAGTGTGAATGCTCAGAGAGAAGAGGCCACTGGATTTCCCAGAACTAGAGCTGTAAGAGGTTGTAAGCTGGCTGACACAGTGCCAGGAACCAAGCTTCTATTGCTCAGGATGATGCTCTGAGGCCCCAGTGTGGTCTAAAAGGCACAGGCCTGGCATGCTGTATCGGGTGTGGCTATTCCAAGAGGGAGAAAGGCTGGAAAAGTGTGTATCCTACTCTGGGACAGGCGCACCTGGCCATGTGCCTTCCTAGGCTACGTACGGTTCCCAAACAATATAATGTTTCCTCAATTGCACAGTCTTTGCTCAGTTTCAGACAATCCTACAGGGTGACCACTGTTTCTAAGTGAAGAACTATCTATAATATGTAATAAGATCAGTCATTTTCAAATTAAGCCCAGTTACGCTTGTTCATAAAACATTTGTTGTATAATGGACTACAACCAAATTAAGATATATGCTAATATTTATCCTTACCTTTTACAAATCCAAATCTGTCACAAGGCAGAAACTTAAGGGAAAATTACATTATTAGAATATTTAAAACATTGCTTTATTCACAGCAGGTGTTAACTCCTGTACAGTTTTTGAAAGAACTGATAGCCTAGCATAATTTTCACACCTTCTAATGGTTGAAAGTAATCAAAAGATGAATCATATTTCATGTTACATCAAAATTCTATATGTCTAATTCAGCATCTACAATAAAGTTTTATTGGAACACTACTATTCACCTATATCTTATGGCTGCTGGCTGCTTTGCTCTGTTGTAGAGACAAGGAGTTCTGACTATGGAGCCCAAGCTGACCATCAACTCTGCATCTTCCTGTCGGGACCTCATGGATGCCAGGACTACAGGCCAGGGTTACCATAGCTGGGCACACTGCAGTTACAACAGAACCGTGAGACTGCATCCCGGAACACCTAACATATTTACTATTTGGACTTCACAGGAAGAAAAAAAAAAAAGGTTGCAAATACTCTCCCTGCAATGTGGGACAGCCACAGGAAATATTAATGTCACAAGACAATCAACTAAGACAGAGAGAGAGAAAGGAAGGAAGGAAGAAAGAAAGGTAACCTTTAACCCCTGAAATACCACTTTAACTATAACACTGGTTCAAAACAACAGTAAAGAAACAAATAGAACCAAGAAACCTTTATCCTCTCACACGCACACACAAAACAGCACTGTGGATGCTGGAGCAGGCAAGAGGCAGGGGGTACTGAAGGTGAATTCCACTTGGCTGTCTTGCTATCCAGCTAGGAAAACACGCACAAAGAGCAGGGGTGGGGCGGAGGCTCGAGCCTTTCCCCAGCACTCTCCCACTCCTGCTTTCACATTGCTGGCGTGTTGCAGCATGACTGAACCGGCTAGATCGGCTCATCTGTTTCCTCAGGTGTTTTCTATCATTCTACACATTTTCAAAGGCATATTTGGATTCCTCAAATCTTCTGGACCATCTCTTAAGAATCCAAGAAGTAGCCGGGAGGTGGTGGTGGTGCACGTCTTGAATCCCAGCACTACTGAGGCAGAGGCAGGCGGATCTCTGTGAGTTTGAGACCAACCTGGTCTACAGAGAGTGTTCAGAAAAGCCAAGGCTACACAGAGAAACCCTGTCTCGAAAAAACAAACAAACAAACAAACAAACAAACCAAAACCAAAGCAAACAAACAAACCCAAAACCAAAAGAATCCAAGAAGTATCTGATGCTGTTAAAACGCAGAAACACCTACAGAGATTATAAAGGAAGACCCTTCCATAATTAAAATTACAAAAAACAAAACAACAAAACCCCACAAGGAGCTGTTCTTGTTCTTTTTTTAAATCAGCTAGTTCTGCGGTAATACTTTTCCGTAACCTTGAATTGTGTAAATTTAATCAAAGCATCTCGATCCCTGGATACTCGGAAATTGTCACTTTCCCCAACGGGTTCTGTGACCTGCATTTGTCCTCTACACCCCTTACTCAGCCCTAGGTAGAACTGGACCCCAGCCAGCGCTGGCGAGATCCAGGCCAGGAGGCTGCGGTGGTTCGTAGTCTCTGTGGGAGAGGTTACCTCAGCGATGGTCTTCGACACCTGAAAGCTGGAGCTCTTGAAGAGCCCCACCACCTTCACCCGCAGCGGCGGCTCGGGTGGCAACCTCGCGCTACAATCTGGCGCCCGGGGCCGGCACGGCTGCTGCGGGGTGGCCATGGCAGCGAAAGCCCACAGTCAGGAGCCCAAATACTGCAGGTCGCCACGGCAACCGCGTGGCTCCACCCACAACGCCGGGTAGGGGCGGGGCCTGAGCCGGTGTCGTGTGCGGGGCCTCTCCAACTTTGAGCCTGTTGCTGGCGAAGCCGGGCCAGGGCCAACCGAGGAACAGGTAGGCCGCGGTGTCGAGAACCCCCCGAGGGACCGAACACCCTGGAGTGGTCCACCCGGGATTCCTCCCGGGACTGCCGACGGCCTCGTGCAGCCCGCCCGGGATTTGCAGCTGACCTCCTTTCCGGGTTGGCGGACGGCCTGTGATCCCAGTGACGCAGGAGTCGCTTCCCCCCCGCCCCCCGCACCGCAAGCTCGGGTTCCTGGGACCGTGCAGCGCGGGACACAGCCGGCCACCTGTGCGCGCCATCAGCCTCGCCGCTGGTGCCCCGAAGCACCCCTGGCATGAAGCCCAACTTTTCTCTGCGGCTGAGGGTTTTCAACCTCAACTGTTGGTAAGTGCGCCCCGGCGTGGGCTGCGGCCTTGGGGCCACCTTTCTGTCCCCCACCCGGACATGCCACAACTCTGCCCTTCCTGAATCGGCAAAGTCCACATCACCCAGAACCGAGGTGGTAGCAGCAATCACTTCCCCAAGCATGGCCCTTCTTTCTCTTAAAAAACAAACAAACAATAACAACAACAACAACAACAACAACTATATATATATATATATATATATATATATATATATATATATATATAT